>BSBN01000050.1:10242847-10880695 GCA_027924645.1 Cunninghamia lanceolata
TTTTGTGTAAACTTATGCTGCAGAGATATCGGCGTGCCTTTGGCACCCCCACTCTTTTAAGCATTCTCATCTTATACTCCATTTCTGTATTTGAAGCTCACCTTCAAATACACAAGTATCCAAGCCATTCTTACTTTGTCATCTTCAACAAGCAAGCAAGCAATAGCTTCTGAGGGCTTCACAATCAAGATCAAAGGAAGATAGGCAAACTACAGAAGGGAAAAGATAAAAGAGTTTTGTAAGTATTTTAGTTTATTTTAATCTCTTTCTCCTTCATATTTCATAGATGCTTAGGTTTCATGTTTCATTGATTTGATATTAACCAGATTTCACCCTCACAGATGTTATCCACATTTGATGGAGCAGAGGAAATAGTGAAAGCCTCTTTAAAGAGGTAGAATTCTTTAAGCATCTCAAGGAAGAAGGTCGACAAATTACAGATGGAGATAGGAAGAAGGTCCTTTCAGTTAGAGAAAGCATTGAATGCTTTAGATGAAATAAAGAGGATTAATCCTCAGGTTCTCATAAGTAACCAAGTATTAAATAATAATACTACCATTTTGATTGATATATGGTACAAGGACATCTAATTTGAGTGTGACGTGCTCCAAAGATGTAACAGCAAATTAAGAGACATCAGTATGAAGTTGCATGACATGATGTCATATGAGGCAGAAGTCTTGGAGGCCTCGGAAGGTGAAGTAGAAGGAAAGATTGAAAATCAAGATGAAGAGTTTGCTATTAAAGCTCTACATAACAATTTCCAGCTAGTAGCTGATGACCCTCTAAATCACCTGATGGAAGAAGTCATGGACAAAATCATGAGGATCAAGGTCAGAGTGGATAAGTACAATGAAACATCTAGCAGCAGGAGGAGTAAATTAGAGACTCTCTAAGGCAAATACCAGATACATAAGCACGCCATCACCAAAGCAAGAATTCAAGATGGCGGGGATGTAGAAAAGACAGTACGATCTTATGAAAATATCCAAACATCTATGCAGGTTTATATACAAGGAGAAAGTCATCAGGATGATGAAGATTTGGGAAGTGATGATCCTGATGCTTCTGATGATGAAGATGAGGAACTTGACAGATAAAGAGTAAATGAAGATGCAATACCAAGAAAAGACATAAGCATCTAATACTTAAGAAAATAAGTAATTCAGATGGTTGCCAGCTAGCAACTTGTGCCACATCAAAAGATGAATATCCACCATAGATTTTAATAGATAAATCTTGATCGTAGATCATTTTGTAACTACTCCCTCACCTTGTTCTATAAAAGGTGCAGGGATGCCTTGTTTTGAACATTGGAAACTTAATTGAAATCTGTTTGCTGAAGTATTCAAGGCTTATTTCAAAGTTGTTGTATACATATATGTTCTTGTATACTTAATGAATGAGAAGACTATTTTGATTACAATCCATCATAAATCTTGAGTAATTAGTGTATGAATTCTCGATATGTGCTTTGATTTTTTGCATCCCTTGGAGTGCATATCAGCTCGCATGTGTTGTCTTCATGCCTTTCCTTTGAAGTTAGCATCGACTGTATCTAGCTATGGAATGTCCTGGTGAACATATGGTTTGATTTCTTCTCTTCATGACTGTATCTGATGGGTATGTGGTTCAATAACTGAAGGTTCATCATTATTTGAAGTATTCTTTTTAGTTTCTTTTAATTTCAAAGTAATTCACCATCACAATTGCAAATAATGGATAATCAAAAGCAAATTATATGAAATATGTAGATATCTCATAGAGAACTAAACATTTATAGCATATTTGAAGTTAAAGCATGTTAAATTGATAAATATCATGCAAAGATTTAAATACAGACACATCATTTGAAGAAATATACTGTGTAGAATAACCTTTCGTGTAGTATCTTTATAGAAACACAATCCTACTGATGATCAAACGTAAGGCCCCAAAATGGAAAACAACAACGCACATCATCCACTAAGTAACGTCAGTAGGTTATGAACTAATCCACAGAGACTTGGGATAATGAATTCTCTGAATTCATCATATCTTTCAAGATGAGTAAAGGTTGTTGTGCAATTTTTATTCTATGTTTGCTTATGACTAACATCATGATCAACAGGAAGGAGGTACACAATCATTTCCACATCAACCTCAAGGTAAGTCATCTATTCCATCTCCGATCGAAGGTATGCCATCTAGCCCATCTCGTTTAAATATTGATGAAATTTCTAATGTTGAGATGAATTTACCTTTCACAACACCATCTATAATTTCACATAGAAAGCCAAAGTATTTGAGTGATATTGATGAGAATATTTTGCATCCAATGGAAGATAAGATTCCAAAACGTGCTTGTAGAAATATGCTAATAAGATTTGGAGAGTGTTCTTTAAAAATTTAAATGAGACTGCAAGATGTCAACTATTTGTTGAAATGATGCAAAGTATAAAGTATAGATCCATCATGAAGATTCTTGGGTTGAGAACATCGGAGGCTTCAAGTGAAAAATCTATTGTCAAGAATCTAATGATTGCATATGAGAGTGTGGGTAAAACCTCATGCACAAAAGATAGTAATGTCATATGACATATCATTACATCGACAATAGTAAGTAATCAAACAAGGAAAGATCGTCTCATTAGAAAGATGAGTCAAGCATTGAGAATTAATAGAAAAACTTTATCAAGAGCCGTTGGAAGGTGCCAAAGAATCGAGGACACTAATGACAATGAATTATGGATGTTCTCGGGGAGATTACCAAGAAAAGATAAACCAATTGTTGAAGCATTGAGATCACTAATTGAAGACTTTTGGAAGAATTACACATGGGTATCTCCAAATCAAAGGGATATTGTAAGAAGGAGAATTGGTAGTCAAAACTATGAGCCACATCCAAAGCATTTTTTTGATATGACTAAAACACGGTGTTTTGGTAAATTTCTAGAGATGTATCCTCAAATTAAAAAATTTCAAAGATATTTTAAAATGCTAAAAACTTTCTATGTCAAAATAAATCACACATGCACTACTTGTTGTTGTAGATTACATATTAAATTTTCTAACCATTTTGATGTTTATCGGTCTATATGTTTAGATTTGCATACTAACAATGTTTTGCAAGATTTTAGCATATGTGCCCCACCAACATCTTCAAGAGACTTCATATCAACAATTTTATGTGAAAAAGAGGAAAGTCAAATATTGTACAGGAAATTATGCTTGGATGGCACATGTCAGCATTGCAGTGGCTTGCAACATATGCCAATATGTGAACATATGGAAAGCACACATGCAGTTGGAAATGAACTAGTAGAATTCAACAAGTATAAAATAGTGGTCTATAATATAAAAGATGGTAAAGAAGCAAAGAGGTGTGATTTGGTTATTCAAAAGATTCCAATCTATCAGTTTATGTCTACATTTTGTAACAGTATAGTATATGAGTATGCAAGGCATACCCATAGAGCTCGATGGTTGGACTTGCAATTCAAGTTACGTAAGGACACATTTCCACTTGATAGAATTGTTTCTTTCATTGACTTTGCAAAGAACTACACTCTACAGCCACAACATGAGGTACAATCACAATATTACAACTCCACATAGGTTTCTATATCTGTGCACATCGCATTCATTCATGCAAATGATAGTAAAAGGGATGGTAGAAAGATCATAAGGGAGTATCATTTTTATATTAGTGATGATCACACACATTCTACAAAGTTCATGCAAGGTTGCTTTCAAGTGTTATAGAATGATTTGGCTAGAAGGGGCATATCATTCAATCAACATATCATATGGTTGGATAACTGTGCATCAGATTTCAAAAACTCACAGATGTTCAATTGGTTGAGCATGATGCATAATATTACAGGTGTTCAGCATATGTGGAACTTTTGTGAGGCTAGGCATGGAAAGGGGGAGCATGATAGTGTAGGAGCATGTACATCAAAAGAGTCATAGCACGAGAAGAGTTCAAGTATAAAGACAATGCAAATCTGATAGATGCAAAATAATCATCGAGTGGTGTAATGCTTTGATGGGTCCAGGTAATGAAGGTAAGTCTTTAGTTGGTAGATTGTTTTTGGTTCACAAATGATACTAACATTGCACCATATGAGGATAGTTGTACACTAATAGTATCAAGTGAGCTACACTCTTTCCAAACCTCAAATGCAGGTTCATGGAGTATCCATACGCAGAAGATGGCATGCTTTTGTTCTTCATGTACAATTCAAACCTTGAATGAGTGTGAGTAAAAGGAGTGGGTTGATGAATGGTGGTTAAGTTATCTTAAGCCACTTGACATGTATTGACCCCCGACGACACTGGAACTAGCATAGATGGAATCATCAGTTGACTTTGACCATATATCAGATCTAGTTCAACTAGGTAATATATCTACTTGCATAGTTTTTGAAATTCCTAATGTTATCTTACTTTGTAGTGTTTTTTTAATGTTGATTAATTTCATCTAATTTGCTGCACATATCAATGTAGGGTGTGTTTATATAGTTATTGCAAATGAAGACAATGAAGAGGGAATGAATTATTACTTGTGTCATTGTGTTTAGGCCAAAAAGAAATTAGAGACCCCAATTATAGATGGAGAAAATATCAAATACCCTACAGGACCGGTATTTATTACAGGAACATGACTTAGAAGGTACCCACATAAGAGTGTTAATGTTTGGTTGTTTCAAGACTTTGACATGCATCAGAAGATTATTCATTACTCAAACCTTGTTGTGGAATCAAATATTTATTTCATACAATATCAGGGTAGACCTTTGAACAAGACCTTGTGGAAAGTGCGTGAGTTTGACCATGAGGCAATACTTGACACAATAAAGAGTAGAGCCGACCCGAATGGTTCATTGGATTAATTTGTAAGTATGCACATTAATTTTTGTAAAGTCATGTTATTGATATTAATGTATTACAGTTGTTAGTTAGACCTTTCATTTCTATATTTCAAGTTTACATATGTAAACTTGTCATTTTTTTGCTGCTGCATTTTTACACATATACAGTGAATATTGGGTAGATTATATGCATATTTATGGTTTCACCATTTGACCATATGGAGACCTCAATTTGCAAGCATGACCATTGCAACCCTAGATTAGATTTGGGAGACCCTTCCTTGACCATCATTTCACCTAAAACATGATCATTGAAAGAAATAATGGGGGTTGTTAATAGGTAATAGCCCTTAAGAGTCTAAAGTGTAAAAAGGTAGAAATCTTTGACGAGTTGTGTACTCAAAAACCATGTCACTTATAAACATTCCATCTATGGCTATGGGATCATGTAGGACCCCTCTACAATAACCTCTCTCAATTTTTGATATCTTTGAGGCGTTTGCCCATGGTGTCTAGTTTTCAGTTGATGGAGAAAATGTTAGATGCATGCAATGTAAAGTTTCAAAGGGGTGTAACTTTCATTCTACTCCTCGTGTGACCAAAATGATAGTTCCAACGTGTCTAGATGGGTACATTTAGGCTACGTATGGTCCTATTTTGTACCCAAACATGCCGAAACAATCTGAGCTACATTGTACCGGCAATATCCCTTAAGAGTCCAAAGTGCAAAAAAGTAGTAATCTTTCACGAGCTGTTACTCGAAAAATGTGTCACTTAGAAACAATCTGTCTAAGGCTACAAATTCATGTAGGGCCCCTCTATAATAATCTCTCTCAATTTTTTATATCTCTTAAGTGTTTCCCTGTAGTGTCCAGTTTTCAGTTGATGGAAAAAGTGTCAGATGCATGCAGTGTAAAGTTGCAAAAGGGTATCACTTTCGTTCTTCTCCTAATGTGACCAAATTGATAGTTCCAATACAGATGGATGGGTATGTTTAGGCTAGGCATGGTCCTATTTTGCACTGAAACATGCCAAAATAGTATGAGCTACATTGTACCAATGATATCCCTTAAGAGACTAAAGTGCAAAAAGGCAACAATCTTTGACAGGTTGCTACTTGGAAATTGTGTCACTTAGAAACATTTTGTTTGAGGATATGGGATCATGTAGGGCCCCTCTACAATAACCTCTCTCATTTTTGATATCTTTGAGGTGTTTACCGGTGGTGTCCAGTTTTTAGTTGATGGAAAAACTGTCAGATGCATGCAATATAAAGTTCCAAAGGGGTGTCACTTTTGTTCTACACCTCGTGCGACTAAACTGATAGTTCCACCATGACTGAATGGGTACGTTTAGGCTAGGCATGGTCCTAGTTTGTACCCAAACATGCCGAAACAGTCTGAGCTACATTGTACCAGAGATATCCCTTAAGAGACCAAAGTGTAAAAAGACAACAATCTTTGATGATCTTTTACTTAGAAACCATCTCACTTAGAAACATTCCATTTAAGGGTATGGGATCACGTAGGGCCCCTCTACAATAATATATCTCAGTTTTTGATATCTTTGAGGCATTTACCTGTTGTGTCTAGTTTTCAGTTGATGGAAAAAGTGTCAGATGCATGTAGTGTAAAGTTACAAAGGGGTGTAACTTTCGTTCTGCTACTCGTGCGACCAAACTGACAATTCCAATGCATCAGGATAGGTATTTTAAGGCTAGTCATTATCCTTTTTTGTACCCAAGCATGCCAAAATAGTTCAAGCTATATTGTACTAACGATATCCCTTAAGAGACCAAAGTACAAAAAGGCAACAATCTTTGAAGAATTGTTAGTCAGAAACTATGTCACTTAGAAACATATAGTCTAAGGCTACAGGATCATGTAGGGCCCCTTTATAATAAATTCTCTAAGTTTTTGATATCTCTAAGGTGTTTTCCCATGGTGTCTAGTTTTTAGTTGATGGAAAAAGTGTCAAATGCATGTAGTGTAAAGTTGCAAAGGGGTGTAACTTTCATTCTACTCCTTGTGCGACCAAACTGACAATTCTAGCATGTCTGGATTGGTACATTTAGACTAGGCATGGTGTTTTTTAACAACCAAACATGCCAAAACTATCTGAGCTACATTGCACCGATGATATCCCTTAAGAGTCCAAAGTGCAAAAAAATAGCAATCTTTGATGAGCTATTACTTAGAAAACTACTAACTTAGAAACATTATGTCTAGGGGTATGGGATCATGTAGGTCCCATCTACAATAACCTCTCTTAGTTTTTGATATCTCTAATGTGTTTTCCCGTGGTGAAAGTTTTGCTGATGTTCTAAAAATTGTCAAATGCATGTAGTGTAAAGTTGCAAGGTAGGTTACTTTTTGTTTTGTTCTTCATGGGGCCAAATCATTAGCACCAACATGTCCAGTTGGGAACATATATGCTATCCATGGTCACTGCCCTTCATTATAAAAGGGTCATAGTCTTTCCTATTCGAAGGGTCACAACTTTTCGCCTTTCAAATGTCATCACTATTCGTGAGAACCTAAATTCATTTATTTGCAATATTGCCTAAGGTTGTATTCTTAATCGTATTCTTCAAGGATGTTATGGATGTATTTCTCAATGATAAATTGATCTCCCTTTTATGTTAGTGCTTATCAACCTAATACATGAAGTATGAGGCGTACACGTGAATACAAGTAACATGTGAAGTATACACAGGAAGCATGAAACATACATGTGAATACACATAATACATGAAGTCTACATAGGAAGCATGAAACATACACATGGAAACATGAAGTATAAAGTGGAAGCATGAATCATACACATGAACACATTAAATATACACAAGAAGCATGAAACATACACGTGAATGGTAGCATGAAGCATACACGTGGAATGGTAGATGTCTGCCAAGAATTATATGATAAATTTCTAGAGGTATGAAGTCACATGTAATAATGTCTTTCTCATTTTTAGCTACATACTTCAAAGTGCATTGTATAATTACATGAATTTCCTTAGCATGCTATAATCATCCTACAGAGTATGGGCTTAGATGTGTAGTGGTAGAGAGAGCTAGGTGTTAGATTGCATCATGTATTATTATATTCATATGATTGATTTAATGTTCAATAATCTTAGAGGAGAATAATGTTCCAACTTTATTTATTTACAATTATATAAAGGAAGAGTGCATGTAATACGATTGGACTTTAAATATTTGAAGTAAATCATCTACAAATATCCATTGAAGCATGGATTTATAATGCAAATATGGACACCATCAACAAAAAACATGTGTATTAACCAAATATCCATATAGACATACATCAATATCTGTCAATATAAGTTAACATATATACAAAATAGCCATATAGGCTTACAAGAATTCCGTATAGGCATACAATGCCAACTATATGCAATACAAAATATATGTCCACAAATGCCATATAGGCATACAACAAAGGAACCCAATAAAAGTCATTCCCCTCTGGGTGAAGAAAAGAGATCATGGGTGACCTTTGATCTTTGAGGGGATGGAGACACATAGGAGAGTGGTCTACTTCAAACCCAAGGGATGCTCCTCCTATTTAGTTTATCATGGAGTTGTAGCTATTACAATAAAAAGTATAGACATTAATATATAGAAATTACATTATAAGAAAAACATTTAACAAAATAATCACTTACTGCTACCGGATAATCTCTCTCCTCATTTAGCATAGTAGCAAGATCGGGCTATAGCATTGTAATGTCCTATAGAAACCATCCAGATAGAAATTAAACTTCAAATCAATAATCATTTGATTTTTCAATAATAAACTACTACAACAATGAATGTAATTTGAAATTTACTAATCTTCCTCATACCCCTGTCAAAGGCATGGAGCTATCAATTGCAGAAGACACACCAGGGTCCATTGCCCTATGAACTTCAGGAGGTATCTCTGCATGTATCATCTAAAAATAAAACAATTATTCAATTACGAAAACTAGAATAGTGATGCATGTCATGGCTCCTAACATACAAACACGTTCACCTAAAAATGGAAGTACACACAATAAAGTACACAAGTCACATGCATAAGTACAAATTAGATGAAGAATCATATGAGGATTCATGACTATTGTGTGGTATAAAGTTCAACAAAGGAGGGACCAAAGTAGCATCAAGAGAAGTAGGAAGGGGACATTTTTAGATGCAACAAGATCAGTGCCCTCCTAAATGTCTATAGAAGGAATGCTTGTCACTGAATGAGTGAATATTACTGATAACATGTGAAAATAAACAATTAAGTCAAAGAGACACCCACCAACTACATGGGTTGATGGCTCAGGTAGAGAATATTCCACTAATCTTTGATCCTCTATGATTCCAGTAGACATGATTGTTTCAAATATGTTTCTAATCAGTGTTGTCATTGACGTCAACATATCCTTGTTGCCATTGGTGTCAACTGTATCCTATTTTGTTGCCTGTCTAGAAGAATGGAATGTTGAGGGTATTGAGAAAATTAATCAAAGTATGCGGACCATATGGATGAGTACAGGATTGTCTGAAGAAGCTCCAATTGAGATTTGAAGGGTTCACATGAAGATTTGAAGAAGCTATGACCATCTAAGTAGAACCGGTTTCACAATGTTCAGAAGAGACAGAGTGACATGAAAGAGGTCTAAATTGTTTCGGATATGTAAAATGATGGTCTACAGATCTAGAGGCATGTTTGGGAAGTCAGTGTGTATCATGCATTCGAGTGGTTTAGGGTTTGGAGGTCCACAAGCAAACTTTCTAGTGTGATAGTCATGACAGACAGTGTTCTTAAGGTTCCAGATGAAAATGCAAGTAATTCTGATGGTTTGGAGGAGTGCAGATGTTTTTTTTGAATTTAATGTTCTTGTGGAGGTCTCTAGATCATGTGACTATCGTGTTGGAGGTCCACATTGAAGATTGAGCTTATTGTTGAAGATTTCTTTCTTTATGTTACTATTCTTCCCAATTCTTGGCCAACCGGATGATTCAAGTAGGTTGCAGATGATCTAAGAGCAATTCTCTGGACCGTAGCATGTTGTTAGAGGAAGATTCAAGTCTCATCTATGTTTGGACGATAGTGTAATGATCTGCATCAAGTTTAGCCGACCTTGATGTTCATTCCAAGGTTGATGAAGCATATAAATACATGTTGATGAGTTGTGGAAAGTGTTTGTCTAAAATGATAAAATCCTAAGAGAAGTACAAAAGTAGAGTAGAGAGAAAGAAGTGCAAAGGATCAAGAGCAGTAAGGATGAAGATATGATAGACAAGTGGTTGAAGATTAGAGTGGGAATTGTGAACTTTCAAAGGAACTGAACTAGGCATGAAATAGATGCTATTTCTTGATGGTGACAAGTTGTCATTGATGACAAAAAGGTGTTTTGGTCCTCTTTCAGGATGTCTTAGCTTCATATGTGAGAACAAGATGTAATGTTGAAATCAGGTGATGTTCTGCCATCATGAAGTCATCATGTAATATGTGAAATTGTCAGTTGATTAGTTTGCTCATACAAGTTGGGTTTAGTATCTGTTGATTCAGATTGAGTTGATGATAATACATATATAGCAGGATGTATGACAGGATGAAGCTTCTCATAAAGAAGATGGTTTGAGGACAATGTCAAAGGTTGAACTGGTAGGAATCAGGAGTTGTTCATATGCAAAGGATTTATATAAGAAGGTTAACAAGTGCTTTATATGTCATGCAATATCATGATGTTCATTGGTGTTTTTGAAGTTGATAGTTTGATCATAATGATCATGATGCATTCTTCATAATGTGTCCATATGTTCTTTGATTATGTCAAGATATTTTACTCATAATGGTGTCATGGAAAAGCCTTGGAGAAAGTGGTCATCTCAGGGAATGTCTTAAGGCAAGGTTGTTATTGATATATTGTTGTTAATATGCTTCAAGTTTGTAACAGGTTATGCTCAAGACAAATGACAGTGGCATAATCTTCAATTGAACTCAGTTGCAACTGTAAGTTGATCTTCATACAATTCAGTGTATAGTGACATGATCTTCTCAGTTTGATCTTTTAGTGAAAGAGGCAAAGGTTGGCATTATGATTAGTCTTCATGAAATTATGTTGTAATCACAATGGTTTGAAGGTTTGGAATTATCTCAGTATGCAAGTTGGGTTTGGAATTATCTCAGTATGCAGGTTGTTAAACTTCATTGTTTAGTATTATCTTACAAATGGTTTATAGTGACAAATGTCACATATAGAGGTTTATGTTGTTCTTTATTGTTTCACAAGACATAAATTAAAATTCCTTAAAAACCCATTCTAAACATCAAGGGCCTTTTTCTTTTAATTGTTCAGTGACCGGCTATGGCGGTAATGGTCCCTTAAGTGATAACTTAAAGGATGATTACTCATTGGTGTTACCGGCCCCAATGCCTAGGGTGCTCGGTAATCCGGTAAATGGCTTTTGAGCCCGGCAGGAAGTGAAGATCTACGGACGACATTTAAATTGCTGTTGGCGGGGTCATCACATCTGGTGGTGGAGACTTAAACAATGCCGCAGGTTGAAGAGGTTAAAGTTGACGGTTTCTGTGGTTTGAAAGGCAGAAAATCACAATAGTTTCTAATTTAAAGTGACAGCGAAAGTTGTATTTGGAAAGTCAGAAGATTTTGCTTTTAGATAGATTTATAAAAGATATTTTTGAATGGAATGTGGATCGACAAGAGGATGGAGAAAATGGAAACTTGGATAAAAAAAAATAGAGTTTATATTGAAGTTTTTTTTTTATGAAAGAGTGTGTGATTTTTAGAATGTTTCCAAACATGAGTTGAAGATGAAAAGGCTAAGTTCTACGAAGGAGATTTTATTTTTTCCTTGTTTTGTTATTTGATTTTTTTTGAGGAATGAATGTAAAAGTTTTTGTATGCAATGGAACCGAGGAGAAAATGTTTTTAATTTTTTGACAAGATAGTTGAATTAATATTTGTTGAAGATTGTTTTTGTTTGCAGAAAAAGAATATTGTTATTGAAGTCTTTTATGAAGGATTTAGTTCTCAGATTTTATTGAAGATTGATTTTTCTCAAGAAGACAAAAAGTTTGTTTGCAGGAATTTGTAGAAAGAGATTTACTTTTTTATGGAAGATGAAAATGAGAAAAGATTTTTACAAATAATTTCAGAGAAAATCAAAATGGAAAATGGAAAGATTTTTTATTAATAAATTGATTTTATTCTGCAAAGCAAAAGGAAGATATTCTATGATCAGATGCAATAAAAATTTTTTAAGAAGAATTTGAAGAGGCTATTGAGAAATTGAATAAGACACAGAGGAATATGAAAAGGTTTTTCTTTGCAGGTGGAAGGACATTCAACTTGTATAAAATTATTTTTCAGGTGCATTGGTGGAATGTGGTGAAAGACAGAAATGAATAATACAGATGATGAGAGATTGATTACATATAGTTGTGAAGTGTTGTTGAGAATTAAGCAGTGTTGTTGAGAATCAAGCAGTGTTGATGTTGTAGAGTGGATCATGATACAAGATTGAAATATCTGAGTTTGTATATGATTTGGAATGATCATTTGACAGATGCATGAGAGAGAATAAATGTTATGTATTGAAATAGAGAAACCCTCTGAATTTGTGTTTTCAGTTTGTTCGGTAATAGGGGTTGGTTCTCCTTGAAGCTGGTGCTTCTAAATAGTATGCCAGTGAGGCTTGTAGGTCAATGAGACCTTAACATTTGTCAGTGAGACACATATTGTAGGCAGTGAGGCTTCTTTGTAGCCAGTGAGGCATGTTTGATCAGTTAAGCCAGTGAGGCAGTTTAGAGTGGTTTTTCTACCCCTAGAGGGTTTTCCACTCATGCAATTCTTGTGTCATAATCTTCTTTGTGTGTGTATGATTTACTTATGAAGTTTTGTTCTCTTTCTGTATTCACAGTCATGTGCATATGTATTTGACAGATCAATGCTATCTTTCTCTCCTTGTGCTCTGAAAGTTAAAGTGTGTAAAAATATTTGAAAATTCACACAACACTAATTCACCCCCCCTCTGAGTGTTGATTGTACTCCTACAATTGGTATCAGAGCCACGTTCCCTTTAGAAGCTTAATCAGCTTGGGTAGGTCCTGTGTGTGGAGTTCAATGGGTAAGTGCAGGAGAAATAAGAACATGAGAAATCTTAAGCATCATTCTGGTCAGAAGACACAAAAGAAATTATCCATATCAAATCCAGATGTTGATATAAAATCAGTTGATAAAGATGATGTTCTCTATGTTGAATCTAATATTGTTTCAGATGTTCCTCAGTTTGATGGTTCAAATTTTTCAGTTTGGTATGTTAGAATGCAAGTGTATTTATCCTCCTTAGGATATGATGTTTTAATGTCAGTTGAAAATGGTATTTCTACAAATAACAAAGAGGCTCTTAAATGGAATCATATAGCCAAGAAAGTTATTTTATCTGGTTTATCTAATAATATTTCTTGTAAGGTTGTGCAGTGTGAAACAGCTCAGGATATCTGGAAAGAACTAATAAGAATTTATCAAGATAATGATGAAGAAGAGGACACTCTAGTGTGTGAGGAAAGTGGCATTGAAGGAGTTGAAGTTCAAACTCAATCAGATTCAGAAGAAGCTAGCATCACAAGTGATGATGATCAGGATTATGAGATTGATATGGAAGGTGAGCTCATTTGTGCTCTTGGTGAGATCAAAGAACTCAGAATGGAGAATAAAAGGTTAAAGTTGCAACTTCAAGAGGAAAAGGAATCCAAGATAAAAATTCTTTCAAATCTTCAAGATGTAGAAAAACAGATAATAGATTTGAAGACTCAAATTGCAAAAGTTAAGAAAATAAAAGAAGATGTCAATAATCAACTAAAGGCCAAAGAAGTTGATTGTGAAAAATATGAATCTGAAATAATCTTTTTAAGAAAATAGTTAGAAAAGGCTTCCTCTAAATTACACAAGAATCTGTAGTTTGAAAACAATATTGAAAAAGGGGAATGTTCAAAAGCCAAGCAAACTCTCAGAAAGAAAATTGATCTTCATGCTAGTGCTCTTGAAGATAAAGAGAAGACAGAAACTGAAATAAATGTCAAAGATGAAAAACATAATCAAAGAAGAGGAAAAAATGCTCCTGTTAGACAAGCATACATGTATAGGTATAATTATTCTTTTAATGGTCATTGTTATGCTTGTAATCAATTTGGACACAAATCAGTTAATTGCAGAAGGAATACTGATATTGTTTGTTACAAGTGCAATAATATTGGACACATTCAAAGAAACTGTAAAATGAATAGAATGTTTGATCCTACATGGAAGCATAACATAATTGCTTAGGAGATGTCAAAAAGGTATTAGTCATTTGGTTATAACATAGTTTGTTATAATTGTAATTCTTTTGGGCATAAGGCACAGTTTTGCAGGAATAAATCTAGAGCAGACACCTTGAGCAAAGAAAAGAAAAGGTTTATACAGGTTTGGAGAAGAAAACAAAGTCAGGACAAGAAGGATCCTAAACTTGTGCATCTTGCACAAGTTACATCATTAGTTGGATAACTGAGAACATGAAGTAAGGGGGAGTTGTTCATGATCTATCAATTGACCCCAAGAAGTTTCAGGAAGGAGATCATTTGAATGGTGATCTTGTCTTGTTTATCATATTTTCCAATCTTGTGAGATAGTTGTTGAAGATGCTGCTAACTAAGTTGATTTTTAGTGTATATCAGTGATGCAGGAAGAGCTTATTAATGCAGTTGGTATGCAAAATTGATAGACTTATTTGAATGATAAAATCAAGAGGAAGGAGTTCATTCTTGTTGATTGCAGATGTGGTTATGTATATATCAGGTTTGACAGTGTGTTGTAAAAGGTGTTTGATGGTAACATGTTTTTTCTTAGCATGGATGGTTTGATGTAAGTAATTGGATTGTTTACTTCAGGGCTAAGTCAAGAAGTGTATCAGTGTTTCAGGAGTTTGTTAAAAAAAAAGGTAATCAGAGGATCTCATTGATGTCAGTGTTTCATCTTCATCTACAAATTTGTGTTGTGATTAGAAGTGGTATAGTGCAGTCTATGGGCATCTTGTAACAATGGTTTGGTGCTTGGTTTGTTATGCCTTACATGATTGTTTGATGTCTTGTTGCTCTCAAGTTTTTATGGTTGTTCAGTGCCTTAAGTGGTATTTCAATTCTTGATTGGTATGTTTATGTTTTCTTTGCAAAAGTGTTCAGAAGGTTGAATATCAGTAAATGGATGGTATTGAGTTGAGTTATGTTGATTAGTCTTGCCAGTAATTGCCAGTGGTATTCAACAAAGGGGAAACAAATAGATTCATTGGAGTTTTGTCATGTGGGTCAAAAAGGTTGTTGATTGTACTCATGCCATAACATGCTATGTCAATTTTTTATAATCATGCTATAACATCTTTCAGTGGAGTTATTTTCTCAGGGGGAGATAACAGTCTTTGTCATCAGATGTCAAAAAGGGGGAGAAAGAATAATTGCATCAGGTGGTTTTGCCATCAATGACAAAGGGGGAGATTGATGGTGACAAGTTGTCATTGATGACAAAAAGGTGTTTTGGTCCTCTTTCAGGATGTCTTAGCTTCATATGTGAGAACAAGATGTAATGTTGAAATCAGGTGATGTTCTGCCATCATGAAGTCATCATGTAATATGTGAAATTGTCAGTTGATTAGTTTGCTCATACAAGTTGGGTTTAGTATCTGTTGATTCAGATTGAGTTGATGATAATACATATATAGCAGGATGTATGACAGGATGAAGCTTCTCATAAAGAAGATGGTTTGAGGACAATGTCAAAGGTTGAACTGGTAGGAATCAGGAGTTGTTCATATGCAAAGGATTTATATAAGAAGGTTAACAAGTGCTTTATATGTCATGCAATATCATGATGTTCATTGGTGTTTCTGAAGTTGATAGTTTGATCATAATGATCATGATGCATTCTTCATAATGTGTCCATATGTTCTTTGATTATGTCAAGATATTTTACTCATAATGGTGTCATGGAAAAGCCTTGGAGAAAGTGGTCATCTCAGGGAATGTCTTAAGGCAAGGTTGTTATTGATATATTGTTGTTAATATGCTTCAAGTTTGTAACAGGTTATGCTCAAGACAAATGACAGTGGCATAATCTTCAATTGAACTCAGTTGCAACTGTAAGTTGATCTTCATACAATTCAGTGTATAGTGACATGATCTTCTCAGTTTGATCTTTTAGTGAAAGAGGCAAAGGTTGGCATTATGATTAGTCTTCATGCAATAATGTTGTAATCACAATGGTTTGAAGGTTTGGAATTATCTCAGTATGCAGGTTGGGTTTGGAATTATCTCAGTATGCAGGTTGTTAAACTTCATTGTTTAGTATTATCTTACGAATGGTTTATAGTGACAAATGTCACATATAGAGGTTTATGTTGTTCTTTATTGTTTCACAAGACATAAATTAAAATTCCTTAAAAACCCATTCTAAACGTCAAGGGCCTTTTTCTTTTAATTGTTCAGTGACCGGCTATGGCGGTAATGGTCCCTTAAGTGATAACTTAAGGGATGATTACTCGTTGGTGTTACCGGCCCCAATGCCTAGGGTGCTCGGTAATCTGGTAAATGGCTTTTGAGCTTGGCGGGAAGTGAAGATCTACGAATGACATTTAAATTGCTGTTGGCGGGGTCATCACATCCGGTGGTGGAGATTTAAACAATGCCGCAGGTTGAAGAGGTTAAAGTTGACGGTTTCTGTGGTTTGAAAGGCAGAAAATCACAATAGTTTCTAATTTAAAGTGACAGCGAAAGTTGTATTTGGAAAGTCAGAAGATTTTGCTTTTAGATAGATTTATAAAAGATATTTTTGAATGGAATGTGGATCGACAAGAGGATGGAGAAAATGGAAACTTGGATAAAAAAAAAATAGAGTTTATATTGAAGTTTTTTTTTTATGAAAGAGTGTGTGATTTTTAGAATGTTTCCAAACATGAGTTGAAGATGAAAAGGCTAAGTTCTATGAAGGAGATTTTATTTTTTCCTTGTTTTGTTATTTGATTTTTTTTGAGGAATGAATGCAAAAGTTTTTGTATGCAATGGAACCGAGGAGAAAATGTTTTTAATTTTTTGACAAGATAGTTGAATTAATATTTGTTGAAGATTATTTTTGTTTGCAGAAAAAGAATATTATTATTGAAGTCTTTTATGAAGGGTTTAGTTCTCAGATTTTATTGAAGATTGATTTTTCTCAAGAAGACAAAAAGTTTGTTTGCAGGAATTTGTAGAAAGAGATTTACTTTTTTATGGAAGATGAAAATGAGAAAAGATTTTTACAAATAATTTCAGAGAAAATCAAAATGGAAAATGGAAAGATTTTTTATAAATAAATTGATTTTATTCTGCAAAGCAAAAGGAAGATATTCTGTGATCAGATGCAATAAATTTTTTTTAAGAAGAATTTGAAGAGGCTATTGAGAAATTGAATAAGACACAGAGGAATATGAAAATGTTTTTCTTTGCAGGTGGAAGGACATTCAACTTGTATAAAATTATTTTTCAGGTGCATTGATGGAATGTGGTGAAAGACAGAAATGAATAATATAGATGATGAGAGATTGATTACATATAGTTGTGAAGTGTTGTTGAGAATTAAGCAGTGTTGTTGAGAATCAAGTAGTGTTGATGTTGTAGAGTGGATCATGATACAAGATTGAAATATCTGAGTTTGTATATGATTTGGAATGATCATTTGATAGACGCATGAGAGAGAATAAATGTTATGTATTGAAACAGAGAAACCCTCTGAATTTGTGTTTTCAGTTTGTTCGATAATAGGGGTTGGTGCTCCTTGAAGCTGGTGCTTCTAAATAGTATGCCAGTGAGGCTTGTAGGTCAGTGAGACCTTAACATTTGTCAGTGAGACACATATTGTAGCCAGTGAGGCTTCTTTGTAGCCAGTGAGGCATGTTTGATCAGTTAAGCCAATGAGGCAATTTAGAGTGGTTTTTCTACCCCTGGAGGGTTTTCCACTCATGCAATTCTTGTGTCATAATCTTCTTTGTGTGTGTATGATTTACTTATGAAGTTTTGTTCTCTTTCTGTATTCACAGTCATGTGCATATGTATTTGACAGATCAATGCTATCTTTCTCTCCTTGTGCTTTGAAAGTTAAAGTGTGTAAAAATATTTGAAAATTCACACAACACTGATTCACCCCCCCTCTTAGTGTTGATTGTACTCCTACATTTCTCAGTTCATTATCTCTGTGATAAAGTTAATTCTTGTAGGTAGTGAGCCTCCTTTGAGTAGTGAGCTCTGGGCAGTGCGCCCGAAGGCATGTGCCTTCTATTTTTCTAAAGTACTTTTAATAGGGTACCAATCTTTGTGGGTTAACCCCCACCATGGTTTTCCCTTAACCGGATTTCCACGTAAAAATATTGGTGTTATGTGTTCATTTGTCTCTTCTCATGTGTTGATGATTCATTCTTTAAATGTTTATATCATTAATCAGTTTTGTGTGGTAAAGAAATAGTTGCAAGTGTTAAAGATTTGGGACAACTGATTCACCCCCCCTCTTAGTTGTCTGGCCTAATTCCAACAATGATCATACTAGGATAATGAGGCTTTACACAAGGAGCCACCTCAATTAGAGAGATAGTAGATGTAAAAGAAGTCAGAGAGGGAGTGAAGGTGTTAGTTTACGTTTAGGTTGGTGGTAGGGTATTGGTCAAATTTTTGTTTGTTTGGTAGGTGATGGAGGTAGGACAATGCCTAAGATAGAGGGTTTTAATATATCAGGAAAAGATTGGTGATGGGAATGAGGGGCAGAACAAGGGATACAAGAATAGCACTAGAGATCACATAGACATTAGGTAAGTTTATGGGTTTATGGGAAGGAAGAATATATCAAGAGTTTGTGGGATAATAGAAGGGAGGAAAGATAGGAAAAGAAAAACCTTATTTTTAAAATTTCTTATCATTTTCTTTGTCTTGAGGTTTCTCAGGGGGTGGGTTAGAAGTAAATTGGGTCTAGGACATCTGGTAAGGGTAGATTAGGAAATAGGTAGGGTAGATATGGGTTAGTTAGTAGGTTAGTTGTAGTGTTGGGGAAGTTTCTTAGGCCTACTTTTAGAAGTGGATGAGGAAAGGTCCTACACTTTTTCTTTTACTTTATCTTGGAGGGTTGTTAGAGGGGAGATAGAAGCCAATGAGGAAGGTGAAGTAGTTATAGGAGGATATATGGTGGGGAAGATAGGGGTATAGCTAGTGGAGTAGGTGAAGTAATAGAAAGAGGTTGTGGGGTGGGGGGAGCAATGCATTTATAGGCATAAGATAGGTAAAGGTGAGGGAGAAAAAAGTAGGTATAGAAGTGTCATTATGTGTACACTAGGAGATATCTAAGGAGGATAAGATTCTATTTGCAATGTTGTGATGTATAAGTGTTCCTCTATAACTACATTAATAAGGGTCCAAAGATCCACCTGCATTAACTATGATGTCCTTGTCTATGCATTTTCTTGTCATGGCATTCCATGAGACCACATTTCTTTGAGGAATTTTTTCAAAAAACTATATTGTAATTGAAATTTTGTCATCTATCAACATCTAGTTATTAGTTATGCAATGTGTAGTAATGCTTTGAGCTTGAAAGATGTGCAATGCAATGTAATCAATGATATGAATATAAAGTACAAAAATCTTGTAAGTACAATTCATTAGTTAAACTATCTATTTTATTACCTGAGTGAAGCTTTGAACTCCACCTCCACTAGAAGGTGTTTCTGTGAAATCTCTAAGATTAACCTATTCAACATCCAAAATCAGATATTAGAATACAATTCGTATAAAAATGCTATCGACATGTAATATATATAATTGTTTATTAGTTACATACCTTGGCAGTACATGTCATAGTGTAATATGAAGGTGGAGAACTGCTAAAAATTGAATGAACGCTATGACCCTAAAATTTTATTAAAATCATTAAACTAAATTAGTTAATCTTGTATTTCAAAAATGAAATTTAATAAATTAAATTCAATGAACTTGCTAACATTTACCTAAGTATCAAGGCTGAAAGTCTCACTTAGGAGGGCATCTATCATCACCACTGCTTAGAAGCAGATGTAGCATGTGTACCTGCATCCTGACTATCCGTAGGGTCGTAACCAAAGGCTAGCCCGTAAGCCTGACAAGTATGGGGTGGAACCCTACTCCTAAAAGTCTCCCCCGGCTCACGTTGTGCTACAACATTGGCATGCTCTATGATGCTATGGGTCAAGGAACTAATGGATTGTACTATCTTGACCTTAGCACTCTCCTTCACAATGGAAGGGAAAGACATGTGCTCATGGGATAGTCTGGCAAGTGCTCATCTAGCTAGCTATTGTGTGTCAACACGTGCCCCTGATTTGTCCTGTGTTGACCCCCCACCTCTACCCTAGAAGTCCCACATATCAAAAGAGTTTGGCACTTTATTGAGGACAAACTCGTAGTAGAGTTTCCTCATAAAGTATTTTAGGACCTCATTATTGTTGCATGGACGATGGTCAAAAACCATCCACCACCTCTACCCAAAATGGTCCTTTATCACTTGGATGTTACACTAATGGATATGGAACCTCTTGTATGTAAGAGGTAGAGGTTGATTTGTCTGTGGGTCTGTGAAAAGGGAACACAAGTCAAATTTTGTATTTTTTTCATTTTTGACTTGTTCATAGGATAACTTATCTGCATATAACTCTCTAAACTCTCTCCCCTTATCTGACCAAATAGAGATTTTCTTGCTAATTGAATCTGGATTTGATAACGTACATTCAAGAGATTGAGCAAGTGTAGCTCTACGCAAGGTTGAAGTTGGAGGATCTTTCAACCTTGCAATTGTGTCCTTAATTTGTTTTTTATTATTTTTCAGTTTGCCCAATTAAATTTTCTTGTGTTCTAGGGGCATATTGAGGAATGAATGAAGGTGTTTGTTGCTGGGGTTGTTTTTCAGTAGGTATTTATTGTTCAGGTGATAAAGGATTTTGAGGAGTTTTAGGAGGAGGAGGTGCATTATCAATTCCTATAAATTAAAGAAATTTACATTAAAAAAACCACTTAAAACTACCTATTTAGTAATAAATTCACACAAAAAAACAAATAGAACTTACTCCTTTGGCCTCCCCGACGTCGTGGTGGCATTTTGATGATGAATCAGTCAAAAATTGGTGACAATATGGCCTCCAATAATGTGAGCGTGCTCTCCCATGTTCGAAGGCCACAGGTTTGTAGGAAAATAGAATGCAAGAATGACCAAAATGTTATTTTTTTTATAGTAAAACATAACGTGCTCGCATTATTGCTTATCATTTTAAAAATAAAATTGGCCACTTTTTGACCCCCCAACTTTTTGTACCCACCTAGGGGTATTAGATGTCTCTTCAAACACCAAGATCATAAATACTACCAAGAATAAAGAACTATGATAAACTCATTCTATATTAAACTTAACTATGTTAGATAGAACTAAAAATTTAGTTATTATTTTCATAGGCACTATTATAATATATCTCATCATTAGTCTTACGATTCACATATGGATAATTCTCCAATAAATCTATTGCACATGTACACCTAAAATGACTAACTACCAAGAAACACTCAAAAATGTGATTAAGCATCATATGTACGTGTTATTGGTTGTGGTGTTTAATAGTCTCTAATAATTTAGCAAATTTCTCTCCACATGAATATAATTACCTCCAAGTGTAAGTTCTAATCTTTGAGTAATAGTTTGCATGTCATAAACATTTATCATAAACCTATATATATAACAACACATTAAAAGAAAACAATGAATACAATGCACAACTAATACATGTATATGTATCTTAGAGTAGCTAAAATATATATACTTGGTATACATTTATTCAATACAACAATCAATTTCTTTTATCAATAGTTCTATTTGGACCATAATAGAGTTTACGACCCTACCCTCATACAACTCAAAGTCTTGACCACCAAATTCTAAAATCTAACTTTTTAATCTTTCCTCGGTCATACAAATGAACCAAACTATTGAGTTGTTTACTCAATACAATCATAGACAATCAACAACAATAATGCATTTCACAAAACCATAATAATAATGCACCTTATTTACACATACTTGATCACTAACCAAAATGTAAAATGGTATGCATTGATTTCCTTTAAATACCATCCAAACTAAAGCCAGTTTATCAAAACTTGACAAGCCTTGATTTCTTTTAACAACTCTCCCAATTTCCTCACAACCTGCCTAGTTTAAATATAGAAATGAAAGTTACAAAACTGAAAATATTCATCACTAAACAATTGTTAATGTTCACCATTACAAACTAAACATAATTATCTCTTATAAATAAGTTCTTCCAAGACTTTAAAACAATTGTTTGCTCCTTCAACAACAAAATTATCATACCGAACATCACTCAAGTAGTCCAACCACAAAATTTTTCAAAAGAAGCTTGTAGCATTGAGAAAACATGATTGTAAGAATTAACCATAACCTTGAAGGTTCATAGTTCCTAAACTCTATATTGTCACATTTGTCCAATGGATAGATATCACATATAGATTTAACAATGCTTAAGCTTCAATATTCTCTCATGTAGTTAAATAATTGTTATTATCATATGAAGACTTAGTTTACAATGTATCCTCAAGACATAATGGGGTTGTACAAAACCACATAATAGTAGAGCCTACTTCTAAATCATGCAAGAGATCTTGAATTCCATAGGCAAAAACTAGTATCTTCATAGTATAGATGAGTCCAAAAATGTTACAACAATTGCAAAAATGAATAACTCAAAATAGCTTGACTTAAATATCACAATCAAGTCATAGAGTAGATTTAAAATCAAATGAATAAACTATCCCATATAGTTCCTTTCTATATTATGACCCCTTTCTTGTTTACTACAATCAAGGAGTGAACAAAGAACTCTAACAAACTAGTTAATTATCAAGTTTGAGGTTTTACAATAAAACCTAGTTCAATTTATCAGAAAAGAATAAATAAGTTTCAGCACTTTAATAAGAAAATAATTTCAACATCATTTTATATGGGCAATAAATCATTATTCAAATGAGCAAGCAAAACTTAGAATAGGTCTTAGACTTTTGTATTTCTAATACAAGCACATAAATAAGATTGCAAACATCATTATTAAAATGAAAACACATAAATAAGGTTGCAGTTGACATTCAAAAGAGACTATATGTAAAGAAGCATTGTTACATACTCAAACAAGAAGAGCTCACAATAAAGAAGATTGATGGCTCCAATAGACCTCCAACCACCGACTTCAATGTCTAAAACCACACTCAGATCCTAGAATGAATCAAACAAGACTAATAACCCCTTTTCCTCTCACCTTACTACCATAATAAATCTGAAATCAAACTATTAAATCACTACAATCTTCTTCCATCGTTTAAACAGGGACAATTTTCTTGTGGTAATTATTGGTGATGCTAAAAGAAGAAATCTGAAAAAATGGCTTGCACTATAATAATGTGCACCTGTTATGTTGGAAAATGTCCCTTTGGGGGCTTTACCCTCTTAAGGTTTAGCTCCCAAGTCTTTAGAATTCATTTAGAGCATCTTGGATGATAATTTTGACTCCCGATGAGAAAACCATGAAATACTATGGCAAATAGGACCTAGAGGTGATATTTTGATGATCCTTGAAAAAAAATAGTAGGGTGGACTTGGGCGCTAGTGCCCTAGTCCTACCATATTTTGGTTCTTCCCTAAATTCAAATGTCAGTTAAATTATGACCATTATTTAGGTCCTATGCCGACATCTCAAGTTTGAATTACAAAATTCTTAGCGGGAATTTTTGTAGTTGCATATATAAGCATGTTTAGGTTTTCATTCTTAAACTAGAAGATGATTTTGAACTTTATGCATTTTTGTGATTTCAGGATATTCATTGTTGCAGAGCAGAGCATTATTATTGTGTTTGTGATTGCAAATTTGACTTCATCTTCCCATGTGATTGAAGAGCCTTCATTTAGGTGAGATCTAGACTACAAGGTGATATCTATTATGTTTTGGATCATTTATCATTTATATAAATTGCCTTTATCCCACAAGGATACACATTCTCATCTAACAATGTCATTTGGAAGATTTGAATGTCTCTCTGGGGCTTGATTGAGGCAAGCCTCTAAACACCACAAACCCCTCCCACACTCCTTTTTGATTGCAGTTTACAGGCACCAAGTTTCACAAAGTGGAGTTGTAGAAAGGAGGTTGCAAACAACAAGGTTTCAAGATCTGAAAGAAAGAGGACAAAGGTGAACATTTTAGGACAAGGGCACTAGTGCCAGTGTCCTCCATATTTTCTAGGGTAGAAACAGAAGATACAATGTAGATCAATGTCAGAAGAAGATTCACATTCCATGATAAAAACTATACCTTGGACAAGGGTGCTAGTGCCAGTGTCTCTGACTATTCCACATTCTAGATTTTAAAAAATAGTGAGTTAACACTCTCTATCCTTCATCTTAGTCTGAAAGGATTTGTCGTAATTCATCAATTTTCTTACTATTTTGCCTATTTAGGATTTTAAGAGTAATTAAGCATTAAATTGAGATATTGTCTGATACATCTTAACTTCTGTGTCATTTCAAGTGGCATCCCAACTTGATAGGTGATTGCTCTAGCTTAGTGGAGATTCAACTCGGTCGATATGCCCTTGAATGTTTGGTAGGAAGGGAGGATTTGCCTTTGAAACCTAAACCAAAACATTTCCCCCCTTTTTAACCCTAAACATTTTGGTGAACCCATGTTTTTTAACTTTTTGCACCTTTCTTAAGGTTGTGTGATAGGTTTTCATTCATTCATTTCATTGCATTCGAAAAATTACAAAAAAATTGAAAATTTTTCAAAAATTTAAAAAACGTTGCATTCTAGTTTTTGAATTTTCACATAATTTGCATTAATTTAGTAGCATTTTATTTAATTTCTTATTTTTTCATTAAATCTGAAATTTATTTTTCAACATACATTTTTGCATTTGAAAAATGACCAAAATATTGAAAATTTTGAAAAAAATTGAAAAAATTGGCATCTTAGGCTTGCATTTTAGCATAATTTCAATTAATTGACATTTAAAAATTCATCAAATTTCTATCATTTTCATTAAATCTGACTTAAATTATATAAATTCATCATTTAGTATTTATTTGCATTGCATTTTCATGCTTAAATCATCAAAAATCGCTCGAAATCGTACATTTTTCATAAAAAGACCAGTTCTGCATTAGCTAGGGTTTGTAGTCAAAATCTTGTTTCAGATTTTACTAACCCTTTTTCAAACATTCATTAGGACTGATTTCTAAATTTAGTGTTGCATCATAGTAGTTTTCTTGCAAAATTTCATATCTAGGATTTGAAAACCTTGCATTTTCACTAGATTTGACCTTATCGTCTCTCTAGAATTGCAATACAAGCATGTTGTGAGAAATTTGTATACATAATTTGATTGATATATTAGGGTTATTATCTTCTACCCCTTCTCAAATTCCTTAGAACACCCTTCCTATTAGGCATTTGCATTGAAAATTTGTGAAAATTTGCATATTTTAGGTGTATTTTCACTGGGTTTTGACTTATCATCACTCTAGAGTTTCATTATAGGTATGTTGTGAAAGACATTGCTGCATTATTGGGCTGCCCTTAGGCATATTATTTTCTTTCCTTCTTGAAATTTTTCACAACACCTTTCCTTTCATTCATTTGCATTGGAAAAAGTTGAAAAAATCTAGCATTTTAGGTCATTCTCATACATACTTTTGCATTTGTTTCTTGCATAAGTGTTGAAAACCTTTAGAAATCTGATTTGGCATTCACTTTAAAACATACACATGTCTTCTCAATAAAACAATAATTATAGGCTTCCTCCTAGGCCTTATTTGAAAAAACGAGCCCCTGAACTTGAAATAACATTTACACCTCATGACAAATAAATGGTAGATACTAAAGGGCCTCTTTACATTATAGTGAAAATAATGGAAATACCTATGGATGGAACACTTATAGAACCTAATTGCATTACTGTGTGGACCTTATGGGATAATTTCTCCTTAAACATGATTTCACACAAAATTATTATCAACCGTCAGATTTGAGAATTAAAACACATAACAAAGCTTTGATGAATACATTTGGAATGATAAACTTATTGGTCTCAGTCTATGACAAAGTCGTGGATCAGTTATTTGATGTTATCCCCTTATCTAATCTCTTCTGTGTAAAACTAGGACATCCATCGCTTAGGCTATGAATGTCATCCCCTCAACTATTCACAAATGCTTAAAATTCCATTTGCATGGAGAAATCCACACTATCTATCATAATTCATATCAAACTCTGGCCAAGGACAATAATTTCACTCTTGATTACTTTTGGCTGCAACTTGACACAGACCCTAAGCCATGAAGAGACCAATCTTTCCTAAACTACAGATGATACAGAGCAAAACAACTAGCTAGAGTGGCTAGGCCTCCTTTACAAACAATGAGAGAAGAAAGACATGCATTTAAAGAACCCCTTAGAGCAAAAGGACAATGACAAAATGACATAATAATAACGCAAGATTATTTTGACTATGATGAGAGAATTGGTATGATAGATGTGGATAGGGGAAATTTTCATAACTCACCTCATCCATGAAGAGATGGTATCTATGTTGAGGTCCCTCCCCCATCATCCTTCCAAGGATCAGGATGTTTTCATCGACAACAGAACATTCCACTAAGACCAATGAAATTTGAACATGGTGCTTCCTCCTCTAATGTGCAAAACCCTATGGAAAAACATGAAAATGCCTTTGAAGAGATAAGTAGTAAGACAAGAAGGAATAGACAAGTAAGAGAAAGGAGGAAGAGAAGACAAGATTTTACCCAACAAATTGCAACCCAACAAGAAAATGTTCAACCTAACATTCAATCAAACTTAGACGAACTTAACATTAAAAATTCAAAGATAAGAACAAAAGTTGGACTATGGTATCTTACACACCTATTTCCTCTAGAATTCGAGATTGGGAAGAGGATGATTTGCTTGTCAACAACCCTTAGTTCAGTTGTCCCTACAGGTAAGTATTTCTAACCCTTTACCTCCATGTTGTGTTTCCCCTGTGATGTGTTATTTGTTATTTAGGCCTCCTAGGATGACCCTTGATTCACTCGTAAGGTCAAGGATATTGGGAGACTGCCTCTGTTGTGACCCTTCTTCTATTTATATCATCTTTCTTCTATATTACTTCTCCTCTATTTTCATTTTTGTGTGTTGTGTCTTATGGACATAGCGTTGTGGTTGGTGACTTGGGGGCACCCTCCTACGTGACTATCCCTAAGGCACTTGTTTCTCCTCTCTTGATTTATTGTTTCCCTTCCTCTAGTGGTTATATCTAGCTAGGGGATGATGGAAAACATATTATATTGATATGGACCTAGTCCATATATGACGATAGGGTTGATATATATTATCTGACGCTTGGCTAGTAGAATCACTCTATGAGCTATCTTGATGTTGTCATATCACAGTTACAAAACATAACAATATTGTTGCTCCGTGCACTTTGTCTATCTTAGATCTTTCTTTCCTCGACTCTTTTACGTGCACTATGGTTTATCATGATTATATGAATGCTAACAACTTTTCTTGCAAGAAATTGTGTGTTTGTGGGAACATTTAGCGATCATAAAGTACATGTCACTTCCGGGGGGAATGGACTTTGCAAGAGCTCGTGTTCCCTTGTGTGTTTTCTTCCTACCTTAACGTGCTTGATATCGGTACACGATATCAACCACCTTAAGGTGAGGGCATATATAAGGTAAGTTGTCTGATTTAGATGCTAGCAAAGTGTGTTTGTAAAGATTGAAATCTATTGCAATCACTTAAGCCCTCTATGGAGGCAGGGATGGTGTATTTCTCAAGGAGATTGTACATCCTGTCATTTTATAAAAGTCCTCTGAGTAGGTGGGGAGCAGATTTGAGACTATCCTAACCCTTAAGCATGTCTTCAGCAATTTTTGTGGCAAAGTGCAATTATCGGTGTGAACCTAGCAATAGGTTTCTTCCATTGTTTGTTTGCCATGTTTGTCTCTATGTCTTCTATGTGTGTGTGTATGGCATGTTTGTTCCCAAGTATAGTTTCAAGAGCAGTGGCAATGAGCTCCTCTTATGCTCTGGGATTTGTATGGTGTGTTTTTTCTCAAGTGTAGTTTCAAGAATGGTGATGATGAGCTCCTCCTACACTTTAAGATATGTTTGGCATGTCTGTTGCCCCTTATGTAGTTTCAAGACTGGTGGCAATGAGCTCCTCTTGCATTTGGGTTGTGTATTTACATTCCTTGCACTTGCATTGGCATTTCATATATAAAAAAGAAATAATCACTGCATTCACTGTATTCATTGTGTTTTGTGTATCTTTGATGTTGTCTTCTCCATGTTTTTCTTTCCTATTACTGTCTTTAATGTGTTTGGTGTGTCTTCACCATGCTTGGCCTATTTGTTGTGTTTTTTTACCATACTTTAATGCATGTATTGACCTTGAATTTATACATACATTAAAGTGGGGGCTAAATGTTATGTCAGAAAATGTTCCCTTGGGGGCCTTTCCCTCTTAAGATTTAGCTCTCGGGTCTTTAGAATTCATTTAAAGCATCTTGCATGATAATTTTGACTCTTGATGAGAAAACCTTGAAGTCCTATGGAAAATAGGACCTAGGGGTTGCTATTTTGATGATCCCCAAACAAAAATAGTAGGGTGGACTTGGGTGCTAGCACCCTAGTCCTGCCCTATTTTGGGTCTTCCCTAAATTCAAATGTCAATTTTTATGACCATTATTTAGGTCCTATACCGACATCTCAAGTTTGAATTATGAAATTCTTAGAGGGAATCTTTAGTTACATATATAAGCATGTTTAGGTTTTCAATTGTAAACTAGAAGATGATTGCAAACTTTATGCATTTTTGTGATTTCAAGATATTCATTGTTGCAAAGTAAAGCATTGTTATTGTGTTTGTGATTGTAGATTTGACTTCATCTTCTCATGTGATTGAAGAGCCTTCATTTATGTGAGATCTACACTACAAATCGATATCTATTGTGTTTTGGATCATTTGTCATTTGGATTTTTCCTCTATCTCATAGAGATGTGCACTCTAATCTAACAACGGTGTTTGGAAGACTTGAATGTCTATCCAGGGCTTGACCGAAGAAAGCCTCTAAATAACACAACCCCCTCCCACACTCCTTTTTGATTGCAGGTTACAAGTACTAAGTTTTGCGGAGTGGAGATGCAGAAAGGAGGTTGCAAACGTCAAGGATTTGGGATTTGAAAGAAAAAGGACAAAGGTGAACATTTCAGGACAAGGGTGCTAGTGCTAGTGTCCTCCATCTTTTCTGGGGAAAAAATGAAAGATACAGTGTAGATCAATGTCAGAAGGAGATTCATATTATGTGACAAAAACTATACCTTGGATAGCGGCGCTAGTGCCAGTGTCCCCACCTATTCCACATTGTGGATTTCAAAAAATAGTGAGTTAACAATCTTCGTCCTTCACTTTAGTCTGAAAGGATTTATCGTAATTCATCAATTAGCTTACTGTTTTGCATATTTAGGGTTTTAAGAGTAATTAAGCATTAAATTGAGATGTTGTTTGATACATCTAAACTTTTGTATCATTCCAAGTGGCAGTTCAACCTGATAGGTGATTTCTCTCACTTAATGGAGATTCAACTCGGTTGATATGCCCTTGAATGTTTGGTGAGAAGGGAGGATTTTCCTTTGAAACCTAAACCAAAACATTTTCCCCCCTTTTAACCCTAAACAATATCATATTATATCTCTAGTTATAATGAAGGGGCATCCATTAAATCATAACAGAAGAGGATTTTTTGTCAGATGTGGTAGTTGTAAGTGCCCTTGTAGACATGCATTTAAAACATGGTATCATAGACAAGACACATGAATATTTCACAAAATGCCTAAAGAAATATGGTCTCATAGAATGACATGATTGTAGGATATGTTCAAAATGGATTTGTTGAAAATACCTTAGAAACTTTTAAGAAAATGCAACTGGTGGGTGTTAAGCCCAACTCCTCAACCTTTGCCAACATCCTCCCCGCCTGAGGTGAAAGGGAACTTTGGGTAGGGTATGGACATCCATCAATACATAAAGAATAGGGAAATTTTGTCAAAGGTTGCAGTCGCAACTACTTTGGTAGTCATGTATACAAAAAGTGGAAGTATAGAAGAGGCACACGAATTATTTGACAATATGCCTCAAAGAGGTGAGGTCTGCAGGCATAGAGAAGGCACGTGAACGGTTTGACAAAATGCCTCAAAGAGGCAACATGCACAAGCCTTGGAAGCAAAGAAAAGGCCCGTGAGTTGTTGATAGAATACCTCAAAGGAATGTAATGTCATGGAGTGCAATGATTTCATGATTAGCACTAAATGGATTTAGTATAATGGATCTTTAAGGTCTTAAACAAACACAACTAGCAGGTATACTACCAATCTTTACAACCTATGTTAGCTTCCTTCTATCCTACACTAAAGTGGGAGCTTTGGAATGTGATTACACATTCATGGGTTTGTTAAAAAGGTTGTCAAAATTGTTAAACAAAATTCCATGATTGTTGCAACAACAAGCTTCATAACCCTTGCAGGCTATAGAAAAGTTTAAACAAAAACCAATGACAATTGCAAAACCAAGGATGAAGACTACAATGACTCCCACACAGGGACACCAATATCTTCAAAATTCCATGCTTAAGCATAGGGAGCATCTACTGTCTACTATCTAAAGGATGTGCACCCACTCCCAAGCAACAGTTTTCAACCTTCATAGGTTGCTTTAATATATGTGCAAAGAATAGATATGGAGAAAAGAATTCATATCTAGAGAATGTCTAGGTAAGTGGGATAGCTAGTGACATATAGAAAGTGGAAGCTTTGTTCTTGTGATGATTCCAGACATAGTCACTAAATTATAAATGCAAGAATCTTCGTTCAATCATGGGTATCATCAACTAAACCTCTAATGATTTTAGTTGTTGCATGCTCTCTAACTTCACCAATCATCCAGCACATAAAGACAATGACATGCAAAGAAGGATATCCCCCTAAGCTAATTGAAAGGGATTCTTTGACAAGCTCTAGAAGCAATAATATTCTTGAAATACTTATGTCTGATTGCATGGATGCACGATATAATAAACCTAAATAGGAACTAAAACTACTCAGCTAATAGATGTCCCTATTTGTAGGGGCATCCATAAAAATAATAATATAAAACACAGATGAGGATAACTCAAACCATAGTTATAATTAGCATCACAAATATGTTACCATTAGTCTCTGATAAGAAAAATCTAAAATGCATTGATGAATTGAATTCCTTGTCTAAAAACTCAGTTTCATCATAACATAACAAAACAAGTGCTAGCAAAAATACCTTAACATAACAAAAGAAATCTAGCATGAAACAATACAAACTATGTTGAACATGTTGAAGCCAATTCTTAAAATAACAAAAACATATAGCAATCTAGTGTAAAGAAATACTCGATTGGCTAACTATCTATTTTTAAATGTACCATGCAAAAAGTAAAAAAGAAAACATAGCAGTACACAAAAACTCACTGACAAATTAACCAAAAATGAATAACCACCAGTCTATTGATTGACTGAGCTAAATCCAATAAAATAACAACAATTGGGTACTATAATAGTAACACATACCTGCAATATGAATCTAAATTGGGCTTCTAGTAAAAGACTTCCTAAACCCAAAACCTAATCCTCTGCAACACTACTACAAACATGGTCTTCACAGACTTAGAAAATTATTTGTATGATCAAGATTTTTGACTACCTTCAATATCCATACTTGTTTTCTTCTCATACTCTTTGCCTGGTCCTCAATTTCATTTTTTTCCCCAAACGTATATGCCTATCCTTTTACCAATTGTCCCTACTTATCAACCTGCCAATGTCACTTCTCTAAGGGGTGGAGAGTGGCGGTTTTCTTGGACGTGACCCCCAAGGATGAAATCAAATATGATGTATCTAATATAGCATAGCCACGTAGAGAATTACATGCCTTCTCTGGGTGTCAATGCTAATAATTTTTGGTTGTTAATTAATGAATAAATAACATTATAATTAAGAGTAACTATAATAGCAAGTATATTAATAATTGAAATATTATTAATAATTATAATTACTAGTTATTATTATCAAGGAAGTAATAGTTATAATTATCAAATAAAAATAACACATATGATATTAAATTATAATGGAATAATAATAATTTTACTAACAAATAGTAATTAAAAACAAGATTCATGATTAAATAATTAAATAAAAATACTATAGATGATATTTCACAGAAGCATTATCAATTTAGAATAATTATTACTAATAATTAGATATTATTATTTATGAATATTGACATTTTGAGACTCCAAACAAATAGTGTTGTGACAGACTTTCCCCCTAAAATTTTGCATCGTCCCGATGCAAATGTTACACACAAAAGATTGAGAAAATGTGGAGATTTTCATACCTATTTAAACATGTCCTTATAGCTTTCTCAATGGACTCCAAATGTTGAGAACTAAAATGCATTATGCAATGTGTCCAGTCATGTTAAAAGCTTATTGCAACCTATGTTAAAATCCAAGAGAAAATATACACCACTATAGGATAGAAGAAATATATTATTATAGTCAATCTGAATACTCAAGAATTAGCCAATATAGACTATTTGTCTAATTCAAGACAACCAATTTGGCTAAGATGTCTAATGCAAGACTATAAAATATAGCCAATTCAGGTTTTTTTGTCATTCGGGCATGTTGTTCATACAAAAGACTCTTCACATTAGGTCAAACGGACCAAACCTCTATCCAATATGAGATAGGTAAGATAATGGCCATACGGGCCTATAAGGATAGGAATCAGTAAATTGCTCTGGCCAGAGTCTTAGACTCATCGGGACCAATCCAGGGTCTAAGTCACTTATAGGAAATTATACAATATTGCCATTTATTGTACCGAGGAATCTCCGTAAGTTTGTTTGATTAAATTATTTAGAGATCTCGTACTTTCTCTCAGATTTTGGTAATCGACAAAGTATAAGATCAATCCTCTTTAGGGATTCTTCTAAGTATTAGTGACTTTCACTATTGGATTTATCATTGTGTAAGTCATTCCACAATCATCATGCAAATATCACATAAACATTACACTAAAAAGGGAATACATGCTCAAGTGCACACATTGACACTCATGTGAAAGATAACAATTCTAGATGTCATGGATGCCTACTCGCATGTGACACCAAATAAATTACCCTACATAGATCCCAAATGGGCATTCCAAAATTAAAATAATTTCCAACATCAACCACATGAAGAATATCAATGCTAAGTATCAAAATGATCTTCAACAATAAATCATAGTAAGATCATCAAGAGAGTCATCATCACTAAATCGTAAGGAAGCATTAAAGAATATAAGATCCTCAACATTAAAGAAGAGAAGATCAATATAACTACAACACTAAATCACATAAGCTCAATATAAAAGGGTAAGAATCATTAAATCATAAAAGACCAACATTAAGGGATTAGTGACAAGATTGCAACACTAAACCGCCAACTTGATTTCAACTCTAAATCATCACTAAAGGGAAATAAATGGGATTTCAACACTATTCCATCAACATGATTACAACAATAAATCATTGAAGAACAACATTAAGGATAAGAAACATGATTTTCAATCAGTAAATCATTAAGAATCATTGAAATTTTAACACTAAATCATTAGAGATCAACATAGGATTTCAACCCTAAATCGTTTAAGATATCAACATTAGAGATCAACCTTTAAAGGCTAAGAATATCAACACTAGAGTGTTACATCCCCAATTTATGATTTAGCTTAATTTTATATTTGCATGGTAATCAAGATGATTAACCATAGTTTAATGATTAGATGTTTGTGGAAAATATCAAATTATTCATTGATTATGAGGATATTGACTAATGTTAGTTAGATTTGAAATTGTAAGTTGAAATGATTATTTAATTATCATGATTTACAAATCGATGATGATACACTAATCATGATTTTATGGTGGTGAGTTTGATCAGGAAAGTAATCATCCTTCGGAGATGGAAGGAGGGTATCATCCAGGAGGAAGAGATAGATGTCAAGAAAAGGGGTTAAATTTCCATTTGAGTATCAAACTTTGTCCTTATGAATCCTTGCTATTAGAGTGAGTTACATCTCTCCTTGTTAGTCTTTTACTTTCTCATACTGATTTGACAATTGGATTCTTCTCGATGCCTTCAACATCAATTTGACTAAATGACGATGTTCACAAGAACTTCCATCTGAGTCATTTGCTGATTTCAGCAAGTTGTCGAGGACTCCTTGATTCCATGCCTATTTCCATATTATGATTTGTGACTATTATATCTTGATATATATGTCTTACGTTGATTAATGCTTTAAGGGGGAGTGGTGCTCAACCCCAAAGTTGCATCATAAGAATGTGTCATTTTCTAATGTTGTTGACATTACTAACACCTTGGTTAATTTGATAACCCTTAAATCTCATATAAGGGAATATATAATCTATATAAGTTACAATTGTCTTAACCTTTTAAGAGGTTGAACATGCCTTAGTAACCACATTTTATTTTATTAGATTTTGTTCATGTATTTCTCTGGCACGGCCAGCCACCACCTACAAGGAGTGGGGAGAGGAGTGGTGACTTACTATTTCCTAAACTCTAGCCTTATCTATCGGCATCATGTTGATGATGGGAGAAGTGGATCCATGAGATCCTATGAGGTGCCAAATATTAAGCCATACATAAACTATTCTTGAAAGACATGCAAGGTATCTGTTGATACCGGTTTCTAGAAAAGAGCCTTTTCACTTTATTTTTTGGATGTTTTGTGATTCTCGTTTTGGGGAAGGAGGCGGGGAATAGGCAGAGGAGATAATCTTTCAAGAGTGCTAGAGACATCACTACTATAGGAGTAGCATAGAAAGAAGTCAAACCTTATCATTTGTGTATGCCTAAGAGCCCTTCAGCAATTAGATAACCTATGACTGACACTACCTACAAGTATGAACTATGGCCTATAGAATTGAATTAGATAATCTATTATTGGATATAGGTGTTCAAATGTTTCTTCTTGATACAAAAGGGCATCGACGGTATCGACTGATGACTATCATATGCTATTATCTAATGGCTTTCGAGGCCGTTTAAGCTATGAGGTTTAATACTATGTTTTAACGTAGGTTTAAACTATTGTTATAAGTTTCTTAGGCCACAAGTGCCTTTCAGTATTATTATTATGAAATCATTGCTATGGCGATGCACAGCCAACTTGGAGGTCGAAGCCTATGCATTCTAAACCTATGCTTCTTACCGCGTGTCATATGGTAGGGATTTAAACCACCTTAATATATTTGTATCATCCTGTCATCATTATGATGACTGTGTAAAACCAAGAAGGTGCTATATTATTATAGCATGTAGAAACTGAAAGGGCTATCATGTTATGATAAACTATTATTGAGCCTTGAATCCTTTTTATTAATGTTTCTTTATGACTATTCAATAGCCGACAAGGCATGAAAATATGGTATTCGTTAAAGAGCCTGATAGGGAAACAATGTTTAATGAGTATTTGATGGACGAGGGTATCAACTTATGATATTGATACCACAATGCCATGCATATAGTAACAAGAATGGCCAAATCATATTCTAGTATTGAATACTCTAGTCTTAGTGGAAAATTTGTGTTGTGCCATGTCCATTCCTAATTGTTTCTTTATTCAACATGTGGTAATCTATGCATAACCAAAAAGTGCCATATTTCTTTTTCATAAATATAACTAGTGTTCCCCAGGGTGACACACTGGGTCTAATTAGTCCTTTATCCAACAATTCTTGTAATTGAGCCTTTAGCTCCGTTAGCTCGGTAGTGGTCATTCTGTAGGGGGCTTTAGAGATAGGTTATGACGCTAGAATAATATCAATAGAGAATTCAAAGGCTCTTTTAGGAGGTAATCCTGATAGGTCATCCAAAAATATATCCTCATAATCTCTGAGAAAAGGATACTTGTCCATATCTGATCTCTTTTAATCTATGGATACATGTTTCCTCGCACCGATGATCTTTTCAATCAAATGAGAGGTGAAATAGTGTTTTCGAAGATCGATCTTCAATCTGGGTATCACCAATTGAGATTAAAGGATGAGGACATCCATAAAATAGCCTTCAGAACAAGGTATGGGCATTATGATTTTACTATCCTACCTTTTGGGTTAATGAATGTACTAGCAGCATTTATGAATCTAATGAACAGTGTGTTCAGGGATTGTTTGGACAAGTTTTTCCTAGTGCTTCTTGATGACATTCTAATCTTTTCTAAAAATGAAGAAGAGCATCTTCAGCATCTAAGGATTATTCTTCAGAGGTTGAGAGAGCATAAATTGGATGGCAAGCTCTCTAAGTGTACTTTCTTTCAAAAGGAAGTGTAGTATTTGGGCCACATAATTATAGCTAAGGGAATAGCTGTGGACCCTGCAAAAATTAAGGATATTTTGGAATGGCTTATATGAAGGAATGTTCATGAGGTTCGAATTTTCATGGGCCTTGCAGGTTATTACAGGAGGTTTGTGAAAAAAAATTCAAAAATAGCATACCCCATAACTTCCTTGCAGAGAAAAGGCAAGAGATTTGAGTGGTCAGAAAAGTGCCAAGATGCCTTGACCTACTGAAGGAAAAATTGACTTCAGCACGAATTTTGAAGGTACCTAACCCAAAAGATCAATTTGTAGTCATTACTGATGCCTCATGGGAAGGATTAGGTGGTGTACTAGTGCAGGATGGACAAGTCATTGCATATGAATCCTGAAAACTGGAAACTTATGAACAAAACTATGCCCCTCATGATTTGGAACTGGCAGCTCAGTCATTCATGCACCATAAATGTGGAGACACTACATGCTTGGAAAACCCTTTGAGCTGAAAACAGACCATCAAGGGCTCAAATATCTATTCACTCATCCACATCTAAATGCTCGTCGAAGAAGATGGTTGGAATTCATCTCATATTATAATTTCGAGATTAAATATATTCAAGGAAAAGAAAACTAGGTGGTAGATGCCTTGAGTAGGAGAAGACACATCTCCTCAATGATCTCTATACATTTTGATTTTAGGAATCAAATACTACAAAAATCCAAGGGAGATGAGTTTTATGTGTAGTGCCCCTCACTTTGCTTCTATCAGACTGATAGTATTTCTAGTAGGATTAGATATCATGACATTGGACTCTTTGTTATTATGCTGAGTTGTTTATGGACCTATTGCTATGATGATGATTGATGATATTGGAGTACTAATATTTTATGTTTCACAGTTTGATGGACATATTTGATGTAATGGATTAATGTTATTTCTGAGGTTAAGGTGATATTTAATCATGGTTATGATGCTTTAACAATAATTGTTATACTAGATCATATTGTAATTGATTATTCTACTTTCCTTGTAGACAACTGAATACTTAATTGTTGATGTATTTATGTGAACAGAACAGTATTGCATTACTCATGTCTGATTACCCTGCCATGCTGCGATTCTGTTCACTGTGTGCATGACTTCATGTTTGAATATATATATGGTTAACCTTGTGGTTTGCTACAGGATGGAGGTACCGAGCATCAACTCCACTTGAACTAGTAGGTCTGAGTGTGCCCTAGCCAATGGAATTGTTGATCAGAGTTAGCATAAGGTTCCCTAGTCATCCGTCATCCTTGTAGAGGATAAGTCTTCAGTTTTGCATCTAGTCGTTGTTCTCAGTTTCGTTTGTCTCCATGGGTTGTCGTCTTGCTTTCTCTGCATGCTTGATGGTCAAGTAATGTTAAGAATTGCATGATTTATGATTGGTTAATTGTGATATTTAAGTAGATAAATTTGATTAATGACTATTAAATAGATTTATGAATAATTATTAGTTGTTATATAACAAATATATATAAAATATTAAATAAATAAAATTAAAAACTATTTTGTATGGTTGTAAATAAAATTAATAGCAAAATTGAAAAGGTGGTTATTAGTTATAAATAATTTAATTGATTTGTAAATTGATAAAATAAATAAACAAATATATGAAAATAAATTTATAAATTGTTATAAAATAAAAATATAATAGAAATTGAAATAAATAAAATAAAAGTCACCTTGTAATATGATAAATTTAATCAGTAGCAATTTGAGAGGGAGAGAAAGGTGGAAATAGTTGGCCTAGGATCATGTGTCAGGTTCCAAAAAAAGTGGAGGAAGAAGGTTCTGGGGAATTTAGCGATCTCTTTCTAAAGAGAGATGGGGAGACAGTTTTTGGGAGAGGAGCAGAAGAAGATTGGTAGCTAGAGGATTGAATCTTGGAACAATATTCTACTCATAGCTAGCCAAGTAAAAGGAAACCAGGTTCCATTATTTTGATACATCTCTCTTATGAATTTGTTTAATTTTCCCTGTATATGGATTGTAACTATTTCTTTGTTCAACAAATCCATTTTTTGCATGTATCGTGCAATCTCATATCTACCTTCCTTATCAATTGTATGGTGTTTAAATCAGGTGCCTATAGCTTTTTCATTGTTGTCACTGGTTTAGGCCCCATTTGACATAACGTTGACCTACACCTAGACCATCCCCATGCCTTCTTTGACACCAGTTCATTGGCATTCAGTGTCAACAAACTATCCTATCTACTAGTGTTCCAGTTCTTGTGTTGAATTCCAACTTTCAATTTGGTGTTGTTCAAGTGTTTCCAAATCATCTCAGCATCTGTTTAATGATTTTTGGCCTTTAAATTTTGGGCTATTGTATCCCCTTTGGAAGATAGCTCTTTCCGGACATACATAGTATAAACATTCTCTTTGCAGGACCGTCATCTTTGACATTCCTGAAAGATGGTATTCGTCAGTAGTATTAATCTAATCTATGAAGAAAATTGTAAATAGCTATTGATGCCTTTCCTGTTTTTCCCATTTCACGCTCCACTCTGACATCAATGTTTCAGCTATAATATCATTCTGGATGTTGCTCCGAATGATCCAATTTTAAGTCTGGCATTTTATATGGATCAGTTTACATTAGGGATAATAAGATTAGTACTTTGCACAGTTTAACATTTCAATTACTATATCACATTGGTGTGGGTCTAGTACTCTTAGGATTTAAACCAAAAAAAAAGGCAACGTCCCTGATAATACTCCTAAGCCTATACACATATGTGATCTATAGTCACCAAGAAATCATATCGATGTAACCAACACAGATGTAATATGTATCTCAAAGACTAAGTTTAGGGTGACCTCTAGATGGCGAGCGTGGCCAAGAAGAGCGACCTACACACATAATGATCCACTGTTAAATGTAAGGCAACAAGGGTTCAAATATGATTGAAGTATGAACAATTTCCATGCACCAAACCTACGCGGTAGCAAGCGCTAGAATAGGAGCAAAGATTTCATTGATCTGAGGCATCTACTTGTCAAGGTTGCTTTCACCCCAGCTTTCTTTTTTATCTAATGTTTGTTCTAGATTCCTATACATATCAGGCACCACTATTTATAGATTTAGTAGAAGTTCTCATAATTGAAGAACAATAAGTTTGTTTTAACTATTTTATTTGAGAACTTATTAAGCTGCCTCCCTTATAATTTTCTCGTTTGATGGACAATGATATGTACAATTTAAAAAGACTGAAATTACTTTGGCGTGCATGGCTTAAGTTGACATTAAAGAGGGGTTTCCTTTGTTTGAAAGATTTGCAAAACCATCATAATGAATTCATATTTTCTTAGAGCTTGCAATCTCGAGGCATCCTCTCAGATAGTTTGGCATGCCCTGTCTATGCATTCACGTTTTGCATATATGTTCATCAGTATTGTTGCAACTACAAAATTTGATAGATTTCTTTAACCTTCATATTTTGATGGATGCCCTTACTGTTTCCTAGCCATTCACTCAAGTAGGTAGAATTCTAGCATAGGGTGTCGACCTGGCTTACACCTGCCAATTGCATTAGCTTGGTTGTTTCTATAACAGTGAAAAAGAGAATGGATTGACTCCGGCAGATCCTGTGAAAAATGATGTTGTAATGATGATATTAATCATGATGTAGAATCTGTGGTATTTTACTCAGTCTCAAGAAATGGGAGTTGGCTTTTGCCCTGAGGATTGTCCACTTAAAAACATCTTATTCACTGAAATTTTAGGGTAAAGTAGATAAAATGATGCTGCAGGCATGTAATGAGTTTTCTAACTACACTAGTTTTCTTTGATTAGATGGGTTCTCAAATGTCTAGCAAGCCTAGGGAACATTTTTGCAAGCAAGTCCTTAAAAATCATTTGTTCAATGTGGTATCCAAACAAATTGTCTACATAGCAGTCATTAAACAAAACATCCTCCAAATGTGCAGTCAAATTAGTGACCACTATAGCAATATCACTAGGAAGTTTATAAAAGGTAGTTGAGGAGAGCTAGATACTTCCACATAACAATCTAACTTTCTTCATTCATCCTAGCTGGAATTTTTCGTTGTTGCTTGACGGTTTATCAATCTTTTAAAACTGATCATTATACTACCTTGCGTCTATCATAATCTATATTCTCCAGGCCACTCTTGGCTGTTATGAGTACTGCATTCCATTTATGTGTTTTATTACAGGTTAAGCTAAAGCATGGTAATACCTGAGGAAATTATATTTCCTATACCTAGAGGACTTTAAAATCTAAAATTTAGTCAATTTAAATTTAAATCGCCTTGTAAGTAGGCACACCGCAGTAAGGCTGTTCTTAAATATCATCCAGTTCAACAGTCAAAGGTCAATTTTGGCCAACAAAAATAAGAAAAATATTTATCACTTTTGTTGTGAATGAGGTGTAAAATTGCTACTAGTTGTTTGACCATTAAAGTGGATGATATTTAAGTAGAGAACCACAGTAATGAGTATAACATAAATCCTTTATGGATTATTTTTCACTTTTGGTTGAATAGCTCAAGTAAAATGTTTAAAAATTAGATTTGTTAGCTAATAAAATTTCCAACTCTACTACAGAAAATTATTACATTTGATACAAAATTCATGTAGCAATATTAAATATTGAGAGAATGAAATTATTTGCTATCCAATGATCCAAGGTATATTATTATTATTATTATTATTTCTTCAGTAATAGTTGATTGTTTAAAAGCCAAATAAAATTGGGAATTTATAATAATGTTGCCATTGTTTATTTGATTAAAAGAAAATCGTTGTGACTATATATTAATGGTTAATGAAATTTAATTTAAATTGACATCGGTTTTAATATGATTTCTTCATTTTGTTAAGATGAAATTTAGATTAATGGGTTAAGGATTAGGTATATAAGTATTGTATTGGAAATTTGATTTAAAGGTATTAGATAATTAGATAATTAGTTTAGTGTGAATTGAAATTGTATGAAATGGTCAAAGTGTAAGTTGTCAAGGGTTCATTTCGAGAGGCCAAGGTTGTTGTTTTTTGACTTCATGTAATGTGTTGATAAGTGTCTTGAGTTAATGAAGCTATGTCGCCTTTTGTTATGTATAAGGAATTTGGTTATGGTGTTGTGAAAGAATGTAAATTTTCTGAATGTATCATGATGTGAAGAAAGGTTCTTCATGGATGCTATGATTTATTTACTTGTTTGGGATGTTGTGTTGTGTTAGACAATGGGGAGACATCGGTATCCGTTAAGGAGAATTTTTTTCTTATGAGTTACTTCATTTGGAAGCCATGGACAATGTAATGAGAGTATGTCCTTGTGATTAAGTTGATATGCAAGATGGTAAATGCCTTGCATTGTTAAATATATACATGTTGATATGAGGATAATTGTTATGCAAGATGGTTGATTCCTTGCATGGCTCATGTATCCTCATTGTTATGATGATGTTTGCTATGCTTGTTGAGTGGGGTTTTCTAGTTGCAGGTAGGGGAGTGGCTCTTAATGGGGGCCGGAACCCAAAGTGGTGTCCAGGACAACCCATGTGGGAGTTGGATAACTCAGTGATAACCTAAATAATGAATTAGGAGGGGTTGGGTAGTTAATCACACTAAATAAAGATAAGTGGATGCCTCACTCATGGCTCAAGTGCTCGTTTAAGCTTGAGATGAGATGAGAAGGCCTGGAATGGCAAGATCAACTACCTTGTCCTCATGAAAGGTATGTTGATTCCGCATGAGCGTTGTATGGGGGCCGGGAGTTGGGAGAGGCTACCAGGACAACCCAAGATGGGGGCCGGGGCCTAGGAAGGCTTACCAGGACAACCCATGACAAGCCATGTGATGACATTCCTTCCTACTGCAGCCTAACATTCCCTAGTTGTACTCTCCCCATTCGTTATGTGTTTGCCTCTGGAAGTGTTGTTAAGTTACTTGTGGTATTGACTTGTGTTGTTGGAGTCATGTGTTGTCTTTGTTCTTATAGTCTACTATCTACCTGATTGTATGTTGTAGTGGGAACCTTATGTTAACTCCTAGCTTGGGGGGTGGACCTTAGGGTTCCACATGGTCGGGTGGAAGAGATTTTATATCCATTGGTTTTTCCCTTGCCGATGTTCATGTGCAAGGAGGATATATCTTGTGTATCAGGCATCAGATCTTGTACCTATTTATGGAGACAGCTATTATGCTCATTTATTGGCTTGTGTATCAGTTTATTCTTAATGTATGCAATCTGATGTAGTCAGAAGATGACAATGTAAACTACATAATGTTGTACTCATATGTATAGGCTTTTGAATATGTATATGTAATCTTGATCAAGTTGATTATCTAACTGATGTCATGAAATGGAGATTTATATGTGTATTCATTATTGCAATAGATTTAGAATAATCTGTTGATGTTAGATAATAATGTATGTTAAATTATGTTAATTGATTTGTCAAGTAATGCAACCATGAAACCTTAGAGGACAAGTTGTTAGATTAATGAGGTGTATTGATTTGTTAAACATTACTTTGTTATTTCTATCATTTAAAAAAAAAAAAAAATTATCCTGTTTGTATAGCATGGATGTGTTGTTCTCTAAGGTGTTCATGGAGGGGTGTTACATTATGAGTAGGTAAAATAGACCCTTGTGGAAAATCTCTAGAATCTAAGATACAATGGATTTAACCTTGAACCGGATGGGTTATTAAGTTTTAAAGGAAGGATTTATGTACCAAATTCTATAGAGTTAAGGAATATGGTGTGGAAGGAGGTTCATTTTGCACTGTATTCAAGACATCCTAGCATAACAAAGTTACTTGCTGATGTGAAACCCCTATATTTCTGGAAATAAATGAAGAGATATGCTACAAATTGTGTAGCTACATGTATAGAATGCTAGAGGGTGAAGACAAAACATCATCACCCAGTAGAACTCTTATACCCTCATGAAATTCTTGAGTGGAAATGGAAAATTATAAGCATGGACTTTGTGTAAAGGCTTCCTATGTCAAGGAACATGCACAATAATATTTTGGTTGTGGTGGATAGACTCACCAAAGTCACTCATTTTATACCTGGGAACTTGACGGATGGGGTACCTATCATAGCCTGTAAATTTGATCAAGAGATTTTTAGATCACATGGCATTCTAGAGAAGATTATCTCAGATAGGGATGCACGAACGACATCAAAGTTTTGGCAAACCTTATTCTCTTTACTTGGATCCTAGTTGAACATAAGATCTACTTATCATCCTGAGACAGATGGAAAAACTAAAAGGGTAAACCAAGTGTTAGAGGATTTATTGAGAATGTATTGCATGGACCAGTAATACAAATCGGAAGATTATCTTTGTTTGGTGGAATTTGCCTATAATAATTCCTATCATTCTACTATTAAGATGGCTCCATTTGAAGCATTATATGGAAGAAAGTGTCGAACCCCTATAAGCTGGGACAAGCTAGAAGATAGGGTTAGCCTTGGTCCAAAAATGCTATTAGAAATGGAAGAGCAAGTCCATCTGATTAAGAAAAGGCTAGCAAAAGCCAATGATAGGCAAAACAGTTATGTAGATGCTAAGCACATTGAAAGGCATTTCTCAGTGGGAGAGAAATTCCTTGTATATGTAAAACCTCAAAAGAGTTGCATTAAATTTGGAAAGACATCCAAACTGGCACCTAGATACATGGGTCCCTTCGAAGTTCTCAAAGAAGTCAACCAATTGCATACAAAATTGCTCTACCACCAACTCTTGCCATGATGCATAATGTTTTTCATGTTTCCTATTTGAAAAAGTTTAATGCTGTAGATAATCAAATTCCTATTCTTGATTGGAATGCTATACAAGTGAAGGACCCAGGGGTGGTGGTGATTGAGCCCATCAAGGTGCTTGAAACACATAAGCTACGCTTATGTAACAAAGAGATAACATAGTGCAAGGTCCAGTGTGACCAATATGTAGAGGAAAATGTCGCCTGGGAAAACTATGATGGCATTTATGCAATATTTCCTCATCTTTTCTAAAAAACTTTTTTTTAGTATGCTCACAAATTATTTTTCTTATTATGTTGATTGACTCTAAAGACATTAAATCATTGGGGATGATGATTCTTATGGGGGAAGATATGTTACATCCCAAACTTATGATTTAGCTTAATATTATATTTGCATGGTAATCAGGATGATTACCCATAGTTTAATGATTAGATGTTTGTGGAAAATATCAGATTAGTCATTGATTATGAGGATATTGACTAATGTTAGTTAGATGTGAAATTTCAAGTTGAAATAATTATTTAATTATTATGATTTACAAATCAGATGATGATACACTAATCATGATTTTATGGTGGTGATTTTAATCAGGAAAATAATCATCCTTTGAAGACAGAAGGAGGGTATCATTCGGGAGGAAGAGATAGATGTCGGGAAAAGGGGTTAAATTGCCATTTGAGTATCAAACTTTGTCCTTATGAATCCTTGCTTTTAGGATGAGTTATGTCTCTCCTTGTTAGTCTTTTACTTTCTCTTTCCACTTTGACAATTGGATTCTTCTCAATGCCTTCAACATCAATTTGACTAAATGACAATGTTTGCAAGAACGTCCATGTGAGTCATTTGACAATTTTAGAAAGTTGTTGAGAACTGCTTGATTCCTTGTCTATTTCCATATTATGATTTGTGATTATTATATCTTGATATATGTGTGTGTGTGTGTGTGTGTGTGTGTGTGTGTGTCTTACGGTGACCAATGCTTTAAGGGGGAGTGGTGGTCGACCCCGAAGTCACATTGTAAGAATGTGTAATTTCTAATGGTGTTGACATTACTAACACCTTGGTTAATTTGATAACCCTTAAATCTTATATAAGGGATATATAATCTATATAAGTTAAAATTGTCTTAACCTTTTAAGAGGTCAAACATACCTTAGTAACCACATTTTATTTTATTAGATTTTGTTCATGTATTTCTGTGGCACATGGCCAGCCACCACCTATAAGGAGTGGGGAGAGGAGTGGTGGCTGAGTGTTTCCTAAACTCTAACCTTATCCGCGGGCATCCTATCAATGATGGGAGAAGTGGATCCATGAGATCCTACGAGGTGACAAACATTAAGCCATGCATAAACTATTCTTGAAAGACATGTAAGGTAGTGATTTTTATGAGTTTCTAGAAAAGAGTCTTTTAACTTTTGTTTTTGGATGCTATGTGATTCTCATTTTGTGGAAGGAGGTAGGGAATAGGAAAAGGAGATAATCTTCTAAGAGCATTGGAGATATCGCTGCTATAGGAGTAGCATAGAAAGAAGTTGAACCTTATCATTTGTGTATGCCTAAGAGCTCTTCAACAATTAGATAACCTATGACTGAGACTACCTAGAGTTATGAACTATGGCCTATAGAATTGAATTCAATAACCTATTATTGGATATAGGTGTTCAAATGTTTCTTCTTGATACAAAAGTGAAGTCGACGGTGTCAAACCATGACTATCATATGCTATTATCTAATGGCCTTTGAGGTTGTTTAGTCTATGAGGTTTAATAGTGTGTTTTAACGTAGGTTTAAACTGTTGTTATAAGTTTCTAAGGCCACAAGTGCCTTTCTGTATTATCATTATGAAATCATTGTTGTGGCGATGAGCGGCCAGCTTGGAGATCGAAGCCTATGGATTCTAAACCTATGCTTCTTACCATGTGTCATATGGCAAGGATTTAAACCACCTTAATAACTTTCTAAGATCCTGTCATCATTATGATGAATGTGTAAAACTAAGAAGGTGTTATATTAATATAGCTATGTAGAACCTGAAAGGGCTATCAACTTATGATAAACTATTGTCGAGCCTTGAATCCTATTTATTAATGTTTCTTTATAACTATTCAACAATCGAGAAGACATGAAAATATTGTATTCATTAAAAAGCCCGATAGGGTGACAATGTTTAAAGAGTATGTTAAGGCCGAGGGTATCGACTTATGATATTGATACCACATTGCCATGCATATAGTAACAAGTATGGCTAAACCATATTATAGTATTGACTATTCTAGTCTTGGTGGAATATTTGAGTTGTGTTGTGTGCACTCAGTATTATAAGTTATCAAATCAAAGTAAATGATGTCAACCTTCAACTGTTTTGTATTTGTATCCTTTGTGCATGTAATGTATTCTGATGCTATAATGATTTCTCATTAAAATGGGAAGATTCATGTAGACATATTGATGTCTTCTTGGCAACCATGAGTGCATGCAATATTCCCCATGGGAAAGTTATTCTTTTGATATGTTCTTTTACAAGAATAAACCATATGTTACTATAAACGTTGTTGTATAAAAACAAGTGAATGCCATCTTTACGAATGACAAATATTCTTATTTAAGTATATGGAATCAAGAGGGCCTCTTGAGTAGAACCTTTTTTAAGGGGTTCGACTCTATGAGTCATTGCAAGTAATCCTTTTGACATTATGTTCCAAATATAAACCTTCCAGTATTAGGTAAATAAAGTAAACACTAACTAGGTAAGGTTAAGTGTTGAAAACATGAATGAACTTATTTGTTCATAAAAGTGCAGGAAAAAGTGGTGTGGAGATGCTAGTTCCATGTTGCCTAAGTAATGAGACTCTTTGGAATGGGTTCTCAAGACAGGAGTTGAATGTCCAAGGAATGGGCTAAGACTCTTTGAAATTATCTATCCAAGACCAAGAAAGGTTGAATTATGTTTACTATAGGACATGACATCTTATAAGTTAAGTCGAGTTGGTGGACATACGACAACATTCATTGTGTAATGTATTTATATGTAAATATTTGGCCAAAGTAGTGCATCTGTCTCTACATGCATTGTTGGTCCACAGTGCTCAAGATGGCATAATGTCTCTAGTAGTGTCATGCATAGTTATAGTAGATCTATAGTTGTGTGACTTTGAGGCATTATGAAGGATACAACACCAGATACTCAGATGGCTAACCTAACAGTTCCTTATATCTATACCTTCCGTGAAGGGTAGGGCCACTTCCAGGTAGGAAGTTGTGCAGGGGACCATCAGTCTATGGTTGGAGGAAAAGCACTCAGATGATTCTCTCCTTCCCAAGTAGAAGAAAAGATGAGGCTTATGAAGATAGATGTCATATGTTCTAGATGGAGTGTTTTTCTCTATATGACTTGATAGTCAGTTATTGTATATAATTTGATATTTGATGCCTTGAGCATAGCCTTGTACATGCATAGTGAGGGTTATTCACCAATGATATATCATTGGCAATTATAATTTAAATTAAGATATCAGTGAATATTGTAATTTAAGTTTTGTTATAATCTGGTAAAGAATAACATGCTTAATTATTGTAATGATAATGATTCACTTTTGTTTAACTATGCTTTGGATAATTATGATGTATCCTAACTCTTAGTTAAGTTGATTATTTATGTTTAATTATGAGAATTATGGATTGAGATGTTACATAAAGTGCACAGGCAAACCTCAAAGTAAGTGCATAAGCATTCCATCCAAAATCCATATGACATCAAAAGTTCAAGATGCTAAAACCATTCCCATTTGAAGGCATGAACCTTAGATATTTTCTTATCCAAATTAATGTATTGAAAAAATCATTACACAAGATGCATAACTTGCCAAAAAGTACACAAAGTACAAGGTAAGGAAAATATAAAGCATATAAAATGATGATAATCATAAGCATTCAAGATAATCAAGACTTCTTTAGACATCAAGAACCTTTTTCTTAGCTACAAGACAAAAGAGAAAGAAACTAACTCATCCAAAAACAACATTCAACCCAATGCTAGTGTTTACAAAGTATCTGTATTACTAGAATTTTTTAAAGTTCTATACCCAACCAATGCAAAATTAGGCGTATAAGACTCTAGGCCTGAGTTTTGAACATAGAGCTTTGATACCACATGTAAAAACCCAACTCCTTAATATCAAATAATACTAACTCTGAATCAAAAAATTCCAAGGGAATAAAAATTTTGGTCAATAAATGCAAGATATGAAGATTCCTAAAAATATTGTTATTGATTTCCCAGAATTGCTCAAATAAATGTTACAGGAGTTAGACAACTATAGTTTAGTTCATAATTCATCAAGATCTTACATGATCACTAATAAATTAATCTAAAGAGAAGATAGTCTAGATAAGATTTAAAATCACTTGTACCTTATGTCCTTTGTTATGCCCTGCATGCATTTCCATTGAATTACTTTTGCTTCTGCAACCTATATTCTTACCACATGAATAAATTAACATTGCATTCATAAGTCAACATCACAGTATTTATAGAGACAAGGAGTAGAGAACCAAGACCTAAGGGCTAGACCTAATGCCTTGGGGGCTCATCCTAGATGGCCTTGCCAACATATGCATAATGTAAACGCTTCGTAGTTTGGTAACCTGAGTTAGTCCCATTATACTCACAAGGATTTAGACCTAGCATACCTTCTTCTCAATAAGTACAGAAATAGGCACATCCCAATTTCCACTTCATGGATCATAACATAATTGAGATCTATAAGGATCATTAGTGATGACTGATACAATGCATCATGAATTAATGACAAATAGAATAAGTTTCCATAGACAAACACAACATGAATAATACAGGTAGAGATTCAGAGAACTATATGAGTGGGTATGTAACCCTTTCTAGGGTCAAATTCCCCCAGATAGTTCTTTGCAAGTTGCCACCCACTTAGGTGAAACATAGATAGAAACATAAGGAATCATCTACATGAAAACACCTAGAATGGGTGTTTGATGTGAGGTTTTAGTCTAACAACCATAATTTTGCATAACAATATACAAGAAGTAGATTATCCCATCTCAATTTACAAATCAACAACATCAATCGATTCAAGAAGGTTTCTAGATTCTTATCAATAACTTTTCTAGCTCTCAGTTATAGTCACCAGGGGTATTAGATGTCTCTTCAAACACAAAGATCATAAATAAGTACCAAGAATAAAGAACTATCATAAACTCATTCTAGAATAAACTTAACTATGTTAGGATAGAACTAAAATATTAGGTATTATTTTCACAGGCACTATTACAATATATCTCATCATTGGTATTAAGATTAACATATGGATAATTCTCCAATAAATGTATTGCACATGTGCACCTAAATTGACTAACTACCAAGAAACGCTTGAAAACATGATTAAGCATCATATCTACGTGTTATTGGTTGTGGTATCTAATAGTCTCTAATAATTTATAAAATTTCTCTCCACATGAATATAATTACCTAAAAGTATAAGTTCTAATCTTTGAGTAATAGTTTGCATGTCATAAACATTTATCATTAACCTATATATATATATATATATATATATAGGTCATCTGAGAGGAATGCCAAATTTAGAAATGATGCCTTGAAGCCATATGGCCTTAGTAGCTGAGTTAACAGCTCCTCAGAACTCTACCTCTGTAGAAGATATAGAAATAGCATTTTGCTTCTTGCTAGACCAGATGATAGGACCCGAACCAAGTGAAAAACTATACCCGGAAGTAGACTTGTAATTTTTTGTATCACCAGCCCAATCTAAATCTTTGAATCCAACCAAATCAACTGTGGAACCAACTCTGTAATGTATCCTAAATGCAATTGTACCATGAAGATAACTATGAATCCTCTTAGTTGCTTTCCAATGCAACTCATGAGGTTCCTATATAAATTTGGAAACTAAGCCAACTGCATATGCAATGTTAGGCCCAGTGTGTGTTAAGTAAATGAGGTTGCCTACTAGTTGTCTATACAATGTTGCATCAACTAATGGAGTAGGACAGGATGTCTCAAGCTTAATAGGAGATAAGAAGGGAGTTGGAGATGGTTTACAATTTGACATGTGAAAATGTTCAAGTAAATCAAGAGCATACTTAGGTTGAGCAAGAACTATCCCTGAATCTGATTGAGATATCTCAATACCAAGAAAATAATGTAGTAACCCTAAGTTTGTCATGTCAAAACCTTTCTTGAAGTGCTGATTTTATTGCCACAATAGCAGAGGAAGTGCTCCCAGTGATTAAAAGGTCATCAACATAAAGTATCAGTATTAACAATGAATCATCATGCCACAAAAGATACACATTGGGGTCTGAATTGCATCGAGTGAATCCTAAAGATAGAAGTTAGGAATCCATCTTACCATACCAAGCCCTGGGTGCTTGTTTTAGGCCATAGATAGATTTCCTTAGAAGACATACTAAGGATGAATCATGAACAAACCCTGGTGGTTGTTCCATGTAGATCTCCTCCTCAAGGTCTCCATGAAGAAAGACACTCTTTACATCCATTTGATGTACTGACCACCCATGTGCTGCAACTATAGCAAGTGTGAGTCTGATTGAAGTCATCTTTGCAATAGGTGCAAAGGTCTCTGTGTAGTCAATTCTTGCAACTTGAGAAAAACCTTTTTCAACTAACTATGCTTTTTACTTGTCAACTAATCCATCTGCTACATATTTAGTCTGATATATCCATTTACATCAAAATACTTTTCTTCCCCTAGGAAGAGAAGTTAAGTCCCAAGTGCGATTTTTGATTAAGGAATCATATTTCTCATTCATGGTAACATCCCACTTAGGTATGCCTAATGCTTCTTTAAATCCCTGTGGATCAAAAACTAAAGAAAAGAAATCATGAGATTCCCCCTAAAAGTCTATCTGATTCTGTCTGTTATCTACAGTAGTCTTTACCCAAGAATCTACTTGTGAAGATCTTGATGTGGGTGAGTTTGGTGAAAATATGTTAACTTCTAATTCAATCCCTGAACTTGATGAAGAGGAATGCTCTGTATCATCACTATGTGAACTAGAAGAAGAAGAAGAAGAACTACTTTCTGAACTATAAGACTACTACATATGATTTGATCTGTCAGATGTATTTTCATGATGCAAAGAATCAATAGTATGTCGAGGAATGTCAAGAACTATTTCAAGGGGTGTTTCTTGAAACTTGACACTTCACTCAATGAACAACTTATGTGTGGTTGGGTGTAGTAGACGATAGCCTTTAACACCTTCTAGATATCCAACAAAGATACAAGGTTTGGATTGTGCATCCGTTTCCTTGTGATGTTCTTTAGGAATACGGACCATAGCAGGTGAACCAAAAACTTTGAAGTGATCAATTGTCAGTTTCCATCCTTTCCAAGCTTCAAAGGGGGTGATTCCCTTTAAGACTTTATGAAGAACTCTATTCTGAATGTAACATGCACAATTGATAGCTTCAGTCCACAAAGATGGTGTTAACCCTTTAGAATGAATCATACAGTTTTCCATCTCCTTTAAAGACCTATTTTTACGTTCTACTACACCATTTTGTTGAGGGGTATAAGAAACTGTGTGTTGCAAATCTATCCCTTCTACTGTGCAAAACTGTTCAAAAATATTATTAACATATTCTCTGCCATTATCTGTCTGAAGAATCTTGATGACTTTCCCTTACTATTTTTTGGCCAAAGCTTTGAAATCTTGAAAAGAATCAAACACTTCTAATTTTTGCCTAAGGAAGTAGACCCATGTAAAATGTGAGAAATCATTGATAAATGTGAGAACATATCTAGCCTTTGTAAAAGAAGGATGTGGAAAAGCTCCTGAAACATCACTATGAACAAGTTCTAAGACTTGCTTTTCCCTCCAAGTTTCTCTTTTGTCAAACTTTGCTTTAGGATGTTTACCAAGTGCACATCCTTCACATAGTCCTTTAGAAAACTTGACTTTTGGTAATCCATTAACCATTTTTTGTTTCCATAGTTGTTCAAGATAACGGTAGTTAAGGTGGCAAAACCGCTCATGCCATAATTTAGTAACCTCATCTGAATGAGTTAGTAGTGCCTTTAGAGAAATATCTGTAGCAAAACTTGAGAAGGTATACAATTTGGATTGATGATTGGCTTCCCCTATGGCAACTAAGTTATTACTTTGTACTTCTCTTATCTCAACTAAATTTGGAGAGAAATGAACTCTCATACCCTTCCATAAGTGTGTTATTTGATACATTGAAAGGAGATTACTTGACAATGAAGGTACACTAAGAACTTTTGAAAAAATCCTTACTTTGATTTCAACAGACCCTCTCCCTTTAACCAATGTCGGGGTATCATCACCTAAGTTGACTGAAGATATTTTGGATGGCTCTAAGGATGTGAATGCAACCTGAGAAGAACCCATATGATGAGTAGCACTAGAATAAATAATCCATGATGGAGATGAAGATGAAGATGATGTAACAACTAGAGCTTTGCCTTTTGATTTCTCTTTGTCCTTATTATTTTGAGTTGATGTGGATGCCTTGATAGAATCAGGTAGCCCACTATTATTCTTTTTGAGAATATTTGAGAGACTTTCAATTTGCTTCCTCATGCATTTATGTTCATCATGCCCTAGTTTTTTACAAAAGGCACATATTATCCTCTCTATAATGTTCTTACTTTGTTGAGAAGATTTATCCTTTTTGATAGCATCAATTTTATTTGCTTTCTAACTATCCCTATCCTTTTTAGTGTTTTTCCTCCCATTTGAAGTTTGTGGTTTGTCATTCCTTGCAATTAGAGCCCGAGGCTTCGTAGACTTCAAAGAACCCATCTGAATTAGTTTCTATTGTTCCCTTGTGAGATCAAAAATGAATTTATCCAGAGTGGGCATTTTCCATGATGCTCCAAGAGCACTTTTAGTAGAATAGAAAGTTGATAAAAGCACAAAAAATTTTGGACCTAATTTGGAAAGTACTGAAAGGATTAATTGATCCTCTTTCTTGTTAATTTCACAATCTTTTAACTGTAACTTTAAATATTTAAACTTTGTGAAGAAATCTTCTAAAGTTGAGTAATTTCTAGGATTTAGACCTAAGAGCTGATTTTCCAATTCACAACTTCTAAGTTTATCAATTTTTCCAAATAGTTTTTCTAAAGTATCCCACACTTCATTAGGTGTAGTTATGTTTTTGACATGAAACAATAATTCTGGAGATAGATTTAAACACAAAAAGCAAATGCTTGATCACATTTGTTGAAAAAAATTTCTTTCTCTTTAGCCACATTAGGTTCTTTTTTTGTTCCCATAGTTATCCTATATAGGCCCTTATCTTTTAGCACAAGACTGACTTTAAGCTTCCAATCTTGATAATTGAAAGGTGTTAGTGGAGGAATAGGAACTGTAGACTACAAGATGCTTTTTAGTCATACAGATAGTAGATGCAGAAAGAGAAATAGAGAAAGTGAAGGTGAGATGTGAAAAAGGTAACACTCTCATAAAAAACACTTCCCTAAGAAGTGTGCAATATGAACTCATAGATTTTACCCCTTGACTATTTGTATTTTCCCCCCAAATTGCTCAAATTATTAAAGAAATGTTTTTGTCACTCTAAACTAACATGCACAGGCACTTTATAATAATAGTGCATTGACAGGATAGAATGATAGAGGATGAAAAATCAAGCACTTTTACCTTTTGAATGACTCTATTATGAGATCATATGTAAAAGTAATGGCCTTGACAATTTTTGCATATGCAAAAAAAATACACCTTCAAAAAATTTTCAATATGCTTGAAAATAAAATTTTGAGAAAAATAATATATGGAGTTAAAAATACTAGATAGGGAAAAAGATAAGCCCCCTGTGGTAGAGTGTGACCAAGGGCTTAAAAACCATATGACCAGGGGCTTATTTGTCAAAATTTTGTCCCCAATGGGAGAGTTGCGTTGATTGGGTGAACGGGGCAAAAATGCTACCAAAGAGGACTCTGTCAAGTAGTTGTATGTGGCTAAAATGCCACAAAAATAGGGCAATGTGGCATTGATTTGCCACGGGAAGAGCATCGTGTAAGAGGCGAGGATCAACTGTTGTGTGATGATTGCAGGAACATGGCTATGAATGCCACAAAATGGGGTGAGTTGAATTAATGGTTGGCCCTCTTTGGAAGAGCCAATTGAACGCAGCGACGGGGGTGGCTTCAGCCTTTGAAAAAATAGAGAGATGAATGTTGTATTCAGCCTCTTTGTGAGGCACCTCACACTATATAGATTGGCCTCTATGTGAGGCATGAAATATAGAGAAAAATGCCTCTGCATGAGGCTTTCCTGGCAATGATTCGACCTCACTATGGTGAGGGTCGATGAGCTCTGCAATAACAATTATGACCTACAAATACAAACCCCTTTCAAATGTACTTTGAAACAAAATTTTACCTCCTTGATATGTAGTGATAGAAGGCCAGATTAAGCCTAGCATGCAAGAGAGGTTGTAGAGATTCACCAATGGAGATGTAATCAACAAGCAAACAATTTGATCCTATTCCACTCGCTCTGATACCATGTGGGACCAGAAGTCCAAGATCAATGGATTAGAGATCAAACACAAATGCAATATATTAAAAACGAATTGAATTGATTTACAACTGAAGTGGTATAAATTGGTGAAGCTTGAGGAACAATACTCCACAAGAATAGGGAAGGTGGCGAAAATGAACCAAGAGAATATGTCAAGGTTCAACCACCCTCAAATGTAGCAGCAATGTGTCAAATATGAGGCAACACATCTACTAATGACTCAACAAGAGGACTTAGACTTTCCACATGTGAGGAAAACTGCCTAACTATGGTTATGTTAGGAATAACTCATGCGAGTTATACACCAACAATATATACACCAACAATATATATATAACAAGACAGTAAAAGAAAACAATGAATACAATGCACAACTAATACATCTGTAATGGATATGTATCTTAGCTCAGCTAAGATATATATACTTCTTATACATTTATTCAATATAACAATCAATTTCTTTTATCAATAATTCTATTTGACCTATAATAGAGTTTATGACCCTACCCTCACACAACTTAAAGTCTTGACCAACAAATTCTAAAATCTAACTTTTTAATCTTTCCTCGGTCATACAAATGAACCAAACTATTGAGTTGTTTACTCAATACAATCATAGTCAATCGATAAAAATAATGCATTTCACAAAACCATAATAATAATGCACCTTATTTACACATACTTGATCACTAACCACAATGTAAAATATTATGCATTGATTTCCTTTACATATAGTCCAAACTAAAGCTAGTTTATCAAAACTTGACATGCCAATTTATTTTAACAACTATCCCAATTTCCTCACAACTTACATAGTTTAAACATGGAAATAAAATTTACAAAACCCAACATATTCATCACTAAACAATTGTTAATGTTCACCATTAAAAACTAAACATTATTATCTCTTATAAATAAGTTTGTCCAAAACGGTCAAACACTTGTCTACTTTTTCAACAACAAAATTATCATACTGAACATCACTCAAGTAGTCCAACCCACAAGCATTTTCAAAAGAAACTTGTAGCAATGACAAAACATGATCGTAAGCATTAACCATAACCTTGAAGATTCATAGTTCCTAAACTCGATACCGTCACATTTTTCTAATGGATAGATATGACATATAGATAACAAGGCTTAAGCTTGAATGAAACAACATAGAAGCATGTATACTCTCATGTAGTCAAATAATTGTTATTAGCATATGAAGACTTAATTTACAATGTATCCTCAAAACATAATGGGGTTGTGTAAAACCACATAATAGTTGAGCTTGTTTCTAAATCATGGAAGAGCACTTGAATTCTATAGGTAAAAACTAGTATCTTCATAATATAGATGAGTCCAAAAATGTTACAACAATTGCAACAATGACTAACTCAAAATAGATTGACTTACATATCACAATCACATCACAGAGTAGAGTTAAAATCAAATGAATAAACTATCCTATACAATTCCTTGCTATATTATGACCCCATTCTTGTTTAGTACAATCAACGAGTGAATAATGAAACTCTAACAAACTAGTTAATTATCAAGTTTGAGGTTTGACAAAAAAACCTAGTTTGAGTTATCAAATAAATAATAAATAAGTTTCATCACTTTGATAAGAAAATAATTTCCACATCATTTTATATCGTCAATAAACTATTATTCAAATAAGCAAGCAAAAAAAATAGGTCTTAGGCTTTTGTATTTCTAATACAAGCACATAAATGAGATTCCAAACCTCATTAAATTAAAATACAAACACATAAATAAGGTTTCAGTCAACATTCAAAAGTATAAAGAACCATTGTTACATACTCGAACAAGAACTTCTCACAGAAAAGAACTTTGATGGCTCCAATAGAGCTCCAACCACCGACTTCAATGTCTAACACAACACTCAGATCCTAGAATGAATCAAACAAGACTAATACCCCCTTTTCTTCTCACCTTACTACCATAATGAATATAAAATCAAACTATTAAATCACTACAATCCTCTTCCATCATTTAAATAGGAACAATTTTCTTGTGGATATTATTGGTGATGCTAAACGAAGAAATCTAAAAAATTGGCTTGCACAATAATAACATTTGTGCACTATATCAGATCTCTAGTAATAATTAAGGGGCATCCATCAAAGCATAATGGAAGGGGGCATTTTTGTTAGATGTAGTAGTTGCAAGTGCCTTAGTAGACATCCATACAAAACATGGGATCATAGACAAGGAATGCAAATTATCTCACAAAATACCTAAAGAAATACGGTCTCATAGAATGCCATGATTGCGGGATATGTTCAAAATGGATTTGTTGAAAATCCCTTAGAATCTTTTAACAAAATGCTACTGGTGAGTATTAAGCCCAACTCCTCAACCTTTGAAATAATCCTCCTTGCCTGAGCTGAAAGGGGAGCTTTGGGTAGTGTATGGACATCCATCAATACATAAAGAATAGAGAAATTTTGTCACAGTTTGTAGTCAAAACTACTCTGGTAGTCATGTACGCAAAAAGTGGAAGCATATAAGAGGCACATGAATTATTTGACAATATGCCCCAAAGAGGTGACGTTTGTTGGCAAGAGACACTATATGGATTCATGGTTGTTGTCATTGATGGCAACAAAGGTCATCCCACATATCCGCAAGTCATAATGTGTCTCTACCGGAAGTCAGAATAAAGATTGTTGTGGTCCGGTGAACAAGAACAGAGCATGTGGCAAGGTCTGACAGATTGATCTGGATCTCTCAGAGGAAGTGTCTTGGTGCAGTGCGGATTTGGGGAAGTCAAGAGGACTACCTTGAGTGGTATATTCCAAGGATTTAGCCTCCGGTGATGAACAAGGAAAAAGATATGAATAGTTGAGTACCGGATTCCTGAGAGACAGTGAAAACAGAGGAAGAACTGACTGACAGAGTATCAGACTACTTTCCGGATGTGTTACTGTTGATGATAAAGGTTGTGAAGGCATGAATCATGTTTGGCTGACATGATTGATGATATCTACAAGTATATGCTTGATCCGCATTGCTTGGTGAGCAAGGATTCAACCGACAGAACAAAGTTTGTAAGAAACTAAACTGTTCCGGATGCCGACTAGAAAGGTGATGAAATTACTTGTGCGGATATATATAAAGGATGGATTTAGTTGTGAAAGGTGTGAATGTGCGTAGACATATGCGAACATGTCCAGAACAGAGCAGAAGTAGCAAGAAAGATCCGGTATGTGAAAGGATAGCAGAATAAAGAACAGAGGAAAGATGAAGTGTAACAGATCAGTGTACTGAGCCTAACCGGAACTGAACTCCAGCATATGCAGATGCTTCCAATCAGTTCAAGACTGTGATTCTTATCACTTTGTAGACAGTGTGTCTTCTTGTAGGCAGTGAGCCTCTTGTGAGCAGTGTGCTCGGGCAGTGAGCCCTAATTGGCAAGTGCCATTTTGTAATTTCCTATTCTTCTAACAGAGAATAATTTTTGGGTTAATCACCCCGTGGTTTTCTCCCTTAACAGGGTTTCCACGTCAAAAATAATGTGTCATGTGTTTCTTATTTCATGGTAATGTTTTTGTGTTTGATTCAATGCTGCATTAATTAATAAGAAAGTTCAGATAGAGAAATAATTAGGATAACTGATTCACCCCCCCCCTCTCAGTTATCAACAATTGGTATCAGAGCAAGGTTCCTCCTAATAGAGCTTAACAGCTTGAGGAAGATCTGGGAAGTCAAATGGATGCATATGGTTTAAGGGAGCAACTCAAGACTGCCCTTGAGGATCTTAAACAGTCAAATTCTGAAGTCAATGAATTAAAAGAAAGACTCAAACAGGCTGATGAATTCATGAGGGAATTAAAAGACAAATTAAGTCTCTCTATGAAAAAGAGAAAGGAGCTGCTCCAACAGTTGGCAAGACAAAGTGAAGAAAGCAATACAAATGAAGAATTGACTGAGCAAACCAAGTTATGTGAAAAGTTATCAAAAGAAGTCATTATGTTAAGACATGAAATGGAATCAGGAACTATAAAGTTTACTCAAGAGATTGAAGAAAAAAGAAAGGCTGAAGACAATCTAAGACAATCTCTTAAAGAAAAGTCAGAAGAATGCCACCAGATGGACAGGATTATCAGACATCTTGAATCTGATCTTGAAGATGCCAAAGATAATGAAGAAAAACTTGAGGATCAAATTACCTCTCTCAAAAGAGACCTTCAAACAACAAATGAATATAAAGAGAAATTCAAGATAAGTTCTGCTCAACTTGAAGTTCTTCTTGGAAGTCAAAAGAGGACAGATGACAAGTATGGTTTGGGATATGAGAAAGGAGAAAGCTCCGGATCCGGTCAAAAGAATCTTGGATCAGAAAATCCAAGGAGCAGGCCTAGAAGACCTCCAGTAAGACAGCCAAATGCTCAAAGATATCCATCCTTCAATGGATACTGCCACAGCTGCAACCACTTTGGTCACAAAGCTAATCAGTGCAGAATGAGAATGAATCAGATTAACTCATCCTTCTTCGGACAGTGCTTCAACTGCAAAAGGTATGGACACAAATCCCATGAATGCAGAATTATGCAAGTAAACAAATCATTCAAAGGTAGATGCTTTACATGCAATAGAGTAGGTCATATGGCTAATCAATGCAAATCAAGGGGATATCAGTCAAATATGCAAAGAAATGTTATTTGCCAAATCTGCAATAGGTCCGGTCATAATGCTAAAGTCTGCAGAAACAAGAATCAGGACAAAAGAGGTCCAATGTATAATCAGAATCAAGACAAGGGTAAACAAAAGATGAATGCGGATGAAGTTAGGAATCAGATGAGCAAGATTTGGGTGAAGAAAAGTTCAGAGAATGTAGAGGTTGGATCCGCACCAGACTCTGGTGCTGATATTTCTTCCGGAAATTAAAAGGTGAGCTCAGGCTCAGGGGGAGACTCAAAGAAAATCCTATTTCCCCAGCCAAACAAGTGGTGCCGGATGTGGCACAAGATGCGGATTAAAGGGTTTGTAGATATGAGTCTTGAGATGCTTCAGTCAAGTTTTCAGAGGTCCGCATGGAGTTATGAAGAAGCTGTGATCGATCAAGTAAGACCTGTTCAGGGAGACGCTCCGGTATGACAAATGATTACAAAAAGGTTCGGAGAGATCCGGAAGTGCACTATCTTGTTCTGCGGATTGGACAGAGTGTTTGGGATGTTCTTGTAATATGTTTCCTTGATTTATTCATGATTTAAAGATCCGGATGATATCCACTGATCAGGACTAATCCGGGATACTCCAAGCTATCCAGACAGGGCAAACCGGAATAATGCAGGTGAAGCATTTATTGCAGACAGATATTAGGGTTTGCGGAGCAATATAAGGGATTTTTCAAAAGTCATTTGCTCATTCTGCACTCAAGAAGAAGCGAAAAGTGGAGCTCTGCAACAAGATTCATCAAGCACACCAAGGATCTCCTGCCGAAGTCATTGCATAAAGAAATCAATCCAACCACTCCGTGCCAACCGAAGACGCATAAGGTATTCTCCGTTTTTCATTATCTCACTGTAAATCCTTGAAGAATGGCTACTCCAAATATAGTTAAGATCTCTGATAGACCTCACCCCACATTCAAGAAACATCCTTACAAATCATTGGAGGTAGATCCACTAGGAGCCTTCTCTAGTGTTCCTCACGGAGTTTTACATACTGAAGACATTAGGGTTTACATACATGCAAGCATTGAGGAATTTGGGGAATTCAAATTAAGAGACCTCTATCACAAGCAACTGATAGACAATGCTTTTGAGCTTAAACCAGAGTATAAGGGTATCCAGAAGAAACAATTTGAGCAATTTATTCATTTCCCCTGCTTTGAAGAAGATGAATGGGTCCGGTATGTACTGAGCAGGATGCATGATAACTTTCTATGGCTGGATAGACCCTGCAAGATCACAAAAGAGGCAATTAGAGCAGTAACTGGTCTATACTCTTCCGGAGGGATACCTATCCTCAAATCTGTCAAGAACAACATTGTAACTGAGGCCACCGGATCAAAATTTGATAAGAGGGCAATGACCATTGAAGATATTTCAGATCCGGATATCAAGTATGCATCCATGATAATAGGATACAAGATCTATCACTCCAGCAGGGAGAATTCTGTATCCAGAACTGCAGTATACACTGCCTATGAAATGCTAAGAAAGAATGCAGAATATGATCTATGCGAACTACTGCTAAGCCAATTAATGGAAAATATACAGAAAATCAAGAAGGACAAGAAGAACTCCTTTAAGTATGGTACTCTTATTGTATGTCTATTCTTCTACTTCATGAATGAGCTACCCAGATCAAGTGGATGGGTATGGCAAAATGACAAACCTGTTGCAGTCCAGATAAGAGACTATTTGCATGAACTTGGGGATGCAAAAGCAAGAAATACAGCTCTATGGGGATACTTCAAAAACTTTCAGAGCATGATGCAAGCAAGAGAGAGAATTCCCCAGTCTCTTGTTGAAAAATACAAAGACTCAGTGTGCTTTATGGTTGACACTGATCAGTGCCTAATGGAGGCAGTGGAGCCAAGGATTGTCTGGATCATGCCCATGGGGTATGAAGTGGATGAACAGATAGTGGAGCTGCATGTTCAACACATGCTAAGTCAGCCCAAAGATCCTAAGGCAGAAAGGTTTGGAACCTTTGAGGAGCTGAGTGTAAAAATACATGTAGAACTCAGGGAACCTGAGATTAAGAGAAAGGTGAGAAAAGAAGTAGAGCACATTGCTCAAGGCCTAGGCATCTCAAAAGAGGCACTTGATGCCAGCCGGGAAAAGAGGAGGAAGGCTGAGGAAGAAGAGAAAAGTAAAGAAAGTGCTCCGGTTGAAACTCCCACCCGGACCAGATCATCAAAAAGATCTGCACCTCCCACAACCAAAAGTTCAAAACCGGAAGTCCAGGCATCCGGTAAAAGATCCAAGACAAAAGCCACAAGGGCTTATGAAAGCCAAAAGGATGAAGAGGAAACAGAGTCAGATGAGGGAGTAAAAGAAATAAAGAAGCAGAAGAAGAAAGGATCCGGTAAACCCTCCACAGGCCAAGACAAGGATGAAATGGCAGAGGTATCTGTTGAAAAGCCCACTCTGTCTCTAGAGAATGTAATCAAGTCGGTCACGGTGGATGGAAACCTTCAACCAATGACTGAATCTTATGATGACTTCAGTGAGGCTGACCAAAAGACTCTGCAGGAAGCCACCATCAAATATCTGAACATATATAATAAGGCTTTCATTGAGATCATATCTCTTATTCCTAAAAGCCTAGAAAAGGAATTGGAAGTAAGAACTTGAACAATGCTCATGCAAAAGATCTTGAGATCCGGGAGCAGATAGCTATTCAACTATATCCTCAAATTGATCCCAAGACAATGAACATAATCTTCAAGGACTGCAAAGATGAGTTCAGAAGTAAAGCCAGGATGAATCAACTCATGCTTGGTGAGACTGACAAAGTGGCCCAAGAGACAGAAGAGATCCTCCGGAAGGCCTTCAAAAGGTTCAATCTTCCTGTTGTAGAGGACTTAGGTACAGAAACAGCTGAGGACTTGGAACCCTCTGCTCCAGAAGAAGTGGCTTATGAACAAGCTAGCATCTCTCCTCCGGTTTCCCCTACAGTCTCCGGATCCAAAGAAGAAGAGAAATTACAGGAGAAGGAAGCAGTGGTGAAAGACAAAGAGGTTGACAGTTCCAAGACTGCAGAGGAAAAGAAACATCTGTCTCCGGCAAGAGACATTGCACAAACTGTTCAACAATTTTTGAGCAAAGAAACCTTAGAGATTGATGAACCGGAGCTTCTAAAAGGCCCATTCGACTTTGACTCTCTCTCTCCGGTACAAACAATGAAGATAGCTTCATTTGCAAATGCCAAGGCAAATGAAAAACTCCTGAAGTCTCATATGGAAGACTGTGAGTTGATAGAGGCTGCTTCCGGAGTACTTGTAAAGATTATGCCATCAATCCAGATAGATCCGACAGCCTCCTCTTCCGGTAATCTAAAAACCTTAGTCAGCAGTATTGATACACATTTTGATTCTCTAGAAAAATCAGCTGAAGAAAAGGTCCGGAAGGAATTTTTGGATAAGAGATTTTCAGAAATATTAGAATTAATCTCTAAAGATAGGAAGATTGTGAGCATTGGAATAAAGAGCTTAGAGAATGCTCTTAAGGATGGCGGTGACATCTACAAATTTTGTATATCCTGGTCAAAGGCAACAGCAGCAATTGATAAGAAAATAAAAGAGGAACAGGACAAGCTACAAAGCTTATCTCAAAGTTTTGATCCTCTCTCTTCCTCCATAATAAATCAAGAATGTCAGACTATTGCAATCTTGAATGAAATAAAGAATCTTGAGAAGGAAACGAAGAATATCACCAACCGGATGGGAGAACTTAGAAGGATTATAATCCCTAAGTTGGAAACTATGCATGAGGCCATCAGTGATGCCCAGACCACCGCCCAAACAAAAGATCCGACAGATCTCAAGCGGGCAGAAGCTTTTGCATTTTTGTTGAGTGGTCACATTTCAATTTTGGACAGAATGAAGCAAAGTTGGGCCACTGAAATGATCCAATTGCAGACATCCTTTGTAGACATTCTTCAGTATATGTGAGTATGTAAATATGCGGCTATGTATAGAAAATTTTTGAAAATTTTGGTGTGCGGACCCTACCCTTTGCCATTGATGTCAAAGGGGGAGTGAGGAGCAGTGAAAAATGAGGAATCCAACTAAGGGGGAGTTCCGGAAATTGTATATAAAGACAGAGCATCAGCAAAAGGGGAGCATAGTGAAAACACTTAGTCATTTTTCACTAAGTGTTGCCATCAATGCCAAAGGGGGAGATTGTTGGCAAGAGACACTATATGGATTCATGGTTGTTGTCATTGATGGCAACAAAGGTCATCCCACATATCCGCAAGTCATAATGTGTCTCTACCGGAAGTCAGAATAAAGATTGTTGTGGTCCGGTGAACAAGAACAGAGCATGTGGCAAGGTCTGACAGATTGATCCGGATCTCTCAGAGGAAGTGTCTTGGTGCAGTGCGGATTTGGGGAAGTCAAGAGGACTACCTTGAGTGGTATATTCCAAGGATTTAGCCTCCGGTGATGAACAAGGAAAAAGATATGAATAGTTGAGTACCGGATTCCTGAGAGACAGTGAAAACAGAGGAAGAACTAACTGACAGAGTATCAGACTACTTTCCGGATGTGTTACTGTTGATGATAAAGGTTGTGAAGGCATGAATCATGTTTGGCCGACATGATTGATGATATCTACAAGTATATGCTTGATCCGCATTGCTTGGTGAGCAAGGATTCAGCCGACAGAACAAAGTTCGTAAGAAACTAAACTGTTCCGGATGCCGACTAGAAAGGTGATGAAATTACTTGTGCGGATGTATATAAAGGATGGATTTAGTTGTGAAAGGTGTGAATGTGCGTAGACATATGCGAACATGTCCAGAACAGAGCAGAAGTAGCAAGAAAGATCCGGTATGTGAAAGGATAGCAGAATAAAGAACAGAGGAAAGATGAAGTGTAGCAGATCAGTGTACTGAGCCTAACCGGAACTGAACTCCAGCATATGCAGATGCTTCCAATCAGTTCAAGACTGTGATTCTTATCACTTTGTAGACAGTGTGTCTTCTTGTAGGCAGTGAGCCTCTTGTGAGCAGTGTGCTCGGGCAGTGAGCCCTAATTGGCAAGTGCCATTTTGTAATTTCCTATTCTTCTAACAGAGAATAATTTTTGGGTTAATCACCCCGTGGTTTTCTCCCTTAACAGGGTTTCCACGTCAAAAATACTGTGTCATGTGTTTCTTATTTCATGGTAATGTTTTTGTGTTTGATTCAATGCTGCATTAATTAATAAGAAAGTTCAGATAGAGAAATAATTAGGATAACTGATTCACCCCCCCCCTCTCAGTTATCAACAACGTTTGCAGGCATAGAGAAGGCACGTGAACTATTTGACAAAATGCCTCAAAGAGACGACATGCACAAACATTGGAAGCATAGCAGAGGCTCACAAGTTGTTGACAAAATACCTCAAAGGCATGTCATCTCATGTGATGTAGCAGCATCCAATGGTGTAAGGGAAAACTTGCATCACCCAAAAAAAGATGTGTTTCAAAATTGTTGATGTTCTTTCCATTTCTTTTCAAAATTTGTGGTTCTGATTCCATAATTGCTTGAGTAATGATGTAGAACTTTTACTTTCTCCAAACTACTAAAAATCACAACCTGCTATTTTTAGAAAGTTTGCATTTGGGTATGGATTGAAGTAAAAATTTACAGGAAGCTTCATAAGGGAAAAATAAGACCTTTGGCGAAGGAATCACGCAAAGATCATTTGCAAGCTGAAAGATATTAAAGTTTCTATTTCCCAAAAAACACCTGAAAACTATTCAAACTCGGGTTTGAGGGACTAAATGGCCTTGTACGGGCCCAAAAATAGCCAAAAATAGTAGAGCATTTTCCTAGCGTGTAGAGTACTCCATGAGCTTTCCGACACATAAAATGGTTCGTCAATCGGACATTGGGATCAAAAGTTATGGCTCCCGGAAGTTGACCTATTTTTGGAGGGAGATGCAAATTTCGAAATTAGATTGTTGGCCGCCAAAAAGGCTATTAATAACCATTTTTGGGAACCCTGGGAATTAGTAGAGTTAAGGGGGAAAGTGAGAGTCAAGAATAGGTGAGAAAACAAAAACCCTAGCTGATTTGGGGTTGCAGTAGGCTGAAGATTCCAGAGCCTAGTGAGGGTAGCTGTAATGTGTTGCAGCCTGTGTGGAATTGATTCCTCTGATTGTAATTAAGATTCTATAATGTAATGATTTTTCCAAATCAATAAAGAAATATTCTATTTTATGTGTACCATTTTTTGTTGTTGTGTGTTTTATGATTTACCCCCTTCATCAAGTGGTATCAGAGCTAGGTTTCCTGATTGTGTAGACAGATCACCAACCGTGAGGCAGTTTGCACCAGGACCTAAGGTTGTGGGTTTGCTATAGAGATAAAGATGCCTCCATGAAGAAATCGTATTGGGAGGAATGCATTGATGGAAGAGGGTTTTAGAGCCTTGCAAAGGCAAATCGATCCATTGTAAGAGGAGCTACGAAGAGGGTTTGAGCTGAGAACAAGAGAAGAAAGAGAAGATGAAGCTACAGTAGATCCTGCAGAAGTTAGGTTGTTGAGGGCCATTTCAAAGATTAGAAAGAGGCCCAAGATCAAAGTTTCTACATATTCTAGAGATTTTAATCTAGAATAGCTTATTGATTGGATCAATGACATGGAGGAGTATTTCGAGTATGAAGACATGGAGGACCTAGATCGGGTCAAGTTTGCAAAAACAAAGTTGAAGGGCCATGCAAATATTTGGTGGAAAGAGGTCTAGTTAGAGAGGAACAAAAGAGGAAAAGGAAAGATCCCCAGATGGGATCAGATGGTGGAGAAACTGAAGAAGGAGTTCATTCCTGTGGACTATGAGATGGAGTTGTTGAAGAAGCTGCAAGGATTGAAGCAAGGCAACAAGTCTGTTAAGGAGTATACAGAAGAGTTTTATAAGATTACTATCAGAACTGGTCATGGAGAGGCCAACAAGGAGAAGGTAGCCTGTTACATTAATGGGTTAAGGCCAAGTATTCAAGAGGAGCTGAGCCTGGTCAGAATGACAACCATAGAAGATGCATACCAGTTTTCCCTGAAGGTGGAAGAGAAGTTGAATACAAGATTTGACAGCAAGCAAAGGGGAAGAGGTCAAGGCAGAAGGACTGGTGGAAGAGCCTATGGGGGCTGAAATGAAGATTCAAAGAAAAGTGAAGAAACTGGCACTAGTCAAAATCAGAGAGGAGATAATACCTACCGCCCTCGTGACCAGAACAATGGTGAGCAAAGAGGAAGAGGAAGAGGCAGACCTAGGCAAGGACCTGGAAGAGAAGGTTTCAGAGGAACCTATTTCCAATGCAGAAAAGAAGGGCATTGAGCATACGAGTGTCCACAGCATCAAGGAAGGACAAAGAGAAGACCTGAAGGTAATGCATGAGATACACATGTCAATGAAGATGCACAATCTAAGCAATCTGAAGATGCTGAAAGGGGAGAAACACTAGTTGTTAGAAGAACTTTGTTGAATAAGGAGAAAGAACCCAATTAGAGGAAGTGTTTATTCTGTACAAGGTGCAAATGTGAAGGTAAGTGTTGTGATATTATTATTATCAGTGGAAGCACTAATAATCTTCTTTCAAAGGAGATGGTTGACAAGTTGAAGTTGACAAGAAGAAAGCATCCGTATCCATATCAGATTGCATGGTTACAGAAGGACCATAGAGCTTTGGTCAATGAGCAGTGTTTAGTGAAGTTCAAGATTGGTGACTACCATGATGAGGTGTTGTGTGACATCATATCGATGGATGCATGTCATATGTTATTGGGGAGGCCATGGCAGTATGATAGGAGCACTTTCCATGATGGTTGTACAAACACATACTCCCTAACAAAGGATGGAGTTCATCATAAGTTGAAGCCCTTGAAGGAGGTGGAAGAAAAGTTATGTAGTACTGCCAGAATTTGCTTGGTAGATGGTAAAAAATTTTTGGAGGCTATGAAGCATGACCATCATTGCTTTGCATTGATTCCTAAGATTAGTCAAGAGAAATGTGAAAATGTACTAGCAGAAATTTTAGATATGTTGGAAAAATTTCAGGACATTATCTCTGATAATGTACCAAAAGGTTTACCACCAGTAAGGAAGATAAGTCATCAAATTGATTTGATACCAGGAGCCAGCTTGCTGAATAAGGCAGCCCATAGAATGACTCCAGCCGAGAGTGAAGTGTTGAACAGACAAGTTCAGGAGTTGTTGAGGAAGGGAATGATAAGAGAGGCTAAGTAGTGCAGGGGCACCCAAGCATAAAGACATCTTATGAGGTCAAAGTGCATTTTTTCTTATTTGTAATGTTCATACATGATTTGTAATGTCATGAAGTCTATTGGTATTAAAGAAAAACTCAGTTGTAAAGCTTGGAAAACCATTTTGTGCCAAGAGACCTCAAAGGTCCTAATATGGTCAAGGTTGGTCAAAGGATCAAAATGGACAAGGAAAGGTTTGAGAGGTTGTAAATGATCATAATTAGTCAATTTTGTCATGTTAAAGGTGGTATAGGATGGAGATTTTGTATAAAGTTGTAAAGTTGTCAAGGCAAGATTAGGGGGAATGAAGAGTTATTGTGTTAAAAGAGGGTAGTTATTTAGTTAAACTAATGTGGAGGTCAATCTTGTGTATATGCACACCTATTTAAGCATGTAAAACTTGAACCAAGATGAATAGAGGTGAATTGGATTTAAAACTTGTGATTTTAAACCCTTATTCTGTAGTTCTAACTTTTTTTTCTCCAGTTATAGGCCTTGTATGGCCATGTATGGCCTGGAACCTCTATAATATTAATGTGATATTGAATTAGGATGGATAAGCTTCATTTTGGTTCAATTAACATCGCATTTGGTGCAATATTAAGGAAGATATGAGTGTTTTATGGACTATAATTTTCAGATTTTCCCTGCAATAGTCCTATTGCAGCGTTTGGTACAGTTTTGTATGGATAGATATAGGGACAATCCATATATTTATAGAAATAGGATTGAAGTACCTTCCAAATTCATCTAGTCTAAGGTCTTAACTTGATTCCTAGAGGAAGATATCACATTTTTTCTAAAACTACTCTGTTAACTAGGTTAACTAGGGTTTTGGTAGGAAAAATGTCATAAAACCTCATTCCATCGTGGGAATCCTCTAAAACTTGGTGGAATGGAAGTAGAAGGAGTGATTTAAAAGTTGGAGAAGGATCAAGATTGAAAAAGTTGTTTTGGTGTGTTTAAATTGATGCGCTAGGTGATTGTAGCAACATTTTCCTTGTTATTTTTGCATTTGAAGTGGGAAAACAAGCATAGAATGAAATTGTCTTGCATCCTAACCACAAAAACCTTGAAATACATTGTTTATCCATCCATGTGAAGTGTCCAAGGGGTCCAGAGAGTTTGATGGTTCCATTCAAGGGTAGTTGCTTCACAAATTAGGCCTAATTAGGGCTCTAGGTCATTAGGAGGAGTTATAGGTTGAGCCATATCATCCAAAACAACCAATACCCACTCTTGGATATGTGATAAGGAGTCCAAATGGGTATCTTCTAATTGTCCCAGATCTGGATTTGAAGGTTTGTATCAAAATTTATTAGGATTGTTCTCTCTTTTTAGGGCTACACGCCATTTCTTGGGTTTGTGAAGGAAGTACTAATCCAGAGTTTGGTCTGCCTTTGCCAATGGATGGTATGGGTACCAATGCATGTCTAAACACCTTTTCCATGAAGAATTCAAAGCCCATAACTTTTCTTACCACTTTTGCAAACTAACATTTGAATTTGGGCTTTTGGGTGTAACAAGAACCTTGTCTAGTTTGCTATCTTCCTCATATCCAAGTGCCTCTACATCATAGTGGTATCAAAGAAAAAAGATATTGATTGTGTAGATAGACTGCTAAAGGAGGCAATCCACACTAGGACCTTGCTAAAAGTTTTATATTTTGTGTTGCTAAGTTGTTTGGTTGCAGGTGCTTGTTCCATATAGTTGCAAGAAGGAGGTTTCTAAGGTTGTGTGTGGGAAGACAAGACAAGGTCTATCACAACCATTCTCCAATAGAGATCAATCTGGGTAGAAGGTGAAAGGTGAAAGAGAGTGAGGCATCTTCCAAGATCTGTTATTAGGTGAGATGGATGGTTTTTTGATGGTGTGGTCCATCAGCAAGGAGAGATGGACATCTGATTGGAAAAGGCACTTGAAGTTGCAGCCAGTAAAGTACTCCACTAATAGGAGTGGGCAAGAAGGTGAAGATGGAAAGGTAATGCAAGGACAATCCTGTGTCCTTTTGAAGATGAACTTGATGGCAATGGCAAGAGGCAGAGGTAAGGGCAAAGAATGACACCAAGGCAAGGATAAGGGAGTTTTCAGAGAGAGGATCAATCCAAGACAAAGAATTGTTGCAGGTTGCCATTCCATTGTTTCCAAGGGACTTAGAAAGGTTTCAAGGCTAGTTGTATGGTGTAGGGGCACCCAAGCATCAAGACATCTTATGAGGTCAAAGTGCATTTTTTCTTATTTTTAATATTCATACATGATTTGTAATGTCATGAAGTCTATTGGTATATAAAAAAAACTCATTTGTAAAGCTTGGAAAGCCATTTTTCTGCCAAGAGACCTAAAAGGTCCTAATATGCTCAAGGTTGGTCAAAGGGTCAAAATGGCCAAGGAAAGGTTTGAGATGTTTTAAATGATCATAATTATTCCATTTTGTCATGTTAAAGGTGGTCTAGGATGGAGATTTTGTATAAATTTGTCAACATTGAAAAATGCCAAAAGTTGTAAAGTTGTCAAGGCAAGATTAGGGGGAATGAAGAGTCATTGTGTTAAAAGAGGGTAGTTATTTAGTTAAACTGATGTGGAGGTTTATCTTGTGTATATGGACACCTATTTAAGCATGTAAAACTCGAACCAAGATGAATAGAGGTGAATTGGATTTAAAACTTGCGATTTTAAACCCTTATTTTGCAGTTCTAACTATTTTTTTTCTCCGGTTCCATACCCTGTATGGCCATGTACACCATGGAACTTGTGTAATATTAATCTAATATTGAATTAGGATGGATAAGCTTCATTTTTTTTTCAAGTCTCATCGAATTTGGTGCAATATTGAGGAAGATATGAAGGTTTTATGGACTGTAATTTTTAGATTTTCTCTACAATAGTCTTGTTGCAACATTTGGTATGGTTTTGTATGGATAGATATAGGGAAATCTATATATTTATGGAAATAGGATCAAAGTACCTTTCAAATGCATCTAGTCTGAGGTCTTAACTCGATTCCTAGAGGAAGATATCACATTTTTTCTAAAACTACTCTATTAACTAGGTTAACAAGGGTTTTGGTAGGAAAAATGTCATAAAACCTCATTCCATCATGGGAATCCTCTAAAACTTGGTGGAATGGAAGTAGAGGGAGAGATTGATGCCCTAGGTGACTGTAGCAGCATTTTCCTTGTTTTTTTTGCATTTGAAGTGGGAAAACAAGCATAGAATGAAATTGTCTTGCATATTGACCACAAAAACCTTAAAATATATTATTTTTCCATCCATGTGAAGCATACAAGGGGTCCAGAGATTTTGGTGGTTCCATTCAAGGGTAGTTGCTTCACAAATTAGGCCTAATTGGGGCTCTAGGTCATTAGGAGGAGTTATAGGTTGAGCCATATTATCCAAAACAACCAATACCCACTCTTGGATATGTGATAGGGAGTCCAAATGGGTATCTTATAATTGTCCAAGATCTACATTTGAAGGTTTGTATCAAAATTTATTAGGATTGTTCTCTCTTTTTAGCGCTACAAGCTATTTCTTGGGTTTGTGAAGGAAGTACTAATCCAGAGTTTGGTCTACCTTTGCCAATGGATGAGATGGGTCCCAATGCATGTCTAAACACCTTTTCCATGAAGAATTAAAAGCCCATAACTATTGTTCCCACTTTTGCAAACTAACCTTTGAATTTGGGCTTTTGGGTGTAACAAGAACCTTGTCTAGTTTGCTATCTTCCTCCTATCCAAGTGCCTCTACATCAATAAGTCCCTATGTGGTGCCTGCAGTACTAACACCAAAGAAATATGGAGAGTGGAGAATGTGTATATACTCTTGATAGATCAATAAGCTCACGATCAAGTACTAATTTTCATTGCCCAAAATGGATGACATAACGGATTATTTGAGTGGAGCCAAGTACTTCATGAAAATTGACCTAAAGAGTGGGTATCACCAGATCCATATCAGAGAAGGAGACAAATGGAAGACAACCTTCAAAACCAAAGAAGCTTTGTATGAGTGGTTAGTCATGCCATTTGGGCTAACCAATGTACCAAGCACATTCATGCAGCTCATGAACGAGGTATTGAAAGAATTTTTGGGAAGTTTTGTTATTGTTTATTTGGATGATATTTTGATTTTTAGTAAGACTTGGGAGGAGCATTTGATGCATATTAGAAGAGTTTTAGAGAAGCTAAGGGAGGAGAAGTTGTTGATTAATATAAAGAAATTTAGTTTTGCAAAGGAGTTGGTATACCTGGGATTTGTTATCTCAGAGGAAGGTCTTAAGATGGACCCAAAAAATGTAAGGGCTATCATTGAATGGCCTATGCCAAGGAGTGCAACAGAGGTATGCTCTTTTCATGGTTTGGTAAGTTTTTACATAAAGTTTATTAGGAATTTTAGTAGCATTTGTACACCCCTAACTGAGACAATGAGAGGGGATAGAAAAGAGTTTAAATGGACTAAAGGAGCAGACAAAAGCCTTGATACATTAAAGAAAAAAGTCACAGAGCAACCTATTTTGACACTTCCAGATTTCAATAAAGTGTTTCAGGTAGATTGTAATGCTAGTGGTAGTGCTATAGGAGCTATTTTGAGTTAAGAAGGTAGGCCCATTGCCTATTTTAGTGAGAAGATTAATGATGCCAAGAAAAAGTATTATGTCTATGATCAGGAATTTTATGTAATAGTTTAGACTTTGAAGAAATGGAGACATTATTTCTTGCCAAAAGAGTTTGTCTTATATACTGATCATCAGGCTTTACAATATCTTAATAGTCAAGGAAAGTTGAATCAAAGGCACTTAAAATGGGTTGAGTTTTTACAGAGTTATACTTTTGTTTTGAAGCATAGGAGTGTGAAGTCCAACACAGTTGCAGATGCCTTGAGCAGAAGGCAAAATTTTCTGACAGAAATGAAGATAGATGTTGTTGGGTTTGATGAGCTCAAAAGTTTGTACCCTGAAGATCCAGATTTTGTGGAGGCTTGGAAAGCTTGTTTGGAACCTATTACTTTTGACAGGACAAAATGGTTGGATTTCATAATCCAAGATGGCATGTTGTTTAGAGGAAGCCAATTGTACATTCCAAGGAGTTCCATGAGAGAGAACCTGATTAAGGAGAAGCATAGTGGAGGATTCCTAGACACTTTGGTCGAGATGTGAGAAAATTTGTATAGAGTTGCAGAGTGTGTCAGATGGAAAAGCGAACAAGTTAGAATACAGGGCTATATCATCCATTACTTGTACCAGAGAAGCCATGGGATGATATCAGTATCAATTTTGTTCTTCGTTTACCAAGGGCACAGAGAGGACATGATTCTTGAATAGGGCACATTTTATTCCTTACAAGAAGACTAATGATGCAGTTCATATTGTAGATTTATTTTTTAGGGAGGTGGTGAGATTACATGGTCTACCAAAGAACATAGTTTCAGATCGAGGTACCAATTTTGTTGGTTATTTCTAGAGGACATTGTGGAAGAAGTTGAAGACAGATTTGAATTTTAGTTCTACACACCATCCACAGACTGATGCACAAACCGAAGTGGTGAATAGGAGTTTGGGTAACCTTCTACGATGCTTAGTAGGAGATGGGTAACCTGCTACGATGCTTAGTAGGAGATAAGCCCAAGAGATGGGATTTGATTTTACCACAGGGAGAATTTGCTTACAACAATTCTGTCAATAGGAGTACTGGTAAGTCACCATTCCAAATTGTATATGGGAATAGTCCAAGAAATGCTTCAGAGTTAAGGAATCTGGACAAAGGAGAAAAGGCAAGTGCCGAGGTTGAAGACTTTGCAGAACACATGAAGAATTTGCATGAAGAGGTGAAAAAGCACATTAATAAGATGAATATTAAGTACAAGGCTAAGGAAGATCAGAAGAGGAGATATAAGGAGTTCTAGGTAGCAAATGAAGTCATGGTTCACTTAAGAAAAGAAAGGTTCCCAATTGAAACGGACAATAAGCTAAAAATGAAGAAATTTGGACCATGCAGAATTTTGAAGAAACATGATTCAAGAAACGCATATGAGGTAGAGCTGCCGAGTGGGATCAACATTTCCCTTGTTTTCAACATTATTGATTTATCAGAATATCATGAAGGTGAAATAGAGGATGGACCAACAGAAGAATAGTGGAGTATTCTGGCATCTACTTCAACAGAGGAGATAGAAGAGATCTTGGATAGCCGTGTGGGAAGAACTACTTAGAACAAGCAATATGAAGAATACCTGGTGAAATGGAAAGGAAGGCCTATTAAAGATTCTTCTTGGTTGTCTAAGGCAGAGCTTGACTGTTTGGGTTTTCCTCACACAAAGACCTAAGACGTGACAGGGTCACTTCTCAACTTACCCTGGGTGTCTGATGCAAGAGCATCCAGTGGTTTAAGGGCAATCGTGCATCACCCAAAAAAATATGTGTTTCAAAATTGTTGATGTTCTTTCCATTTATTTTTAAAATTTGTGGTTCTGGTTCCATAATCACTTGAATAATGATGTAGAACTTTCAGTTTTTCTAAATTGCTAAAAATAGCAACCTGCTATTTTTAGAAAGTTTGTATTTGGGCACGGATTGAAGTAAAAATTTATAGGAAGCTTCATAATGGAAAAATAAGACCTTTGGCGAAGGAATCACGCAAAGATCATTTGCAAGCTGAAAGATATTAAAGTTTTCGTTTCTCGAAAAACACTTGAAAATTATTCAAACTTAGGTTTGAGGCACTAAATAGCCCTGTACGGGCCCAAAAATGGCCAGAACTGATAGAGGAGTTCTTGGTGCATAGAGCACTCCGCGAGATTTCCAATGCATAAAATAGTTCGTCAATCAAACACCTAGATCAAAAGTTATGGCTCCCGAAAGTTGACCTATTTTTGGAGAGAGTTGCAAATTTTAAAATTAGGTTGTTGGCCACCAAAAAGGCTATTAATAACCATTTTTGGGAACCCTGGGCATTAGTAGAGTTAAGGGGGAAAGTGTAGAGTCAAGAATAGGTGGGAAAACAAAAACCCTAGCTGATTTTGGGTTGCAGAAGGCTGAAGATTCTAGAGCCTAGTGAGAGTAGTTGTAATGTGTTGCAGCCTGTGGGGAATTGATTCCTCTTATTGTAATTGAGCTTCTATAATGTAATGAGTTGTCCAAATCAATAAAGAAAAATTCTATTTTTTGTGTGCCATTTTCTTTTGTTGTGTGTTTTATGATTTACCCCCTTCATCATCATGGAGTGCAATGATCGTATGATTAGCACTAAATGGATTTTTTAAAATAGCTCTTTAAGGTATTAAACAAACACTACTACCAGGTATACTACCATTCTTTACAACCTCTGTTAGCTTCCTTCTTTCCTGCACTAACTTGGGAGCTTTGGAACATGATTACATGTTCATGGGTCTATTAAAAAGGTTGTAGAAACTTTTAAACAAAAGCCCATGATTGCTGCAACACAAAGCTTCACAACCCTTGCAAGGTATAGAAAATTTTAAACAAAAACCAGTGACAACTGCAAGACCAAGGAAGAAGACTGTAATATCCCCCATCATAAATCAATGAATAAAATTGAATAAGAATTAAATTAAAGATTTAATGTATCAAACAAACACTAGCCAACTTTAGGTGATTTAAAGATGACAAATTAAATAAAAAGATGAGGCTAACCTCATAGGTGATGAGCACCTTACAAGAAGACAAAACCAATATTTAATAAAGTGGGGTGATTATCAAAGACGAGTAAATGAGAGTAATATATGAAGTGATCATTTATATACAAGTAGAGCGATTGATGAATATCATTAAGTGATTAAGGTGTGAAATTAATACAAGGAATGAAGCAATCTAAATAATAAGACAAGTCTTATTTGTAATATATAATGAAGTGGTGCAATTTATGAAATGAGAGGGCAGTGATGTATCATTGTTAATTATCAACAAGTGCTGAGATTCGCTTATGAGAAGAAATGATTCATTAAAGAAAGGTATGACTTTTGAGAAAAGGTGTTGGTTCATGAAGTATTGCTTCTCTTGGCAATAGTTGATGTCATTCACATACATTATTAAAGACAAAAAAGGAAATGGTGGATCTATCAAAAGAGAAAGAAATAACTTATATACTATACAATAGTTCTCATATGTAGGCATTTGATTCATTATAACAACAAGCATACTTAGAAATAAATAATAAAGGAATCCAAGCAGCAAAAAAGAAACATAAAATAGTTATAGCAGAGATATATATGTTTGGTCATATAAACCATTGTGGACAACAAAAAGGATATATGGCAATCCTTTAACTGAACTAGATAATTTTACCTATGCACAATAGAATCAATATAATGACTTCCTTAAGGTTCTCATCCAAGTGGTTAGTCCATTTTGGAGTGGAGATAGTACATATAAGGAATGCAAGTAGCTAGCCTGGAGTCCATTCTAGTAAGGACACCCTGAGTGGGGCTGGGAGGCCGAACAGTGAGTGTCATTCCATGCTCTTGGACTAGATAGAATAGTTCAAGGTGCATTGTATGATCTCCCAAGTGGTGCTCCATAATGATGATGGTTTGTTTGGATAGAACCTTAAGGGGAATCCCATATGATTAAGATAATGTTCCTAACCCTAGTATGAAAGATCTATTTTAGGGATTATGCTTTCAATGATTTTATAACATGATTACAAGTTCTCAACCAAGATCTATCTTGTTTGACCATTTCAATTGGTAAATGATATCGTGAACTCTATTTCATTTCTTTCTTTGCTTGGAGTTGTGATTTTATGGAAAAACTATGGCATATACAAAAAGGTGACATTACAATTGGTATTAGACAATCCTTCTTGTCATCCTATGAATGAAAGTTGATGCAACATATATTCAAGTGTATATTTCATGCTTCACATGAATTTATGTGTATACTTCATATATTATGTGTATCTATGTATATGCTTCATGCTTTGTGTCTTATGTGTATACTTTCTATATCACGTGTATTTATGTGTATGCTTCATGCTTTACATTCATTTGTGTATACTTTGTATATTATGTGTATCTATGTATATGCTTCATGCTTTGTGTCTTACATGTATACTTCGTGCATCACAAGTATTTATGTGTATGTTTCATGTTTCACACGCATTTATGTGTATACTTCATAGATTACGTGTATATATGTACATGCCTCATGCTTTGTGTCTTACATGTATACTTTGTGTATCGCACATATCTATGTGTTTTCTTCATGTCTGATGTTTCTTCAACAAGTTCACTCCATGTGAGTTTAAGATTACTTTATGCTTAAAAATTATGAAAATGCCAAATCTATCAAAGCTTTATTTGTCAAACACTTCTTGGGTTGAGAAGCACTAACAAATTAACTTATACAATAATGAAGAGTTGTAACTAGTGAAGCAAAAAAAGTGTGACTCCCTCAAACTTGAGATATAAAAGGGGAGAACATTTCATTTGAGAAAGACATACAAAACATAATTGAAGAATTCAATTGAGAATAGAACCCTAAGTGATTAAATTAGGATGCACTTGAAAGGATGAAACCCCAAATACGAAAAGTGTGACCCTTCAAATGTAGGACTTCCTTAGCAATAAAATATAAAAGAGGAATCATTTCCTTGTGAAGAAACCATCAATAGGAAATAAAATCTAACAATCAACTCAAAGGTAAAGTATTATTCTTGAAATACACAGCCAAAAAGAGTAATGAGTCCTTCAAGAAATAGATATAAAGGATAAACTAATTCATTGACATAAGCAATCGTCACTCATCTATTCGTCAAGAAATCAAGCAATCAAAATAACAAAGTTTCCCAAGGAAGGAACAATCAATCATAACCACTCAACATAGTTGAATGTAATGATATAATTTTACTTCCAATTCTCAAATGAAAATCTAATTGTCATGGAAACATAGGCATAACTAAAGATACAAAGATGGATTAAGGTTATCTTTTAAACTTTAAGATTTAGGTACACTGTCGTATCATCTTTGCCTAGGATGGTCAATCTCTTTAAAGCCAAAATAACAATTTTCAAAGAATGTAATTAAGGCAACACAATTCTTTAGGAAATTACAAATTGGGAGAAATGTTGGAAATTTATCGTAAGATATATTCATTAAGCTTCATGGAAGAGGAACATTATTAAGGATAAATTATTTCTTTGGAACAAGATCAAATGTACAATCAAGTGATATATCCCACACTCCTTGAAACAATGGTGATACAATCCAGACCATACCACATATGATCTACCTTGTAACCTATAAAATTGATCTAGTGAACTTTGTCTTGTGGACCAAATTCACTTCTATATGTAATAGCTAGAGTAGGTCATTTCATCCAAGTGGTCAGTCCATTTTGGAGTAGAGATAGTACATATAAGGAATGCAAGTAGCTAGGGAGTCCATTTCGGTAAGGACACCCTGAGTGGGACTGCGAAGCCAAATGGAAGGTGTCATTCAGTGCTCCTGGACTGGATCGAACGGCTCAAGGTGCCTTGTATGTTCTCCCAAGTGATGCTCCACAATGACGATGGGCTGTTTGGATAGAACCTCAAAGGGAATCCCAGATGATTAAGATAATGTTCCTAACCCTAGTATGAAAGATCTATTTTCTAAATTATGCTTTCAATGATTATCTAACATGATTGCAGGTTCTCAACCAGGATCTATCTTGTTTAACAATTTAAATTCGTAAATGATATCGCTAGTTCTCTATTTAATTTCTTGCTATGCTTGAAATTGTGATTTTTGGGCAAAAACTAGGGCATATACAAAAAGGGGACATTACAAAGACTGCAATGACTCCCACATAGGTACACGAATGTCTTCAAACTTCCATGCTTAAGCATAGATAGCATCTACTGTCTATTGTATAAAGGAGGTGCACCCACTCCCAAGCAACGAGTTTCAACCTTCATAGGTTGCTAATATATGTGCAAAGAATAGACATGGAGAAAATAATTCATATCTAGAGAATTTCTAGGTCAATGGGATAGCTAGTGACATATAGAAAGTGGAAGCTTCATTCTCCAGATGAGTCCAGACATAGCCACTAAATAAGTGCAGGAATCTTCGTTCAATCATGAATATCATCAACTAAACCTCCCATGATTTTAGTTGTTGCATGCTCTCTAACTTCACTAGTCATCCAACACATAAAGACAATGACATGCATAGAAGGATATCCCACTAAGTTGATTAAAAGGGATTCTTTGATAGGCTCTAGAAGCAATATTATTCTTGAAATACTTATGTCTGATTGCAACAATCGGCCTTAAAACATAGTTTTCTTTAAGAACTATTTACAACATTGATGTGCACAGTACAATCGACCTAAATAGGAACAAAAACTATGCAACTAATAGATGTCCCTATTTGTAGGGGCATCCATAAAAACAATATAAAACACAGATGAGGATATAACTCAAACCACAGTTATAATTAGCATCACAAATATGTTACCATTAGTCTCCGATAAGAAAATTCTAGAATGCATTGATGAATTGAATTCCTCATCCGACAACTTGATTTCATCATAACATAATAGAACAAGCGCTAGTGAAAATACCTTAACATAACATAAGTAATCTAGCATGAAAGAATACCAACTCTATTGAATGTGATGAAGCCAATTCTTAAAATAACAAAAACATATAGTAATCTAGTGTAAAGAAATACTAGATTGGCTGACTATCTATTTTTTTAATGTACCATGCCAAAAGTAACAAAAAAACACAATAATACACAAAAAGTTCACTGACAAAGTAACTAGAAATGAATAACCACCAGTCTATTGATTGATTAAGCTAACCCAATACAATAACAATAATTGGGTACTAAAATAATAACACCTACCTGCAATATGAATCCAAATTGGGCATCTAGTAAAATGCTTTCTAAACCCAAAGCCTAATCCTCTACAACGGTACTACAAACATGGTCTTCATAGACTTAGAAAATTGTTCGTACGATTAAGATTTTTTACTACCTTCAATATCCATGCTTGCTTTCTTCTCAGACTCTTTCCCCAGTCCTCCATTTATCCCCCCCCCTCCCCCCCCAAATGTATATGCCTATCCTTTTACCAATTGTCCCTGCTTATCAACCTGCCTATGTCAGTTCTCTAAGTAGTGGAGAGTGGTGGTTTTCTCATAAGGAGCCCTTGAGGATGAAATCAAATCTGATGTATCAGATATAGCACAACCACATAGAGAATTGTGTGCCTTCTCTAGGTGTCAATATTAATAATTTTTGGTTGTCAATTAATGATTAAATAACAATGTATTTAAAAGTAACTATAATAGCAAGTATATTAATAATTGAAATATTATTAATAATTATGATTACTAATTATTATCAAGGAAGTAATAGTTATAATTATCAAATAACAATAACACTTATGATATTAAATTATAATTAACTAATAATAATTTTATTAACAAATAGTAATTAAAAACAAGAGTCGTGATTAAATAATTAAATAAGAAGACTATAGACGTCATTTCTCAGAAGCATTATCAATTCCGAATAATTATTACTAATAATTAGAGATTATTATTTATGAATATTTTAACAATTTGAAATTGCAAAGAAATAGGGTTGTGACACTCTCAATAGGATGAAGATGGTTGGATTAGAAAGAAGAGAGTGAAATTTAAAAATACAACATGGATAGGAGGGATAGGGTAGATGAGATGCAAGGGATTGGAAGATAGGGATGATAGGGGATAAATGATTGGAGGAAAGGATGGACGGGAGTAAAAATGGATGGATGCAAGCTGATTCGTGACTCCAAGGACTATGTGTAATGTTGCACTGATAAATAAGAGCCATCTTTTGTTGATGTGGCATGAGACATTATGCACCAAGGTATAAGGAACCAGGGTGACAATGTGTCCCATGCATAAAAGCCAACCAATGAGATCACAAGCAACCCTATTCTGTATAACACCATGATATGGAAGACCATGATACCGCTGTGGCAGGTAGGTTACAAGGACCGATGCAAATGCAAGATAAAAGATAATGCACACACACATACACAAAAAAATGATACAAAGACAAACACTATGTTGCCCTTGGTCAAGATGAAAAGCCAAAAGATTGATGGATTGATGATGTTGGGTTGTGTTGTTGACAATAAGAACAACACAAGGAATGAGAATGATATATCTCGATGATGATGATGGATGTTTTTGGATCAAAGGTTTACAACAAGACTAGGAACAAGACCATGGATACGATTGGATGATTTTATATAGATGGTTAGCTTGAGATGTGCATTGATTAGAATGTTCTTATGATTTTAGATGTTAGGGAGGTTTGGATATTTGGGGTATTTGGATTGTTCGGAGGGGATGTATTGATTTGCATATAGGTATCCTTAAACAAGATACCAATGACAAGGGAAAACGAAATCTATTAACAAGGCACTAAAATAATAACACCTACCTGCAATATGAATCCAAATTGGGCATCTAGTAAAATGCTTTCTAAACCCAAAGCCTAATCCTCTGCAACGGTACTACAAACATGGTCTTCACAGACTTAGAAAATTGTTCGTACAATCAAGATTTTTTACTACCTTCAATATCCATGCTTGCTTTCTTCTCAGACTCTTTCCCCAGTCCTCCATTTATCCCCCCCCCCTCCCCCCCCAAATGTATATGCCTATCCTTTTACCAATTGTCCCTACTTATCAACCTGCCTATGTCAGTTCTCTAAGTAGTGGAGAGTGGTGGTTTTCTCATAAGGAGCCCCTGAGGATGAAATCAAATCTGATGTATCAGATATAGCACAACCACATAGAGAATTGTGTGCCTTCTCTAGGTGTCAATATTAATAATTTTTGGTTGTCAATTAATGATTAAATAACAATGTATTTAAAAGTAACTATAATAGCAAGTATATTAATAATTGAAATATTATTAATAATTATGATTACTAATTATTATCAAGGAAGTAATAGTTATAATTATCAAATAACAATAACACTTATGATATTAAATTATAATTAACTAATAATAATTTTATTAACAAATAGTAATTAAAAACAAGAGTCGTGATTAAATAATTAAATAAGAAGACTATAGACGTCATTTCTCAGAAGCATTATCAATTCTGAATAATTATTACTAATAATTAGAGATTATTATTTATGAATATTTTAACAATTTGAAATTGCAAAGAAATAGGGTTGTGACACTCTCAATAGGATGAAGATGGTTGGATTAGAAAGAAGAGAGTGAAATTTAAAAATACAACATGGATAGGAGGGATAGGGTAGATGAGATGCAAGGGATTGGAAGATAGGGATGATAGGGGATAAATGATTGGAGGAAAGGATGGACGGGAGTAAAAATGGATGGATGCAAGCTGATTCGTGACTCCAAGGACTATGTGTAATGTTGCACTGATAAATAAGAGCCATCTTTTGTTGATGTGGCATGAGACATTATGCACCAAGGTATAAGGAACCAGGGTGACAATGTGTCCCATGCATAAAAGCCAACCAATGAGATCACAAGCAACCCTATTCTGTATAACACCATGATATGGAAGACCATGATACCGCTGTGGTAGGTAGGTTACAAGGACCGATGCAAATGCAAGATAAAAGATAATGCACACACACATACACAAAAAAATGATACAAAGACAAACACTATGTTGCCCTTGGTCAAGATGAAAAGCCAAAAGATTGATGGATTGATGATGTTGGGTTGTGTTGTTGACAATGAGAACAACACAAGGAATGAGAATGATATATCTCGATGATGATGATGGATGTTTTTGGATCAAAGGTTTACAACAAGACTAGGAACAAGACCATGGATACGATTGGATGATTTTATATAGATGGTTAGCTTGAGATGTGCATTGATTAGAATGTTCTTATGATTTTAGATGTTAGGGAGGTTTGGATATTTGGGGTATTTGGATTGTTCGGAGGGGATGTATTGATTTGCATATAGGTATCCTTAAACAAGATACCAATGACAAGGGAAAACGAAATCTATTAACAAGGCACTAAAATAATAACACCTACCTGCAATATGAATCCAAATTGGGCATCTAGTAAAATGCTTTCTAAACCCAAAGCCTAATCCTCTGCAACGGTACTACAAACATGGTCTTCACAGACTTAGAAAATTGTTCGTACGATCAAGATTTTTTACTACCTTCAATATCCATGCTTGCTTTCTTCTCAGACTCTTTCCCCAGTCCTCCATTTATCCCCCCCCCCTCCCCCCCCAAATGTATATGCCTATCCTTTTACCAATTGTCCCTGCTTCTCAACCTGCCTATGTCAGTTCTCTAAGTAGTGGAGAGTGGTGGTTTTCTCATAAGGAGCCCCTGAGGATGAAATCAAATCTGATGTATCAGATATAGCACAACCACATAGAGAATTGTGTGCCTTCTCTAGGTGTCAATATTAATAATTTTTGGTTGTCAATTAATGATTAAATAACAATGTATTTAAAAGTAACTATAATAGCAAGTATATTAATAATTGAAATATTATTAATAATTATGATTACTAATTATTATCAAGGAAGTAATAGTTATAATTATCAAATAACAATAACACTTATGATATTAAATTATAATTAACTAATAATAATTTTATTAACAAATAGTAATTAAAAACAAGAGTCGTGATTAAATAATTAAATAAGAAGACTATAGACGTCATTTCTCAGAAGCATTATCAATTCCGAATAATTATTACTAATAATTAGAGATTATTATTTATGAATATTTTAACAATTTGAAATTGCAAAGAAATAGGGTTGTGACACTCTCAATGGGATGAAGATGGTTGGATTAGAAAGAAGAGAGTGAAATTTAAAAATACAACATGGATAGGAGGGATAGGGTAGATGAGATGCAAGGGATTGGAAGATAGGGATGATAGGGGATAAATGATTGGAGGAAAGGATGGACGGGAGTAAAAATGGATGGATGCAAGCTGATTCGTGACTCCAAGGACTATGTGTAATGTTGCACTGATAAATAAGAGCCATCTTTTGTTGATGTGGCATGAGACATTATGCACCAAGGTATAAGGAACCAGGGTGACAATGTGTCCCATGCATAAAAGCTAACCAATGAGATCACAAGCAACCCTATTCTGTATAACACCATGATATGGAAGACCATGATACCGCTGTGGCAGGTAGGTTACAAGGACCGATGCAAATGCAAGATAAAAGATAATGCACACACACATACACAAAAAAATGATACAAAGACAAACACTATGTTGCCCTTGGTCAAGATGAAAAGCCAAAAGATTGATGGATTGATGATGTTGGGTTGTGTTGTTGACAATAAGAACAACACAAGGAATGAGAATGATATATCTCGATGATGATGATGGATGTTTTTGGATCAAAGGTTTACAACAAGACTAGGAACAAGACCATGGATACGATTGGATGATTTTATATAGATGGTTAGCTTGAGATGTGCATTGATTAGAATGTTCTTATGATTTTAGATGTTAGGGAGGTTTGGATATTTGGGGTATTTGGATTGTTCGGAGGGGATGTATTGATTTGCATATAGGTATCCTTAAACAAGATACCAATGACAAGGGAAAACGAAATCTATTAACAAGGCATGAAAGGAAGGTTGAGATGAGATGAGAAGGGGATAATGGAACGTGGAGAGGAGTGATTAATGACAAGGGGATAATGGATAATAGATAGGAAGTATTAGTTATAAGGGGATAATGGACAATGGATAGGAATGATTAGTGATAAGGGGATAGGTGATAGTCGATAGTAGATGGTGGATAGGGAGTAAAAGGAAAGGATATATGGATGAAGGGATTGTGCGATAGGGGAGGAATAAAGTGCTCAGACCGTATTGAAGCTATCAAAACCAGAGTCAGGGGAAGGATGGGAGGATAGATGGATTAATGAGTTCAGATGTAATGGGAAAGAGGGATCCTTCAGCCTCTGGAACTGTAGTAAAACCACAAACTCGGGAGTGGTCGTATGTCGATTTCACTGTACAAAACTTGATTTTTTAGTCTGCAGTCACTTCCGTATACGAGGGGTTGAGTTAACTTGTTTTACATTCATTTTGTCAAACAACGCGTCTGACTTGACAGGGAGAATTTCGTCCACACTTCAACTCCAGAAGGCGTTTTCCATTCTTTAATTCCACAATGCATTTTCCGCCACACAACATGAATAAAAAATAAGGGAAGGTAATTATTCAAGCCAAACGTCAACGTGGAATGGACCCGCAACAGACGCTGAACTCTTGTACAACAGTTGTAAGGAAGCTGCACATTTTATTTTGTCCACATTACTTTTGACGAGTCTGGAGTCCTTTCCTGGTTTCCAATGCTGCGAAACTTCCGCTGATAGCAACATAACCCACTTTCCATACGCTCATTTATTCATCGATTGTATATAACCTCGATTCATCCTCTCTCCTTCGGCCCTACCCATCTTGAATTCGATTCTGCATTGCCTGTGCAATATTTTCCTTTGTCTTGTGAAAGTTTGTGAAATTGAGGAGTCATGGCCGCTTCTGTCGCTCAGATTAAGCATAAACGTCAGCGGGAGAACATTCCTGACTGTTACAGCAGCGAGTATGAAGACGATCAGAATCTGCAGAAGCGTTCACGCGATGGCCTTCTGTTGGATTTGTTCTCCACAGATGATGCTGAAGGTGGTGCTGTCGAAGATGATTTGGTCTTGCAAGTGATTAAAAACTTGCAGGAAGAAATCGACTGGACTCCAGAAATATTACCTGTCAGTGGTGGAAATAATCAGATGGGGAAAACTAGTAGAATCACGGATGACGCTGGAGAAAGGGTTAGTTCGTATGAATATCTTGTGAATGCCACAGATGACCAACTCGGAATTTCTCCAAGCCCGCCACTGTCTGTAGAGGAAAATGATAATCAAGACATTTCAAACAAGTTTTGGAGTGATTTGTTCGAAAACCCCTCGAATTCTACAGGTCAAAGCGTGGATCTGCTCCGCCCCTTTCTTTCGCATTGCTATTCGTATAATTACAGAGATTATGTGGAATACAAGACGCTTCTTATTTCTGGGGATCAGCAAGAGTGGATACAGGAGGCTTTCACGGATCTGGCCTTAGAGGGGGTTTTGACGCTTTTGTAATATTAAGAGCTTTAATGAAATTGATAGTAGTTTTGGTCTTCTTGTACTATATATATAGAAGGGTAGTCTGGTTTGAGGTTATAATACCGTTCTGCTTATGAATTTTCTTCCGCTGAAGTCTGAGAATGTCTGTGCTTTTGAGGATGTAGTAAAGCGTTATTTTATCAATTGTTTATAGTTAAATTTATACAAGAAATATGCCCTCAAAAGATAGACTGTCCATGGAATTGAATGGATCGGCAGAGCGGATTTTTTTGGGAGATTATTGGATTACTATTTGATTCTGAAAGTAAACAAAACGAGGAAATTAAATTATAGTCTCACATAATTAGAGACTAAACTTTCATAAAAACTGTTATAACTCTAACAATTAGAGGCAAGCTGATTTTTTTTTTTTTTAACCAGAAAAAGGTGCGGAAGCACCCATAGATTAAATATAAAAAAAATACAGATAGTCCCAGAAGACGAGTAAAAGTAGCAAGAGAGGACCCTAACAGTCCTGAAAACAGCATAAATGAACATAAAAAACAGACCCCCTTACATGGGGGAAAACTAAAACTAACCACCGCCACCACCAAACCACCCGCGCCACGACCTTAGGAAGAAACAAAAACATCAGCTTCTGCAGCAACAGCACCACCGACGGAAGAAAAGAGGCTGGCCGAAAAAACAGTACACACCCCCCACCAACAAAACACTAGCCAAAAAACACCTGACATCAAAATACGAGGGCAGCTCGACACATAGAAGACCCAACGCCATCACCTCATGCTGCAGCCAGAGCAGCCGGAAGATTCTGCTCGTCCAGATCCACATTCGCATCTTGATGAAAGCCTTCTTCAGGATCGTCCAAAGCATACTTGGGCATTCGCGGAGCTAAATCCGGTGCATGAATCCTTAAAAAGCGGATGGTCATAAACACATCTTTAATTTTGCAAGCTTTTTTCTTAGTTATCATAAAACAATGGGACTGCAGCACCCTGTCGATTTCATCGCTGCACAAGGATTTAATACTGGTTTGTAATGCCCAATAGATGGCTTACTGCATGGGAGACGTTCGCAGCGCAACGAGATTGAAAAGCCCTGCAATTAGAGCATCCCCCTGGTCCATATTGTAAGTTGCTACCGCCGTTTCACATCTTCAATAGTATAAATGTTTTTGTAGAACAAAGCTGCAGCTAGCGCATGGACAAACTCACCATCCACGACTAAATCCATGATATTAGAAAGGAGTTGAGAAACCACATCTGAATAGTTTAACACTAGTCCCTCATAGCCTCTTATCCAGGCATACCCAACGATGTTTCTGACAGAAAACTACATGAGAGTTCAATCCTAGTCAAGTAGTGTCATCAGATCTGCTGACTTGACCCTACCCCGAATCTCCGGTTCCCAATCAAAAGCTGGAAAAATAACCTTTGGTTAAGACAAGTGTCAGCCATGAGTGCCTATGACTGTGTACAGAGGGGAGGAGTAGCTATAGGCACAAATATCCGACAGAGAGGAACGCATTGGCTAAGGGAAAACGGTAAGAAAAAACAAGACATCACCCTTTAACACTACTAGCAGCCCATAAAAAGTAATGGAGATAAGATGGCATAGTACATCAGTGACATCAAGAAGTCAGTAGGCATCGGGAGAAGAGATTTGGAGGACATCTCGATACGATGACCACCATATGTGACAACCATGTGTCCACTGCTAAAACCTCCCTTCAAAACTGACTACCGCCGTTAGGGTATAAACCAACCCACAAAAAAGACTGCAATTAAGGCTTGTCATCTCCAATGAATGAATTAACAAGAAAGAGGATTTGCAATCCCCATCTGCCCATCCACACGGACGAAGGACACATAGTGGTCTCAGAACACTGAACTAAAGGAAAAACTAAAAAACCTCATCCACGGGCTTGTCAGAGGATGAAGTTGACAAAATGTGCCGCATTTAAGGAATAGTACAGGGCATGATAGAGGACCATTGTTGGGCAGCACCAATTTGAAAGGAGAGTAGATATCCTATCACTTCTTCCCTCCTAGACGACAAGAGGTATGTCAGAACTTGGCATCCCAACTTGAGGCCAACAAATTCCTTCAAAAGCCACTGTTTGAAAACATGCAGACGCGGAATTCAACTTCCTTCAGGCATGATATCTGGCCATACAAAATTAAATAGATTGAATGCCTACCACTTCTTTCATCTCAAGTAAAATAAGGTTGGAAAGGGTGTTTGGAAGATCTTGGGCTCCATGTAGAAAAACAACAAAAGCACTTTCTTGATAAACAGCTAGGTTAGCTAAACAGTTTGCCACCTTGTTACCTTCCCTTAGTGTTTGTGAAACAAGATAATTATCTAGTTTGTCCAGAAGGGAGACAACCTGTTGGAGGATATAATTGAGTTTCCAGTTATCCATACCTCTTCCTTTAATAGCATTGATCACTATCAATTAATCACCCTCAATCCACACATTTTTAATGCCTTTTTCCACTACCAGTTGTAAGCCATGAACTAAGGCCCATGCCTCCACCTCATTATTAGTTCCTGAGGGAAGTTTGGTGGATTTAGCTGTTACCAGAGAACCATTCCCATTTCTGATGACACAACCTGTGCCTAAAGGATTGGGATTACTTCGACAAGCTCCATCAAAATTTAATTTGAAGAAAGGAGGGGATGGTGAAATCCATCTGACTTGATCCCTTTTAGGAGTATTCTTCACAACCCCTGAGAGGCCACCTATATTTAGCTTGCTCACTAACGGCCAGAGAATGAGAGTTGCTGCATCGCATTTAGACCATATTAAATTTTTGAGATTGGTGCATCTAAGAAAAGAGACTACCTGATCAGAGATTACAGATTCTAACTTAGTGCAAACCTAAGGAACTGAGCTTGCTTCCTTTCTAAAAATGCAGAGGTTCCTTTCCCACCCATAGATGCCAAATAACCATCGAAGGGCCTATATCCCACAGGCAGGCTAAGTGAGAATTCACCACTGATGAGGCCAGTTCCTAAACATAAGGAGCAAGGATTTGGAAACGAGACTAGGCCAATTTAACTTTCTAAGAAACCAAAACACAACACTCTCTGCTAAAGGGACATAGCAAGAGAAGATGTCGATTGACTCTTCCGCACCTCCACACAAAACACATGCAAAATTTTGACCAAGCCCCAATCTTTTAATGTGATCACCTGTCAAAATTTTCTTGTGGAGCACACACGATGCAAAAGCTCCTACTTTAGGGAGTAGTGCATTTCCCCAACACAGGTGTGAAGGCCAATCTGTAGAGGCTTTGTGCATACAAACTCTATATCCCTCTTTGACTGAATAACGGCCCGATTTAGAGCCCGTCCAAGCTATTTCATCATTGGCATTAGAGACAATAACCAATTTGTTCCTTAGATTAGGCAGAGCAAAGCTTTCTGACCCCTTGGAAAATCACATTCACAGGTGCTCTTCCACTTTACTAAGACTGAAAGCCTGTCCCTTGTCACAATCCAGTAGTCTTTTACTTTGGGAACTCCAGTGTGATTGGAGGAAAATTCTAGCATCTCTTAGATCCCTCCTGAAGGCCAATGCTGGCCCACCTCCCCAAGAATCAAACCAGAAGTCAGCCTTTTCACCATTATGGATTATCCAAGTCAAATTGGGTTGTAGTTTCTCTCTACCTTTGTAGAGAAAATTCCAAATTATTGATCCTTTGGGAGGGTTCTTTACTATGAAAATTCTCTCATTGTCAAAGGAGTCCAGATACTTTGCTTTCATGAGTCTTACCCATATGGCATTAGGTTTCGCATACATATTCCATGCCAATTTAATGCCTAAGGCTTTATTTTGAAGGTCCATATTAAGGATTCCAGCTCCTCCATCCTCTTTAGACTTACACACCTTATCCCATGCCAGTAAATGAATTTTCTTTTCTTGGTTCATACCTTGCCATAGAAATTTCCTGCATACCCCATCAATCTTTGAAAGAATGCCTTTTGGAATGTGAAAGACCAACATCATATAAACTGGGACTGTTGAGAGGATAGCTTTAGTCATTACAATTCGACCTGCCAAAGATAGCCTTCACCCTTTCCAACTAGATAGTTTTGTATTCAAGCTTCTTAGGACTTGATTCCATAGAACATTTCTGTAACTGCCACTGAAGAGAGGGAGACCTAGATACCTTCCAGGTAAGGGCTGACTGTCTAAGTTAAGAATACCATGAATTTTAACTTGTAGCTGACTAGATACATTTTGGAAGAAGACCATTGATTTGTTGATGTTTACCAATTGACCCGAGATTCAGCAATACATCTTGATAGTGTTTATCATGGTACTGGCTTCATGAATTGAAGCTTGACCAAAAAGTATTGTGTCATCTGCAAAAAGTGCGTGGGTAAAGGATTCTTGGATCCCATTAATCTTAATACCTTCCCATTCTGACCTTCTCCTGGCTTCCTTTATTGCCCATGTGAGGGCTTCTGTCATAAGAATGAATAGGTAGGGTGATAGAGGGTCCCCTTGCCTCAGCCCACATGAAGGTTTGAAAGTTTCAAACTCCTTACCATTGATAAGAACTTAAACCTGAAAACTAGAAATACAAGAAAAAATCCATCTTACCACTTCCTTGGAGAAACCTAGCTGCCACAAAATAATTTGGAGGAAGCTCCAGTCCACTCTATCATAAGCCTTGGACATATCTAATTTGACCACCATGGCGGCCTTTTTATCTTTGTCAACCGAATGGAGTATTTCATGTGTTAAAATAGCACCCTCTAGCGTCTCTTTGCCTGGGACAAAACCCCCCTGCTCAGCTGAAATCAGATCAAGTAAACAGTTGGACAATCTCTGTGCTAAGGCTTTGGAGATTATTTTATAAATAAAGTTGCACAGAGAAATTGGCCTAAAGTCTTCAAAAGATTGGGGAGAGTTAGATTTTGGGATGAGCATTAAGCATGTTAAATTGAGTTCCTTGAGGACATTTCTATTTTTTCTTGATTCTTCCACTGCCAAAAAGACATCTCTGCCTACTGTATCCCAACATTTTTGAAAAAAAGATCCTTGTCCACCCGTCTGGGCCGGAGGCTTTCTCACCCTCCAGAGAAAATAACGCTGCTCTTACTTCTTCTAAAGAGAATTCCTTCATTAGATCCAGGTTGTGGTTCTCCTTAACCAGTTTGGGAACAAAGTTGCAGATATTCTGGTCACTTGACTCTATGGAGGTTGATTTGGATAGAAGATTTCCAAAGAAAAATTTTGCAGTAGAGAGAATTTCTGAAGGATCTATACATACAGGCCCATTTTCCAACTGAATTGACTTAATAGAGTTAGCACAATTGCGTACCTTGGATGAGAGGTGGAAGAAAGAGGTATTCTTATCTCCTTCCTTTAGCCATAATTCCTTCGACCTTTGCCTCCAGAGTATTTCTTCTCGTTTTAAATTTTCCTCCAGCTTAGCCTTGAGTTTCTTCTCCCACTGAAAAGAGTGGCGTCCATTCCATTTTTAATTATGAAGTCAGCCAGACATCTCAACTCCGACTGTAATATAGATTTCTCTGAGAAGATATTACAGAACAGGGACTTGTTCCACTCCATCATCTTGTGTCGCAGACATTTTAGTTTGCTTACTAATTGGAACATGCGCAACCCATTTACAAATGGGATCTAAGTCCACTAGGCTTTGAACTTTTCTCTGAAGGATACATCTTTGAGCCACATAGTTTGAAATTTGAACTTCTTCTTTCTAGGAACAAAATCTCCTCCTATTCTTAACCTGACTGGAAAGTGGTCTGACCCTACCAGTGGCCTAATCTCTGCCTCAAAGCTCTTTGGGAGGTCGAAGCATTCTAGGGATAACAAGAATCTGTCTAATCTTTCCGCTATCTTTAGAAAGTCCTTCCTTCTATTCGTCCAGGTAAAAATTCCATTCTTAGGCATGCAATCTAGAAGTAGATTCATACTAACAAACTCTTTGAAATCTCTCTATGATCTAACCGGATGAGTGATACCCCTGGTTTTTTCAGATTCATCAAGAATGGAGTTAAAATCACCTCCCAGTAAAAATATAGATCTTTTCAAGAATCCTAGCCACACAGACAGTCTTTCCCATAGTTGGCTTTTCTGAGACAAGTCAATAGGAGCATAAACATTTACTATCCAAAGGTCAGATCTAGAAAGCAGAGAGGGGAACTTACCTATTAGAAAGTTATCATCCTTTTCCATCACTTCTAACGGTAGTATGTGCTTTCTCCATCCTATAGCAAGTTCTCCAGAGGCACCTTGCGCAGCCTTAACCTCAAAGGACCAACCACTCCAATTGTTGAAGACTTTGGCATTTGATTCAACAGATGATTTGGTTTCTTGTAGTAGCAAGATGTCAGCCATTTCTTCATCAATTTGGGATTTGATGAGTTTTCTTTTGTTAGGGGCATTAAGGCCCCTAACATTCCACGTAAGTATCATCATGATTTGTGAGGAGATTTTTGCACTCTCCTCTTGCTTGGACTGTGAGTATCATGGTGGTTCTAGCCTTTTGACTGATCTTTAAACTTTTTCAACTGTTTCTGTCTAGTACTTTTCCTGAGAGAAGAAGGGGTACCCTTCACAAGGGGACTATTCATGATCGTTCGATTGAGACCTAGTGGTAAATTTTCCATCTTGTCTGAATCTTCTTGAAGAACTTCATCGGCTATCTCCTCCATCACGCTAGTTGCTACCTTCATCACTACCTGGTCCAGAAGGTCTCACAAAGTCTCATTGTCATGTAACAAATCATTTAAAAAATCTCTGGGCATAGGATCATTCCCTCCATTTACCACATGATCATTTTTCGGATGTTGAATCATTTCTCACAGAGAGATATCCTCCTGCTAGTTAAGCCCATCCTCCTCGTCCCTTGGAGGCACATGTCCTCCCTCCTCTTTCTCACTTGCAATCATTAAACTTTTCTCCTAAATGATCATCTCTTCATGCTCAATATCCTCAGCACTCATGGGCTGGTCCTTATCCCTGACGCAAGCTAATACCTCCTCATTAAGCACCGTCCCTGCCTCCTCTAAAACTAGTAAAAAAACTTGAATCTCCTCTTGGCTAATAGATTCCTGCTCAGCTACAGAAGCTTTAACTCTCTGTTCACCAAGTCCTACTAAGTCTCTTGAAGTATGGACAAGCTCTTCATTTGAAGCAACTGCAAGCAGCGTTGGACTTGACATAATCCTTTGTGTATATAACATTTCTTGCTTACCCATTGTATCTTCAGAAAGTGACTTGATGCCTTTACCCTTTCAAAATCCTCCGAATCTGCACCATCTTGTAGAAAGATATCTTGAAGCCAAGTCCCATGCGTGGATTTCATTTTAAGCCTTTTGGGTAGTAGTTCTATAGCATCTGTGAGGATTCGCAACCTGACTGTTGAAGTGGTGAGATTCTCCATTGGAATATCCATTTCTTGGCATACCCCAATGGAATTGCCAATGCATTTCAAGATTTCCACATCCCTATATTCCAGTGGGAGATACGAAAGTTGGATCCAGAGGGGAATCAGAGGGATTTTTTCTTTTCCAACATGAAAATTTGGTCTCACAACAAATTGTTGTTTGGCTAAATTTCCATATTTTCTTTGAAAGGGTTCTATTTCTTTCTTCCCTTCCTAAGAACACAAAATAGAAGAATCCATTGCCCAGTTTGAAGAAATCCTCTATCTTTTCCCATGAAGCTTGACACCATTTTCTCAAGTCTTCTACTGAGAAGTGGGGCGATAAAACTTTACCTATCAAGGCAGTTTCAGTTAAGAAGAGGGTCTTATCTTTCAGATTTTGATCTACCTGATCTAGAGAGACCTCCCCAAACTCATTACATCTTGTAACTATTTTGATTACAGGGATCCAGATCTTTTTTTGTTTAGGTTCATGCCCTTCCTTTATTCGTCGAACAACAAATCTTTGGAAGTCATGTATTTTTCCTTTCGCCAAATCTCTTTGGCGAAAGCCTTTTAAAGAAGCCCTTGACATTCCTCTCTCCCTCCTACTTCGTAAAGGTGCCTCTTCTCTCTTTGCTTGAAACTCTTTAAAAACATCTTGCTGGGATTTCAGTGGTTTTCTGGGAGGTATATTGTTTACCTTAAAAGAGGATTTCAGCCTGTCCCCATGATTTTGGTACCCATCTTGAAACCAGACTTTTTTCCCCAACAACCATTGAGACTGACCTTGCGATCTTGGTTTTTTTAAAATGGAACGAGTCGCACTCCATTGGCCTTGAGACCCATCCATTATTCTTGAAAAGAAACCAGAAATCCTCTAGTGCAGAAGAGCTGAGCGGTATGCCATGTTGTATGTTACGCAAGTTGTGGAAGTTGGTTGAGAAGTTAGAGAGACAAAGAAGAAACTTACTGAGCTGATTCATGATTAGGGTGTGAAATTTTAATAGATTTATTGTAGTTGATCTTCTACAACAACGAAGAAAACCAACAAGTAGGATCAGGATTCAGGAGGTATTTAACATGTAGAATCCACAGCTATCCAACTCTGCATACACATATCCGAGCATTCATCAGAAAACATATTTAAGATCCTTGACTAGGGTGTGAAATTTTAATAGATTTATTGTAGCTGATCTTCTACAACAACGCAGAAAACCAACAAGTAGGATCAGGATTCAGGAGGTATTTAACATGCAGAATCCATAGCTATCCAACTCTGCATACACATATCCGAGCATTCATCAGAAAACATATTTAAGATCCATGGATCATGTTGACACATTTGATGGGAATGGAAATAACAATATCTATGTGAACAATGATCAATGTGAATGTTGTTTATCCTTTGTAACTAAGATGTGATCAAAATAATTTGATCCATTCTTTATCCTCAGCTACTATTCGAATGAGAGTGGAGGTGATATCTTGAATCAAGGGATTGGACTCTTGTGTAATACTTTAGGTGTATGTGTCTTGTATGGATGTTTCATTTTACATAGGCTTTACAACTATGCTAAGTGATGTTTTCTATTGTCATCAATATACTTCATTGATAATGTTTTGTATTAATATTTGGTGTCTGACTAGGTTTTATGAGATGTATATGTTAAGGTTTTATATGTTTGGCTATTTTAGTGTTTCAACTTCATTGTTCTCAATATATCTCTTATATATAATTTGATTATGTTATCTAATTCAACATTATGTTTGTGATGACTAATAACTTTTGCATTGTGATATTTGGATCATATGGCTTTAGAATTATTTTCGGTTGATGCAATTAATTGATATTATTTCAATATATGATATTCTATTTCATTCAATATTTATGTGCTTTGACTATCTTATGTGGAGCAAGTATGCCTAATATTTATTGAGTGTGCAAACACACTTTTCTCTAAAGTTGGTTAATTGGAAATGACCATTTTAAGTAAATATGTTGTGTTAACCGGCCTGTCTCATTGGATTTGATTTGTGACATATCTTATGTATCCTTGTGAAACCATGATTTGAATCGATATTAATTCCAGATCCATGTGTTGTGAATAAACTCATGAAATGTGTTTTCTCTTTATGCGTTTTTATTTAACTCTTAAGTTTTTCTTGCATTTTACTAGTTTTCGTAATACTTTTTTGGAGTGTTTATGAATAACCTATATGTTTAAGTTGAAGACTTAGTTGTTTAAATTACTTTTATGGAATGGTCTTTATGCATTTTTTAGTATTGTAGATATTTTTAAAATGCATTAAGTTAAATGATTTTTTTAAGTGAATGCATTAGTCTGGGAAATTACTATATTGGTCATTTTAAAAATTACAATTTTCATTTGATCATAATGTTAGTAAAGCCTAAAGGTAAACTATCCAAAGGTAAATATCTATTTTAAATATATTTTTTTGAAGTAGCTTGTTAGTTGTGAAAAGGAGGAAAATGTAATTTGGTTAGGAAATTTTGAGAGTGATTAGGAAAAGGGAAGGGTTTTAGTTTTGACTTGTTCTTTTACTCTATTTTTCTTCTATCCTTTTTGTGTGAGTGCATACTTGTTTTGGGGGATTGGCTTGTGGATGTTTGAGGATTTCTAAACTATTGGTTGGGAAGGATCTTGGAAAACCTCACATTTGTGTCTATGTGAGTGGAAGAAAGATCTCCAACTTGTTTCAGAATTGCATTAGAAAGACAAAGGTATTCATCCATTTTATTTATGTATATGCTTGTTGGTTCTTGTTTTAATCATGCCCACACTAGATGGATGCATATGGTTTCAATTCTCTATGTTGTGATTTTAGAAGGAAGCTTAGAATAGATGATACACATGTGTATTTAATTATACAAATTATTTAAAAAAATTCTAATTTAGCACCATTACGTTGGTAAACTTTCTTCAAAACCTTATGTGATATGAAAGGTGAGTTGTTCTGCTTCATGGCATAATGATATTATTGAAATTTAGAAATTTTTATTTTTAACATTTTGAAGAAAATTGAAGCTTTCATTAATGGTGATGTGAATTTTTGTTGTGGGTAAAATTTTAGAACTATGTAACACTTTTATAAAGAAAATTTCCAACACAAATACTATTTTTCAACTTAGATCACCTAAAAGTGTTATTTATGTTTTAAATTTTTGAAATAATAAATTAATAAAATATAGAACTCTTAACATAGTTTACATTTACCATTTTTAAAAAAAAGTTGGATATATTTTCTTATAAATTTAAGAGAAAATTTTTAATTGCTACAAAATTTGAAAAAATTGAAGTCAACGGGACGTCACAAAAAATAAAGCAAAAGGTTTTTTTCTTTGATTTTCTTTTCCCACTTAGATAACTTAAAAATCAAATGCATAGAAAAAAAAATTTATGAATATATTATTTTTTTTAAAGTCAAATTTAATCAAAACATCATAGTTTTAATGGGATGTCAGCTTTTTCCTAAGTTTTTTATCATTAAAAAAACTTATACCGTCTTGGAGAAGATTCTCTCCTCTAGTTCATCGTATAACTTTTTTTTTTTAAAATTCTAATAAAGCTCGTGTTTGATTACAATAACCTACTTGTAATAAATTAAAAAAAGTCATATTAAAACTAATAAATATATATATATATATATATATATATATATATATATATATATATATATATATATATATATATATATATATATATATATTATATTTTTCGAATATACACTCTGAGCTCTACAAAAATGTGTTTACAAATTTTCTTCAAAATACAACATGGTTGGAGAAATCTAGAGGTGAACTTGAATGTTTGTTGAAATTATTGAAAAGGGGGGTGGCTTGCCACATAGAGAGTTTTGACTAATACAATTTTAGTTGAAACGGTTTTAGTAAAAACTCTCTCAAGAAAAACATTCTATGTAAACAAATATGTTTTTAAAATTTGAAATCAAATTTTATTGATTTAAAAAAATTCAACCAAAAAAGTTTCAAGTAAAACTCTTTATGCCATGCAAGGGCCATGTGGTATTGAGTGAAACTTTTTTTCCTAAAACCTTTTGTGGTGAAACACTTTCAACCAAAACTATTTAGTTGGCCTAAATGGTGACATAGTTCAGAACTTTTTGCCTTGTGTAATTATAAAATTTAGATTTGAACTTTATGGATTATCTATATTTTATAAGAGAAGATGTCTCATGTTGGAAATGTGATTTACTACCTTTCAAATGTGGGAGTCATGTTTTTAGCCTCATTTACTATTCCTTGATTTTCTAGGTCAAGTTGGATGTTTTATTGTAGGATTAAATACTATGGCTAGGAGAACTTGAGTGGACCCCATTCTCTATTTGAAATTGGCCTAGTCCCATGTGAAGAGCATGCATGGGGATAAAATTAATGAGATAAAATGAATTGGTAACCAAATAAAAATAATGCATCTAATTAGGAGCTAAAGGCATTCCTTGTACTAAATGGCTTGAGAGGATTCATGCAAGGTAGTGATGGACATCATACTAATCCTTTGGTGATTGTATGATTTTTGTTGAGAATCCTCATTGTGATGATGCCGTACTTGTCAACAAGCCATGCATATTCAAAATTTATTATGATAACACTTTATGTCCTATGTTTAGTAGTCTTCTCATAGTACTTGTCATGTCATTGGAACCTAATATGTGCTTGATATTGGTGGTTTTTACCGCTCTTTCTTGTGTATTATTAATTGGGATGCCATAACCCTTGTATACCATTATGGATTTTATTGTAATGTGTATGAATATCAGTATGTTGTGATTCCTTAATTTTGAATCATCCCTCTATTGAATATAAAGAATACTGAGAGGGGGGATAAGAACGACAACCATAAAGACATAACACATGGACACTAATATTTTTACATGGAAAACCCAAAAAGGCAAAAACCACGGTGAGTGTTAGTTCACAATATATTATGATAGCACAATACTGACTTAGAAGAAGGTTCACTGCATTAGGCTCACTGCACAAAGGCTCACTACCAAAATCAACTGCTTAGATTACATCTACACATGCATGAATGCAGTTTCAATGTATGCTCAAAATACTGTCTCAAAACTTTTCATCTTGACTGCTCTGTTTCACTACTCCGCTTTTACATTAGACATGATTTCTCTTCTTCTTCTTTTTGTCACCTACTCTAATGTTCACATTCTACACACATTCATATCCACATCACACACACCAAATACCAAAATCAATCCCATATATATATCCACAACAAACAAAATCTTCATATTAGGTCAGCCTAATAAAGTGTACCGTGTAGTCATGCATTATGTGCTCTGTCGGCCAAATTTATTTCCCAAAATCTATGGCGGACCCAAAAAAATTTGAAACATCATCACACATGTTGACCCCAACTATTTTACCACTTAGGATTAAGTTTCAAACACCAAAAATTTACCACACACACATCATACTATTATGTTAGCCTTATTCACAGACTGTTTACTAGTTCAATTCAACTGTTAGACAACATCTTCCACTGCAGATCACAAGACCTGCTCAAATCCATATTAGAGGCTCTTCACTCATCATAGATCATACTTCAAGAACCACAAGACAAATTATACAATTGCAGATAAATGTGGACCCTTTTTCTCTAGCACGGTGCACTGTTCCTGTCTTAGTTCTGTCCACCGGGACTTATACATTTCATATTATGACTTCTGAAGGAAGTCAGGTCTTGAGTACTGAAACATATCATCATAAAATTGCTATGAAAAACATACCTAATCTTCTTATAATGATCTTCTACTTCAGAGGCATACTAACCTAATCTCTGTCACTTACTCTGTATACTATCCATACTTAGACATTTTAGCCTTCTAGACTAGAATACTTTTGTGCCTTGTTGCCAAACCAAGTTGGTCTCCAGGGTAATGTCTCTTTGTCATGCTAGTGAAAATACTTTGCCTTTTTTCCATCAATTATAACATGCAATCCTTCATCAGAGTAGTGTCTCTTGCCAACAATCTCCCCCTTTTGCCTTGATGGCAACACTTAGTGAAAAATTCTTGTGTATGCTCTCCCTTACTCTGTATAACTTCTCTCTCTCTTAGATGTTTGCCTATTTTTCACTGGTCTTCTTCTCCCCCTTTGACATTAATGGAAAAGGTGTATGTACAAAAAGTCAAAATTGTGTCAAAACTGCAAATCTATGATACTCTACCACATATGTACATACAATCTTGAACTCAATTAGTTGTAGATAAGAGGATATCCTTATAAACAATCTTTAATTGTGCAATCTCTTCATCCCACCTTTTGTTGGCCCTTTCCAAAATTTTAATGTGACTGTTTAACAAAAAGACTGATTTTTCTGCCTTTTGAACATTTGAGGGTGTGTCAATTTGAGAAGCTTCCTGTGCTTTTGCTGCAAGATTTGTAATTATCTCAAATTTTAAGCTTAATACCCTTCTTAGAAAACACATTTTATTTTTAATTTCTTGCTTCCTACTGAGCAAACTGCTTATGTTGTTCTAAATGCTTACAACTTGTGTTTCTATGTAGCTGATTGAGTCAACTACTGGATCAAAGGTCTCAAAAATATTATTGAGTTGAAGCTCCATGCTTTTGACTTTCTCATTCATTTCCTTAGTGGTTTCAGGCCAAGACAGACAAAATTTATATATTTCATAGGCTTCCTTAATTGCATTTATCATATTCTTGATTCTGCTCTCTAACAAAATTTTGTCACTATCTAACCTGGTTTTTGATATTGCTAATCTTTTGTATTCATATTCCTTTTTAACCTTAATATTAGCAGACTTTTCAAAGGATTCAAAATGAGTACTTACAAAATTTATAAGACCTTTGAGATGAGTAGTTGATGATGTTGATATATCCTTTTGGTATGAGGGGATTAACTTCTCCAGAATGCTTGATGTCTCATAAACGAGTTCATTGTCCTGTAAATATGTTCTCAACATTTCTTCCTAAGCCTTAGCTTGAACTATTGATACTAATTTGAATTTCTCCACAGAAGACATAGAAGCTAGATTTATTGGTCCTTGTATAGTCTTGGGTGATTCTAGAATTTGTACACTTTTCTATTTTTCCAAAAACTTTCTAGCATAGTCAATCGGAGTTTGATCTGCAGCAGTGTTTCTTGCCACATATTCATCACTAATTGTAACATTTCTTCTTTTCATTTCATCTAATAGATTTTCTTCCTCTACTTTGATAGTGGCTTCTATACTGGATGAGATCCATGTCCTTTTATTGTGACTGGATACATATTTTTCCTTTTCACCTTTCTCATCTTTTCTATCTAGAGTGTTTGACTTCCATTTCACTAGAGGTTTTAAGGATCTTGATTCTTCTACTTTGATTTTTTCTTTGCTTGTTTGTTTATCAAAGATTTTCTCTGAATGCTCATATTCCCTAGATAATTCTTTGAATGTTCTAGACCTGTCTTATTTGAGATCTTTTGGTTTCTTCAGTAGTTCATCAGCTAATTCAGTCAGGATATCTTTTGCAACTTCATATCCCAAAGGAGGGACCCACATGCAGTTCTTGGTTCCACAGCTTCCATGAAGCATTTGTCTTTATTCACCATGAATACAATGTAATTTTCATATTTCATCACTACCTTTTCAGGTATCCGGACCCTACATATCATTCTCTTTTGAAAGTTCATGAAGTATTCCCATAAAACTTCATTCTATTTGTCTGCATTTCCCAAACTTTGTAGGTGCTTTCTTATTTGAGTTGCTACTGGTGTATGATCAAGCTAGACAATGCTTCCCAAGCTAGGTAGCTCTCTTAGGAAGTAGAAGAGTAAATAGGTAATCAAAGTTCCATATTTGAAGGGATAATTTGTCTCTTTTGTTCTTTTCAGGTTCTCCATTAATTCACTCTGGAGCAATTCACATAGATTATAATCCGTATTATTTTTTACCATATCATGAGCTATGTATATAGCTAATGCAGACATAGAATTCTCTGAGTGAGAAAAGTATACTTTGTATCCAATAAGCATTGATGCAAATCTCATGGTTGGATCCTTGATATCATTTACTGTGATAGCTTTCTTATCAAATTTGGCCCCATTTACTTGCATTACTAAATTGTTCTTTATTTTCTTTTCACCTGGGATCTTTCTAGAGGAACTCATACTAGTTATAGCTTTGATAGCTTCTTTAATTATCATACATGGTTCATCAAGCCACAAAAACTCATCATGAATTGTACTGAGGATGAACCTAACCCATGTATCATTTGGGATCGCAGGACAATTCAACTAGGTGTCCAATTTCTTTTCTCCTAGAACTTTATATTCATTCTTCAACTCAACATCAATAGTAGTCAGTTCATCCAAGTATATTTTGCCAAGATTCATGTGACTGTGTTCCTCTAGGTTGGTATGAGTGTATGCCCTAATATCTTCCAAATGCATAATTCCATGACGAGTGATTGAAAATGCCCCTTTAGAATAATTTTCTAATGTCTCTTGAACTTGGGGCAGGGTTTTCCGTTATCTCGATTAATTTGGGAGTAAACATTTTCCAGAATAATTTAAACAACACAGAAGTGTTTTCAAGTTGTAAATACCTTTTCTGCCAAATTAGGGTTTTTCTTCACTTGAAATCGACTTGATTTGAATTTCCTTGGAAAACTCTGCAGGCACTTGGATTCTTGCTTCTAATTCTCTTGGATGCTTGAATGGTGGAATACAAAGTAAATTATATGTCAAATGAGCCTCTTTTTATCCTCCGCAAGGATGAGCTAGTCATCATATATGCCCTTATAAAAAAAAAGTCAACCACATCTCTATAGAATGTAGTCTATTAGGATTGCTCCGCAATGTTCCACATTTGATCCTTTTCTTCTGGAATTTGCTTTAAAAGATCTATCATAGGCATCTTTTCAATATATCCTCATGTCGGATTCCAGCACTGACAATCTGGCTAGGGGATTAAGATTTTCATTGCAGTTCCCCTTGAGCTAGAGCTCACACATTTACTTCCTGGAGGAAGTATCTGCACCAGATACTAGTGTGGATCCATCCTTGACTTCAATCACATCTTTCTTAATCTAGATCTTGTTCATCTCCTTCTTGGTTTCCATTGGATCAATTTTTTCATTTCCCTTATCATTCCTCTGCTCTGTTTTCCTTTCTTTAGCATAGTAGTTTCTTTTCACATTCTTGCTTCTACACAATTTTGCTATATGACCAAGCTTGTTGCAATTATAGCACACAATACTTCCCTATCCTTGATTCCTTCTTCTGAATGAATTCATGCTTGACATGCATTGATAAGCCATGTGTCCAAATCTATGGCAACCAAAACACTTTCCATTGAATGATTGAGTATTTCTTGCATTGTAAGATCCATTTCTTACCAAACTTTTGCATTCATTTGATCTATAACCAATTTTCTTTCAATTGAAACATTGACCAGACAATGACAGAGCATTCTGATTTATTCTACTCCTACACTGAGTAGCTTTCTGACCAAACTTATTGCAATTAAAACAATGGCCATTCAAAGATGGATACCTTTGAGCATTTGGTTATCTGACCAGACGTCTTCTAGGTCTTCTTCTTTGATTCCAGAATTGGTTTCCTTTGTTTTGCTTCATCTAAAAGTTTTCTTGACCTAATTTTGAACTTTGTCCTTTTTCAAATCCCAAGCCTTGCTTGTCATCTGAACTCTTTTGACTTGCAATTAACTCCTCAAGTTTTACAGAACTCATCTTGAACTTTTCTTCATAGCTCTTAGCTTTTTCCAAGTCTGATTTTAGGCTTACAACTTATTTTTTAAGTTTGGCACATTCTTCTAACTTGCTCTTTACCATCAGATTTAGATCTTCTTATGCTTTAGCTCTTTCTACAACTTCCATTTTCAAATCATACAGGGTCTCATTTGTTGATATCAATTGTTCACTAACATCTCTGTATTTTTCTTTGAATTTCTTGACCTATTCTTTCAACTTTAGAATGCATTCATCAGCTTCTTAAATGTTGTCCTTGAGATCTTTGACATTAAAGCAGAAGAAGCATAAGAACAGGAACCATAAAGACATAACACATGGACACCAATATTTTTACTTGGAAAACCCATAAAGGGAAAAACCACAGTGAGTGTTAGATCACAATATATTATTATAGCACAATACTGAATTACAAGAAGGCTCACTGCCTTAGGGCTCACTACCCTATGAAGAAGTGCTCATTGCATAAAGGCTCACTGCCAAGAGAATAGAAATAAAGAAAGAAGGAGATAGCTCACTACCAAAATGAACTTCTTAGATTGCATCTACACATGCATGAATGCAGTTTCAATGTATGCTCAAAATACTATCTCAAAACTTTTCATCTTGACTACTCTATTTCACTACTCTACTTTTACATTAGACAGGATTTCTCTTCTTCTGTTGTTTGTCGCCTACTCTTTTGTTCACATTCTACACACATTCATATCTGCATCACACACACAAAATAGTAAAATCAATCCCATATATATCTGCAACAAACAAAATCTTCATATTAGGTCAGCCTAATAAAGTGTACCGTGTAGTCATGCATTATGTGCTTTGTCGGCCAAATTTATTTACCAAAATCTATGGCGGACCCAAACAATATTTGAAACATCATCACACATGTCGGACCCAACTATTTTACCACTTGGGATTAAGTTTCAAACACCAAAACTTTACTGTACACACATCATACTATTATGTCGGCCTTATTCACAGACTATTTAATAGTTCAGTTCAACTGTCAGACAATATCTTCCACTGCAGACCACAAGACCTGCTCAAATCCATATCAGAGTCTCTTCACTCATCATAGATCATACCTCCAAAATGGAAAGACAAATTATACAACTACGGAGGAATGCAGATCCTTTTTCTCTAGCACTGTGCACTATTCCTATCTTAGTTCTATCAACCCAGACTTAGACATTTCATAGTATGACTTCTAAAGGAAGTCAGGTCTTGAGCACTGAAACATATCATCATCAAATAGCTATGAAAAAAATACCTGATCTACATATAATGATCATCTATTGCGGAGGCATACTGACCTAATCTCTATCACTTACTCTGTATACTATCCATACTTAGACATTTTAGCCTTCCAGGCTAGAATACTTTTGTGCCTTGTTGCGAAACCAAGTTGGTGTTCTGGAGTAATGTCTCTTTGTCATGCCAGTGAAAATGCTTTGCCTTGTTGCCATTAATGACAACATGCAATCCTTCATCAGAGTAGTGTCTCTTGCCAACACACTCATATTGTTTATATGAGTCTATATGATGACCTAATCAACCATCTCTCGATATAGAGGGGTTAGTCTTAGGGTCCCACATCGTTGGGTTGTGTTGAGCACTATTAGAGATAGATCAATGGATATGCTTTAAAGTGCATGAAGAGTCAATTTTTTTTATTGTGATATGGTTAGGACTTTATTATATAATTTTTGTGAAATGTATAAATATGGACTTTTGTCACTCATCAAATGAAATTTGTATTGGAGTTATGAATGAACTAAGTTGTAATCCATGGTAAACAATCCACTTTTGGAATGGAGGTTCCATAGTGTACTCTTTCAATGATTATCATATGCTTTGAATTGATGTTGTATATAGAAATAGAATCTTATGATGTGCTTGTCCTAATTATGATGTGTAGATGCAGTTTACCTTCATTTGAAATGATATTATGATGTTGTGTTATTTGCATTTCTATAATTATGGTTTATAATCATGAGTTTATGTTTATGTTACATTCAAATGTTGGTAAGAGTTAAGACTTGTTGTGTGCACTATCAAATGGACAATAAGAAACAAACTAAACAAGAATTAGCCTATTTCATCCAAATCCTAATATACCACTAATTGAGAAATAAAGGAATGCATAAAACAAAAGAAGCTAAACAATAAACCATAAATGCAAAGCTTTGTTGTGTGGACATGCTCTTTGATGTTATTTGATGTAGGTGCCTCCTCAAAATAGCAGCATAACATTACACTTCATGGAGTCTTGAAAATGATTGGGATGAGGCTCAATTTATAGATTTTTTGGATAGTGGATGAAGGGCTAGGATTGGATTGAAGGATCAATGGATGAGATTTGTTGAGAGGCTTGGATGCATGGGCACTTGTCAAATGGTAAGAATTGGTTGGATGAGAAGGAATGTCCTTGGATTGAAAGGAGATCAAGGGTGGAAAAGTGAATTGGATAAAGTGAAGGGATGGGATTGAATGAGGACAAAAGGACTCTTGTACAAAAGACCTTGGCCATACCTGTATAAGAGACCCATGTGGTCTTGTACAAGAGACCATGCCTTTGCACACATAGGAGGATGTGGATGATTTGACTAGGGTTAGTTTAAGATAATGTAATATACAAGTGAGGGGTTAATTAATTAATTAGGTTTAGGTCACCTATGCAAATGTGTAGAAAATAGGGAATTAAATAAATACAAATATTTATTTAATTCATGGGATGGGAAAAGTAGATATTAGGTAAATGAAATTTATCTAATGTTTGGACATTAGAAGAAGGTTTGATAAATAATTAATAAATCATTTAGGCTTGGGATAGGTATGAATATAGGTACTGATGTAGGTACGGATGAATAGTGAATAGTGCATGAATAGTGATTTTGAAAATAAAATATTGTAAAATCATGGTTTAAAGGAAAATTGATCAATTAATTGTATAAACATGTTTTTACTTAGTTAATTGTGGAGGAAATATAGTTAAAGATTGCTTAGGGATAGTCTAGGGATGAATTAGGGATGCTTAGGGATGAATTAGGGATGTTTAGGGATGAATAGTGTCAAAAAAGAGGGATTTGGATGGTTAATTGGATAAATGGTAATTTATGCAATTAGGGGGTTAAATGATGGTATTATTAGGGTTGAATTGTGTTGAGATGAAAGAGGTGGACAACTTTAGGTGTCTACATTTTTTTCCTCTTTTAGATGGTGTTCCAAAGTACAACCATTTCAAACAAAGATAAAAACATAGTGTTGGATAGGATAGAAGAAGGTGGTAGGATTAGGGATAATGATTCCCCAGCCACTCAAAGTGATAGTGATAAGGAGATATGATGGTAGTGATGATGTCCCATTGAGAGGGTAGGTAGGTTCAAAGAATGCGGGTGCACTATCTCTAAGGACCCAACTCCTTAATATAAAAATAATACTAACTCTGAATCAAAAAATACCGAGGGAAGAAAATTTTTTGTCAATAAATGCAAGAAATGCAAATTCCTAAAAATATTGTTATTAATTTCCAAGAATTGCTCAAATAAATGTTACAGGAGTTAGACAACTATATTTTAGTTCCTAATTCATTAAGATCTTACATGATCACTAATAATAATCTGAAGAGAAGATAGTCTAGATAAGATTTAAAATCACTCACACCTTATGTTCTTCGTTATACCCTATATGCATTTCCATCGACTTGCTTTTGCTTCTGCAACCTGTATTCTTACGACACGAATAAATTTACACTAAATTCATAAGTCAACATCATAGTATTTATAGAGACAAGGAGTAGATAACCATGACCTAAGGGCTAGACCTAATGCCTCAGGGGCTCATCCCAGATGGCCCTACTTATGTATGCACAATGCAAAGGCTTTGTAGTTCAATAACTTGAGTTAGACCCAATATATTCACGTGGCTTCCAACAAGGATCTAGACATAGCATACCTTCTTCTCAATAAGTACAGCAATAGGCACATCTTGATTTCCAATCCAAGGATCACAACATAATCAAGATGTATAAGGTTCATTAGTGATGACTGATATAATGCATCATGAAGTAACATGTTACATCCCCAACTTATGATTAGACTTAATCTCACTTTTATGTGGTAAACAGGACAATTAATCTTTGATTAATTATTTGATGTTTGTAGAAAATATCAAGTGAAATAATTGATTACATAGATATTGATTTATGTTTATATTAAGCATGAGATTACTTATTTCTAAGATTATTCTATCATAATGGTTTATTAATTAAATGATGATACATTGATCATATTATCTGGTTGTGAGAGTAAGCCAGGAAAAATAATCTTCCTTCGAGGATAGAAGGAGAGTATCACTGGGGAAGAAGGAACTGGATGTTCAAAATAGATCAAAATGCCATCTGAGTATCAAATTGATTATTTGTGAACTGAGTAAGTCAAGGTGACTATAAGTCTTTTTATCCTTGCAAGTCGATTTCGATTCGACTATAATCAATAAAGTCATGTTAGGGTCTCTCGATGTTATTTATCCAGATAGACTAAGTGATGTTCTTAGAACATCCTCGTAGTCGATAGTAAGCTTGTGCAATGTCATGTTTTCCTTTGTTACGTAACTTTCCTTTATTAAACCTTGTGTTTATTATTTAAATATCTTGTCTAAGTCTAATATAGTGAATCAGGGGAGTATGACATGACTTCATAATCACATGGTTATGTTACCACCTTTACAATGCTAACATGGCTAGGTAATACCCTAGATTATTTGATATCCCTATAGTATCATTTCATTATAAATGATAGTATGTGAGACATGTTTATGTCTTTTATGTGGTCGACCACTTTGTGGTGAAATCTTTTATATTATGTCACAACCGTACCATTATCCATGATGAGTGGAGGGAGTGTTAATGGTGGTAGAGCTTACCACAAGCTCAAATAATTGTCTTAACTTCCAAATGGGAAGAAAATTCTAGTTATCTTGAAGTCCTTACCCACAGGTGACAAGATGCCACTAGGGAAAAATCCACACCCCACTTCGAAGGTGGCAGACTTCATGGGGTGGTGGGAGACTATCATGCAAAGAACCATTCAGATGAGAAGGGTTGGTTCTTGTTACGTTATGCATTGTTGTTGTTATTGGTTATCAAGTTAGGAAGGGAGAGATTGACAGGGAGAAGCTATAGAGTAGATCTGCATTGTTTGTGAGCTACAAAGGAAAGCGAACAACAGACCTCGACTGGACATAACTCAGTTCAATCTATATCTTGAGGTAAGACTATAAATACAGTCACATTTGATTTATAGAATGCAGAGCATTCGTATTATATTATATGATAAACACAATGGTCGTAGGCTGACCATGTATTCTCTTTTGATGATGATAATATGTGTATAACCACATTATGGCCTTCAAGGCCAAAGGGTAAAAAAGGAATGTGTTTTAGTCCATCTAAAGAACTGTATTCTTTGGTTAATATGTTGATGCCAAAAGGTTGAATATCTATGATTACTATTGTAATAGTCTTAAGTTCTCGAAGCTGATAAGGCTAAGAATAAGTAATATTTGTTTATAAGCACTATGTTACGATTGCATTTGTGGTAGGTTGAATGCCATAACCACAAATGATTATCATCAAGGAAGCTATGAGCCTTGTAATACCAAACCCTGAGCCTATCATTAGGCCGATAGTTGGTGCCTCGAGGAGAGGTAACACTATTTACAAGAAGGTCAATGGCCATAAATTTGAACATTGAAATATTCTATTAACCTTGTCTTTGATAGTATTTAAATTACAAGACAATCAAGAAATTTATAAGGAAAAAGGCACACCTTATGTTTATGAAAGTTAATACTATACCTTTGGGTGTAGGCTATTGTGATTTAAAAGAGTAACAAGATTTGTCTTGCCATGGTGCAAAGCTAGTTTATTATTGTAAACCTTACTTAAGGCTGGATAGAGTGCATGCCCGCTTATGCATGTCAATGAGTAAACCCTAAATCATTATTACTATATTTTCCATGAAGGAAAGAATTCAAAATGAGTGTGACAACTTTGTAGTAGAGTACGTATTATGTATATGTCTCTTTTTTTTGGCAAGCTTTGTGAATGAAGCTAAGGGTTTCAAGAAGCCATTTGAATTATTTTGACAAATGGACGACTATTGACCTATATTGGCAAGTTGTATGATCTATATGAAATCGATGAAAACCTTGAACATAAGTAACAATAGAAAAACTTATACAAAGGATGGTCTTTTGAGATTTGGAAACTATGAACATGAAATTGAAAGTAAAGAAAAATAGGAATAGAGTGACGCGGAGTCATAGGTTCCCTATTTCATAGATAACAAATAATCACTAGATGTACACCTGGAGACTGGAGTCAAAAGCCCAAGAAAGATGGACTGAGGTTGAATTAAACCCAAGTTTTCTACTATGACCTAGGATGGTCAAAATTGGACACTATAGGATGAGATAGCTTCTAAGTTGAGTCGATGTGTGTGAACATTTGACTATGTACAATGCAAAATATCATGTATATAAATCTTTGGCCAAAGTAATGCATCCATCTTTGCATGCATTAGTCATTTCACTATGCTCCAGATGGCACAATGCTTCCAATAGTGTCATACATAGTTAGAGTGGATCTATAGTTGTATGACCGTGAAGTATTGTGAAGGATAGAACACCAGATACTTAGATGGAAAACCAATCAGTTCCTTATATCTATTCCCTTCATGAAGGGTAGGGCTGCTTCCAGGTAGGAAGTTGTGCATGGGACCACCGGTCTGTGGTTGGAGGAAAAGCTCTCAGGTGATGCTCTCCTTTTCAAATAGAAGACTAGCTGAGACTTAAGAAGACAGATGTCAAAGTTCCAGATACAATACATTATCTTATATGACTTGGTAGTCATCATTATGTATAATTTATCATTGATGCTATGAGAAAAACATTGTAAATGTATAGTGAAATTAAATCACTAATATGATATCTTTCGCATAATTGTAAATTTTAGTTTTGATGTGTCCAGAAAAGATATGCATATCAATTTTGATTATCATGTTGATTGTTATTTGTTTATCTTTGATTATGCCAATCATGATTTTAGACTTAATCATGATTAAGTTGGTTAATTTTGGATTAACAAGAGTTTGATTGTTACATGACAAATAGAATAAGTTTCCATATACAAACACAACATGAATAATAGAGATAGAGATTCAGAGCAACTATATGAGTGGGTACGCAACCCTTTCTAGGGTCTAATTCCCCCGAACAGTTCTTCATCAACTACCACCCACTTAGGCGAAACAAAGATGGAAACCTAAGGAATCATCTATATGCAAACACCTATAAGGGGTGTTTGATGTGAGGTTTTAGTCTAACAACCATAATTTTGCATAAAATTTTATACAAGAAGTAGATTATCCCATCTCAATTTACAAATCAACAACATCGATCAATCCAAGAAGGTTTTCATATTCTAATCAATAACTTTCTAGTTCTCAGTTATAGTCACTAGGTGTATTAGAAGTATCTTCAAACACAAAGATCATAAATACTACAAAGAATAAATAACTATCATAAACTCATTCTATAATAAACTTAACTATGTTAGAATAGAACTAAAATATTAGGTATTATTTTCACAGGCACTATTACAATATGTCTCATCATTAGTCTTAAGATTAACATATGGATAATTCTCCAATAAATCTTCTGAACATGTACAACTAAATTGACTAACTACCAATAAACACTCAAAAACATGATTAAGCATCATATCTAAGTTTTATTGGCTATGTTGTCTAATAGTCTCTAATAATTTAGCAAATTTCTCTCCACATGAATATAATTACCTCCAGGTATAAGTTCTAATCTTGGAGTAATAGTTTGCATGTCATAAACATTTATCATTAACCTATATATATATATATATATATATATATATATATATATATATATATATATATATATATATATATATATATATATATATATAAGAAGACAGTAAAAGAAAACAATGAATTTACAATGCACAACTAATACAAGTATAATGAATATGTATCTTATCTCAGCTAAGATATATATACTTGTTACACATTTATTCAATATAACAATAAATTTCTTTTATCAATAGTTTTATTTGGCCCATAATAGAGTTTATGACCCTACCCTTGCACAACTCAAAGTCTTGACCATCAAATTCTAAAATCTATCTTTTTAGTCTTTCCTCAGTCATACAAATGAACCAAACTATCAAGTTGTTTACTCAATACAATCATAGACAATCAATAACAATAATGTATTTCACAAGACCATAATAATAATGCACGTTATTTACACATACTTGATCACTAACCAAAACATAAAATATTATGCATTGATTTCCTTTACATACAATACAATATAAATCTAGTTTAGCAAAACTTCACAAGCCAATCTCTTTTAACAACTATCCCAATTTCCTCACAACCTACCTAGTATGAAAATAAAAGTCAGAAAACCCAAAATATTCATCACTAAATAATTGTTAATGTTCGCCATGACAAACTAAACATTATTATCTCTTATAAATATATTCGTCCAAGAATTTCAAACACTTGTCTGCGCTTTCAACAACAAAATTATCATAAAGACCATCCCTCAAGTAGTCCAACCCACAAGCATTTTCAAAATAAACTTGTAGCAATGACAAAACATGATCATAAGCATTAACCATAACCTTGAAGGTTCATAGTTTCTAAACTCTATACTGTCACATTTGTCTAAATGATAGATATCACATATAGATAACTGTTAGGAATTAGCATTCACATGGGTTTGTTAGGATTATTATATCATTTATGATAGGTTTGTTAGTATTAGAATATCATGTGTACAAGATAATATAATAATATTATTTGTATGAGTGATTGTAGGTATATGAGTTGTTGGAACAACTCATATAATTAGGGAGTAGTTCCTATAATGTAGGAAATTAAACTCCTATATAAATGTAATGTGTATTGAATAGAAGATGATATAAAATATAGAATAATATTATTAGTGTACAACTCTCTAAAAAAAACATGGTATCAGAGCAAAGATACCCTTGACTCTCTCATGAGAGGGGCTAGAACATGAGCTCATTGTAATCTTTCTAGTTGTACGACTAGAGTAGCATATATGTGTGGATATTTTTGTCTTTTGTTAGAAGATTGCATAAATTACTCTGTAGGGATAGAAATTAGTTGATGTCTCTGTATCAAAATCATCGCATATATCATTTGAGTAGCCATATTCAAGAAAGATCAGGCCCATACCAATATAAAGAAACCTATGGCTAATTGGTGTAGAAGACTACAGTTTGTAGCCGTCACAAATAAAGGGAGCTGCCATTAGATACCTACGTGGAGTCTGAGAATGCCCAAGGCCAAACAATTGCTCATCTTTGTTGGAATCCTTCAATGGCATGCCTTAACTTAACAAGTGATAAACTATTTTGTGGTTGCATAGAGGCCAGTCAGTATTCACGTATGCAGATTTGACCATGTGTATCTATTATTTGTATCACCATTATACTTTTCTCATTGATAATTGGATCAGTTGTGTCTTGAGGTTTTAGATTTGGCATCAATCGCCATATTTGGCCTTCATTTTTGGTTGATCTCTAGTTGTGGTATCCACAAGAGATTTAATTGATCACCATATTGTATGAGCTGTCAGAGGAAGTCATGAGTTTGATTCTCACAAGCTCTCATAGTCTATAGTGCTTATCTCAATTGTTGGCAATGACTACATTACATTTCTTGCTAGTAGAAATGGCTCTATTGAGGGACTAATCGATCTGGTTAACCCTATGGTAAGTGGGAGATCAGATCATTTGGCTAAAGCTCTTTGGTGGAGGCAATCAAGTTTGGAGTGAAACTGGTGCTTTTGCCCATGAATGTTGATCAAGATCTTTTACTACTCAAGATCTCCACTTGTCCTTTTATGCAAAGATAGAGAGAGCAGAGGGGTGAAGAGGAGAAAGGATTGCTTGTGATGGGAGGAGAGCAAAGAGTTGAAAGTTTTCAATGGTTTATGGGGTCTTCTAGTAAATTGATATTGTTATTATATTGATATTGCATTGAGATTAAAATAAGGGATGTAGATTAGCTTAAAATAATAAAATAAATATATAAATTATTGTAAAACAATGTGTTTTTGGAGTGGATGATTGGTGGTACCTAACACTCCTTGTAAGAAGTTCACATCAAGGGGGAAAGGATATATTCTTTCCTCACAATCAAGTAACTGTGCCTAAAAGACAAATTTTCTAAGTCAATAGCAAACCTATTGGAAGATGGAGGCATAGGAGGTTGGAGGACACTCAACATCCTCTCGTCAGTCACCAATGACGGGGCTAATTATCAAATTTGGTGGCATTTTATTTTCTATTGTGATGTGTGGTTCTATTCATGAGTGTGTTATTTCCTTATGTAACCTCCTAGTGTAAAATATTGTAATGAAGAAAAACACTAGTGTAATGCAGTTCATGGATTTTGAAATGGTTAGCGGTGATCTAGAAAACCATATGAGGTGAACAGATGAGGGTGTTCCTATTCGTGTCCAAGTTTGTGGTAAGCTTGTGTGAAAACCATGAAAGGTTGATGAGAGGTACCTTTTGTTTGAATCAAGATCATGAGCCAAAAGAGTTGGGCTTATTGCTGTTGAAAGTGTTAAAGTTTGAAAGGAGGAGAATATGGACATCATCGATATTGTAAATAGTTGTATAAGAGAGCAGCTAGCTATAGAGATCCTCTGACTATTGGACTTCTTGGAAGTGTGGTCGGCTAGTGATGATTTCACTAGAAGTGAAAGTGAGATAAGTTCTTATATGTAGGTGATCATGTGCAGCAAGATCCGGTTAGTAGTATGCATACCTAAAAGTATGCATAGGCATACAAAATTTTTGTTCCCAATTTATGTGATGTACTTTCTCTCCATGTTCACACTAAGGGGGGGAATGTTAGGAATTAGTGTTCACATGGGTTTGTTAGGATTATTATATCATTTGTGATAGGTTTGTTAGTATTAGAATATCATGTGTATAGGATAATATAATATTATTAGTTGTTGGAACAACTCATATAACTAGGGAGTAGTTCCTATAATGTAGGAGATTAAACTCCTATATAAATGTAATGTGTATTGAATGAAAGATGATATAGAATAAAGAATACTATTATTAGTGTGCAACTCTCTGAAAAACAACAATAACAAGGCTTAAGCTTGAAGGAAAGCACATACTAGCAGGTATACTCTCATGTAGTCAAATAATTGTTATTAGCATATGAAGACTTAGTTTACAACATATCCTCAAAACATAACAGGGTTGTGTAAAACCACATAATAGTTGACCCTATTCCTAAATCATGCAAGAGCACTTAAATTCCATAGGCAAAAACAAGTATCTTTATAATTTAGATGAGTCCAAAAATGTTACAACAATTGCAACAATGACTAACTCAAAATATCTTGAATTAAATATCGCAATCAAATCATAGAGTAGAGTTAAAATCAAATGAATAAACTATCCTATACATTTCCTTATTATATTATGAACCCTTTCTTGTTTACTACAACCAAGGAGTGAACAATAAAACTCTAACAAACTAGTTAACTATCAAGATTGAGGTTTGACAATAGAACCTAGTTATCAGAAAAGTTTCATCACTTTGATAAGAAAATAATTTCCATATCATTTTATATGGGCAATAAACCATTATTCAAATGATCAAGCAAAAATACTAGGTCTTAGACTTTTGTATTTCTAATACAAGCACATAAATGAGATTGCAAACCTCATTATTAAAATGCAAACACATTAATAAGGTTGCAGTTGACATTCAAAAGGGAATATATGTAAAGAACCATTGTTACATACTCAAACAAGAAGAGCTCATAGTAAAGAACTTTGATGGCTCCAATAGACCTCTAACTGGACCAACTTTAATGTCCAACACCACACTCAGATCATAGAACGAATCAAACAAGACTAATACCCCCTTTTCCTCTCACCTTACTGTATAAAAATAATTTGGATAAATGAAAATGATAAAACAATGGAATGCATTACCTCAATCAAAAACCTTTCGATACCTTAGATATCTCGAATGATGGATGCATGCAAGATAGATTGATTGATTAGGATTGAAATATCGTTGGTTGCTCAATTCAGCAGCATAACACTAAGATGAAGATGATAGAAGAAGATAGATAGATCTAGATGAGAAGATTGGAAGAATTTTGGCAGAGTGAGGATACTAGAAGAAGATGTCCCCGAATGGCTTGTGAGAGGCCATATTTATAGGGAAAGATGATTAGGGTTTCCCTCCTCTACAAGATAAAAGGGAATTTTCAATTTGAGGATATGATGAGGTGTAAAATTAGATAAACTTGCCCAATTTATTTGTTTTATTGAGATAAGAAAGGGGGCTTTTTCCCTTAAGTGAGGGGTTGTGACATGTGTAGGATAAATCTAATTTAAATAATGTTTTATTTAAATTAGTTGTGCATGTAAAGGATTGTGAGGTAATAATTCAAATAAATTAGTTGAGAGGTGATGTGGAAAGATAATGAAATGATAAATTTATAAAATAATGATAAAGCATCATCTAATAAAGGATAGGGATGATGTGGAAAGATAATTAAATAATGTAAAAATCATTATTTAGTTATAGATGGAGATGGAAAAGGATAATTAAATAAATAAAAAATTATTTATTTATAGGAAAAATAGATAAATGACTAATTAAACAATTAAAAATAATTATTTAATTAGAGAGGATAAATGGACATGAATAATTAAATAAAAATTTATTTAATTATAGAAGAAGGGAATATGGGATAGAAAGGGGATAAATGAAATTAGTCAAATAAATAAGATTTATAAAACTAATTAGGTGATGACATGGGTACCTAGGGCAAAACATGCTACCAGATGTCTAGATGATGTAATGTTGTGACAAGGTGTTGCAAGAGATGGACATTTTTGGGTGTCTACATTTTGCCCCTCTTTGAGATGATGTTTGAAATGATGAAATTTGTGTTGAGTAACATCATTTCAAAGAAGCTAAGGTATGGATAGAGAAAAAAATATGATGATGGAAAGATAGGATGAGGATGCCCCCTCGACAGGATAGGCAGGTTGGACAAACACGGGTAGGCTCTTGAAATGGAATGGATTGGTCAAGGAAGAAAGATAAGGAAATGGATAGAAGAAATGAATGATGCATTATGCTGCAATGAAAGTGAGCAACCATGATGTTTGATATAGCAGTAGACATTATGCACTAGGGTATGAGGACCAAGGTGACGATGTGTCTCGTGCCCCAATGTAATACAACCTTGTCTAGACGTATGAGGAAAAAAACTTAGAGCATTAAAGTCCTAATGTACAAAAGCTATGATGTGAGTCCCTTAGATGTAAAGGATAATGCAAAAGGATATTCCAACATACACAAGATATGAATATTAGCTGGAATGATATCGATCTGATACAAATGGAAGATAACACACACAAGCAAACATGCACAAATGATTCAAAAACAAACAAGGTATTGTCCTTGTCAAACTATAAACCAATGATTAATTATTGATTGATTGATTGATTGATTAATTGATGATGATAGTGTCGTCATTGCGGGGAACGATATATCCCTAGATCAACACAAGGATGTGGGAATGATATATCCCATTGATGATGATGATGATGATAATGATTGATTGATGTGGTTTACAACAAGGCTAGGATCAAGACCAAGGATGTGATTGGATAATTTGACAAGATTGATTTCACTTGATTGGTATGGATTAAAGATGACTTACATTTGGATTTATTGGATTGATTGATTTGATGAATTGATTGCTTAGATTGGATTGATTTGATGTATTGATTGAATGGATTGATTTGATTAGGATGATTGGATGGATTGATTTGATTAGGATGATTGGATGAAGATGATTGTTTGATTTGATTTTAATTGGTTAATTTATTTAAGTTTGATTGATTGATTTGATACATGTGATTGATTTGATAGATTGATGAATGAATTGATGAATGGATGATTTGATTGGAGGAATTGGATAGAGGAGATGAAGAAATTAATTTGAAAGATTGGGTGAGGTGGTTTGATGAATTGGATTGATGTGAATCGGTTGATTTTATTGCTTGGATTTTTTATGGATATTTGATTTTTTTTTTTTTGGGAATATTTGATTTTTTTTTTGTTTTTTGGGAATATTTGATTTTTTTGTATTTTTGACATGTTTTGAGTTTTTTGTGTTTTTGGGATGTTTTGATTTTTTTTGTGTTTTTGGGAATATTTTGATTTTTTTTTGTATTTTTGTTATGTTTTGATTTTATTGGTTTTTTTTTTAGTGTTTTGAGGATGGCATTGGATGACAATTTGAATAACCTTTATGCTAGATACCAATGACAAGGGAAAAACCAAGTCTAGGTGCAATGAGGTAGGTGGAATGGATGACTTGTGATAGATGAATAGATAAAAGGATATGCGATAGTAGATGGGATAGAAGACTCATGATAAATGAATGGATAAAAGGATTGGCTATAATGGATGGAGTGGATGTATGCGTAAGAGAGCTAGGATGTGATCTCCAAAGACTATGTAGCATAGGAATAACATGCCCCATTCTAGGTAGTAGACTTAGGATTTTACATGCCAAAACTTATGACGAAAGGATGACATGATGGATTGGTTTTGGAAAGGATAAGGTATATCAAGAGATAACCAAAGCATGATTCAACATTTTGCCCCCATGTTTTTATCAGGATCAAAAGGAGGAAGGGTAGATGGATGGATTCAATATGATAGGTATATGGGTGTAATGGATAAGGATGGTAGGATGGTATGGAAATGGTATGATGGGATAGATAGGAAGGAACTGGTAGATTGGATGAGACAACGTGCCCCCAAGTGTAAGTGACATAGAAGATCAACCTACACATGATGCCTGTTTGCCCAGTTTTCATCATGGTACTTATCTAAGGTGCTTGTTTTACCAAGTTTTCATTGTTGGACGAAGGGACTTCTCTTTACTCTTTTGATTTTTTTTTAATGGAGTATTTGGATGGGATAGGGGATATTGATAGGAGGGACTCAAATGTTTAGTTCCATGAAAGGTGAGAGTCCCATTAGAGATGGATGTTGTTGCATGGACCATGTCAAGTCATTATGCTCATAGATGTTGGTAAGGGAATTGCATGAAAGGGAGATGGAGATGGATTAGGTAGATAGTGGATTATGATGGCTTATGTATGAAAAGATAGTGGAGTATGATGTGGATTATGCAGTATTAGGATATTGGATTATGATATGGATGAAAGGTTTATGCAAAAGGATGGATGGAAGATTTATAGAAAAGCATGGACCATAGGAAGGTGATGGGTGAGATATGTAGGATAATGGATGAAAGATGGGGAGATGGAGGTATGTGGGAATGTTGTGGAATGGAATGGAACCATGACCAATGGTTGCACACACCGGGATAGACATTGAAGCTTTTGATTTGGAGGTGGTATATGAAGAAATGGGTGATTGAGTGATTTAGGTACCCACACAGACTTAGTATTTTTATGAATTTTGTTTTGCTTGTGAGATTTTTGAATGGAATGGGAATTTTGGATGAAAGGGGATGGTTGGGATTTTTGTGATGTAGATGTCTCATTTGACTTGTGTGATTAATGAGGACAAAATGAAGATTAAAACATAAATCAAATTCAAATACAACAATTATACCTCCATAATGACTCACAAATCCAAGAGGGAAGGAGTTGCACCCTCGAGCTCGTCAAATTTTAGGATGAGAGACAAGTGGATTCAGATAGAGATTGAGATGAGGATGAGGGATAATTTTGACATTATGGTGGTATGATGAGGAGATTGTGGAGTGATTTTGGCAGAGGTTTGATGCATGAAGAAGTCCCTCCAAATGGCTTGGGTGAGGGTCTCATTTATAATTTTTTGAATTGAGGATGGAGGGTGAGGATCAAAAGATGAGATCAAGGGCTAGGAATAAAAGTAAATCTTTTATTCATTTTGGGAAAAGGGGTGATGAATGAGGTATAGGTGTGAAAGAATGTGAAATGAATTAAGAATTCATTTGGGGAATGGGAAATGAATTAAGAATTCATTTGGGGATAAGAGGTAATGAATGAGGATGGGTGAGGTAAGGGGTTTGTAAGAGAAGTAAATGTGATGTGTGATTTGTTTTAATTTTTTATTTGGAGGATGTAGGGAAGGGTGTTAAACTAGGTTTGACCACCCAAATGAGAGGTTAGGATTAATTAAACAGAGGCTTTGTTTAATTGATCCTGGGGCTAGGATGAGGTAGGCTAGGGTAGGTTAGGGTAGGTTAATTAGTAGGCTTGATCAATTAGATAAGCATGATTTATCTAATTGACAGGGGTTAGGGAAATGGACAAAAAGTAACTAAATAAATATTAGAAACATTTATTTAATTGATGAGGATAGTGTTGTAAGGTCTAGTGATAAATTAAGTTAATTGATCACAAGGGATAGACATATGGTTAGGGAAGATACGGAAAATTAATTTGTAGAGCAAGTCAATTTCAGGTATCTACAACTTGATTGCATTTTGCTTAGGTACCCATACCATTTTAGTTTTGGACATTTCTTTTGAATGTATGGGTTTGGATAGCTTTTTATATGGATTTTTCTATGATTCTTTGCATTTGTGCCTTAAGGCATTAGGATCCTTAGGATTTTGGCTTTATAGGTAGAGGCATCCAAATGTTTACTTTTGAATCCCATAGGTTTAGTGGAATGAATGGAAGTTGTATGTTTAGACAATGTGTGCATTTATTGGTCATGATTGGAATTTTTAGAAGATTTATGGGTAGGTGGATAATTAGGTGTTGGTAGAAGTGGAGGTAGAGTGGATGGAGAAATGTTAGGAGTTGGAAGGAGTGTAGGTAGATTGGATGGGGTAAGATGTATGGTCACATGCTTTTGACATTTGCAAGATGGTGGAGGTGGAATGGCCACATATGATTTAGGGGTATGATAGGATGTATAGGATTTGGGAGAGAAAGTGGTGGATTTAGGAGGAATGGACGAATTACCAACATCTTTAGATTTTTTACCTTAGGGTGTGTATCCAAAGCCATATGATCATGGAGGGACTTTGACATGGATTGGTTCCAAAATGCCTTGTTCATGAAGTCCTAAACCTTTGCCTTGATAGTTCATGTTTTAGAGTATGCAATGGACTATGGGACTAGGTGTGTTTTGAACATTAGACATGGGTTCCTTATTGGATGGAGAAAGTGAAGTGCATAATGGTTTCTACTTTACGAAGGAAGAACATTCATGGATAAAGGTGGATAGACCAAGTGGATATGATGGTGGATTTGAAACATGGCTGAGGGTGGATGAAGAAGGATTATTAGGATCTTGATTATGTTCATTTAGATCCACACTGTTGATTTGATCTTCTATGTTTTCTTGGGAGGTATGTGTCTCATCAAGGGAAATGGATGTTTGTTCATTATGGATAAGGCTAGATGGAGGATGGATAGGAGCTATTTGGATGTCTTGCTCATAGATAGTTATAAGATTATGGATAGGTATAGGATTATGGATAAGATCAAGGTGCTCATTGATAGCTTCTTCATCATGGATATTATCTTGACCATAGAAAATGTATATGTTATGGATAGGTTGGATTTGGTTTGTTTTCTCATGGATAGGTTCTTCATAGGTAATATCCTGATCATGAAAATGATATAGGTTGTGTATGGGTGGAATGTAAGGGATTTGATCTTGATTTGGCTTAGGGAGTAATGTTTTTGCATGCTTAGGGTTAGGCTCTTGACATACCTCTTCAATTTATTGGATGGAAATGAATGACTCTTGGGTAAGTTTGATGGGTTCTTGATATTCATCAATAAGAGAATAGGATGGACGTTGACTTGGGATCATGATAGGATGCTCTTGAATAAGATCGATGGCTTGTGGGTCACATGATGGGCTTGAAGGGCTATGCATGTTAATGGAGGGCTCTTGAAGAGGCTCAAGGATAGGTGCTTGATGACATGGAGATGTTTTATTCCCTGTAAATAGCCATTGGATCACATCCTTCACGAGTGTATGGGTGGATGGACAATAAGGGTGGATGGTGTGGTTGGCTTAGGATTAGGACTTGTGGAATGGATAATGGGATTCTAGATGGGTTAGGACTTGGGCTAGATGGATTGGACATATTAGGATTTGGATTGGATGGGGGGATAGTAAGGTTGGATGGATTAGGACTAGGAGTAGGATCATATGATGGTGTTGGGATATGACTAGTTGACTCATGTGTTGGCATGTGATTGGATGGTGAAGGGGGATTCTCATAGGATGCAAAGTCTAGATCAGTATCTCCCTTGACAAAGGTTGTTAGATCTTGTAGCAAGGTGGACTTAAGTATATTAGGTCTTTCTACAAAATTGGACTTGGGCTCATTTGATTTATGTATAAAGGGCCACTTGAACTTGCATGTGGTTCCGTTGAGGACACTTGGTTGCCTTGTGGATGGGTTTGGTGGTGTGTTGGAATGTTGGAATGAGGAAGTGGATAATCTTGAGGTAGACATTGATAGGTTGATATGGCATTGACATGATGTGTAGATGAAGGTGACACCTGGGATTGAGATAAAATATGTTGAGGTTGTGCTTGTTGTGGTATGATTTGATGTTGGAATTGTTGAATAGGTTGATATTGTTGTGGTGGAGGGATTGCATAGGATAATGGTTGTTGAGAGGTGGATTGATATGGATAATGATTGAGATTAGAAGATGTGTGATAGGTTCATGAAGGATTGATGAGACATGTAGATGGATGAAGTTGATATGACGATGTAGGTGACACATAGGATTGATGTGAAGGTTGTTGATGTTGTTATTGTGGTTAAGTTTGTTGAATTTGGTATTATTGGTATTGGCTTATGAATTGGTATTGTGGGAATTGTTGATGTTGTGGTGGCATAGAGACTTGTTCCTTTCTATATAACCAGTCAAGTGTATCAAGCATTCTTTTGGTACCATAAGGATCATTCTCATAGTTCTTGTTTGGCAATGTCACGTCCATGTTTACAAGTCATAGATTAGGATGTGAGGATGTGGAGTGATTAAAATATGATTTTAATATGAAATAGATGAAGTTGATTGGGTGATAATTAAGATGAAATCATTGAATGTCTTAGAATGATAGCTTGGAATGATGGTTGACTAAGATGACTAGGATTGGATGATGTGGGTTAGGATGTGTGTTATGACAAGTAGGTTGAGGATGATGTGGTAAGTATTAATTGAAAGTTTGACTTGGGCAATATCAAACACAAGATCTCACATGGAAATGCATGAACACACACACCAAACACAATGATAAATTTGTCTTTCAATATTAAATGTGATGATTAAGCACACACTTGAAGACACAACAACAAGCCTTAAGACTAGTCAAGTGGGGTATGTCCAATTAGGTCTTAATCTAGGTTGCACAAGGTTGACTAAGGATGCAATGAAAGAAAAATCCTACCACACAGCTGGGAGAAAGGGGTAGCCCACCCTTCACCTTCACTTCCCAAAGGTATAAAGTTCTTTGGGGCTTAGCCAAGAGTGACAAGATTTCAACTTCCAAAGGAGGGTGTCTTTCAATTCACACCTCGGTTGAGATCGTTCCTTGGAGTGGTGTGTCTCAAAGAAGGCCTCCTAGAATGGTATGACAAAACCAAACCAAGTGAGGTGTTTTTGATCTCCAATATCACCTTGTGATGTGTGGAGAGAGCATCTACACATGCACATGATTCACACTCGCAGTTTTTAATTAACCCTTAGAAATGAAATGTGCATAAGCAAACAATGGAAGAACTTGTTCTTTTTAGATCCCAAAGCCAAATGTGTAGGGAGACAGTTGTTCGTTTTAGCCTAATTTCAATGATGTAATAGAAAACAAGATTGATTTTAATAGCCCAAATCCAAGTGCGTGATCGAACAAGTTGTTCTTTTTAAGCCCCAAATTCAAGTGTTTTGACAGGAATGATTAGAGATGAAAAATGGAATGTGTGCACCTAATTGTTTTTTACTTTCCAAGTTGTTGTGACTAATCCAAATGTTGCTTAGCTCCTTTGATTCACCTACAAGTCACAAAATCAAAAAAGAAACAAGTAAACTTGCAAAGAAGACTATTATGTGAAAAATATAAAGTCTGATAAAATGTAATTAAGATGACCTAATATAGCTAAATGGATTGTATAAATAGAAATTTTAGAAGATTTCATGCACTTTTTGAAAAAAAATCATCAAAATTGGATCAATTTTGCTCAAGCTATGCTTGTTTGAAGTTTAAATTCAAGTTTGAATTTGACCAAGAAAAGAGCATGAAAAATAACATAGTCACCTAATAATTTCTACACCATTGTGAAGTTCATCGAGCCAGCTTTTCGATGAGTCCTTGTTTGCGTGATTTTGACCTGTTTTGACAAAGTTATGACAAAAAGAAAATAAATGCCTCATTTATAGTTTATTTTAACTGCTAATTGTTAGCTTAGTCTAGTCACATATGGAAGTCTACATAAGCAGTTTATGTCTGCAGTCAGAGTTTAAAGGGGTTACTGGTCACCCATGTGACCAGGAGTGGATCCCAAAAAAAAAAAGATAGAAGGAAAAAGGATATGAAGAGGGGCTGGCTTTTTAGCCCCCTCCCTATGGGATCCACTACAAATAGCCCTAGGCCCTAACTGTCCATGTTGGAGGCTTAAAACTTGACAAACAACCCAATAGCTAAACCCACATAGTTTAAAAAATGGTGATCGACAGCTAAATGATCACTGCTAGATTTTCTTAATAGATGCAATCGAAGGCAACATTTTCAAAGGAAGCAACAATAGTTTTTAAAGAAAAGGTAACTATTAGGGTTTTGTGGCTTTATCATAGATGTCTGCAAAAAATGTTGACGAGGGACTGGGTTTTGTGGCTTTATCATAGATGTCTGCAGAAAATGTTGATGAGGGACTAGGTTTTGTGGCTACAATTACCTTCAAGACTTCACAGGAAGGTTGGAAAAATAACGTAGGCTGATAGGCTTTATATGGTTTTGGAGAATGGCACCAGTCGATGGTGACAAATGCTAAGGGGTGATTGATGATGAAGATGGTTGAAGGACTGCGACGGGAGGGGTTTTAAGGATTATGACAAGGGCAGTTGTTTGTGGAATGGAGGTAAGGGATTTGATCAAGTGGTGATAAAGACTAATGGAAGTGGCGAAGGCTTGTTGAAGGTGTCGACCATGGATATGAAGGGCGGTAGAGAGAGGATTCAGCAAGTTGATTAGAAATTAAAATAATGCAAAACAAGATCCCTTAGTAATGTTGAAATAAAGACCTTGCAAACCAAACAATAAAATGCAACTACTAGCTTCAAGAGCTCCTACACAGGTCATACGGTTCCATCGGTACGGCCTTGTGTAGGGGTGAAAACTAAAAAAAAATCAAATATTTTCCAGTGACAAAACTCTAGGAAGTTTATAGTCAAAATTCATGGAAATGGCCTCCTGAATGCAATCGTGATGTGGGTTTCAGCCTAGGAGGTCACCTACAACAAATCCCTTCAAAAAATTGACAAACTAGGGTTAGAAAAATACAAATTTTTGCAACAAAAACCTGCAAAAACTAATGATTAGATCCAATTGGGCATGTTCACATCCAATTCACCAAAATGTATACAAAAAAATTGGATAAATGAAAATGATAAAACAATGGAATGCATTACCTCAATCCAAAACCTTTCGATACCTTAGATATCTGGAATGATAGATTCATTCAAGATAGATTGATTGATTGGGATTGAAATGTATGTTGGTTGCTCAATTCAGTAGCATAACACTAAGATGACGATGATAGAAGAATATAGATAGATAGATGAGAAGATTGGAAGAATTTTGGCAGAGTGAGAATACTAGAAGAAGATGTCCCCAAATGGCTTGTGAGAGGCCATATTTATAGGGAAGGCTGACTAGGGTTTCCCTCCTCTACAAGATAAGAGGGAATTTTAAATTTGAGGATATGATGAGGTGTAAAATCAGATAAACTTGCCCAATTTATTTGTTTTATTGAGATAAGAAAGGGGGCTTTTCCCTTAAGTGAGGGGTTGTGATGTGTAGGATAAATCTAATTTAAAAAATGTTTTATTTAAATTAGTTGTGCATATGAAGGATTGTGATGGGATAATTCAAATAAATTAGTTGGGAGATGATGTGGAAAGATAATGAAATGATAAATTTATTAAATAATGTTAAAGCATTATCTAATAAAGGATAGGGATGATGTGGAAAGATAATTAAATAATGTAAAAATCATTATTTAATTATAGATGAAGATGGAAAAGGATAATTAAATAAATAAAAAATTATTTAATTATAGGAAAAATGGATAAATGACTAATTAAACAATTAAAAATAAATATTTAATTAGAGAGGATAAATGGACATGAATAATTAAATAAAAAATTATTTAATTATAGAAGAAGGGATTATGGGATAGAAAGGGGATAAATGAAATTAGTCAAATAAATAAGATTTATTTAACTAATTAGGTGATGACATGGGTACCTAGGGAAAAACATGCTACCAGATGTCTAGATGATGTAATGTTGTGACAAGGTGTTGCAAGAGATGGACATTTTTGGGTGTCTACACTTACTACCATAATAAATCCAAAATCAAACAATTAAATCACTACAATACTCTTCCATCATTTAAAGAAGGACAATTTTCTTGCAGAGATTATTAGTGATGCTAAATGAAGAAATCTAAAAAATTGGCTTGATCTCTAGTAATAATATAGGGGCATCCATCAAAGCATGATAGAAGAGAATTTTTTGTTAGATGTGATGGTCACAAGTGCCTTGATAGACATGCATAGAAAACATGGGATCATAGACAAGGCACATGAATTACTGCAACATCAAGCTTCACAACCCTTGCCGGCTATAGAAAATTTTAAACAAAAACCAATGACAACTGCAAAACCAAGGATGAAGACAATAGTGACTCCCACACACATACACCAATGTCTTCAAACTTCCATGCTTAAGCATAGAGAGCATCTACTATCTAATGTCTAAAGGAGGTGCACCCACTCCCAAGCAATCGGTTTCAACCTTCATAGGTTGCTAATATATGTGCAAATAATAGACATGGAGAAAAGAATTCATATCTAGAGAATTTCTAGGTTAGTGGTATAGTTAATGACATATAGAAAGTTGAAGCTTCATTCTCCAGATTAGTCTAGACATAGTCACTGAATAAATGAAGGAATATTTGTTCAATCATGGGTATCACTGACTAAACCTCCCATGATTTTAGTAGTTGCATGCTCTCTAACTTCACCACTCATCTAGCACATAAAGACAATAGCATGCACAGAAGGATATCCCCCCGAGATGATTGAAAGGGATTCTTTGACAAGCTCTAGAAGCAATAATATTCTCAAAACACTTACGTGAGTTTTCTTTAAGAACTATTTACAACATCGATGTGCACAGTATAATCAACCTAAATAGGAACTAAAACTACTCAACTAATAGATATCCCTATTTGTAGGGGCGTCCATAAAAACAATATAAAACACAAATGATGATAACTCAAACCATAGATATAATTAGCATCACAAATATCTAGCTGTCTCTACTTACAGATATCCCTGTAGACATACAACCTTCTCCATACATTGACCTAAAATAGTTTAATCCACTCCTTGAATGGAAGTTACAGATCTAGCATGTAGTATAGATATCTATACCCTAGAATCTATGAAACCCTTAGCAACCAGATTCAAAAGAAGGATAATAACATGCAGCAAATGGAGACAAGCAGATAGACACATGCAATAAGCATTTTTCATATAATATTAACATTGAGACTAAAAATATGTGCAAAATACACTCATGTTGCAACTCATATACTCCAAAATGGGATGGAACAACCAAGTTCATGCCCTGCTCTTCATTATTTACACAAAATTGCCCCAGGCCTTCAACAACTTAAAATGAGTGACACAGTCTGCCTTTTATAGCAAAACTGTGTACTCAATGAATTAATTACAAGGCACATCAAAAGCTCACCAGATACAATGCATGATCAGATTGGCGCTCAAAATTGAATGCAACAGCTAGAAACAAAGGATAGTGCAGGTGAGATTGGGATCCGAGCCACTGCTCAGGGACATTCCTCATCAATCAAGTAGTTGAACCAGTCAACTCGACCCATGCCTTCTTGCATAATGTGCCATTAAAGTTTCACCAACCCGCAGCCCCTGGAAAGCAGCCACAGCAAGTTTCTCCCGCAAAAAATACTTGCAAATGCTTAGGAGAAAACCCTAGCTATAGGTTCAAAATGTGGCCATCAATCAAAAACCCAGTCGTGGACATCTACGGCCCCAAAAAATGCTAAAAAATTGCCAGCCAACTAGATCGTGCCACATAGGCACTTGAAGTTTCTATCACTGGCCCATCGCTCCTTCGTTTTGCCTTTCAAAAAGGAGGACACATATCAGCCTCCGCAGCATCAGCCATCAGGATATGTGGCGGCTTCCGTGATACACTTGAGAAACACATGAAACATTTTGGGACTCTCGTGGATGCCGACACTTGGCACCCTCCGCAACACTCATGAAACATTAGAGACCCTTTCTGAAACTCACGCGAGTGCCGACACTTGTCGAGCTCTGCACTCTTCTCGAAACACAAAAGAGTCTTCTTTGAAACACTCTGGCAGAGGCCGACACTTGGCACCTTCCACGCACCTATATCTTAGAACAGGGTCCCACCTTCACTTCGCCACACTCAGAAACCTTAAGGCCCCTCTTTGAAACTTATGTGGAAGCAGACACTTGGCGCTGTCCGCGGCACTTGAGACACTTCACTGGGACCCACCATCGTCTTTGCTAAATATTAAAACATGTAGAAACTTAACACGGAAGCTGACACTTGTCGGCTTCCACAGAAACCGCAAGGGATAGATGGCGCATTCCACGCACCTGTTGAAACAAATAAAGAATGCCCCCGCATAGTGACACTTGGCACCTTCCACCACATTGAAACTTTATAAAGGGGTTTGCGAAAACTTCAGGCAGAGGTTACCATTTGGCAACATTCACAATAGCAACTCCTTTTACTAGGACCCACTTCATCTGTGCCAAACCTTGAAACAAAAAAGAAACAATCACGGAGGCCGACATGTGTCAAGCTCCGCAGCAACCTCAAGGGGCATGTGGCATCTTCCACTGCGACCTAGAAACTTTTTGAAACTTCGCAGAGAGTGACACTTGGCAAGCTCTGCATCACTTGAGAAACACTTAGGGTCTTTCAGAAACTTGGCAGAGATTGACACTTGGCACCATCCGCGGGGCTTTTGAGTTACTTTCTTTGTGTCTCTCGGGTGCCTCCACGTGGTGCCTTTCGCGGCATTCTTGAAACTTTTAGAAACTGCATAGAAACTTTGGCAGAAGCTGACACATGGCACCTTCCGTGCTCAAGCTAGAACTTTAAAGGGTTACTTCCGCTGCTGACACGTGGCACACTCCGCGGGAAGCATAAGCAACGGCGCAGATTTAAACTGGGGCATAACACTTGGTTGTCCCACGGCACTGGCATAATTTGACCCTCTCAGCCACTGATAGAAACATTTTAGAAGTTGGAAACTATGGCTCAAAATGCATTCCTAAATACATGCAACTTATTATTTAGAGGGTCGATAGGATCTCTTGAGCCACCACTGCCATTTTAACCTGCACATAACTGATTTCTTGCATTTTTCACATCTGTAGAGGCCAAAAGTGTCAGGATTTTTGGATTTTTTGGGAGGAGACCTGACTCAAAACCCCAAACATAAATTATTACTAACAGTGGCTCTGATTGGGGACGTGCAGGCGCAAGACTGCAGCGAGAACCTCAGATCTCTGGGATGCAGACCAGTCCCTTAACCATTGGGCACAGAGTCAAACACTGCACCAGCCTGCATCAAAAGCACATTATTTTCAAATATTATTTTGGCAACCCCGGGCAGCCAAAAAGGAAGAAGCATAACTTTATCCTGTCAAATGCCTGATTCCAAACTGAATAACCCCAACCATAGCTGAAAAAATTGGCATAATCTGCCCATAATGTCATCTGCTCAATTAGATATTCCACTATTTTTGACAACTTACCACTTGTAGTATTGCCTCTGTCACTTTGGATTTCAAAATTAGACATATAACCATACACATAATATTCTTCAACATTAGGCAGCACATGTATGTTATATCCCTCAGACAGTACATCATACTGCTCTTGGCATTCTTCATCATTTATCTGGCTATTGCATATAACCAAACACATATCCAGCTGATCCAAAAACTGAAAACACTCAGAATATATGAGACCCTCAGTATCATCATTTACATCACTCATTGATATTGAAAACAAAACCTGATCTGCACATCCATAATTACACATGTCTGAACCAACTAATGATGAACATCTATCATCCACAATTTGTAAATCAGCATCATCATCTTCAAACAAAGGGTTAACCCTGCACCAATGAAGGTCAAGACTCACAACATCACATGCATCCACAGGCTCATCATAAAGGGGATTAACACTCATTGCAAAGGCCTCTGCTCCTTCTTCATGACACTCCAATTCTTCTTCATTACTATCAGATCCAGCGTCATAAGAAGAACAAACCTGATCCATGTACTGGTCATGGATATCATTTTTATCATTTGATTGCCCCACATACAAGATTGCTACTGTTTCAATGCACTCTGAAGTTGAACAATCTACATCATTTTCCAGCCCTCTAATGCTTCCTGATGAAACTGATATTGACTATTGATCCACATGATCACAACTTTGCACAACTGGATCATTTAAACATGAATGCTCTTTGATAAGGGCTGACATGTAAATATTACTTGAAAAATCATTATTTTCAACTTCATTTGCTGGGCAAATTAGGACATCCTCCTGTATAATAGAAACATCATCCACTTGGAATGATGCAAAAATTGGGATAATAGGGGTGTGAGTATTTTGACATTCATTGCCAATTCCTGAATTAAATCTTCCATCAACAATGGGGGCTACAGGACAACAAATTTTTTTTAGAAAAATAACCCTTTTGTATTCCATATCTCCAATTATTTTCAATGTCACTTGCAAACTGATGTGCCTGATGCAATGTGGTGGGCTCCTTGTCTCTCAATCTATAACTCATTTTCTTATCAAATGCTCCCAAATAGACAACTAAGCACAATGCATCATTAGGTCTCATGCATTATGGTATTCTATTCAATGCCTTCATAAATCTGAGTTTAAAGGCTGGGATCAACTCATCTTCTTCAATATGGATGTACATAAAGTCACAAATGACTGCATATTCAGAAATTCTTTCACCATATTGTTCTAGAAATGCAGATTTTAAATCATGCCAAGAGCTGACAGAGTGAGCTGGAAGATAGGAGAACCAGTCCCTTGCATCCTCATCTAGAGATTGAACAAATAATCTCATAACCACATCTTCATGGTCAATCTCAAAATCATCTATCACATTTAGGAACTGCTGCAACTATCTCTTAGCTGATTCATCCTTATACTATTAAATTTAGGCAAATACTTTCTGATTTTAGGTGGAAAAGCATTTGGGTAGCCACAAATGCCATTGAAATTTATGGGCTTATATCTATCTATGTTGAAACTTCTTTTATTACATGGTTGGGACTGACTACTATACATCATTGCATTTGACACCTCACAAGGGTGCATGGGCTGACAATACATCTTTTTATGCTTTTACAACCCTCTTCTCTACTTAGATTTTCAATCACAATATGACCTTAGGCCCTTAAAATACAAAACTACTATTTCAGCCTGCTTAAAGTCCTCTATATGAGTCTTTTGAACAATATTGCATGCCCTTTTGAAATACATAATAGGTTCTAACAAAAGCATGCAAGCTCTGCTCTCACCAATGTTTCTCTCTTAACCAGTGCTATTTCACCAAATAGGGAACTTTTCAAAAACTTGTACAAATACCTGGATATGTTGCAGCTGCTGATAGGTTCATTCAACAGAGTCGCCACCTCCTTGGCAGAGGAATGAGCTTCAAACAGGTTGAAGCTGAAAATTGATTTCTTTCTTTCTGGGTCATCCACCAGCAGAGCCACATATAAAACTTTTCCCTTTGCTGCAACAAATCACTTCCAGGCCTAATTCTTCAATTTCTTAGACTCAAGCTTCACGGATATGACATTGATCTCCCCAGCAGAGTCGCCATTTTGTTGCGACTCGGATGGGCCACAATTATATCACCAGAGACGACTAGATAGTACTTTGACTTCACATCCCTAGCAGAGTCACCATTTTGTTAGTGACTCAGATGGGCCAAAAATACATTCCTTTTTTATCAATCCATCCCCAGTAGAGTTGCCATTTTGTTGGTTTTTCTTCTGAATCAGCATTAGGGTTTGCCACTTCTAATGCACAGGCAGATTCAGCCAACTGATACAAGTGGTTGCGTGAGCTGCCGCACCAAGGGGGGGTATCCCTATGACAAAAGATGTAACATTGACTAGCTCAAAGATAGAAAGATATAACTTGACAATAACAGGTAGAATACTCTCATGTATGGACCAAAATCTTCATGATAGATCACAAGGTGGGCAACATTCTTGGACATATATGTCTGGTTGGGTATGAGAGTATACAGGGGGTTCCTAATCCTACTCCTACAACTAACAGGTGGAAGTGATGAAATGGGTGGACATAATGTCCTGGATGCAAGACAAGGGGTTTTGGCTCATAACTACTAACCCAGGAGTAGACTGGTGCCTATCCATTGGGCAAGGAGTCAACTAGGTGTATACAACAGATGGTTTGCAACTTTCACTCAAGTTTTAGGGGGTTGGACTTGATGATTGCCTTACAAACATCACCCAAGAATGGGTACCTAGCTACCTCTACTTACAGATATCCCTGCAGACATACAACCTTCTCCATACACTGACTTAAAATAGTTTAATCCACTCCTTGAATGGAAGTTACAGATCTAGCATGCAGTATAGATATCTATACCCTAGAATCTATGAAACCCTTAGCAACCAGATTCAAAAGAAGGAGAATAACATGCAGCAAATGGAGACAAGCAAATAGACACATGCAATAAGCATTTTTCATATAACATTAACACTGAAACTGAAAATATGTGCAAAATACACTCATGTTGCAACTCATAAACTCCAAAATGGGATGGAACAACCAAGTTCATGCCCTGCTCTTCATTATTTACAAAAAATTGCCCCAGGCCTTCAACAACTTAAAATGAGTGACACAGTCTGCCTTTTATAGCAAAACCATGTACTCAATGAATTAATTACAAGGCACATCAAAAACTTGCCAGATACAATGCATGATCAGATTGGCACTCAAAATTGAATGCAACAGCTAGAAACAGAGGACAGAGCAGGTGAGATCGGGATCCGAGCCGCCGCTTAGGGACATTCCTCATCAATCAGGTAGTTGAACCAGTCAACTCGACCCATGCTTTCCTGCATAATGTGCCATTAAAGTTTCACCAACCTGCAGCCCCTGGAAAGTAGTCGCAACAAGTTTCTCCCGCCAAAAATAGTTGCAAACGCTTAGGAGAAAACCCTCGATGCAGGTTCAAAATGTGGTCGTCAATCAAAAACCCAGTCATGGACATCTACGGCCCCAAAAAATGCTAAAAAGTCACCAACCAACTAGATTGTGCCACGTAGGTACTTGAAGTTTCTATCACTGGCCCATTGCTCCTTCATTTTGCCTTTCAAAAAGGAGGACACATGTCGGCCTCCGCAGCATTGGCCATCGGGATACGTGGCGACTTCTGCGCTACACTTGAGAAACACATGAAACATTTTGGGACTCTCGCAGATGCTGACACTTGGCACCGTCTGCAACACTCATGAAACATTAGAGACCCTTTCTAAAACTCACGCGGGTGCCGACACTTGTTGAGCTCCGCGCTTTTCTTGAAACACAAAAGAGTCTTCTTCGAAACACTCTGGCGGAGGCCAACACTTGGCACCTTCTGCGCACCTGTATCTTAGAACAGGGTCCCACCTTCACTTCACCACACTCAGAAACCTTAAGGCCCCTCTTTGAAACTTATGCAGAAGCAGACACTTGGCGCTGTCCGTGGCACTTGAGACACTTCACTGGGACCCACCATCGTCTTCGCTGAATATTGAAACATGTAGAAACTTAACACGGAAGCTGACACTTGTCGGCTTCCGCAGAAACCACAAGGGACAGATGGCGCATTCCACGCACCCGTTGAAACAAATAAAGAATGCCCCCGCGTAGTGACACTTGGCGCCTTCTGCCACATTGAAACTTTATAAAGGGGCTCGCGGAAACTTCAGGCGGAGGTTGCCATTTGGCAACATTCATAGTAGCAACTCCTTTTACTGGGACCCACTTCGTCTGTGCCAAACCTTGAAACAAGAAAGAAACAATCACGGAGGCTGACACGTGTCACACTCTGCAGCAACCTCAAGGGGCACATGGCATCTTCTGCTGCAACCTAGAAACTTTTTGAAACTTCATAGAGAGCGACACTTGGCAAGCTCCGTGTCACTTGAGAAGCACTTAGGGTCTTTCAGAAACTTGGTAGAGATTGACACTTGGCACCATCCATGGGGCTTTTGAGTTGCTTTCTTTGTGTCTCTTGGGTGCCTCCACGTGGTGCCTTCCGCGGCACTCTTGAAACTTTTAGAAACTGCATAGAAACTTTGGTGAAAGTTGACACGTGGCGCCTTCCAGACTCAACCTGGAACTTTAAAGGGCTACTTCCGCTGCTAACACATGGCTTGCTCCATAGGAAGCATAAGCAATGGCGCAGATTTAAACTGGGGCATAACACTTGGTGGTCCCGTGGCACTGGCATAATTTGACCCTCTCAGCCACTGATAGAAACATTTTAGAAGCTGGAAACTGTGGCTCAAAATGCATTCCTAAATGCATGCAACTTATTATTTAGAGGGTTGATAGGATCTCTCAACCTGCCACTGCCATTTTAACCTGCACACAATTGATTTCTTGCATTTTTCACATCTGCAGAGGCCAAAAGTGTCAGGATTTTTAGATTTTTTGGGAGGAGACCTAACTCAAAACCCCAAACATAAATTATTACTAACACAGTCAAAAGAACATCAAGGAGATACACATTGTAGGGGACTTGTTTATTTACATAAGCATAGTACAGAGGAAATAAACTCAAAATTGGAAATTTTAGCATCAGCTTGTAGAAATTTTAGAATTGTTGGGTAAGTTGGGTGGCTTTTCTCTACAACACATCTATAGAGAGACAAACAAGGCTGCCAACTTTCTTGCCAATCAAGGAGTCAATTAGTCATATCCCAGTGTAGTATCTAATGTGGATCTGGCATTTGGGATAGCTTGTCAGGAATTCTATAGAGTGACCAGGAGTTGGACTGAGTAGTGTGTCCAACATATCCACTCGCAAGATTTTGGGTACAATAGATTAGCCTATAGAATATTTGTAAACCTTGAGCAATTCATCAGAAATCCTCTATTTAGGACCTCTTGGTTATGGACAAGAAGTAACAAAACAATGGCCGCATGAATGACTTGTGAATGCAAGTGGAGATACTTGGTGGATGTGGAAGGAGAGTGAAGAAGGTGAGGAGGAGGAAGATTTAGAAGAGGAGGAGGAGGATGGTGATGATCACATTCATAGAATCTTCATTTCCTAGTCTGACGACACTATAAGTGCCATAAAAAATGTAATAGGGTCACACATTTTGGGGAATGGACATGTCTGCGACAACACTTTGTATGAAGATTTTCTCATGAATGCCACATTAATTCTGGTAAGGAAGCAAAGTGGTAAGCTACTGGCACATGGGTTCCTTCTGCCATAGTAGCATGAGATGGCACACTCTACCATCTTAGCTTTCAACAAAAGGCCCTAGTCCAGTACGTTGGCAGGTGTATTTTACATTGTTACAGTAAGGAAGAACAAGGTGACAACTCAAGCCTGGAGCCTTTTTAATGAAGGAATAAGGAGGAACTGCATGGAGATTTTCAATAGCTTTTTGAGCCAATATGGTGATCTCTTGTCTCCTTCCCAAGTAGATAGGACCTTTGAGCTCTTAGAGGGCTTAAGATATCTATGGCAACTTCATAAGCCCTCTGATTGATTGTAATTTCTTAGCACGCTCGATTGAGTTAATTCTTTTTTCTATTTTTACTATTGGTTTTTTAATGGAAATGGAGCTACCCCCTATTAGTTATTGCTGATCATATATATATATATATATATATATATATATATATATATATATATATATATATATATATATATATATATATATATATATATATATCTGTGTGTGTGTGTGGTTCTGACATTGCCTTTTGTGTAGATTTTAATGTCTAACACTTTGGTTTTGTAGGTTCTCAGCCTGGGGGGTTTGTACCTCTTCTCAAAGAACCCTTTGTATCCTCTACAATATCCTTTTTTAGAGGTATAATGTGTCATGTTATTTCCTTTCTGCTTTATCTTACATATGCACGTAGTGTCATAAGCTTGCTAAAGTGGGGGATAAATGCAATGTCAAAAATTGCATACCCTTGTAATTTCATGCTATGTTTGGCAACCACTCTAGTACTTGCACCTCCTTTTTGCATTATATGCTTGTGTTTGCATCATTTTGTCTTCTTTCTCTTACTTTCATAAATTTTTGTTTTAATGCTTTGCTTGTCACATTATCCGAAGGTGTACCGTGTGACCAGGAACTAAAATGAACTAGGATGTCCCACATCTGTTTGGCACTAGATGACCCTTCTTGGGAATTACCAGATGCCTCTAGTAATGATGAGACTTTCTCATAACGCCCTTCTAAGGCACAGAACATCTCCTTGCTTGGTATTTTAGGTTATTCCTCACTGGGAGTTAGATTTTTTGAATTCTCATTCTCTAAAAAAACTGCTCTCCCAATCTTCTTAGCTCTACTCTCTTAAAGTTTTGAAATGTTTGGTGAACTATATCTCTATAGAAGCTATTCAGATTATTCATGCCATATTGTGTTGTGGTATCATCTTCACTAGCTCTTGGAGAACTTTTTTTGGTATTGTGTTCATTGAGAAGGCTCTCTCTCTTGCTAGTTTTTTGGAAGTTGTGCACTGGATCTTAGTTCTTGAGGAATTGCATCCTCCTCATCTCCATTCAAACTAGAATTATTGTTTTATTGTGTAGTTGAATGCTCTATGTTTGAATCTATTTTTGCACAATGTGGAACTATTTACTTTGTGTAGAACACCATTTGTTTAAGCTTCATGGTGTAGACTACCATTCATTTATGCTTGTGTAATCAAAGGCTTTCTTCCCCATAGACCAAGGAAGAAACCTTCTTAGTTTATTTTCATTGTTATTTCACTTAGTTCCTAGACACACATATGATAGAAACACATACACGTTTCCTCATTTTTTGAAATATTCCTATCATTTGGTACTTGTGGAGGTTAGAAGACTTAAATTGGGGCCTGAATGAGGCAACCTCCTTAACAACATAACAATTTTCTTCTATCCTTTTGTAGGAATTCTTGTCTAAAGGCATCTCATTGAACACAAAGAGGTTTTGTCAGTGTTCTTCCTTTTCTTCCTTTCATTCATTTATCTTTATTTCATTTGGATATCTGCTTAGTTTGTATTTTTGGTATCATATACGTATTTTTAGGTAGCATTTATGTATGAAATTATTTTGTATAGGTCCCTAGTATATGTATAGAATTAACAACTTTTGGTTTTCTAGCATTGAGGATGCCAATGCATAGCACATGCATCCCTGTGATGCACTATCATTAAGGACAGTGATCCTCTCCTTCAATGACAAGTTCCACTATTCCTCCTATTTCTTCTTTTGTATTCAATTTTATAAAATTCTGTGTGTAGCTCTATATTTCTAGGATTTTGTCAGTTTTTCTTCCTTTTAGAGAGCATCTAGTTTAGTTGCTTTAATTTTGTTGGAATGGTAAGTGGTTGCATTAAAACCTAGAGTAGGTTTTAAACATCAAAACATTAGTAAACATAACTTGAGTGTAATGTTAGTGAGAAGCTCCCTCAATTGATACATTCATTTGAGGGTAGTTTTTCTAAGTTACATGTACCTTAAGTGTTTTTGTGTTCTGTCATCACATCTTGAGTGTGTAGGTGTGAGATGTAATGTGTTGCTATCACATTTACATTAAAAAAAAATTGTTCTTTCACTTTTGACCGTTAATGTTTTGGGAAAAAGCTTGGGTCATTAAACTTGGTATTAGAGCCATGTTGTATAATTGGGAGCACTAGGTTATGTGTTTTCATATTCTTTACATGCATTTATGTTTGTGTACTTGGATTAACATATTTGTTCTAATCCAAGTAAGTTACTTTTGAAGGAAAATGCCTACAAGGAAATACCACACTCACTAGGGACTTAATGCCCACCCATTTGTTAAATTCTACCTTGTCTTGATGTTTCTATGATTGGATTAAAGGTTATACTAAGTTTATTATGATATGATGTAATTGTAAGATGGATATGTGCCTTGGTAAATTACATGTCCTTATTGGTCAATACATATTGCTTCATCTATGATCTGAGTTGTTAGATTTTATGTTTCTCCTTGAGTGTGTAGGATAAATAAAGGTGTTGGACCAATGGATGGATATGGAGGAGAATGACATATATCCACTTGAGCTTCTCATTGTACCCAATCCTTGTGGTTGAGTTATTGACCTTATGACTCTTATGGTATGTTTGGTTGTTCAACCCAACCTATTCGGTTGCAAATAAAAGGATGTTCACTAGTCACTTTGGATCTCTATGTTGTGGAAAATACAAAGTTCTTGATTTCTTTGTGTGTTTATTTAACATGAGTTCATTGCATTTTTAAATGGTTTTCATAATACTTATTGTAGAGTGTTTGCAAAAATCTTAAATGCTTAGTAACAAATTTAGTTATTTAATCACCTTCATGAAAAGGTCTTATGCATTTTTGTATTGTCAAAATATTTGGAAAATGGTATAAGTTCAAAGAATTTTTTAATTAAATGCATTAGTTAATTTGAGAAATTACTATGTTAGGTAATTCCCATGTGCATGTTAGTTAATTTGTGAAATTGCCATGTTAGTCATTGAAAAGGCATTTTTGCAAATGGACTTGATTTATATGATTAGTGAAATATCAAAAGGGAAATATCTATTTGCAAAATATCTAACATGAAATAACCTCTTTTGAATTAGCATGTTAGTGGGAAAATGGGAAAAGTGTTTAATAGGGTTTAGAGATTTTTGAAAACTGGAAAGAAAAGAAAAGAGTTCACTTTTTATTTGTTCATTCCTCTTTGCTTGAAAAATTCTATTCCTCATTTTTTCTTGGGGTTTTAGTTGATTTGGAAGTAGATTTGGATTGCTTTGTTGATTGTTGCACTATTGGAAGAAAAGGATCTTGGAGACCATGCGTGATGTGGGTGTGTGAGAAAAGAAGATCTCTCCATTCATGAGTGTGAAATTACATTAAGGAACAAAGGTATTCCTCCTTTTGTTTTTTGCAATTTCGTGTAATTTCTTTCTTTTGTCCATGTCCACACTGAGTGTTTGCATATGGCATGTCATTCTTTAAGATTGAATTGAATTTAAATACATAGAATAGATGTATGTATTTATTTTATGTTGTATTTTATTTTTGGAATTTTCAAACTGATGTCGTGAGGTTGGAATTTTTTTTTCGAAAGTTTATGTGATTGCATATTTTGGGTGTCGGCTAGATTTAGAACATGAGGGTATTGTTAGAAAACTAATTGGGTGTTTCTTCTAGTTTTTTTCAAGAAATGTGTAATGGCCAAAAAACCATTTAAAACTTTCCCAAAAAAATATGTGATTGAAAAAGTGTGATACCTATCCTATTTAGAGAAAGAGGGTATGATTTGATTTTGAAATTATTCTATTTTTATTTATGGTAAAGTTTAGTGAATAGTGAAAATTTTGAAGCTTCCATTAATGGTGATTAAGCTTTTTGCATGGTTCTTGAAATTAGAAAAATATGAATTTTGAATTTTAGGACATGTGAAAGCTTTTTATTTTGTGGGATGGAATGTCTCATGTTAAAAATTTGATTTCCTACATTTTGGATATAGGTGTGATGTATTTTTGGACTCATTTTCTATGTTTAACTTTTTGAAAGGACCTCATGTTGGATATGTGTTTTCTAACCTCCTAGATATGAGTTTTATATGTTTTGACCTCATTTTTCATGCCTTTGACATTTTTTGGTCAAACTTGACTTTTGGACTTAGAATTGGATACCTAGTAGTTCCTTTCCTACTTTTCAGTAGGTTGATAGTAGGTCTTCTAGGTTCTAGTGACTATTTAGATGAGTCTAATGTTGTGCTAACTCATTACTTTATATTGATGATTGTTATCATATCTTCTTGTGTGTTATTGTTTGGAGGCCATAACCCTTGTGCATCATTGTTTTATCTTGATTGCATTATGTATGATTATCAATGTGATGATGTCATGCTTTGTTTTTCATGTTATGAGCATTTGGTTTAAATGAGGATTTTATAATATGGAAATGGATGAATTAAATTATGGCTTTGGAGTGTTTTTATTTTTTACCTCAACTACATTAAAATTAAATGATTAGTCTTGATGAATAGTAAAGGACAAGTGTGTGGATTAAAAGTATTGATGCTCCTTATATTAGTCTATTCCTTTCTCTTACTTTTGGTTGGGTAATGAGTACCCATGTGGTAATTTATCCATTGGACCCTTGGTGTGTGTGTGTGTATTCAAGTGTGGGTGTGTATAGAATTCTATTGTATTATTGTTCCCCTAGTCATGGATTGGATGGTATGATACCCATGTGTAACCATGGTGTGTATTTTGATGTCTTGTGTGAGACCCTTGTTTGTTTATGAGTTTGTTCATGCTATAAGTGTATCCATGATCTTCTCTCTCCATAGCTCGAAGGTTGTGTTGATGATGATGTTACTCACTATCAGACACAGATAGAAATTCTACTTTGAACACCTATCTCTCTTGAAATATATGATAAATTCATAATGAATTTATAATCCCAAGGCTCTGTTAGTTAGGTCTTGACTTTTCTTGTGGTCACTCAGGTTTTGTTGTAGGTTGTTTTACTTGGGGGACCTACACATATTGCACTTGATCTTCCTTATCTAGACAATTTCCTACAAATTTCACTATTATCTTGTATGATCTACACATATACTGCACAATTCTTGCCAACCTTATCTATTAATGACCAAACTTTGAGCAGATTGTTTGTGATATGGACATAACTTTGATCAGTTCTTTTGAATTAACTTTACTTAGCTAAATCCTTGATCAATTTCACCATATTTTATATAACTTTGATCAATTCTTTTGAATTCATTCTATTTAACTAAACTTTAATCAATTTTTCTCAACTTTCTTAAATTTGTTTAAAGATCTTCTTTAAAGCATCAATTTAATTGATATTACTAGTTATTTCCTCTAGATTCATCATTATTTGCACTTATTTAAGATAATTTGTGAAAATGAAAGACAAAAGGTAAGGTTGAGAATGAAAAGCCCTAAGAATTTAAGTTTTCCAGTGAACTCACACATATATCCTGATAATTCATGAATTGAAGTTAAAATATAGTTATACTTTGTTACAAATATGGTTCCAAAGGTTGTCATTGATGTCAACACTATCATGGATGTATGATGGTGTTCATAGTTGGATGTTATGTCTTATCCAGTAATAACAAAGAAGATATATTAAGATGGGAATCCCCTAGGCAATGGTATCACAAGTTTGATAGCTTCATAGCTAAGCATCATTCATTCGTTGTGAATCTGATCCATGCTTTTACTTCAAGTGGCTTGCAAATGGTGACTTTGTCATACTTTTACTTTATGTTGATGACATGTTGGTAACTGGTAAAAAAATGAGGGTTGTTAGGGAATTGAAGCAACATTTAGCTCAGCAGTTTGCTAAGAAAGATTTAGGGGTAGCAAAGAGGATTCTTCGCATGGCAATAATCAAGGATAGATAGAAGAGACAAATCAGATTGTCTCAAGAGAAATATATTGACAAAATCTTGGATAGGTTCAACATGAAGAATGCCAAGCCTGTCAGTACTCCATTGGTTGATAACTTTCCTTTGTCATCAGCCATATGTCCAAAAACTCAAGAAGATCAAGAACACATAGAGGGTATTCCTAATTCATCTATAGCTGGCAGTCTCATGTATGCCATGGTTCATACTCATCCTGACATTGTCCACGCAGTGGGAGTTCTAAGCAAATTTATGAGCAATCTTGGTAAACCTCATTGGCAAGTGGTATAATGGATATTCCGGTGTCTCAGAGATACTTCTAATCATGTTTTGTGTTTTAAAGGACAAGATACTCAGCTGCGAGGGTATGTTGACTCTGATATGGCTGGAGACTTGGACAAATGGAGGTCTAGAACAGGTTATGTGTTTACATTTGTTGGAGCTGCAATTAGTTGGGTTTTACATTTGTAATAGGTGGTTACACTCTCTTCAACTGAGGTTGAATATATTGCTTTCACCAAAGGAGCAAAGGAGATGATATGGTTACAGTGGTTATTGGGAGAATTACAGTGTAAGCAATTTGTTTTCACTTTATTTTGTGATAGCAACAACACTATTCACTTGGCAAAGAATTCTTCTTTTCATAATCGCACCAAAAATATAGAGTTGCGATATCATCTTATTCGGCATGTACTTGAAGAAGGTAAGTTGTAGGTAAAGAACACTGATATGAAAATGAATTTGGTGGATGCTTTGATGAAGATTATACCAAGGGAGAAGTTCAAGTTCTGTAGGACTTCTCTTGGCATTGTCAAGTTGTGACAATAAGTCTGGAGTGGGGGATAACTTTGCGTAGCTCTCTTGTAGCCATGATTGGACTTCAAGTGGGAGATTATTGGTGTAATGCCTAATGAAGCCCAATCTATTTATCAGGTGTAACACTTTTGACTATTCTCCTATTTTGTAATGTCCTCTCACATTCCTCTTGAAGATTCTTATTCCATTGGCTATTATTAGACATTGAGAAAAGTTAAACGGACATGGTTGTAGGAAGAGGATATATCTGAATATTGTTGTAACAATATTTAATTTCTAGGTTGAATAGAAATAGAGCTATCCCCTACTCTATGTAGACATAGCCATTTGGTGAACCACTTTAAAAAACTCGGTTCTTCTTTCTTGCTACTATCTATGTGTCTATGTGTGTTTGATTTACTTATTTGTATTTAGTTTTTTATCTATTTTATTTCTCAACAATGAGTTCACCACATGGCATTTCCACCATTTGGTCACATTTTTTATGCAAGTTGTTGTTTTCAACATTGTTGACACTATCCACCATCAGACTCTGCAAGCTGCCACACACTAAGTTTTAGGCAACAACCTTAAACTCTGCCAAACGACTTCTTCTTTATAAGTCGATCACTTCACTCCATTTTAGAGTCCCAATCTAGACTATTTGTGCACCTGGCCACTCAGATCTCTGTTTTGGACTCTAAGTCCTCTTTTCAAGATCTGGCACTCTTTGCTCCCCACTACGCTATTGTAGATCAAGCTTCAACCAGTAGTGGCATTGTGGGTTTCAATCACATGTTTGTAAGGAGGTCAGTTTCTTTTGTAACAAGTGGTTTCATTTGCAGAGAAAAACACATAGCCAACATCCACGTGTGCCTTTGTGATAGTCATTAGTTCTTTATTCTAAACTTGTATTTCATGTTACACTTGTTATTGTAATTGTTTATTGGTTTGGAGACCTAACCACTATCATTTTTTGCTCACATTCACATTTTTTGTTAAAGTGTAACTTTATTTTAACCACAACATCTATTTTAACTGCCAGCACACTTGGTGAAAGTCACTATGTCTTGTGAGCATATAAATTTGACATATAAAGTTAGCATTTAATTTCTAACATATAAAGTTAGCATATAAAGTTCATCTTTTATTCGCCCATCAAAAATGCAGGGTGGGGCCTGGGTTGGCAAGAGGCCAATTCTCCCTCACATTCCAACCTTCTATATTCTTCATTTCACCCCGATTCCAATGAGTGGCTGGAAGACTATATTCACCTCTCCGATAGGAATTTATTTTGCTTTTCAAGTGCAGTTAAATAAATTAGGCCATTTTTGTGAGAAATTTACTATTTAATAACTTTTGCTTGGTAGCTCAAAATTGAGCACTGTTTTTTGCAAAAGTGAATGGTTTTTCATTCTCCATGTATTGGTCCATTTTATTTTGTAAAATGCACTAAGTTATAAAGTGCCAAAATCTGGGGGGTCTCTCTTTCGACAATTTCAGGTGGCTTTTTTGCATTTGATCTTTTGCAAATTATACCATGTCTACATGTTGCAACGTCAAGTGTACTTAGTTTGGGAGAACTCAACATGGGGATGCACTTTGTCCTCATTTCTCTCACATTGTCTTTTCAATGTCTTTTAAGACTGCAAAATCACCACCTGATGTTTCATTCAGGATGACTTTTAGTGATTCCTTGCATCAGAACATTGTCATTGTTGTTCTAGATCTGTCACATGTTGTTTGTAGAATCCGACATTACAAATTTGGATAACACCATTGAGGAGATTCATTTTCTATCTGATGTTAGCTTTGATGAAGTTACATCACCATCATCTTCAGATATACTTGTTCATGCCTCACAAATTTCATCTTATATAATGATTGTTTCTGTGGATACTTATGAGTCTACATATCAGACTCCATCATCATCCAATTTGACACCTTATGCAGAAGTATTAGATTCACATTGGTTCAATTTTCACCATACATCTATGGTCCATGTTTTTGAATCTTCATCACACGATAGTATTGGCTTGGAGATCATTGAGTATTCCTCGAAGACATCATGGGCATCATCTACATCTCTAAATCATGTGCATAATTTAGAGACCTTCATATTTCTTCATGTATGTTTCTATCTGGAATGGGAAGATTCTTTGCACACTTCTGTGGTTTGTTTTCTTCCTAAGGGGAGAAATTTTGTTCAGTGTTTATGGATCTCTTCAACATCCATCTCGACCATCTACCAGAACGGTTGGAGGTATTTTGAGGGGAGGTTGCATGGTTTCTCTTCTCTTATTAGTTTTGGGAGGAAGCATTTCCTCACATGGAGTTCATCACTTCACAATTTCTGGGGTGGTCACATGACCTTCTCTCTTCTCTATCCTATGGGGGGAATATTTCATGTACTTATGTGTTAGAAGTAGTCCTTGGGGGGTTTTGAGTCCTCCATCTATCACTCTTCTTGTTTACTTGTACATTTCTTTCATGCATCTTTTCTCTTTTGGAGAGGAGTTTTGTTCCCACCAGGTTTTCTCCTTTTCTCCACCTTTTGAAAAAGTTGTTTGTACATAGGTACCTAATATTGCCTAGAATCTAGGACCCATCATCATCTTTGTATCCTACTCCCTAAGTATCACTTAAGGGGAGGTGTTAGAGTGCTAGGTTTATCCTAATCCACACCCAGGCTTAAGTCACACTTAGTGGCTAGGTCTAACTTAACCTTGACATTAAAGGCTAAGTTCGCTTTTGAAGTTAGTCACTTTTTTGTCTCACCACATGTGCTTACAAGAGGTTAGTCATTTTGACATTTCACCTCATTAGAGGTTGGAGATATTCTCTCCTCACCCTATGGGAGGTTGGAGACATTTGTCCATCACCCTCCACTTGTGCACATGTGTTCATCACATAGAGGGTTAGTCATAGTTGGTTCTCTCCTTCTCACCTCCTTCTCCTTGCTTATATATGCAAGGCTTTTTGTACATTTTCATTAACTCTTGATGTAATCTCTTGATTATACATTTTGGCTTTTATGTGCTTATGCTTTGTAGAATTTCATATTAGTTCTCACTTTTTGATCTTGGCTACTAATTGTAACAATTTTGAATCATCCCTCGTATTGTTTATATGACTTTATATGATGACCTACTCAACCATCTCTCAGTATGGAAGGGCGAGTCTTAGTTTCCCACATGGTTGGGTGCCATTGAGCACTATTGGAGCTATATCTATGGATATGCTTTAGAGAACATGAAGAGTTGATTTTTTATTGTGATATGGTTGGGCTTTTATTATATAATGTTTGTGAAATGTATAAATATGGACTTTTGTCACTCATCAAATGAAATTTGTATTGGAGTCATGAATGAACTAAGTTGTAATCCATGGTAAGCAATCTAATTTTGGAATGGAGGTTCCATAGTGTACTCTTTCAATTATTATAATATGCTTTGATTTGATGTTGTATATAGAAATAGAATTTTATGATGTGTTTGTCCTAATTATGATGTGTAGATGTAGTTTACCTTCATTTGAAATGATATTATGATGTGTTATTTACATTTCTATAATTATGGTTTAGAATCATGAGTTTATGTTTATGTTACATTCAATTGTTCGTAAGAGTTAAGACTTGTTGTACACACTATAGAATGGACAATAAGAAACTAACTAAACATGAATTAGCCCATTTCATCCAAATCCTAATATACCTCTAATTGAGCAATAAAGGAATGCATGCAACAAAAGAAGCTAAACAATAAACCTCAAATACAAACCTTTTTTGTGTGGATGTGTTCTTTGATGTTGTTTGATGTAGGTGGCTCCTCAAAATAGCAGAATAACATTAGACTTCATGGAGTCTTGAAAATGATTGGGATGAGGCTCAATTTATAGATTTTTTGGATAGTGGAAGAAGGGCTAGAATTGGATTGATGGATCAATGGATGAGATTTGTTGAGAGGCTTGGATGCATAAGCACTTGTCAAGTGGTAAGCATTGGTTGGATGAGATGGGATGTCCTTGGATTGAGAGGAGATCAAGGGTGGAAAAGTAAATTAGATAAAGTGAAGGGATGGGATTGGATGAGGACAAAAGGACTCCTGCACAAAGACCTTGGCCATACCTTTATAAGAGACCCATGTGATCTTGTACAAGAGACCATGCCTTTGTACACATAGGATGATGCAGAGGATTTGACTAGGCTTAGTTTAAGATAATGGAATGTTCTAGTGAGTGGTTAGATAATTAATTAGGTTTAGGTCACCTATGTAAATGTGTAGAAAATGGGGAATTAAATAAATGCAAATATTTATTTAATTCATGGGATGGGAAAAGGGGATATTAGGTAAATAAAATTTATCTAATGTTTGGTAAATGATCATAATAAATCATTTAGGTTGGGGATAGGTACAAATATAGGTACTTGTGCAGGTCTAGATGAATAGTGAATATTGCAAGAATAGTGATTTTGATAATAAAATATTGTAAAATCATGGTTTTAAGGGAAATTGGTCAATGAATTGTCTAAACATGTTTTTATTCAGTTAATTGTGGAGGAAATATGGTTTAGGGATGAATTAGGGATGTTTAGGGATGAATAGTGTCGAAAAAGAGGGATTTGGATGGTTAATTGGATACATGGTAATTTATCCAATTAGGAGATTATATGATTGTATTATTAGGGTTGAACAATGTCGAGATGAAAGAGGTGGACAAATTTAGGTATCTACATTTTTTCCCTCTTTGAGATGGTGTTGCAAAGTAGCACCATTCCATACAAAGATAAAAAAATAGTGATGGACATGATAGAAGAATGTGGTAGGATTAGGGATAATGATGCCCCAAATACTCAAAGCAAGAGTGATAAGGAGAGATGATGGTAGCAATGATGCCCCATCGAGAGGGTAGGTAGGTTTGAAGAACGTGGGTGCACTCTCTATAAGGACCCAACTCCTTAATATCAAAATAATACTAACTCTGATTCAAAAAATACTGAGGGAAGAAAAAAATTGGTCAATAAATGTAAGAAATGCATATTCTTAAAAATATTGTTATTAATTTCCCATAATTTTTCAAATAAATGTTATAGGAGTTAGACAACTATAGTTTAGTTCCTAATTCATCAAGATGTTACTTGATCACCAATAATAATCTAAAGAGAATATAGTCTAGATAAGATTTAAAATCACTCATACCTTATGTCCTTCATTATACCCTGCATGCATTCCCATCGATTGGCTATTCCTTCTGCGACCTGTTTTCTTACCACATGAATAAATTAACATTGCATTCATAAGTCAGCGTCATAGTATTTATAGAGACAAGGAGTAGAGAACCAAGACCTAAGGGCTAGACCTAACACCTTGGGGGCTCATTTTAGATGGCCTTGCCTATGTATGTGCAATGCAGAGGCTTCATAGTTTGGTAACTTGAGTTAGAACCAATATACTCACGTGGCTTCCAACAAGGATCTAGGCATAGCATACCTTCTTTTCAATAAGTACATCAATAGGCACATTTCAATTTCCACTCTAAGGATCATAACATAATCGATATGTATAAGGGTCATTAGTGATGACCGATATAGTGCATCATGAAGTAATAACAAATAGAATAAGTTTCCATTTATAAACATGACATGAATAATATAAATAGAGATTCAGAGCTATTGTATGAGTGGGTACGCAACCCTTTCTAGTGTCCAATTCCCCCAGATAGTTGTTCATTGGCTACCACCCACTCAGGTGAAATAGAGACAGAAACCTAAGGAATCATCTATATGCAAACACCTAGAAGGTGTGTTTGATGTGAGGTTTTAGTCTAACAACCATAATTTTGTATAATAATATACAAGAAGTAGATTATCCCATTTCAATTTACAAATCAACAACATCGATCCATTCAAGAAGGTTTTCAGATTCTAATCAATAACTTTTCTAGTTCTCAGTTATAGTCACCAGGGGTATTAGATGTCTCTTGAAACACAAAGATCATAAATACTATCAAGAATAAAGAACTATCATAAACTCATTCTATAATAAACTTAACTATGTTAGAATAGAACTAAAATATTAGGTATTATTTTCACAGGCACTATTACAATATATCTCATCATTAGTCTTAAGATTAACATATGGATAATTCTCTAATAAATATATTCCACATGTACACCTAAATTGACTAACTACCAATAAACACTCGAAAACATGATTAAGCATCATATCTAAGTTATATTGGTTGTGGTGTCTAGTAGTCTCTAATAATTTAGCAAATTTTTGTCCACATGAATATATATACTGTCAGAGGGGACAACTCCCATATTATAAATGTGGTTAAGGTAACCACACTCTCAAAATTAAGAAATGCATGCCCTGAGAGTCTAGGGGTGCCAAAATCAAAATAAAACAACCCTCCTAGACAAATTTTGCTTCACTACCCTGACAAACAATGCTTTCTTGGATGATCTTAGACACATTTGATGTTTTCCCCCTTTCTGGGAGGAAGTCTTTCTACTTTTAACTACAGTCCATGTTGCAAGTATGAGGTGAGCCATTGTTGTCATTGATGTCAACATACTCATACTGCATTGACAAGAAGGATTTGATGAGCTTTGTGCTGAGGATATTGAGAAAATTAGCCTCAGTCAGGAACAGTGAAGAACAGTGATGAGAAGAAGGTAAATATACTGTATAGGATGAGAACCGGAGGATGCGGATTAAAGGGTTAGTAGATATGAGTCTTGAGATGCTACAGTTAAGATTTCAGAGGTCCGCATGAAGATCTGAAGGAGTTATGGCTGCCGGTATAGAACCGGGTCCGGCAAGTATCCGGAGGTGACAGAGGATCACAAAAAGGTCCGGTGAGGTCCGGAATTGTATTATCATAATCTGCGGATTGGTAGGAGTGTTTTAGATGTCCTTGTGATGTGTCATCCTGATTTGTGTGTAATTTGGAGGTCCGGATGTACCTCCTGCATTATGACAGTGGCGACAGACTGTGTTCTTGAAGTTCCGGATGAGGAAGACAAGAGATCCCAGTAAGCAGAGAAAGTGCGGATGTATCCGGACATTCAGACAGACTTGTGAAGGTTCTTGAATCATGTTTAAGTTGTGTTGTTGGTCCGCATTGATGGTAGAGCCCGGAATTGAAGTTATTCTTCCGGATGAAGTTATTGCTCTGTTTAGCCGACCGGATGAGTTGTTCATCCTGCGAATGTTCTTGTGATAGCCGACCGGATGTGTTATTCATCTTGCGGATACTCCTATGGTTGTTTGCCGACTTAGATGCTTGTTCCTAAGTCGATGTCTTGTATAAATAATGATTTGTGAATTCATTTCAGTGAAGCAGCATGTGGATGAGTATGGAGTAGCGAAGAAAGGTGCGAAAGGCAGAGCAGAGATTGTTGGGCTTAATTGGAACTGATCCGGACATGGTAGAGATGTCATTCTCCAGTTCAAGACTGTGATTTTTATCACTCTGTAGACAGTGTGTCTCCTTGTAGGCAGTGGGCCTCTTTGTGAGCAGTGTGCTCGGGCAGTGAGCCCTTATTGGCATGTGCCATTCATTTTTCCTTATTCTTCTAACAGAGAATAATTCTTGGGTTAATCACCCCGTGGTTTTTCCCTTAACCGGGTTTTCCACGTCAAAATCTTGGTGTTCAATGTGTTGATGCTTATCTGCTCTTGTGTTTATGTATTGTGCTTCCATGAATGATTATTTGATATGCTGCTAACTAACAACAGAGAATTAAGTGTTTGAAAGAGAATAAGTTCTATACAACTGATTCACCCCCCCCCCCTCTCAGTTGTATGCCCTAGATCCAACAATTGGTATCAGAGCTGAGTTCCTCTGATAGGAGCTTAACCGCTTGAGGTGATCCAGGATGTCGTCATACAAGAAGGATAGTCCGAAGTTCGATGGAACCAACTTCACTCTCTGGAAAGGTCGCATGAAGTGTCATTTGGAATGTATGGGAAAAGCATACTTGGCTATGATTTCAAAACCATATATACCCCCACAAGGTGGTCCGACAACTCCTGATGAAACCACAGAAGCTGAAAACAATCTGCGGACCAAGGAAGCTCTTCTAAGCGCATTGAATGACTCAGATCTCTCGAATGTCATTGACCTACCAACTGCATATGAGATCCTAACTAAACTGGAACTTCTGTATGAAGGAGATGAGTTTGTCAAAAGTGCAAGGTTGCAAAGTCTGAAAGGGAAATTTGAAAGATTGAAAATGAGAGATGATGAAAACATTACTACCTTTATGCCAAGAGTAAATGAGCTGGTATGTGGAATCAGAAATGCTGGTGGAACTCTAGATGAAAATGAGATTGTCTGCAAAATCCTAAGATCCCTTCCTGCTGCCTACAAAATCAAAGTTGCTGCCATTGATGAATTCAGAGCCCACACAACAGTCACAAGAGAACAACTAGCTGGCAAACTAGCTGCATTTGAAATGACCGAGTTTGGAGATGATCCTCCCAAGACTGAATCTGCTTTCAAAGCCAGTGCCTATGTGAAAGGCAAACAGAGATTTGATCCGGGTGAAAACTCATCAAGGAAAATGTCATGGTATGATCAAGCAAGAAGAGACATGGAAGAAGAAGAAGCAGAAACAGCTCAACTTGAAGCCCTCATTGCAAAGAGACTGCCAAGAGGATCCGGTAAGTATGAAGGAAAACTACCCTTTAAGTGTTTTAACTGCAATAAGATTGGTCATTTTGCCTCAAGATGTCCGGAGAGATCTGCAAGATCTAATACTCACAGACAAAGGTTTCAAAAGAATTGCTATTATGTTCATGAAGAAGATGACAATGAAGGAGTAACAGATGATGAATCAGATCCAGGAAGCAAATCCGGAAATAAGTGGGTGTTTATAGCCATCAAGGAAGAAGATTCCTTGCTCTCTGAATCTGTCAATCACAAAGTTGTTGAAAAAGCCTTGGCTGCTCAAGTGGAAGAAAAGGATGATTGGGTTATTGACAGTGGATGCTCTCACCATATGACTGGTGACAAGAATAAGTTCTTAGACTTGGAAAGATATGAAGGAGGAATGGTAAAGTTTGGTGACAATTCTGCTGGCAGAATCAGAGGTAGGGGAACTATTTCCTTTGATGGTAAGAGCAAAACAGGTAATGTACTATATGTTGAAGGATTGAAGCACAATCTTCTCAGTGTTGGTCAGTTAGTGGACAAAGGCTATGATCTCCGGTTCAAGAATGGAAAATGCAGAATCTTTACAAGCTCCGGAACTGAAATTGCATCCGGTACTCAGACAAGAGGTAACATCTTTCATCTGGTTGGTTCAAATAAAAGTTGTTTGTTTGTTCAAATTGATCAGAGTTGGTTATGGCATAGAAGAATGTGTCATGTAAATTTTGATAACATCATCAAAATAAGCAATACTCAGGCTGTGAGAGATCTTCCAAAGTTAATAAAACCTACAAACAGTGTGTGTAAAGAATGTCAGTTAGGCAAACAAAGCAGAGTCTCTTTTAAAAGCAAAGATCAGTCTTCTACCGGATTGTTGGAATTAGTACATACTGATCTATGTGGTCCGACAAGAATCAAGAGTCTGCAAGGTGATAGATATTTCATGTTGTTAATTGATGATCATTCCCGGATGATGTGGGTTACCTTTCTAAAAGAAAAATCAGAAGCTTTTGAGAAGTTCAAAATCTTCAAAGCTATGGTGGAGAATCAAACCGGATTGAAACTAAAGTGTCTAAGGTCTGATAGAGGTGGTGAATTTACATCTGGTGAATTCATTGACTTTTGTGAGAAACAGGGTATAAGGAGACAGTTGTCTGCTCCTAAGACTCCACAGCAGAATGGAGTAGTTGAGAGAAAGAACCGGACCATCCAGGAAGCTGCTAGGACAATGATGTTGGAAGCAAATGTTCCTCAAATGTTTTGGAAAGAAGCTATCAGCACTGCAGTCTACACTCTCAATCGAGTTCAAATCAGAAACAACACCGGTAAGACCCCCTATGAACTTTGGTTTGGCATCACTCCTACTGTGAAATATTTCAGGGTATTTGGTAGCAAGTGTTATATTAAAAGAGATGAAGATCTAGGAAAGTTTGATGCTAGAAGTGATGAAGGAATTTTCTTGGGCTACTCCACTCAAAGCAAAGCATATCGGTGTTACAATAAGAGATTGAGGAAGATGATAGAAAGTACCAATGTAAAGGTTGATGAAGGAATTGAGAAACCTTCAAGATTTTATGAATTTGATGAAGATGACCAAGATAGTGTTCAAGGAACTCAATCCTCTCCGGTGAAACAGAGTCAGCCTGATCCGGTAAATCAGGAAGAAGAGTTAGGTTTAAATGAGCCTGATCAAGAAACAGTAGTACTGGATACTCCCAAAATTCCAAGGTATGTAAAACTAAATCACTCTGAAGATCAGATCATAGGTGACAGAAGCAAAGGTGTACAAACTAGAAGGAATATTGCTCAAGATCAGAATGAATGTTGTCTGATTTCAAGGATTGAACCTAAAACAATAAATGAAGCCTGCAATGATGAAAATTGGACCAAAGCAATGGAAGATGAACTGATGCAAATTGAGAAAAATCATACTTGGGATCTTGTTCCCAGACCTAGAGACAGGAATGTAATTGGAACCAAGTGGGTCTTCCGGAACAAACTAAATGAAGCTGGTGAAGTAATCAGAAACAAAGCTAGATTGGTCTGCAAAGGCTACTCTCAAATAGAAGGAATTGACTTTGAAGAGACTTTTGCTCCGGTAGCAAGAATTGAAGCAGTCAGATTACTTCTTGCATTTGCTGCCTTCAAAGATTTCAAGGTATATCAGATGGATGTCAAGTCTGCCTTCCTAAATGGTGATCTGGAAGAAGAAGTCTACATTGAACAACCGGATGGATTTCAATTGTCTGATAATAATGATATGGTCTGCAAGTTGAAGAAAGCTTTGTATGGATTGAAGCAAGCCCCAAGAGCATGGTATGAAAGGTTGGATAAGCATCTTGTGCAGATTGGATTCAACAAAGGTACTGCTGACAGCAACTTATATTTCAAAATTGATCATGAAAACATTCTGATTGTTGAAGTGTTTGTGGATGATATCATTTTTGGAGGTAGAGATAGTATGTGTAAAACTTTTGCAAATCAGATGAAAAGTGAGTTTGAAATGTCTATGCTTGGTGAAATGAATTTCTTCTTGGGTCTGCAAATTACTCAAACAAAAGAAGGGATCTTCATTTCTCAGACCAAATATGTGAAAGAATTGTTAAAGAAATTTGGTATGGAAGACTCAAAGCCTATGAACACTCCTATGGCAACCGGATGTAAGTTAAGCAAAGATGATGATTCTCCAAAGGCAGATCAGACAAAGTATAGATCAATGATTGGTGGATTGTTGTATCTCACTCAAACTAGACCAGATATAATGCAAGCTGTTGGTCTTGTGGCAAGATTCCAGGCTGATCCTAGAGAATCTCATGTTATGGCAATCAAAAGAATTTTTAGATACTTGAAAGGGACAGTTGAGTATGGTCTATGGTATCCTAGAGATCCGGATTTTTCTCTTCATGCTTACACAGATGCAGATTGGGCAGGAGATGTGGATGACCGGAAGAGCACTAGTGGTGGAGCATTCTTTTTGGGGAAGAGATTGGTTTCTTGGCTAAGCAAGAAACAAGATGCAATATCTCTGTCTACAACTGAAGCAGAATACATTGCAGCAGCAGGTAGTTGCACTCAAATCTTGTGGATGAAGCAGATGCTAAGAGACATCAAAGTTGAATATGAGGAGCCTATCACAATTTTCTGTGATAATTCAAGTGCAATTAATATTTCCAAGAATCCGGTATTGCATTCTAAGACTAAGCACATATCTATCAAATTTCACTTTTTGAGAGAACAAGTAAACAAGGAAGAAGTCAGATTGGAGTATGTTCCCTCCAAGGATCAGATTGCAGATATTTTTACAAAACCTCTTCCCAAGGACTCTTTTGAATATCTCCGGGAGAAGTTAGGGGTCATGGCCCCTCCGGTGATGAACTAAGATGCACTGATGTGCATCAGTCCGGTGGCTATCACAGTCATATCTTGTGATCCGGACTAAAGGGGAGCTGCAACTAAGGGGGAGCAGCTGGTATTATTCTGATGCATGAGAGTTGCAAGTATGAGCCCTTTGCCATTGATGTCAAAGGGGGAGAGAAGACATGTGAAAAACAAGTGGTTGTTGATAGGGGGAGCTGTGACAGAAAAGAGAAGTTCTTGTCTTGATGGTTTTTCACATCATATGTTGCCATCAATGACAAAGGGGGAGATTGTTGCAAGTATGAGGTGAGCCATTGTTGTCATTGATGTCAACATACTCATACTGCATTGACAAGAAGGATTTGATGAGCTTTGTGCTGAGGATATTGAGAAAATTAGCCTCAGTCAGGAACAGTGAAGAACAGTGATGAGAAGAAGGTAAATATACTGTATAGGATGAGAACCGGAGGATGCGGATTAAAGGGTTAGTAGATATGAGTCTTGAGATGCTACAGTTAAGATTTCAGAGGTCCGCATGAAGATCTGAAGGAGTTATGGCTGCCGGTATAGAACCGGGTCCGGCAAGTATCCGGAGGTGACAGAGGATCACAAAAAGGTCCGGTGAGGTCCGGAATTGTATTATCATAATCTGCGGATTGGTAGGAGTGTTTTAGATGTCCTTGTGATGTGTCATCCTGATTTGTGTGTAATTTGGAGGTCCGGATGTACCTCCTGCATTATGACAGTGGCGACAGACTGTGTTCTTGAAGTTCCGGATGAGGAAGACAAGAGATCCCAGTAAGCAGAGAAAGTGCGGATGTATCCGGACATTCAGACAGACTTGTGAAGGTTCTTGAATCATGTTTAAGTTGTGTTGTTGGTCCGCATTGATGGTAGAGCCCGGAATTGAAGTTATTCTTCCGGATGAAGTTATTGCTCTGTTTAGCCGACCGGATGAGTTGTTCATCCTGCGAATGTTCTTGTGATAGCCGACCGGATGTGTTATTCATCTTGCGGATACTCCTATGGTTGTTTGCCGACTTAGATGCTTGTTCCTAAGTTGATGTCTTGTATAAATAATGATTTGTGAATTCATTTCAGTGAAGCAGCATGTGGATGAGTATGGAGTAGCGAAGAAAGGTGCGAAAGGCAGAGCAGAGATTGTTGGGCTTAATTGGAACTGATCCGGACATGGTAGAGATGTCATTCTCCAGTTCAAGACTGTGATTTTTATCACTCTGTAGACAATGTGTCTCCTTGTAGGCAGTGGGCCTCTTTGTGAGCAGTGTGCTCGGGCAGTGAGCCCTTATTGGCATGTGCCATTCATTTTTCCTTATTCTTCTAACAGAGAATAATTCTTGGGTTAATCACCCCGTGGTTTTTCCCTTAACCGGGTTTTCCACGTCAAAATCTTGGTGTTCAATGTGTTGATGCTTATCTGCTCTTGTGTTTATGTATTGTGCTTCCATGAATGATTATTTGATATGCTGCTAACTAACAACAGAGAATTAAGTGTTTGAAAGAGAATAAGTTCTATACAACTGATTCACCCCCCCCCCTCTCAGTTGTATGCCCTAGATCCAACAGTCCATTCTTGCTCAGGCTGAGATGCAGCATGAAGAAAATCCTCCATAGATTTCTCCAAATCGCCAACCAATGTCTTCATGACACGATCCTGCTTACTTTCAGCACTTATAGGAACCATCACTTTAGAGGTGCAAAACATAGACCTAGAACTTATCACATTGTCAACATCTTGTGAGGCTGCTAGGTTCTGCTTAACTTCAACATTTGAAGGATCCCTCACTTCACAAGAGCGCATTGGAGAGACAGACCTAGAACTAACAACATGATCATCACTTGGTGTACCCTTCTTAGCCTTAGAAGAGAATGCCTTAGTTTCAGGGGACCCATTGGAGACTGCCTCTAGGGCCACGCCATAATGAAGAAGGTCTACACCTTTCAACCAAGTGGGTTTCTCATTTGAAGATTGTCTTTTTGGAATCGACCCCTTCTTTTTGAGACACTGGGAGAAATGATGCCCACTAGAAAAGCATATTTTACACCTAAAGTTGATCTTTTCCTAATCGAGTTGCCACCATCTCCTACAACCCACCTTGAGATAAATTTCAACAAGAAGATCCTTTGTTAGATCTATTTCCACAATAATGTGTGTGAAGGTGGTGCACTAATATTTGATGGTCTACACGGAAACACCATAATATTTCCCAATTCCATTGCCAATGGCCTTGAGACTGCTCATATCCCAAAATTGCAAGGGCAAGTATGGCAAGCACACCCAAAAGAGAGCAGAGGAGAATGAATCAGTTCGGCGATTGAAGGTTGGGACCTAGGGTTTGTAGTAGAGGAAGTTGCCTTTAAATACCACAAGACCATATTTTAAAACCAACTCCATATCTTTGAGCAATTCAAATTCAATAATAAAGAAACCTCTAGCACATGGATAAATGTAGATGTCATCCTCTATCAATTTTTTTCCATTGTTCTTCGATCCAAACATGAAGCTCACACAGTTTGGACCAAAGTTTGGAAAATCTACAAATTAGCACATGCTCTTTTAGGTATTCTTCACACTCATCAACCTCCTCATCTATGCAAACTTCAATAGTATGCAAATCAGAAGCGGATCTCGTGGAAGTTGTAAGTTGATTGTTATTTCATAGAACCCTAACCAAAGTCATGCCATTGGCCTTCCCCAAATCCATATCCATTTTTGGAACTGACGTAGGAGCCCTCAGAGATATTGTGGCTCCAGCTTGACTAAGATCCCCGTGATCAAGCACTCGGATGCCCAGGTGTGAAGCCTTCTTCCAAGGTGGGGGTTTTTGATAATGGGTAGGCGGAGAGCGATCCCTAGCATCCAAGAATAAAATAATTTTGAAGCTGATATTGAGCAGGTCTAAAGGTCCATGTTCAAATTTGCCCATGCCTTGGAAAGTATCCCTAGAGTAGCAGACGCTTTTGCGGAATGCGAGCGAAGGATTCATAGAAACGGGAGCCATGTGAAACATTTCAAAGATAGGCATATATATATATAAGAAAACAATGAATACAATGCACAACTAATACATGTACAATGAATATGTATCTTATCTCAGCTAAGATATATATACTTGTTATACATTTATTCAATATAACAATCAATTTCTTTTATCAATAATTCTATTTGGTCAATACTAGATTTTATAACCCTACCCTCACACAACTCAAAGCCTTGACCACCATATTCTAAAATCTTACATTTTAATCTTTCCTCGACAACACAAATGAACCAAACTATTGAGTTGTTTACTCAATACAATTATAGACAATCAATAACAATAATGCATTTCACAAAACTATAATAATAATGCACCTTATTTACACATACTTGATCACTAACTAAAATGTAAAATATTATGCATTGATTTCCTTTATATATAGTCCAAACTAAAGACATTTTATCAAAACTTGACAAGCCAATTTCTTTTAACAACTATCACAATTTCCTCACAGCCTACATAGTTTAAAGATGGAAATAAAAGTTGCAAAACCCAAAATATTCATCACTAAACAATTTTTAATGATCACCATGACAAACTAAACATTATTATCTCTTATAAATAAGTTCATCCAAGACTTTCAAACACTTGTCTGCTCTTTCAACAACAAAATTATCATATTGAAAATCACTCAAGTAGTCCAACCCACAAGCATTTTCAAAAGAAACTTGTAGAAATGAAAAAACATGATCGTAAGCATTAACCATAACCTTGAAGGTTCATAGTTCCTAAACTCAGGGTTCATAGTTCCTAAACTCTATACTATCACAAATTTGTCCAATGGAGAGATATCACATATAGATAACAAGGCTTAAGATTGAATGAAAGAACATACTAGCACATATAGTCTCATGAAGTCAAATAATTTTTATTAGCATATGAAGACTTAGTTTACAACGTATCCTCAAAACATAATGGGGTTGTGTAAAACCATATAATAGTTGAGCCTATTTCTAAATCATGCAAGAGCACATGAATTCCATAGGCAAAAAATAGTATCTTCATAATATAAATGAGTCCAAAAATGTTACAACAATTGCAACAATGACTAACTCAAAATAGCTTGAATTAAATATCACAATCAAATCACAGAGTAGAGTTAAAATCAAATGAATAAACTATCCTATACAATTCCTTGCTATATTATGACCCCTTTCTTGTTTACTACAATCAAGGAGTGAATAATGAATCTCTAACAAACTAGTTAATTATCAAGATTGAGGTTTGACAATAGAACCTAGTTCAAGTTATTATAAAAGAATAAATAAGTTTCATCACTTTGTTAAGAAAATAATTTCCACATCATTTTATATGGGCAACAAACCATTATTCAAATGAGTAAGAAAAAAGAATAAGTCTTAGACTTTTGTATTTCTAATACAAGCACATAAATGAGATTGAAAACCTCATTATTAAAATGCAAACACATAAATAAGGTTACAGTCAAAATTCAAAAGAGAATATATGTAAAGAACCATTGTTACATACTTGAACAAGAAGAGCTCATAGTAGAGAACTTTGATGGCTCCAATAGACCTCCAACCACCGACTTCAATGTCTAACACCACACCCAGATCTTAGAACGACTCAAACAAAACTAATACCCCATTTTCCTCTCACCTTACTACCATAATAAATCTAAAATCAAACTATTAAATCACTACAATCCTCTTCCCATCATTTAAATAGGGACAATTTTCTTGCGTAGATTACTGGTGATGCTAAATGAGGAAATATGAAAAATTGGCTTGCACTATAATAATGTGCACCGTTAGTAATAATGAAGGGGCATCTATCAAAGCATAATAGAAGAGGAATTTTTGTCAGATGTGGTAATTGCAAGTGCCATGGTAGACTTGCATGCAAAATGTGGGATCATAGACAAGGCACATAAATTATTTCACAAAATGCCTGAAGAAATATGGTCTCATAGAATGCCATGATTCTAGGATATGTTCAAAATGGATTTGTTGAAAAGCCCTTAGAAACTTTGAAGCAACTGCAACTGGTTGGTGTTAAGCCCAACTCCTCAACCTTTGCCAGAATCCTCCCTGCTTGAGGCGAAAGGGGACCTTTGCGAAAGGGGACCTTTGGGCAGGGTATGGACAGCCATCAATACATAAAGAATAGAGAAATTTTGTCAAAGGTTGTAGTCATAACTACTATGGTAGACATGTACGTAAAAAGTGGAAGCATATAAGAAGCATGCAAATTATTTGACAATATGCCTCAAAGAGGTGAGGTTTTTAGGCATATGGAAGGCACATGAGCTGTTTGACAAAATGCCTCAAAGAGGCGACAAGCACAAACTTTGGAAGCATAGGAGAGGCTCACGAGTTGTTGATAGAATACGTCAAAGGCATGTCATCTCATGGAGTATAATGATTGCAGGATTAGCACTAAATGGATATGTTAAAATGACTCTTTAAGGACTTAAACAAACACAACCAGCAGGTATACTACCAGTCTTTACAACCTCTGTTAGCTTCCTTCTTTCCTGCACTAAAGTGGGAGCTCTGGAACATGATTACATGTTCATGGGTCTGTTAAAAAGGATGTAGAAACTTTTTTAAAAAATCCCATGATTGCTGCAACACCAAGCTTCACAACCCTTGTAGGCTATAGAAAATTTTAAGCAAAAACCAATGACAACTACAGAACCAACGAAGAAGACTGCAATGACTCCCACACATGTACACCAAAGTCTTCAAACTTCCATGCTTAAGCAAAGAGAGCATCTACTATCTATTATCTAAAAGAGGTGCACCCACTCCCAAGAAATGGGTTTCAACCTTCATAGGTTTCTAATATATGTGTAAATAATAGACATGGAGAAAAGAATTCATATCTAGAGAATTTCCAGCTCAGTGGGATAGCTAGTGACATAGAGAAAGTAGAAGCTTCATTCTCTAGATGAGTTCAGACATAGTTACCATATAATTGCAGGAATATTCGTTCAGTCATGGGTATCATCAACTAAACTTCCCATGATTTTAGTTGTTTCATGCTTTCTAACTTCACCAGTCATCCAACACATAAAGACAATGACATGCATAGAAGGATTTCCCCCTGAGTTAATTGAAAGGGATTGACAGGCTCCAAAAGCGATAATATTCTTGAAATACTTATGTCTAATTGCAGGGGATCCACGTTAAAACATATTTTTTTGTAAGAACTATTTACAACATTCATGTGCACGGTACACTCAACCTAAATATGAACTAAAACTACTCAACTAATAGACGTCCCTATTTGTAGGGGCATCAATAAAAACAATATAAAACATAGATGAGGATAACTCGAACCACAGTTATAATTAGCATCACAAATATGTTACCATTAGTCTCCGATAAGAAAAATCTAGAATGCATTGATGAATTGAATTCCTCATCCAACAACTCAGTTTCATCATAACATAACAGAGCAAGCCCGAGAAAAAATACTTTAAACATAAGAGAAGCAATCTAGCATGAATGAATACTAACTCTGTTGAACATGATGAAACCAATTCTTAAAAAAAAATATAGTAATCTATGTTGGCATAATAGTCATAGTAACAATGGTATTACATTATTAAATTTGTATTTATAGGTTAGTTTATGCATCTTAAATAAATGTTAGTAAATAAAACAATAGTTAGTTTGTTTGTTTGTGGGAGTTACATTCATGTATGGAGGTTGTGTAGGTAGTTATCAAATAGTTAAAGGGAAGAGTCTTTTATAAAGCCAATGTAATGCAATGTAAAAATCATCCGAAGACAATAATATATTATTCTATGTTTTATATTTATTACTGTGCAAGTGCAATGATGTAAATCTATGTATGCACACCATTTTTCAATATGGTATCAAAGCATTAATGGTTTCTGTGTCCCTGTGATTAAAAATTATGTGAAGGGTGTGTGGAGACTTGTTGTGTGTAAAGGAGGCTTAGCATGGAATTCCATACTTGATTAAAGAACAATTTTGTGTGTGTCTTTAATTGAAGAAATTGTTAAACGCGGCTTCCTAATCTCCTTGCTTGTCTACTCTTGGAGCTTCCATGTTACTAATGCAAATACAAATTTTGATCTTGTTGAAAATCCTTTTATAGATTTCACTGATGAACTAGTTCGTTATTGAAATGAAGTGCTACCGGTCATAGAGAGGAAAAAGTGCTACTTTGATGAGCTAAATTATTCCATTGTAGAGGTCTCTCTATTTTTGTACGTTTTGGTTGACCATTATTCTATTGCAGCCTTCCCTACTTAGGCATCATTCTACATATATTCATTGCTTTTGAGGAGATTATGTGCATAAAGATTTTAAGATTGAAGAATTTTTTAGGTTTTAAAATCAAATCAAAAGAAATTTAGGGAAAGGTAATTATTTGGAAGTCTGAAGGTATAAGGTAAGAAAAAGTTGCTTTTGGTTTCTATTTTGAAGTGGCACGTGAATCTTTTAAAGTGGTGTTTAGAAATTCAAAGAGGGATCTTAAATTTTGAGAAAGTGTGATAATTTTATTATGCTCAAATATAACGAAGGTGGTTGTGAAATTCTAGAGTTTTTATATTTTATTTGGAGTAATAAGGTAAAAATTGTTGAAGGCTTAATTTGATGAATGTTTAATAATATCTTGGAGATATAAGGTTGATTAGTGTATGGGTCTATCATTGGTTCAAATTAGAATTATCATCTTTTAATCATGAATGCACATATGACAAAGATCACTTATGCTTTCATGGACATCTTTTCTATTCCTGATGAGGCCTCCAAAGACTCATCCAAGATATCAGTTAGTTAAAGTGTAACAGGGTCATATTGGAGGCTGGTGGCACCGAAGGATGGAGGAATTTTCATCATCTCAAGTTAGCTTCTCGCTTTGAGATGATGCTTTGCATGAGAAGGGTTTTTGGCTTTAGTTTTTTTATTTTTCCTTGTTGTTGCTAACAGATTTGAAAAATACATGTTTTGTGAAGATTATGTTCTGGAGACAGGTTTGGGATTTGGTGTTGCGCTCAATATGGATTGTTGGCAAGTGCGCTTCAGAGTATATGATCGAGAATTATACCCTTTTGCGGTCACTAGACAATGATAGAGATCTATCATATCTCTTAAGGATTGTTGTTGAATAATGTAAGACATTGTGATTTGAGAGTTCGAGACTGAGAGCTCAAGAGCACAGATTGAAGCTACACCTTTCCGAGGGTCAAGAGACAACTTGATGGAGCCCCACTTGGTTCAGGATTTGTTCTTTTAGGAGAAGATCTTCTATAAAATATGTATTAATATTATGTAATAAGCTTTGTTAAGTTTATTAGCATTCAGGGGGAGTGCCTTGGTACTATTGCAGGAACAATGTAATAAGGGGGGAATGCTGGCATAATAGTCATAGTAACAATGGTATTACATTGTTAAATTTGCATTTATAGGTTAGTTTATGCATATTAAATAAATGTTAGTAAATAAAGCAATAGTTAGTTTGTTAGTTTGTGGGAGTTACATTCCCGTATGGAGGTTATGTAGGTAGTTATCAAATAGTTAAAGGGAAGAGGATTTTATAAAGCTAATGTAATACAATGTAAAAATCATTTGAAGACAATAATATATTATTCTATGTTTTATGTTTATTACTATGCAAGTGCAATGATGTAAATCTATGTTTGCACACCATTTTTCAATAATCTAGTGTAATGAAATACTAGATTGGTTGAATATCTATGTTTAAATGTACCATGCCAAAAGTAACAAATAAAGCACAGCAGTACACAAAACTCATTGTCCAATTAACCAGAAATGAATAACCACTAGTCTATTGATTGACTGAGCTAAACCTAATACAATAACAACAATTGGGTACTAAAATAGTAACACATAGCTGTAATATGAATCCGAATTGGGCTTCTAGTAAAAGGCTTCCTAAACCCAAAGCCTAATCATCTGTAACAGTACTACAAACATGGTCTTCACAGACATAGAAGATTGTTTGTATTATCAAGATTTTTGACTAGCTTAATATCCATACTCACTTTCTTCTCAGACTCTTTTCTCAGTCCTCCATTTCTTTTTGTTCCCCCAAACATGTATGTCTATCCTTTTACCAATTGTCCCTATTTATCAACTTGCCAATGTTGGTTCTCTAAGTGGTGGAGAGTGGCAGTTTTCTCAGAAGCAACCCCCAAGGATGAAATCAAATCAAATGTATCAAATATAGCACAACCACGTAGAGAATTATGTGCCTTCTCTGAGTGTCAATATTAATAATTTTTGGTTGTTAATTAATGATTAAATAACAATTTAATTAAAAGTAACTATAATAGCAAGTATTTTAATAATTGAAATATTATTAATAATTATAATTACTAGTTATTATGATCAAGGAAGTAATAGTTATAATTATCAAATAACAATAACACTTATGATATTAAATTATAATTAAATAATAATAATTTTACTAACAAATAGTAATTAGGAACAAGAGTCGTGATTAAATAATTAAATAAAAAGACTATAAATGACATTTCGCAGAAGCATTATCAATTCAAGATAATTAAACTAGTAATAATTAGAAATTATTATTTATTAAAATTAAAATTTTGAAACTACAAACAAATAGGGCCGTGACATACTTCCCCCTAAAATTTTGCATTGTCCCAATGCAAAGGTTATAGACAAAAGATTGAGCAAATGTGAGATTTTCATACATGTTTAAACACATCCTTACAGCTTGCTCAATAGACTCCAAATGTTGAGTACTAAAATGCATTATGTAATGTTTCTAGTCATGTTAAAAGCTTACTACAACATGTATTAAAATCCATGAGAAAATATACACCACTCTAGGTTAGAAGAAATATACTATTATAGTCAATCTGAATACTTTGGAATTACCCAATATGGGCTATTTGTCCAATTCGGGACAACCAATTAGGGTAAGATGTCCAATGTTGGACTATAAAATATAGCCAATTCAGGTTTTTTTACCCTTCAAGCATGTTGTTCACACAGAACACCTTCACATTAGGTCAAACGGACCAAACCTCTATCCAATACAAGATAGGTAAAATAATGACCATATGGGCCTATAAGGACAAGAATCAATATATTGCTCTAGCCAGAGTCTTAGACTCATTGGGACCAATCTGGGTCGTAAGTCACTTACAGGAAATTATACAATATGCCCATATATTGTACCGAGGAATCTCCATAAGTTTGTTTGATTAAATTATTTAGAGAGCTTGTACTTTCTCTCAGATTTTAGCAACCAGCGAACTACAAGATCAATCCTCTTCAGGGATTCTTCTAAGTATCAATGCCTTTCACTATTAGATTTATCATTATCGAAGTCATTCCACAATCATCATACAAATATCACATAAACATTACACTCAAAAAGGAATACATGCTCAAGTGCACACATTGACACTCATGTGAAAGATAACAATTCTAGTTGTCATGCATGCCTACTCACATGTGACACCAAAATAATTACCCTACACATATGCCAAATGGGCATTCTAGAATTAAAAGAATTTTCAACATCAACCCCAGGAAGTGTAACACCCAGTTTTGTTTTTACCCTAAAAACTAAGTTTATCCAAAGGTAATAATTTTTTTTTGAAAGTTTAAAACAGAAAAGTAATTTGTTTCCAATTCTTAAAACCAAGTAGATCATCCATCGACTAACAATAATCATGAAATTATAACCTATACAAAGGTTATATCCATCTACAACATTAAACAATATGTTGAATAAAGTTACTTAGAACAATTCCAAAATAGAAACTTACCAAAGTCACTACATCTCAATTGTCGACCATCCAAATTCAAGTCTCGGTAATCCTCAAGAATAAAGAAGAGAAAGTATCTTCAAGGAGCTTAACTCCAACCACAGACCATCGATCTCCCACACTCATTCCTATCCGAAAGTGGCCCTACCCTACTCAAGAGGATAGACTTAGGATAACCAATGGTGTTTTCCATCTGAGTACTAGTGTTGTGACCTACATAACTTGTTATCATGCAATCCCCTAGATACCCTCTAGTCATGCATGAACACTCCACAAGCTACGTCATCTAGTCACAGTGAACTATCAATGCACTTGAGGCTCATGCATTACATTGGCCAAAGGTTTTGAATATAATTAGCGTTGTAGCAACGCAAGTAATAAGTTCACCCACCCCAACTCGACTCAAATTAATCACAATCCTACAGTTACCTATAAATAAGTTCAATACAATGACCTCGATAACCTCAAGGTGTTTGAAACTCATCATGCATTAACGCATGGCAATGAGGTTTACTCTCTCTCTACTTAGCTCATGGAAACATTTCCATCCACATGATAAATGAATGAGTTCCTAGCTTATTGATTATTCAGATAATACTATAAGTTATTTCATTGATCTTAAAGTTAGCCCACTGCTTAAATTTTCCACTCAAGAGTGGACACTAAACTCAACTTTAGTGTTTCGGAAGGGATTTACTATAAACCAATTTATACAATAGAAATATCTGAAGACCTAAGTTTAAAATTAAACATTCTAAAGAATCTCCTTCGACCTATCGAATCTTTGACATAGCTTATTCTTTTGTCGAACTTTACATTTAGTAATCCTATCTTGTTGTTTCTATTTATAATAAAAATGCATGCAAGTCTAGACTAGACACTTGACTAAAACTCTTTATGTTTTCTCTAGAACTTCAATATTTACCTAGTTTGACTATAAGCTCGAAAAGTAATTCTATACCTTCTTTCAAGACCCAATAGTTTGAATATATTTATAGCAATAGGAGTTTTTCACAAAGATGAGTGGCCTAACACTAGTTACTATTTGCAACAAAGTAAGTATATTCTCATTGGTCGACCCACCATTTTAAACTCAAAAACTCATCGAAAACTGTGAAGTCTTGCATGTATTGGCATACACTTCACACCATTGATACTCCTTTGATGACGGTTATCACAGAACAAGTCTTTTACTTTAAAACTAGTTGCCTTTTGAATTTGACAGGTTCAAGCATTTGTATTCGGCTAGTCAAATGAGATCTCATTCTACATCGACAAAGGTTTTGCCACTGTGGCTTGTGATAGCTATGAGATATTTTACAACCAAACACTTAGTCTAAAATGCACTTAACACATAACCAAATAAACTCCTAAAGTTGAGCGAACAACTACACAATAATCTCGACCTTCAAAGAAACAAAGAAATATACTATGGGTTTCACGACTGTGGTGCGGTGCATTGCAAGAAACAAAACATTGCTTCCATTTTAAAGGTGATAAAACACACAGGCCACAGTAGGTAACAATTCACACCTTGCATCTTTAAGCAAATACTAAGATCCAACGTAATGTAAGTAGAGTCATTACTTAATATAAACATATCTGTTAACTAAGACAGTACAAAGATAAGAGGAAGAGAACCTGAAGATAATCTCATGTGTCTACTTGTAGACTGGTCCACGGCGTTTGTTATTCTCTAAGTCGTTCACGTTTGCTTCTTGCTCCGTCTCCTCTCCACTTCTATTCTATGTTTTCTTTCCTCTTTTTTTTCCTTCAAAACTAACTCTAACTATCCTCTAAATCCCATCTAGCTGTGAAGGAAATCTACTTCTCCACTCACAAGACCATGCCTAACAATAAGGGTCACTACCCGGCATGCCTAACACGCTCCTCCCTACACGACCACTATCAGAAATGGTTTGGCCTTATCCACTCAATCCGTGATTATTCTCCAAAGTGGAGCTCCATACTTGGCGAGGTGGCAGTTGGTAGTTTTAACAAATTGTCACACTATTCATATCCACTTATGAGTATAAATTAAATGCAAACACTAAGAATAAATACTAGGCCGATGACCATCATGAGGTTTAAAGTTCGAAGGCAAATAGATTATTTTGAAATACAAGCCATCATAGAAAGGACTTGAGTGAGTCTCTTTTGAGCTACTGCCCAATCACCAACATCACAAAGAATAAAGAAATTATCTCAAAATGACAATTTAAAATATAACTAATATAATTTAGTATATTCCTTTACGATACGACCAAAGGTATTACACACCATGGTCTCAAGATTTAAAAACATTATTTAAACCTTTTATAATACAATAATAGCCCAATATAGAAACAATTCAACATTCATTGAATTTCACAAGGAGACATTCACGTCATACGCTCGCAGAGCTTTACGACAATAATGACGAATTGAGCGTGAACGTAAAACAAGGTTTAGGGTCGACTTACGCATAACTTTCAACTTTTGCGCCGATCCACTAAACAGGACACGACTTACAACTCGATCTCAAGTATCTACATATATATACACATAAACAATATATCAGTCATCCATATTTGATGACATGATTCAAAGTATTACGACACCGATGTTGATTTCCCATACTCAAAACAACAACTTACGAAAGGACAAAGACCTATTCTTGCAAACCTCGACATCTCGTCTAAAATTGACTTAGCCCGTAATCAAAGCTTAACTCAAGGCATCTAGGTTTATCTACCTGATAGTGGCAAGCTCCCATGGGTTATTCCAGAGTCTATTCTCTCTTTCTTAAAGATACTTTCTCTTCTTCTTTCTTCCTGGCGAACATCTTCCATCTATTCCTATCATTGACAATCTCACATACATTTTTGTGGTCAAAGCACCAATATTCTGATCAAAACACATTTATATCAAATCATTTAATTTTCATATCGAAAAGACATTCTAATTCATAACATCATATTGATCATAATCAAGTAAAAATCCATGACTTCATAAAATTAACCTTTTCTATTCATATCATCATTTTCTATGATGTTAAAACATATCCACATAACTATACTATTTAAGAAAAAGTAAATAGTAATATTGAATCCAAAAAGGGGATGTAACATATCTTTCCCCTTTAGAATCATTGTCCCTGATGATTGAGTTTTACCAAGCAAAATCTTAACATAAAACAAACTTTTATAGTTTACCATTAATGTTTTTGAAAAGATAAGGAAATCTTTGGTGGGTGTCATTATAGTCTTCCCAAGTGGCGCTATCCTCGCCATATTGGTCCCACTAAATTTTCCATTGTAAAACCTCTCGATTACGTAAATGACGTTTATGCATTTATAGCACCTTGAGTGGCTTGATCACAACCACTCTTGGCTCTTGTATCTGTAAAGAATTCCATTTAAGAATCTGGTCATTACCTACAAAATATTTCTTTAGGTAGGAAACATGAAAAACATTATGCATTTTGGACAAGACTAGAGGTAGAGCAATTTTGTAGGCCACTGGATTGATAATCTCAAGGACTTCAAAAGGTCTGACATATCGAGGAGCCAACTTTGAAGATTTACCAAATTTGATTGAGCTTTTATGGGGTTTCACTCGCAAAAGAACTTTCTCACCAATAGAGAAATGTCTAGGCACCCGTTTGCGATCTGCATAACTTTTTTGCCTGTCGTTGGCTTCTGCCAACCTCTTCCTAATCATTTTCACTTTTTCTTCCATATCTGCAAGCATTTTAGGTCCAATGCCTATCCTATCTTCCAGCTTATCCTAGCTTATAGGAGTTTTGTATTTCCTTCCATATAATGCTTCAAACGGTGCCATCTTAATGGTAGAATGATAGGAATTGTTATAGGCAAATTAAACAAGAGGTAAATATTCCTCCCATCTGTATTGCTGGTCCATGCAATACATTCTTAAAAGATCCTCTAAGACTTGATTAACCCTTTCTGTTTGTCCATTAGTTTTAGGATGGTAAGAGGTACTCACATTGAGTTTAGTCTCTAATGCTGAAAATAAAGTTTGCCAAAACTGAGAAGTTATTCAAGCATCTCTATTGGATATAATCTTTTCAGGTACCCCATGCAATTTGAATATTTCTTGTACAAATATCTGAGCCAAAATATGAGCTCCATCTGTCAAATTTCTCGGTATAAAATGTGCTACCTTGGTTATTTTATCTACAACAACCTATATTGCATCATGTCTATTCTTAGACATTGGTAACCCTTGAACAAAATCCATACTAACAACTTGCCATTTCCATTCTGGAATATCATGCAGGTATAACAATCCAGCAGGATGTTGGTGTTCTGCCTTCACTCTTTGACACTCCAAGTAACTTGCCACAAACCTTGCAGCGTCGCTTTTCATTCCTTTCTAGAAATATAGCAGTTTGACATCAGCTAAAAGTTTTGTTACTCCTGGGTGTCCAGAATAAGGTGCACAATGAACTTCCTTCCACACAAGGTTTCTAAGTTCTACAGAATTAGGAATGTAGATTCTTCCCTTAAATCTCATCAATCCATTTGACTCAAAATAGAATCCATCATATCTTGGATCCCTAGGGTTTGATTTCAGAGCTTGCTTCACCTACTCGTAATATTCATCTCCAGATAAACTTTGCAATACTAATTCTTTAAAATTAGTGTGAATGGAGATTATAGAAGCTATGTTCCTTCTTTTGCTTAAAGCATTAGCTACTCAGTTTTCTTTACCTTTGATGTAAGCAATCTCAAAGTCATAATTTGATATTAATTCTAACCATCTCCTTTGTCTTGCATTGAGATGAGGTTGTGTAAATATGTAACGAAGACTTTGATGATCTATTTTTAGTATAAAAGTCTTTCTTAACAAATAATGTCACCACATCTAAAAGGCGTGAATCACTGCTGCCAGTTCTAAGTCATGACGAGCATAATTTTGCTCATAGTTTTTCAACTTTCTTGATTCATAGGCTATTACATGCCCATTTTGCATAAGCAGGCCTCCTAACCCTTCTCCTAAGACATCAGTAATAACCTCAAATTGCCCTTCAGGGTCAGGGACTTTCAAGATTGGTGATGTTGTTAACTTTTCTTTTAATAAATCGAATGCCTTTTGACATTCTTAAGTCCAAACAAATTGTTTTCCTTTTCTCTGCAAAGAAGTAATTGGACTAGCAATACTTGAGAAATTCAAAACAAATTTTCTGTAATATCCAGCCAATCCCATAAAACTTCGTACTTCTGAAACATTGGAAGGTACAGGCCATTCCATAATAGCCTTAATTTTAACTGGGTCAATTGATATCCCTTCTGCTGATATAGTATGTCCCAAATACTGCACTTCTTTATGAAAGAATGTGCATTTCGAGAGTTTCGCATACAATTTGTGTTCTCTTAATCGTTGCAAAACAATTTAAAGATGTTGTCTATGCTCTTCATTTTTGGAATATATCAGAATATCATCAATGAAAACTAGGACAAATTTATCAAGGCAATCTCTGAAAACACTATTCATGAGATTCATGAAAGCGGCTGGTGTATTAGTTAATCCAAATGGCAACACAGTAAACTCATAGTGACCATATCTTGTTCTAAATGTAGCCTTGTGAATATCTTCATCTTTCAACCACTGATGGTATCTAGATCTCAAATCTATCTTAGAAAATACTGATGCACCACACATTTGGTCAAATAAATCATCAATATGTAGTAGTGGATACTTATTCTTTATTGTTGCCTTATTTAGCATTCGATAATCTATACACAGTTTAAGGGTTCCATCCTTCTTCTTGACAAAAATAACCAGAGCTCCCCATGGTGATACACTTGGCCTAATTAGATCTTTAGTCAATAGCTCCTGCAATTGAGCCTTCAATTCCATAAGTTTAGTAGCGGTCATTTGGTATGGAGCTTTAGATAATGGCTTAGATCCTGGTTTAATATCTATGGCAAAATCAAAGGTTCTTTTTGGAAGCAAGCCTGGCAGTTCCTTAGGAAATACATCACTAAAATTGCAAAGATATGGGTATTTTTCCTCAAATGTTTGTTTCTCTAAGGCTTCCTCTACTAGGTCCATCTTGACTGCAAAAATTTGACATCCCTTACACCTAGCCCGCTTTAATTGTTTTGAAGAAATAGATCTGATCCTTATTTCCCTTTGAATACCTTGAAAATTAACTTTGTTTCCTTTATCATCCAGACACTCAATTGTTTTATGAAAACAATCTACCTTGGCCCTATGTCTCCACAACCAATTCATTCCTAAGATGACATCATAGGACCCTAAAGGTGCTACATATAAATTTACCTCAGTGGAGAAGTTTGAAATATCAATCTTAGCTTCAAACAAACATTGCTCTACCTGAGCCTTTGAGTGATTTGCATACTCAACTGTCCACAGTTTTGACATAAAACTAGCTCTTCTAGGAAATTTACTTAAGACTCTAGATGACACAAAAAATTTTGTTGCACCAGTATCAAACAGAATAGAAGCAGGAACTCCAAATAATGTACCTATCATCTCAATGGGAGTAATCTGATACTCAACTTGTCAATTATCAAGGGTAGCGTGAATCCTTTGTTGAAATGCTTCCTGCTGCGAAGGAAGTACCGCATTCCTAAGTTGCCCGTTCTACTTTTTATTAGGACAATGATTGGCATAATGGTCTCCACCACATGAAAAACAACCTCCAATTGGTCCTCTCTTCTCAGATGGTCTACTCAAAGCATCATCGTTCCTCTTAAAATTGTCATTTTTCTTATAGTCTTCATTTCTTCATTCATTACCAACTCTCCCTTTATTTTTCTGATTTCCTTTATTGAACCTCCTGTTTCCATATCCTTTATCATTCTTCCTTTTATACATCTGATCACTGAAGTTCTTATCAAATCTCTTACATTTCTTTTCACGATAAGTAGAAATGGATTTGATCTTCTGTTCCTACTTAATTACTTTCTCATACACCTGGTCCATTGTGTTTGGACCATGCACCTCCACCTCACTACCAATCTGAGGATTGAGTCCCATAATAAATTTTCTTATCTGAAATATTTCATCCTTTTGATATTTAGGAACATACTTCAACAATCTAGTAAATTTTTTTGCATATTCAACCACAGACAAATCACCTTGCCTGAGGTTTTGGAAATCTATTACCTTTTGATCAAAATAGAGCTGTGGTAACTACCTCTTTCAAAAAAGTTCCACAAATTCATTCCATGTCACCTTCAAGGGGCTTAAATCCAGTTCCATTTTCTTGTTCATCCACCAAGTGGATGCTTCTCCAGATAACTGATATGCTCCCCATACTACCTTTGTAATCTTAGAGTAATTTTTGATTTCAAAGTATTTCTCCATTTCTGTTAGCCATGCTTCTGCTGCATCACTCATTTTTGTTCCATCAAATTTGGGATGGATAATCATTTTCATATCCTTAGATAGTTCTTGTGCAATTTTATCTTTTGTCTCCCTCTGAGTTTCACGATCATCTTGGTTCTCACTTGACGTGCCATCTTCTCCTTGTTTACTTTTACTTGCATTATTAGAATACTCATTTTCACCCTCCGTATTCCCCGTTTCATTCACTTTCTTTTCCAATTTGCCCAACCTTTCCTTCGTTTCAGTAAGCATATTAAGAATTATGTCCAATTTATTGGTGGAGTTTTCCTGAGAGTTGTGACCTTCCCAATCTTCTCTCTCATTAAACTCTGATTGTTCCATGGTTGCTTGTTTTCTCACCTGCTTTTAGCAAGAAGTAATCAGTTCTATGATTTATCATTTTGTATATTATCAAAACATAACAATTACTCATAACCATAGTTATTCTCAAACCAAAATTTATCTTTATTATACTTTGCAAAACTGTATATACATTCTTTAAGGATAGACATATTTCATGTTTCACTCAGTATTTACAAGAGGGGTGTAACCTTCGGATTCATTGTCTGACACATATTCACGAGGTGTATAACCCTCAAATTCTCTATCAGATGATAGTACAATGATTTCAGCTCTAGGTGGTATACGGGGATCCCTAGTGATCATTGGTACACTAATAGGGCAGTAATTGACCATAATTCGAGCTGCTATCCTAGCTATCTCTAGGAGTTCTTTTTTCATTCGTTTGAGTCATGACAGAGCATTGGCAAAAGTTTCCACATCATCTAGCCAAATGTCATTTTCATCATTCATTTTCTCAATAGTCTTGATCATCGCAAGTTGTTTCTGCTTAGCTTGCAGATAATGTTCCTTACTAGCGAAGGACTTCCTTGCAGTTTTCTTGATACGTACCATCCTGGCACAGTAAATTGAATCATTAGCTACCCACATAATGTTGATTCCTAATCAAGTTAGTGGACTCATCAACCCTAGTGTTGAACCTGGTTAGCTCTAATACCATATGTAACACCCAATTTTCTTTTTACCCTAAAAACTAAGTTTATCCAAAGGTAATAAATTTTTTTTTGAAAGTTTAAAACAGAAAAGTAATTTGTTTCCAATTCTTAAAACCAAGTAGATCATCCATCGACTAACAATAATCATGAAATTATAACTTATACAAAGGTTATATCCATCTACAACATTAAACAATATGTTGAATAAAGTTACTTAGAACAATTCCAAAATAGAAACTTACCAAAGTCACTGCATCTCGATTGTCGAGCATCAAAATTCAAGTCTCGACAATCCTCAAGAATAAAGAAGAGAAAGTATCTTCAAGGAGCTTAACCTCCTACCACAGACTGTCGGTCTCCCGCACTCCTTCATATCCAGAAGTGGCCCTACCCTACTAGAGAGGATAGACTTAGGATAACCAATGGTCTTTGCCATCTGAGTACTTGTGTTGTGACCTACATAACTTGTTATCATACAATCCCCTAGATATGCTTTAGTCATGTATGACCACTCCACAAGCTACGCCATCCAGTCATAGTGAACTATCAATGCACTTGAGGCTCATGCAATACCTTGGCCAAAGGTTTTGAATATAATTAGCATTGTAGCAACACAAGTAATAAGTTCACCCACCCCAACTTGACTCGAATTAATCGCAATCCTACAGTTACCTATTAATAAGTTCAATACAATGACCTCGATAACCTCAAGGTGTTTGAAACTCATCATGCATTAACGCATGGAAATGAGGTTTACTCTCTCTCTCTACTTAGTTCATGGAAACATTTCCCTCCACATGATAGACGAATGAGTTCCTAGCTTATCGATTATTTGGATAATGCTATAAGTTATTTCATTGATCTTAAAGTTAGCCCACTGCTTAAATTTTCCACTCAAGAGTGCACACTTTCGGAAGGGATTTACTATAAACTAATTTATAGAATAGAAATATTTGAAGACCTAAGTTTAAAATTAAACATTCTAAAGAATCTCCTTCGACCTATCAAATCTTCAACATAGCTTATTCTTTTGTCAAACTTTACATTTAGTAATCCTATCATGCTGTTTCTATTTACAATAAAAATGCATGCAAGTCTAGACTAGACACTTGACTAAAACTCTTTATGTTTTCTCTAGAAATTCATTATTTAACTGGTTTGACTATAAGCTCCAAAAGTAATTCTATACCTTCTTTCAAGACCCAATAGTTTGAATATATTTATAGCAATAGGAGTTTTTCACAAAGATGAGTGGCCTAACACTGGTTACTATTTACAGCAAAGTAAGTATATTCTCATTGGTCGACGCACCATTTTAAACTCAAAAACTTGTGGAAAACTGTGAAGGCTTGCATGTATCGGCATCAACTTCACACCATTCATACTCCTCTGACAACGGATATCACAAAACAATTCTTTTACTTTAAAAGTAGTTGTCTTTTGAATTTGACAAGACCAAGCATTTGTATTCGGCTGGTCAAATGAGATCTCATTCTACATCGACAAAGGTTTTTTCACTATGGCTTGTGATAGCTGTGAGATATTTTATGACCAAACACTTAGTCTAAAATGCACTTAACACAACCAAATAAACTCCTAAAGTTGAGCCAACAACTACACAATAATCTCAACCTTTGAAGAAACAAAGAAATATACTGTGGGTTTCACGACTGTGGTGCCATGCAGTGCAGGAAACAAAACATTGCTTCCATTTTGAAGGTGATAGAACACACAGGACATAGTTGGTAACAATTCACAACTTGCATCTTTAAGAAAATACTAAGATCCAACGTAAAGTAAGTAGAGTCATTACTTAATATAAACATATCTGTTAACTAAGACAGTACAGAGATAAGAGGAAGAGAACCTAAAGATAATCTCATGTGTGTGCTTCCAGACTGGTCCACGGCGTTTGTTATTCTCTAAGTCATTCACCTTTGCTTCTTGCTCCATCTCCTCTCCACTTCTACTCTGTGTTTTCTTTCCCCTTTTTTTTCCTTCAAAACTAACTCTAACTATCCTCTAAATCTCATCTAGCTGTGAAGGAAGACTGCCTCTCCACTCACAAGACCATGCCTAACAATAAGGGTCACTACCCAGCATGCCTAACACTCTCCTCCCTACACGACCACTATCAGAAATGGTTTGTCCTTGTCCACTCAATCTGCGATTATTCTCCAAAGTGGAGCTCCATACTTGGCGAGGTGGCGGTTGGCAGTTTTAACAAACTGTCACACTACTCATATCCACTTATGAGTATAAATTAAATGCAAACACTAAGAATAAAGACTAGGTCAACGACCATCATGAGGTTTAAAGTTCAAAGGAAAATAGATTATTTGAAATACAAGCCATCATAGAAAGGACTTGAGTGAGTCTCTTTCGAGCTACTGCCCGATCACCAACATCACAAAGAATAAAGGAATTATCTCAAAATGACAATTTAAAATATAACTAATATAATTTAGTATATTCCTTTATGATATGACCAAAGGTATTACACAACATGGTCTCAAGATTTAAAAATATTATTTAAACCTTTTATAATACGATAATAGCCCAATATAGAAACAATTCAACATCCATTGAATTTTGCAAGGAGACATTCACATCATATGCTCGTAGAGCTTTACGATGATAACGACGAATTGAGTGTGAACGCAAAACAAGGTTTAGGGTCGACTTACGCACAACTTTCAACTTTTACACCAATCCACTAAACAAGACACGACTTACAAGTCGATCTCAAGTATATACATATATATACACATAAACAATATATCAATCATCCATATTTGATGACACGATTCATAGTATTACGACACCGATGTCGATTTTCCATACTCAAAATGACAACTTACGAAAGAAGAAAGACTTATTCTTGCAAACCTCGACATCTCATCTAAAATTGACTTAGCCCATAATCAAAGCTTACCTCAAGGCATCTAGGTTTATCTACCTAATATTCATTTTCAGTGGCAAGTTCCCATGGTCTATTCCAAAGTCTATTCTCTCTTTCTTAAAGATGCTTTCTCTTCTTCTTTCTTCCTAGCAAACATGTTCCATCTATTCCTGTCATTGACAATCTCACATACAATTTTGTGGTCAAAGCACCAATATTCTGATCAAAACACATTTATATCAAATCATTTCATTTTCATATCGAAAAGACATTCTAATTCATAACATCATATTGATCATAATCAAGTAAAAATTGATGACTTCATAAAATTAACCTTTTCTATTCATATCATCATTTTCTATGATGTTAAAACATATCCATATAACTGTACTATTTAAGAAAAAGTAAATAGTAATATTGAATCCAAAAAGGGGATGTAATAGGAAGAATATCAATGCTAAGTATTAAAATGGTCTTCAACAATAAATCATGGTAAGATCATCAATAGAGTCATCATCACTAAATCATAAGGAAACATTGAAGCTTATAAGATTCTCAACATTAAAGAAGAGAAGATCAATATAACTACAACACTAAATCACCGAAGCTCAATATAAAAGCATAAGAAGCACTAAATCATCAAAGACCAACATTAAGGGATGAGTGACAAGATTGCAACACTAAATCATCATTAAAGCGAGAGAAATGGCATTTCAACACTACATCATCAACATGATTACAACACTAAATCATTCAAGAACAACATTAAGGATAAGAAACATGATTGTCAATCACTAACTCACTAAGAATCATTGATATTTCAATACTAAATCTTCAAAGATCAACATAGGATTTCAACCATAAATCTTTTAAGATCAACATTAGAGATCAACATTTAAAGGATAAGAATATCAATACTAAAGTGCACAAGAAAAGATCAAATTAAGTGCATAATCATTCCATTCAAAAACCATATGATAGCCAAAGTTTAAGATGCTCAAACCAATCCCATTTGAAGGCATGATCCTTAGAGATTTTCTTATCCAAATCAATTCATTGTGAAAATCATTACACAAGATGCATAACTTGCTAAAAAGTACACAAAGTACAAGGTAAGGAAAATGAAAAGCATATAGAATGATGATAATCATAAGCATTCAAGATAATCAAGACTTCTTCAGACATCAAGAGACTATGTTTAAGCTACAAGACAAAAGAGTAAGAAACCAGCTCATCTAAAAACAACATTCAACCCAATGCTAGGGTTTACAAAGTGTCTGTATTACTAGAATTTCTGAAAGTTGTATACCCAATCAATGAAAATTTAGGCGTAGAAGACTCTAGGCCTGAGTGTTGAACCTAGAGCTCTATGATACCGCATGTAAGAACCCAACTCCTTACTATCAAAATTTAATACTAACTCTGAATCAAAAAATACCGAGGGAAGAAAAATTTTGGTCAATAAATGCAAGAAATACATATTCCTAAAAATATTGTTATTAATTTCCTAGAATTGCTCAAATAAATGTTACAAGAGTTAGACAACTATAGTTTAATTTCTAATTCATCAAGATCTTACATGATCACCAATAATAATGTAAAGAGAAGATAGTCTAGATAAGATTTAAAATCACTCATACCTTATGTCCTTCATTTTACCTTGCATGCATTTCCATCAAATTTCTTTTTCTTCTGCGACCTGTATTCTTATCACATGAATAAATTAACACTGCATTCACAAGTCAACATCATAGTATTTATAAAGACAAGGAGTAGAGAACCAAGACATAAGGGCTAGACCTAATGCCTCGAGGGCTCATCCCAGATGGCCTTTCCTACGTATGTGCAACACAGAGGCTTCCTAGTTTAGTAAGTTGAATTAGACCCAATATACTCACGTGGCTTCCAACAAGGATCTAGACATAGCATACCTTCTTCTCAATAAGTACAGCGATAGACACATCCCAATTTCCACTCCAAGGATCATAACATAATTGAGATGTATAAGGGTCATTAGTGATGACTGATGTATCAATGCATCATGAAGTAATGACAAATAGAATAAGTTTCCATATACAAACACAACTATGAATAATATAGATATAGATTCATAGAAATTGTATGGGTGGGTACGCAACCTTTTCTAGGGTCCAATTACCCCAGATAGTTCTTCGTCGGCTGCCACCTACTTAGATGAAATAGAGACAAAAACCTAAGGAATCATCTATATGCAAGAACCTATAAGGGGTGTTTGATGTGAGGCTTCACTCTAACAACCATAATTTTGCATAACAATATACAAGTAGATTAGCCCATATCAATTTACAAATCAACAACATCGATCGATTCAAGAAGGTTTTCGGATTCTAATCAATAACTTTTCTATCTCTCAATTATAGTCTCCAGGGGTATTAGATGTCTCTTAAGACACAAAGATCATAAATAATACTATGAATAAAGAACTATCATAAACTCGTTCTATAATAAACTTAACTATGATAGAATAGAACTAAAATATTAGGTATTATTTTCACAAGCACTATTACAATATATCTCATCATTAGTCTTAAGATTAACATATGGATAATTCTCCAATAAATCTATTGAACATGTACACCTGAATTGACTAACGACCAAGAAACACTCAAAAACATAACTAAGCATCATATCTACGTGTTAATGGTCATGGTGTCTAATAGTCTCTAATAATTTAGCAAATTTCTCTCCACATGAATATAATTACCTCCAAGTATAAGTTCTAATCTTGGAGTAATAGTTTGCATATCATAAACATTTATCATTAACCTATATATATATATATATATATATATATATATATATATATATATATATATATATATATATATATATATAGCAAAAGAAAACAATGAACACCATGCACAACTAATACATGTATAATGGATATGTATCTTAGCTCAGCTAAGATATATATACTTGTTATACATTTATTCAATAGTTCTCTTTGGCCCATAATAGACTTTATGACCCTACCCTCGTACAAGTCAAAGTCTTGACCACCAAACTCTAAAATCTAACTTTTTAATCTTTCCTCGGTCATACAAATGAACCAAACTATTGAGTTGTCTACTCAATACAATCATAGACAATCAATGACAATAATGTATTTCACAAAACCATAATAATAATGTACCTTATTTACATATACTTGATCACTAACCAAAATCTGAAATATTATGCATTGATTTCCTTTACATACAGTCCAAACTAAAGCTAGTTTATCAAAACTTGACAAGACAATTTCTTTTAACAACTATCCCAATTTCCTCACAACCTACCTAGTTTAAAGATGGAAATAAAAGTTACAAAACCCAAAATATTCATCACTAAACAATTTTTAATGTTCATGATGATAGACTAAACATTATTATCTCCTATAAATAAGTTCGTCCAAGACTTTCAAACACTTGTCTACTCTTTCAACAACAAAATTATCATACCGAACATCACTCAAGTAGTCCAACCCACAAGCATTTTCAAAAGAACCTTGTAGCAATGACAAAAGATTATTGTAAGCATTAATCATAACCTTAAAGGTTCATAGTTCCTAAACTCTATACTATCACATTTGTCCAATGGATCTATATCACATATAGATAACAAGGCTTAAACTTGAAGGAAAGAATATACTCTCATGTAGTCAAATAATTGTTATTAGCATATGAAGAATTAGTTTACAACGTATCCTCAAAACATAATGGGGTTGTGTAAAACCACATAATAGTTGAACCTGTTTATAAATCATGCAAAAGCACTTGAATTCCATAGGCAAAAACTAGTATCTTCATAATATAAATGAGTCCAAAATGTTACAATAATTGTAACAATTACTAACTCAAAATAGCTTGACTGAAACATCACAATCAAATCACAGAGTAGAGTTAAAATCAAATGCATAAACTATCCTACACATTTCCTTGATATATTATGACCCATTTCTTGTTTACTACAATCAAGGAGTGAACAATGAAACTCTAACAAACTAGTTAATTATCAAGTTCGAGGTTTGACAATAGAACCTAGTTCAAGTTATCAGAAAAGAATTAATAAGTTTCATCAATTTGATAAGAAAATAATTTCCACATCATTTTATATGGGCAACATTGTTCAAATGAGCAACCAAAAAGAATAGGTCTTAGATTTTTGTATTTCTAATACAAGCACATAAATGAGATTGCAAACCTCATTATTAAAATGCAAACACATATATAAGGTTGCAGTCGATATTCAAAAGAGAATATATGTAAATAACCATTGTTACATACTCAAACAAGAAGAGCTCACAATAAAGACCTTGGATGGTTCTAATAGACCTCTAACCTGTTAGGAATAGTAGGCAGAAAATATCAATTAAGTATAGATAAAGATTAAACAAAGGAATGAAAAATACATAGAAATAAAATAGTGAGAGACAATTTTAACGTGGTTCACCCAAACTCCGGCTACATCCACCAACAAAGAGTCCAATATTAATATCCAGCAAATAGAACTGATTACAACTAGCAATCTCTTGCAACCCAAATCCGCTGCAATGTGCTACAAATACAATATCAATGAAAACCCTAACCCTTATCCATTTTTATCAAGACTTATGTCAATTACAAAATTAGGGTTTTTTTATGGTAGCCAATAGAAAAATAATTGTCAATGCCTTTGAAAAATAATAAGCAATTTTTTTTGCTTCAGGAGCACTGCCCTCGAGCCCCTGGCCGGGGGTGCTACCCCCAGCAACCCTCGCTGGGGGCATTGCCTCGAGACCCCCACCATGGGCTCCACCCCCAGGCCCCTACTGGGGGATAAGCCACCCATGCCCCGCATGAGGGGTTCTTCCCCCTACACTCCTTGGTTAAATGGTTTGGGGGGAAACTGCGCAAACAAAAGTGAGGAATATTTAACGTCTGAGTCTGATAAGGCTCAATATAACAACACAACCACCAACTTCAATGCTCAACACCACACTCAGATCCTAGAATAGATTAAACAAGACTAATACCCTTTTTCCTCTCATCTTACTACAATAATAAATCGAAAATAAAACTATTAAATCACTACAACCCTCTTCCATCATTTAAACAGGGACAATTTTCTTATGGAGATTATTGGTGATGCTAAACAAAGAAATCTAAAAAATCGGCTTGCACTATAATAATGTGCATCATATTAAATCTCTATTAATAATGAAGGGGAATCCATCAAAGCATAATGAAAGGAGAATTTTTTTCAGATGTCGTAATTGTAAGTGCCTTGGTAGACATGCATGCAAAATATGGGTTCATGGACAAGGCACACAAATTATTTCACAAAATGCCTAGAGAAATATGGTCTCATATAATGCCACAATTGCAGGATATGTTTAAAATGGATTTTCTAAAAAGGCCTTAGAAACTTTTAAGCAAATGAAATTGGTGGGTGTTAAGCCCAACTCCTCAACCTTTGCCAACATCCTCCCTGCCTGAGCTGAAAGCGGAGCTTTATGCAGGGTATGGATATCCATCAATACATAAAGAATAGAGAAATTTTGTCAGAGGTTGCATTCACAACTACTTTGGTAGTCATATACACAAAAAGTGGAAGCATAGAAGAGACACATGAATTATTTAACAATATGCCTCAAAGAGGTGAGCTGTGCAGGCATACAGAAGGCACGTGAACTGTTTGACAAATGGTCTCAAAGAGGTGACATGCACAAACTTTGGAAGCATAGCAGAGGCTCGCGAGTTGTTGATAGAATACCTCAAAGGCACATCATCTCATGGAGTGCAATGATCACAAAATTAGCACTAAATGGATATGTTAAAATGGCTCTTTATGGTCTTACACAAACACAACTAGCAGGTATACTACCAGTCTTTACAACCTTTGTTAGCTTCCTTCTTGCCTGCACTAAAGTGGGAGCTTTGGAACGTGATTACATGTTCATGGGTATGTTAAAAAAGCTGTAGAAACTTTTAAACAAAAGCCATGATTATTGCAACACCAAGCTTCACAACCCTTGCAGGCTATAGAAAATTTTAAACAAAAACCAATGACAACTGCAAAACCAAGGAAGAAGACTGCAACGACTACCACATAGGTACACCAATGTCTTCAAACTTCCATGCTTAAGCATAGAGAGCATCTACTGTCTACTGTCTAAAGGAGGTGCACCCACTCCCAATCAATGAGTTTCAACCTTCGTAGGTTGCTAATATATGTGCAAAGAATAGACATGGAAAAAAGAATTCATATCTAGAAAATTTCCAAGTCAATGGGATATCTAATGACATATAGAAAGTGGAAGCTTCATTCTCCAGATGAATCCAGATATTGTCACTGAATAAGTGCAGGAAAGGTCTTCATTCAATCATGGATATCATCAACTAAACCTCCCATGATTTTAGTTGTTGGATACTCTCTAACTTCACCAATCATACAGCATATAAAGACAATGACATGCAAAGAAGGATATCCCCATGAGCTGATTGAAAGGGATTCAATTACAGACTCCAGATGCAATAATATTCTTGAAATACTTATGTCTGATTGTAGGGGATCCGCCTTAAAACATATTTTTTTTGCAAGAACTATTTACAACATCGATGTACACCGTACAATCAACCTAAATAGGAACTAAAACTACTCAACTAATAGATGTCCCTATTTGTAGGGGCATCCATAAAAATAATATAAAACACAGATGAGGATAACTTGAACCACAATTATAATTAGCATCACAAATATGTTACCATTAGTCTCCGATAAGAAAAATCTAGAATGCATTGATGAATTGAATTCCACATCTGACAACTCAGTTTCATCGTAACATAACAGAACAAGGACTAGCGAAAATACCTTAACATAACATAAGCAATCTAGCATGAAAGAATACCAACTCTATTGAACATGATGAAGCCAATTCTTAAAATAACAAAAGCATATAGTAATCTAGTGTAAAGAAATACTAGATTGGTTGACTATCTATTTTTAAATGTACCATGCCAAAAGTAACCAAAAAAAACACAACAGTATAAAAAAACTCACTAACAAATTAACCATAAATGAATAACCGCCAGTCTATTGATTGATTGAGCTAAACCCAATACAATAACAACAATTGGGTACTAAAATATTAACACATACCTGCAATGTGAATCTGAATTGGGCTTCTAGTAAAAGGCTTCCTAAACCCAAAGCCTAATCCTCTGCAACAATACTACAAACATGGTCTTCACAGATTTAGAAAACTGTTCGTATGATCAAGATTTTTGACTACCTTCAACATCCATACTCGCTTTCTTCGAGCAAACACTTTCGTCGGTCCTTCATTTCTTTTTTCCCAACATTAATGTAGTTTATGTTTCTAATTTTTAATTTTTTAAAAAAATAGTTGAATATATATTTTTTATAAATTTATTAGAAAAAATTTAATTCTTCAAATTTTTTGAAAAAAGTGAAGTTGATGGAATGTCATGAAAAATAAAGAAAAAGATTTTTTTCTTTTATTTTCTTGGTAATTTGAAAATCAAGTGTATAGAAAAAAAATTGATGAATATTTAATTTTTGAAGTCAAATTTAATCAAAACGTCATAGTTTTATAGGACATCAACATTTTCCTAAATTTTGTATCACTAAAAAAAATTATACCCTCTTGGAGAAGATTCTCTCCTTTAGTTCATCCTATATTTTTTAAAAAATTAAACATTTTTTAAATTTCTAATCAGGTTGATGATTGATTATAATAACCTAATTACAATAAATTTAAAAAAATCATAATAAAACTAATAAAAAATATATTTTTAAAATATACACTCTGAGCTCTACAAAAGGGTGTTTGCAAATTAAATTAAAAATACAATCTGGTTGGAGAATTCTAGAACTGAAGTTGAATGTTTGTTAAAATTATTGAAAAGGGTAGTGGCTTATCACATGGGATGCCACATAGATAGTTTTGTTTGATATAGTGTTAGTTGAAAAGGTTTCAGTCAAAAATATTTCAACCAAAACATTCTATGTAAATAAATATGTTTTTCAAATTTGAAATCAAATTTTATTAATTTAAAAAAATCAGTTGAAAAAGATTTAGGTGAAACTCTTTATGCTACATAGGGGTCACATGGTTTTGGGTGAAACTTGTAGACACCTAAAATTTCCCATTCTACACCTCATCTCTAACCATCCCTATCAATCCCTAAACAACCCTTAATTATCTCTAGACACCCCTAAACAATATTTTCTCCACATTAATTGAATAAACACATGTTTAGATAGTTAATTGGTCAAATCCCCTTCAATCTGTTATTTTACAATATTTTATTGTCAAAATCACTATTCATGTACTATTCACTATTCATTCGTACCCACATTGGTACCTGCATCAATACTTAGCCCTAGACAAACTGATTTATTAATCATTTATTAATCCTTGCCTATAGTCCAAACATTAGATAGATTTAATTTATCTAATATCCCCTTACCCTATCCTATGAATTAAATAAACATTTATATTTATTTAATTCCTATTTTCTAAACTTTTGATTAGATTTTCCTAAACCTAATTAGCTAACCTAATCCCCCACTTGCACTACCTAAATCCTAATCTAATCTTAGTCAAATCCTATCCATTCCTCCAAATGTATGAAGGCATGGGCTTCTTGTACATGTCCACATGGTCTTCTTGCAAAAGGCATGGTCAATGACCCATGTACAAAGATCCTCTTGTCCGTCATCCCCTATTCCTCCAATTTTAAATTAGGCATGTACCCATGCTTCCAATTTAAAATTCAAATCAAATCCAACTCATCCCTTTTTCTCCAATATTAAATTGGGCATGAACCCATGCTTCCCAATTTAAAATTCCAATCAAATCCAACCCATATCTCCCATCTACCAAGACAATCTTATCCCTCCAATCTTGACCATTCATTTTTCCTTGATCCAAAGACATCTCCTCTCATCCAATCCCATCATGCCACTTGGTTAGCTCTCTTTGCTTGAGAGCTCTAAAGAATCCTCCACCATTGATCTCCAAATCCAATCTCGACCATCCAATTGAGTCTCCAAAAATTTATAAATTAGAGCTCACCCCTTCACAAAACATACCACTTCTTCATGAAACTAAATACTGCATCTTTTTCTCCAAGACTCCATGAGAAGCAAGGTTGTTCTACCGATTTCAGCAGCCATCAACATCAAGACATCAAGGAGCACATCCCAATTTAATTGAGGTTTGCATGTAGTTAGCTTGTTTTGTTGAATAGATAGGGATGCTGAGAGGGGGGGTGAATTAGCATATACAAAAACTTAACTACTTTATTTGCAGAACAAATCAAATTACTTAGAAAATAGAAAGTAAAACATGCACCACATTAATCAACACATTGACACCAAAATTTTTATGTGGAAAATTGAAAAATGGGAAAAACCACAGTGAGTGTTAGCTCACAATATAATGCTCACTACTTATAAAAGTTTATAATATTTTTTTAGGGCTACAACCCAAGAAAGCTAGAACTCCCTGCTAACTTTGTTTTAGGGCTAAAACCAAAGGAAGCTACTACTCCCTGAAGAAAGCTCACTACTATAAAGGATTATAGTGATACCATAACTATGAACTGCTATGGAAGAAACACTTGACTTATGCATATGATGTAGTCCTATTTTCTGCATAATCACTCCATCATACCAACTCTACACACTTCATACTTTCTCATTCTTCTCTATCACATTCACACTTTTTTTTTCTTCCACAAATGAATTTGTCCTTATATATATATATGGCGGGACAATTGTGGGGTGTGCTGATGGCTTGGGTCTTGGCGATAGGCTTTGTGCAAAGGATCGTGGGTCGAGCGTGGCAAAAGCGCTCAACGCTTATTATGCATGTGGCCGCATGTATAAAGTGGTAGGGGGCTCTCCGCACCGTGCATGTGGGATTAATCTCCCTGTATTATTTTGAAACTACAGTAAAGTGTGTTTTGGCGGGAATTTCTCTTTTGAGCACAGCGATGGTTTCCAGGTAGGCCGCGGGTTGATGCGCCATTAATGGCGATTGTTGCAGAGGTATGGGCATTGGCGTGGACGGATCCAGTACCTGACTGAAGTTGTGCATCCACAACTGGCGGCTCATGGCTCGAGAACCTCTTCTGTCCCCTCTTCTACCTACCACATTCAATGCGTTGAGCGCCATTTTTCTGATACTGTGTATCTGGCAGGATTTTTGGTCAACTATGTAATTAATGTTGGGAACCTTCCTTGCTGTATATAGCAAGTTGTGTTGCTCATTTGAAGGTTGTTGAAGGCCTGAGGCATTTTTGTGTAAATAATGAAGAACAGGGCATGATCTTGGTTGTTTTATCCCATTTTGGAGTTTATGAGTTGCAACATGAATGTATTTTGCACATATTTTCTGTTTCAGTGTTAATGTTATATGAAAAATACTTATTCCATGTGTCTATCTGCTTGTCTCCATTTGCTGCATGTTATTCTCCTTCTTTTGAATCTGGTTGCATGTCAGCAGGGATATCTGTAAGTAGAAGCAGTTAGATACCCATTCTTGGGTGATGTTTGTAAGGCAAGCATCAGTCCAACCCCCTGAAACTTGAGTGAAAGTTACAAACCATCTGTTGTATATGTCTAGTTGACTCCTTGCCTAATGGATAGGCACCAGTCTGCTCCTGGATCAGTAGTTATGAGCTAAAACCCCTTGTCTTGCATCCCAGACATTATGTCCTCCCATTTCATCACTTCCACCTGTTAGTTGTAGGAGTAGAATTAGGAACCCCATGCATGCTCTCATACCTGACCAGACATATATGTCCAAGAATGTTGCCCACCTTGCGATCTATCATACAGATCTTGATCCATACATGAGAGTATTCTACCTGTTGCTGTCAAGCTAAATCATTGTGTTGTTGAGCTAGTCAAGGTTACATCTTAAGTTATAGGGATACCCCCCTTGGTGCGGCAGAACCAGAAGTGAAGGGGAGGAGCTCACGCAACCTCCTGTATTAGTTGGCTGAATCTGCATGTGCATAGGAACTGGCAAACCCTGATGTTGATTCAGAAGAAAAACCAACACCTAGAACTGCACAACCATATATCTATCATTTCTAGAGGATGTGGAGATATTTAACTCAGCTGCACTATGATCAACATTCATATATATACATAACTCAAGGTGACTTGAACACCTTGTGCGGTACTAGGAACAAGAAGGGATTTCTTGTGCATCAAATCTAAGATGTTTTGTGCTATGTAGAGTCTCTGCATACACTCATATTGTCGATTTTTACCTTCTCCATCTTCCACAAGTACTCAAACGTGTATTATATAGAATACTTCTGCATCTGGAATAGTCTGTATTACTTCTGTGATTTGAAGGTTGACCTTCCAAACCATAAGAACACCTGATATTGTAAGGAAGCATGCACTACACATCTCTAAACATGTTCTCAAAACTGCATGGGCATAACTTCTCTTCTCGAGGAATGTGGAGCATTCCAATAGGTTTGCATCATTGCTTTACACTGTCAAATCATAGTCTGGAACTCTACCACTTATAAATTTCTCTGCTGAAGGGTAAGGAGCTGAAATATTGGATATAGCCCATTCATATGTCAATCAACTTGTCTTTTGAATCACAAGACTAAATCTTTCTTTGCGGATGAATGTGGATCAAAATATTGTAACTCTGCCTTAGGGCATACACTGTGAATGCCTTAGCCAAGCTCCTACAACTTATCTCTAAGTGGGGTACACCATCTTGATGGGATCTTAATGTAGGCATGCTAGAAACACGTTAAAACATGTGAACTCACCTCTATATCATACTTAGAAATCATGAAGATTACCATTCTTATACCTAGACAGTTTTTCTCCATCTGCTAGGTCTTTCAGACTGACTTCCCTTAAGCATGCTAACCCTTAGTCAAACTATCTTTCCCAATCTTCCACATGATTAATCATGTTGATCCTATGTCAAATTTTTTCTCTCAAATCTTCCCCCTATCTTCAACTTCTATACAAGCTCAACCTCAAGTTGACACATATAGAGTTGACATCAATGACGGCACATATTGCCAACATGTTTAACTTCATATGTTTCTATTCCTTTTGCTCAATCTGAGGTATATTAGAACTTGCATGAAATAGGTTATTGTTTTAGCTTGTTTCTTATGTGGATTTTCTAGTATATACATTCTAGTGCACTCGATAGGACCCCCACATTTTTAATCTAACATTCTTGTAAGTTTCTTGCTAAGTGTTGTCGTGCAAGTTACAGTCATGCCTATGACTACAGATCAGCACCCATGAGCCATTTTTAAGCTCCTAAACTTCATCTTGTGGCTCCAATGTCTATTAACACTCTATTTTTGTAGGGTTTTCACAAATTAGTGCCTATGTGCTAGGGATTAGCACCTAGATTTTTCTCATCATTTCATAATTTTATGTCTTGAATCTTGACATATAACAATTCTAATTGGTTTGGTTTCTTCCCTAACAAGCCATAACAACTTGTTTTATAGGTCTAATCCTCTTATTTGTAAGTTTTTCATCAGATTGAATGTCCCTTTTCATTTCTACAGGTCCTGCCAGTGCTTGCATCTTGAATCAGCACATGTGCAACCCAGATTAGCACCTGTGCAGTCAGGTTCAACACGCCTACACTTAGGTATATATTCTTTATGTTTTAGCACCTGTATTTCTTTCTTTAGTGCCTATGTTGCTTTCTTTAGTGCCTGTGTCATCATTTGGCACATGTGTTTGTATCAGTGCTTAGGTCTGAGCTTCTTAGAACCTATATCTACAGTTTTCAAGACCCCTAACATGCTTTAGCACCTATGTGTCTTCATTTAGAACCCATGCATGCATAATTGCCTAGGTCACAACACTTAGCACTTGTGTTTATTAGTTATCTATCCTACACATAGATTATCACATGTGTAGCCTCTGTCAGTGCCCATGCTTCATCTTGTGGCAGTTTTTTTTTTGCAGGTTTTTCACAAATTAGCGCCTATGTGCTCAGGATTAATGCCTATGATTTTATATCATGAATCTTGACATCTAACATCTCTAATTGGTTTGTTTGCTTCCCTAACATGACCCAACAACTTGTTTTGCAGGTCTGACCCTATGTTTTGTAGGTTTTTCATCAAATTGAAGGTCCCTCTTCATCTCTGCCCCATGTTAGTGTCTGTGCAACCTAGATTAGTGCATGTGCAGTCAGGTTCAACATCCCTAAACTTAGGTATATCTTCTATGTCTTTTGGCATCTTTGTTGCTCCCTTTAGCACCTATGCTGCTTTCTTTAGAACCTGTGTCCTAGTTTGGTACCTGTGTTTTCATTAGCACCTGTATCTGAGCTTCTTAACACCTATTTTATCAATTTTCAAGACCCCTAACATCCTTTAGTGCCTCTATATCTTCCTTCAATTCCCATGCATGCATCATCTCCCAAGTCATAGCTCTTAGCACCCATGTCTATCAGTTTTGCATCTAGCACCTAGATTAGCACCTGTGTGGCCTCTATCAAAGCCTGTGTTTGTTTTAAGCCTAATTTTTCATCTAAAATTATTTCATGCACTAACATTGGTGATTTAAGCATCTTCTAAACATCCAAGACACTTCCAGGACTACTAATCTTATGGTTTTGTAGCCTTGCTTGCACAAGGAATCATCTTTTTCTACTAAACCTAGGAACATTTCTTTTTAGGCTTAAAAGGAATTTGTTTTCTTTATGTGGGTCATTTCAAGGTGTATGCTCTCTCCTCATGCCATTTGGTGATGTTGGAGATCACAAACCTTGATTTGATCCAATCTTTGTTATCTTTGTTTATCCCAAGGTCCTTGGTGTGTATGCTCTCTCCTCGCACCACTTGGTGATCTTGGAGATCAAAAACAACTTGGATTCTTTCCTCTAGGGAACCTGCCTTGGATTTCATCACCAAAGGGACAACCTTAACCCTTGTGTTCTAGTGGGGTATACAAATTTGGAAGAGAATCGAAAGACTCTTCCATTGAGGGACATTTATCATTTGGGTGAAGCTTGCAAGAAATGTATACCTTGCAAAGTGAAGGAGGAGAGTGAGTTACCCTCTTGCACCATGCCATTAGACCTACCCCTCATCTCATAGAAATATTTCTCACGTACCTTGAGTCTATCGAGGATATCGCCTAGAAATCCATACATCCTAGCTTAAGACCCTTCATCCATCCAAACTTGTGGTGCACTATTGTAGGAGGGGAAGATGCTCACACATACCATTATACTTGAGATAGGGTCTACTTTGGCCAAGATGAAAGTCTATAAGGTAAAGGGTATATGGTGGTACATGACCATATATTCCTTATCTATCCAAGCTATAACATCATTGTGTTAATGGGGGTGGGAATATCTTCTATATTTTGAGTTTGGATTGACCCATGACCATTTCATGAGATCCACAAGATATGTCACACCTATCTTACTAAATCTAGGGTGTTGGTCTGTTTTTCATGTCTTCATCATTAAAACCAATGAATCCCCTCAATCCAAATCATATGCAAGAATTGTGCATGTATGTGTGTTTATTTTATTGAAAATTTTGCTAAGGTCAAGCACCTAGGCCATATTAATCCTCACCCTAATCATCCATTTTCCTCTTAATCTACATTGTCCTAATCCAATTTCTTCCTAATCAACCTTATCTCAATCCATTTCCTCCCAATTACTCATCCAATTATCTAGTTTCATCCTAATCATTATCCTAGTCATCCAAATCATTCTCCTAATCCATCATCATTGGACTCTAATCCCAATCAAATTTCCTAATCTAATCAAGGTCCTAATCCCAATCCATTGTCCACCTCATCCATTTCTTAAACATCATCATCATTCCTAATTAATCAAATCACTTGAGATTAATCATATCCCATATGTGAGTTTAGTCCCGTCATATCATTCTAATCACTTTCCAAACTAATATACATTGTCTTCCTAATCTATTTTCCATTATCCTAATCACATCACTTTCATCCTAATCTAATTCTTCATCACCATCATAATCCCATCTTAATCATAATCCATTTTCCTTAATCCCCAAATCACTTTATCCACTTATAATAATCCAATCATCCCATCCTATCATTATCTTAATCTAATTATATTGTATCCCTAATCATCTCATTCAAATCTCCCCTAAATATAATCCCATTTGTTGGGAATTAAGGTGTCTCAACCTTGGTAATTCTCTACATTTGTAATGTTTGTATTTATTATTTAATTTCCTATGTTGTAAATATTTGGAAAATCCATATTGTCATATTGTGGGCTGTGGCACGGTGATGCGTCAATCCTACATGGATTATGACAACTTCTATTTTTGTCCTCACATGAGGAGATAGGTGTCCCACTTAGTGGTAGGAATATTCTACCATGTGTCGGCATCTTCCATGTTGTGTAAGGAATGTTTGACCAAAATGGTTATGACGGATTCCTATGACGAATCTATGACATGTAAGAGTTGGAAATGGAAGGTTAAAAGATAGGAGATGACATGTGTCATGAAGCATCTTTGAATAAGGCATATGTGGGTGCCCCAAGGTGGAATATGACATGTTGTAAGAGAATATGCTATTTATAGCATGTGTATGATAGATTCTCTTATAGCTATAAGTTGTAACCGCTACGACAGATTCTATGACAGTCGTGAGTGTCATAAGAGTATTTGTCATAGCCCATTTTGGAAATAGGTGACCTCTTTGGGATGGGAGTTGTGGAAAAGTATCAGGCACATTCTACAATGTTGACCAAGTGTCCTTGGGCATGGGTTTTGGTCCATGAAGCCATGTTGGACACCCATTCCAAGAAAGGTCCAATATTGCCTTGTATTTCCTATTTATATAGGTGCTTGGGGATGGAGTTTTGAAATCAAAGGAACATTCATAGGACCAAACACATCAGAATGAATTAGATCCAATACACTAGAAGACTTGTGAGAACTAGAGCAAAACTAAACATGACTTTGTTTTCCATAAATGCAATGTTCGCAAAAGTTGAACTCGAGATTACAATCATTCAACCCCTCAATGATGTTTTTATTTTTCAGGGTGCGCAAACCTTTCTCACCAATGTGGCCATATCTCAAATTCCATAACATAGTCTTTTCAACAGGAAGCTTAGCTTCCAAAGCATGTGCACAACCATCAGAACTGGTTACAACAGATCTCTTCACTGCATGTTTAGATGGTGGGGATGAAGTGACAACAGCTCATTTCCTTGAGTCAAAAGAACGATTGCACTATGAAGTGCATGCCTCTAACTGAAAGAGAGTACCCCTTCAAGTACCCTTCACAAGCACCATAGATCCTCTTGTCATCTTGCATCCATCCTTCAAAAAGACAACCTACACACCTGTATCATTCAACATACTTACAAAAAGAAGGTTTCGTGCAAGGCCTGGAATGTGCATAACTCCAGTGATCCCCTTCACTCATCCATCAAGGAATTGGATTGAAACTCTTCCACAACCAACAATTTTTAGATGAGAGTCATCACCAAGGTACACCCTTCCACCATCAAACTCTTCATATTTGGTAAACCAGTCTCGATACGAGGTCATGTGGAATGATGCACCAGAATCAATCAACCACACATCATCAGATGCATGGGTGGCTAGGGCTATGATGAAGGCATCACCATCATCTTGTGACTTGTCAGAATCTGAATTAAGAGCTTTCTTCTTCTTTTTCTTCTCCTCTTTGCATTCCTTTTAGAAATGCCTGGCTTTACCACAGTTCCAACAAAGAGCCTTGGACTTTCCAGGAGATTTGGATCTCCCATGGGATTTGGATCTACCCTTTTCACATTTCTTGTCCTTCTTCCCTTTCTCTTTAGGTCTTCCACCAACCACAAGAGCCTCTTTGGCTGCCTTAGAAGACTTTCTCTGCATCTTTTCAAATAATAGCGAAGATACCACATCTTCCATCTTGAAGGTGGTAGTGGTGCTCCTGATAGCCATGAAAAGATGATCACATGAATCTGGCAAAGAACAAAGTAGGGTCATGCATCGATCCTCCTCCTCCATTTTCACACCCACAGATGTCAACTGTGCAATGATCATGTTGAAAGCATTCATGTGATCTGCAATAGATCCTCCATCTTCCATCTTCAGAGAAAACAACTTCTTTTTTAGAAAAAGTTTGTTTATCAAGGACTTGGCTTGATAAACATCGCCCAACTTCTTCCAAATATCTTTCGTGCTCTTCTCCTTATGGACATTCAATAGGATAGAGTCAGCTAAATAGAGTCTTATGAGACCCTTAGCCTTCTAATATTTGAGGTCCCAATCAGCTTGTGACATTGCTGTAGGTTTCACACCAGATACCATTTCCCATAGGTCATGATCAACCAGTAGGTTCTCCATCTTCAATTTCTACAACTCAAAATTAGTGCCATTGAATTTCTCAACCTCTAACCTTCTGAATGTGGTTGCCATCTCCTTGCTGCAATAAGATATAGAATACTCTACACAAGACTCCCACTTAACCTAAGATTAGCTCAAAAAACCCCTACCCAACAGCTAAGACCAAAACTGGCCAGGCTTTGATACCAACTGAAAGGAAGCTAGGTGTGCAGAAATCACTTCCTACACTAATCTAATGAGGGGAGGAGAGTGCAAATTCAAATTTATCATAACTATTACAGCAACATTAAACCATTAACATGAGATATTGTAGCAAACACATAATAGAGAAGGTGAGATAGAAGAAGAGAGACACAAGATATACATGGCGAAAACCCTTATTGAATGAAAAACCCCACACTCCAAAACCTGCACAATGTATTATCAAAACAAAGAATGTTTACAACACACTTGCAATGCAAGCTGTCAGGAGTCTTCGACACTCATATTTAGAGATAAACTGGCAACATAATAGTACCTGTCAAACCTGTAATACCTCTCCTCCTCCAAGCACCTATTTATATAGAATATACAAGGCAAAATTGCCTCTATCTTGGAATGGGCATCCAACTTGGCCTTATGACCCAAAACCCACGCCTAAGGACACTTGGTCAACATTGTAGAATGTTCTTGACACTTGTCCATAGCTCCCATTCCAAAGACGTTGCCTATTTCCAAAATGGGCTATTACATATGCTCTTATGACTCTTACGACTGTCATAGAATATGTCATAGGAGTTACAACTTACAGCTGTAAGAGAATCTGTCATACACGGGCTATAAATAGCATATTCTCTTACAACATGTCATAGTCCACCTTCAGGCACCCAAAGATACCTTTTTCAGAGATGCTTCATGACACATGTCTTCACCTATCTTACAAGATTCTATTTCCGACTCTTACATGTCATAACTTTATCATAGGAATCCATCATAAACGTTTCAGTAAAGATTTCCTTACACAACATCCAAGATGCTGACATAGGGAAAAATATTCCTACCACAAAGTGGGATGCCTATCTCCTCATGTGAGGACAAAATTACAAATTCTTATCTTCCATGTAGGATGACACATCACCGTGCCACATCCCACAAAATGACAATATGGAATTTACAATTAATTTACAACATGGGCAATTAATAAATAAATATAATCAAAATAATGCAAGAAATTACCAAGGTTGAGACACCTTAATTCCCAACAGATTACAGGTGGTGTTGTGGTGTTGTTTTAGGGGATTGTTCTTATACCCTGGATGCTTGATTAGTTCCTTAACTATGATTACTCGTTTGTGGACTTGTTGGCAAATTGAATCTAGCGTTGATTTGGTGTTTGAGTCTTGGAGTCTACATGTTGTGTTCTTTGATATCTTAGTTTGCATATTACTAGTCTGATGATGAGTTTGCATGTTACATTTGTTTGGGATCTACGAATTATGTAGTTTTGTAGGCTGGTCGCCTATTTAGCTACAGTGGGGTGACTTAGATGTGGACTATCTATATCGACGAGATTGATTCAGTGTTTATGTAGACTTTGTTAGTTGGCCTTGTCTATGGTCATTTGTGTATTGGTATGTTACATTGGGATAAGAGGATGGATTATTAGAGTGTCTGGATAGTCGATGATGGGACTTGTAGCATGTTTATCACAATATCATGGATAGCTTGGATACATGGTTTCATGTTAGCTTTTGACAATGATGGTTTTATCTTCTTGTTTGGAGTTTTTTGGTTCACTAGACCTTTTGGGAGCTATTGATGTTACAGTGTGATTTCTTGATTGGTTTGGAGCCATGGATAATCTTCATCTAAGAGATGGTTACTTTGTTGTCATGGATAGCTCTATATCACGATTTAGTGGGAGCTTTGGCCACTATTGGATCTCTTTTCGACATGCCTCATAGTGATCAACACTATGAGTTTCTCATTGAGTAGCTTTTCATACCAGCTTATGAGATGTCAAAATTAGAAATGGTGTGTGTCGTTGTTGGTTCTAATTCACCTTGGTACCAAGATGTCTACACTTACCTCTATGATAAAACTCTTCCACCCAATCTCTCTATCTTTGAAAAGAGAAACTTTATTCATCGATCCTCTTGCTTTACTATCCTTGGCAATACCTTGTATAATTTAAGAAGCCTAGATGGTATTCTCCTGAGATGTTCAAAACTTGAAGAATCCAAAACTACTTTACAAGAAGTGCATGAGGGAATTTGTGGGGCACATTCTAGTGGGCCATCCCTAGCTAAGAAGTTATTGAGAACAAAATACTATTGGCCAACTTTGGAACAAGATGCTCAAGAATTTGTCAAGAGATGCAAACAATGTCAACAACATGGGGATTTAATACATTCACCCGCTCATGAGTTACAACCTATCACTACTCCTTAGCCTTTTTCTCAATGGGGGCTTGACCTTGTGGGAAAAATTCACCCTCCTTCCTCCAATGGCCATACCTTTATCATAACTGCCACCGAATATTTCACAAAATGGGTAGAAGCCTTTCCCTTAGCCAATATTACCGGTAAAAAAATCTCTAAATTTATCCTCAATTATATCATTTGTTGATACGGTATCCCATCCACCATTATTATCGATAATGGTAGGCCCTTTAAAATCAAGATGTCTGCAAACTTTGTCGTACATTCCATATCCCACACTATTTTTCCACCCCCTACTACCCACAAGGTAATGGTCAAGTTGAGGCTTCAAATAAAACTATCATAATGTAGGAGCATCCTAGGTTGCAGAGCAATCTTGTATCAACCAAAAATATTTGCATTCCTTTTACAAAATTTTCTTTCATTTTCTAGTTTATTTTAGTTCAGATAGTTAGAAATAGCTTTTATATTTTGTTCCGCATTTTGCTGCATTGCCATATTAACTCTTGCAGAGTAGGCCTTAATAGCTAGACATCATTAGCTATGTCATATTTGGAAAATTTAGATCATTTGGATCAGTTCTCAAAAAGTTATCGCTAATAGAAGATCACATGTTCTCATAGAGCAAAGCATACAGATAGCCAACTCAAGGAGAAGGTTTCTGGAGTACTTCTGTGACTTGTGGAGCTAAATGAAACATCATCCAAGATACTTTGAGACCTAACTAACCTTCCTTGAGATCTGCATCAAGTTTCCTTCATTTGTGGAGGAGTACTAGCTGCTTAAGATTGACCTACCCATTACTAAATGTACACCTTCATGGGAGATTGTAACTTCTTTCTTGGCCGACACGGAGGATTTTCTTGAGCTTGGAAATGATATAACTAGATCTATAGGGTATATTAGGAAGTGAGTAGTTCATCAGCAAGATTTGATGATAGTTTAGAATAGAAGTTGGTTCCGAGAAAGGTTCTTCAAAGCCATATCTGTTGTAATTGAATTCAGGCCTGTGAGCCCTTGTTTTGTAGCTCGCATGATGCTGACATGTAAGCATTTTGAATCTATGATATATTGAGCATTTGAATCATTCATTGCATCATATATTTGTGTTTATTTCCATTGTGTTACTCTAGCTACATGGTTTGGATAGTTCATTCTGTGAACCCTCCTACCATGACTACATCATATCCTAAAGATCCTTAAGAAAATAGTCAATGATGATGGCCGTGATTGGCACTTACAACTTAATCCATCTTTTTAGGCTTATCAAACTAGCATCCGTATCCCTACCAAAACCACTCCCTATTTGCTTATTTATGGAACTAAAGCCATGTGCCCATTGAGGTTGAGCTCCCAACTTTGAGAGTGTCATTAAAGCACGTGATTGATGAGGAAGAGAGTATGGAGTATCTAGATTGCATGAGGTTGAGGTCCTAGAAGAGAAACATTTGCACGCTTTGAATCATTTTCTATCCTATCAGAATCAGTTATGAAGAATTTATAACAAGAAAATCAGAGTTAGAAGATTTGAGCTTGGTGACTTGTTACTTAAGGAAAATCATAAGAATCAACAAGAAAGAGAAAGAAAGGAAAATTTGAGCCTAATTGGCTTGGACCTTTTGTGGTTATAGTAGCTTATGGATCAGGGAATATCAATTGGAAACTCCAGAAGGGGAATCTTTGGACGAACCCATAAATGTCATGCACCTTAATAAATTCTATGATTAATCCTCTAGGACATAAACGGTTGATGTACGATATTCCTACCTTGTGTCTTGTACCTTTGGCATCTATGTTTTCCCCATCCATTTTGTGTATTGTTGTCTCTTTTAAATTATATTATTAGGATCATGTTTTAGTCTATGGTTACACATATGGATCCTTGAAACAAATCTAAAAATTCTAAAAACCCAATATCCTAACTTTCCCACACAAACAAACTAATAAGCAAGAAGCCTTGACCTTAAAAGATCCGTGTAAATTAAGTTAATCTCCTAACTTTGTCTAAAAAGACAAATCTTTCAAAATTGAAATCTAATATCAAAATCATGATGCCTTAACAAGATATATCTTTCCTATATCAAGCTATCATTTTTTTCCAAAATCTTCAGCCTAATAAATTGGCAAAGGACATTGTGATATTTTAACTTATTTTATTTGGTGAATTTTTGGGGCCATTTGTGTTTTCTTTATTTTTGGTATGTTGTATATATATATATATATATATATATATATATATATATATATATTCCCTTCTAGGTAGTTTGGCATAGGAGTGTCTTGGTTGGTCTATATAAATTCGTATCTCTTTTTGTGACATGTGTGTTTGGTGGTCAAAATGTAGCTGAAGAATGTTGTCTGTGCATCAAATCTATGTGTGTGGTCAACATAGCATGTAGATATAGAAAACATAAATATGCAAAGGAACTGCTTGGCCAAAATCACATGTCTCATATAGCTATGTGTCAAAATGATACAAATTTGTACATCAAAAATACATAGGCTACATGAGCCATATATCATAAATGCATGTCCAAAGGCCTCAAAAATAGTGTCTACAAAATCAGTTAGGCTGAGCTCCCCCCTTTGACTGGATGGGTGGTGCTCCTCTGTGAGATAGCCCTATCCTTGAACCCTATGCGGGTAGCTATACTGGTGGTGGGCCCATGATCCCTAAGCTCACTATCCTGCGGCTGTGTGATTTAGATCTTGAGTTGGTCCTCACAAAGGACATAGTTCTCTGCTCTGTTGAAACTTCTCTCTCATAAAGATCCCTATAATACAAGGCCTCTCATGCATACTGAGCCATCTCATCTGCGAGTGGCCCCATAGGTCCCTGCTTGAGATATGTAATCAGTTGTAGGGTGTTCTCTATCCTTTGCCTTGCTGCCCTCTCTACACCCAACTTAGTCTATAGGGTATCTCTCTGCCCGTAGTACATCCCTCTCCATCCAGGCCTCATCTTGCTCTAATAGGGCTAGTGATAGTTGCACCTACAATTCTTCATCTCCCCATATAGGCTTATCCTCCTCATCCCCTAAGTTGTCACTACTATCATCATCCTCACTGCTACTCATCTCCACATCTACCTCCTCATCCTCTCCTCCAAGATATCCCCATAAGGGACTCTCTCCTCTGTCTCCTCCATCCCCTCCCCATTATGGTGGTATCGGTGCCTAAGGTGCTACAAGTGGTGGTACTTGTGCTTCTTTTACATATCTGCCAGATTGCCCTCTCACCTATCTACCACGCCTAGCTCCATAATCTCCATCATCCCCCCTCCCCCTCCTCCTCCCCCACTATGTAGGTGGTGCAGTTGGTCCTATCAAACGAGTCGGTCGATGTGTAGCCCACCAAGCGTCATACTCCTCTATGGTACCCATGTCAGTCACCTCTAGTGTCAAATCCCACAGGATAGGAAAGAGTGCATCAAAATCTGTGATCGCTACTGCCAGTGGTATCATAGGTCCCCACTCTAGCACCTCCCTGGTGCTACGTGCAAAAGTGGCCTCCTCCATAGGTGCATCCTGGACTATCCCAAACTACCTCTATACCCTGCTAGGAAGGTACCGCTCCACCCTAAACTAGGTATCGTGTCTGTCTGCAATAGGGTAGCTCATCGTCATTGTCGTACTAAGCCCCACTGTCTCTCCATAGTCTCCATACGATTTAGTCAGCCACCATCTCATTTATCCTTCACCGCTAGTAGGGTGTCTCCCCCATGTGGCTCATCATAATCATGTCTCGATATGCATATGAGTAGGGGCACTCATCTACTACTACTCTGTCTACTATTTATCAAAGTACTACTATGTGCTCCCAAGCCCAAATCCCTAAAAACGTCACTCCTGTCCCAATGTTGCTCTGATAATAGTACGCAACCTAGTGCATGTCATGGTATAGGTGAGCTAGGACACAAGGTCCCTATGTGAGCTAAACACCATGGGTCATCTGCTCTAGTACATCACACCATCTGACTGAAAATCCCTTCAATTAGTGGTCTGGTACTAGTAATCCTCCAATAACTTTGATCATCACTGCATGCAGGGCATCAAAGTTCTCTATCACTCCTCTTCACAAAATCACCTTAGAATCTACTCCCAGATCATCCATCAGTAGCACCCAACTGTGTGCATTCTCTCTTGTGTCTGTGTCGTAAATAACCTGCTCTCCATGTAATGGGATCCTCAAAATCCTCTAGACGTCCTCCAGAGTAATAGTCACGTCTCTAGTCGATAGGTGTTATAAGTTGTGCTTGCTATGCCACCTCTCAACCAATGTTGTCAGCATCGATCGATGTGCGAAGATATTTGGCATATAGGTGATAAACCTAATACCAATGACTGAGAGTAGGTCTCTCTCCTCCTCTATCAACTCTACTCATCATAGCTATGTAACCGAATGCGTCTCTCATGTCTCGAGTCTTAGTGGCTCCTCCTACAGTCATGCAAAGTCATGTGTCAATTCTTTTTCCTTAGCTTTTCTATTTCTTTTGAGCATTTGCGCCATTTTTTGTGAATGCGTGATAATTTTAATGATTGTGTTGCATTGTTTGCGCTAGCATCACATTTTTCAGTGTAGCATCGTGTTTTCTACGTTTGCGCTGAGCTTTTTGTACCTACACTGGCCTTTTCACCCTTGCATCACGTCAGGTATAAATGTGCCACACTTTTGGCACTTGCATTGAGTTTTTTGGCATTTGTGCCACATTTTTTTCGTAATCTAGCCTGGAACGCTTTTGTTGGACCTAACTTCTACACCTGAAAAATATGTAATAAATGAAATTAAATACACAAGGGGTACATACCATAGGCCCCATGTCCTCATCTCATCTGAAGGTCTGGACTCGCTCTCCTCAGTGTGCACGTATAGGAATGCCCGCCATTACTCTCTCCACTCTCTCTTTTTTCTCTAAAGGACTCCTCCTAGCTCTAAGGGTGCAAATGAACCTTTTTTCTCCTCCCCTTGGCTATTTATAGCCCTTCTTAGCCCTAACCCTCCCTATCCTTCCTAGGTCACCTTATAGTATATCCTTCTTTTTTTGTGTCTTCTTTTCATGATTTTCCCTTGTGTTCTCCAAGCCAACCTCCTGAGGGGGCATCACCAGGGCATGCTGCCAACTTTTTATTCAGTGCTCTTTGATACAATGCCACATGGGCATGACATTATATCAAAGAGGGGCAAAATGTAGACACCTAAAATTAACATAAAATATTATTTGTGTTTTCATGTATATCACACTTGCATATTTCTTCTAGTTTCCCGTATTAATTAAATAATATTAATTATTTAATTAAATCTAATTATTCCCCCTTTTCTAAAAATAATTAAATAATGTCAATTATTTAATTAAGCTAATTATTCCACTAAAAATAATTTAATTTAATTTAATTATTTATCCTTCTCTAAAATTAATTAAATGATATTAATTATTTAATTAATCTAACTATTCTTCCGAAAAAATATTTAAATTTAATGTAATTATTTATCTCTCTTTCCTAATAATTAAATAAATTATATTTAATTATTCTCACCATCCCTCCTCATGATTAAATAATCTAAAAATTATTTAATTAACTAACACCTTTTTTTTATTAACCCAGGGTATCTCCATGGCCCCCCGCCCAACGACACTTAGAGGCGAGTGGAGGGGCGAGACTAATCCCTGGAGGTGTACGACAGCGCTGGCAACCGCATACACTAGGTAATATCAGGAGGGAATTGAACCCATGAGCTTGAGGAGCCATCCCAAGTCACAAGCCAACGCTGCTACACGTGGTGGCAAAAAAATTGGGGATAATGTCCCTCAATTATTAATGAGGTAGAGGGCAACCCCGCGATGTTTGAACCTGGGTTGTTAACACTACAGATAAGAAGCCCCACTATTTCACCATAGGATCTCCCCTAGGTAAGGTATGGTGTTGTACACCATTGCATAATTTGATATATTTTATAATGTTATAATTAAATAATTTTTTAGTTGTGATGCACCTAGGTGGTGTGGTTAATCACACTAGGTAATTATTTTGGTCCACTTTATGTTGTATTGTAACATTGGGATATTATTTGTATTTGATTTATTGAGAAAAGTTAGTACCAATAGTCAAATGTGGGGTCAGTGGTTTTGTGTTACCCATGGTTTTGGGGCACCTGGTTTTCTCAATGTAATGTGTGAGCTTATATTATAAAAGCAAGCACAGTGTTATTATTTGAGGTTGGTTGGATATTTCATTGTAGGTGAATGGAGGTGTGTGAGAGGTTGTCATTGTATTGAGATCTCTCCTGTAAGTGCAGATTGTGAAGCATGGTAGGTGATGTATGGATTCATGCTTGTACACATGGAGGATTCATTGGAGGTGCTTGATGCTTCAGGGGTATTCATTGTAACTCTTGTATTGCTTTACTGCTAAATAATATATGGAGTATGGATACTTTTGGAGGCTGGGTTTTACCCTACAAAGGGTTTTTCCAGGGTATATCTTGTGTTCTGTTGTTGCTTGTTCATGTGATCTTTGTATTATGGTTCATTTCTGCATCTTATTCTCCTATTGGGTTATGCAAAATTGGTTTAATTAGACCTGCAAATTCCTAACAGTTGGTATTAAAGCTATGTTCATGGTTGAGGGAGATGTGAGCTCCCTGGATGTGTATAACCCTTGTGTGTGTAGATTAGGTGTAAAATGGAAGCCATGACAATGCATGTAAGGATTGAAGGCATTACAAGGTTTTGTGCAAGTTGTATTGTAGATTGGGGGTTCTGGGTATTGAATATTTGTTGTGCATGTTGCAGATCTGATGATTGAAAAATCATGGCTGAAGAGGGTTTTTTTCAGTTCGGCTTCATGAGGGTTTTGAGGAGGAAATTTCACAGATGACCTCCTAGGACAAAACAGACCTTGCCATTGAGTCCAGGAGGCCCGAGAGATGAAGATTCATATAGTATTTGCCCTAGTCAAGAGCAAAAAGGCAAAAAATTTACCCTCCCCTAGTTCAGTTGTATGACCGTACAGACTGCAGAGGTACGCATGTGATTAAAAAAATAAAAATTCTTGCACAAATGCTATAGTTTTGAACAAATTTGATTTGATTAAAAAAAATTTGAAACTATAGTGCAAAATAGAAAAAATAAGATATTAAAAAATTAAAAAAAAATATGAGGGGGGGGGGACGGGGAATAGGTACCCTCGTACCCCCCTGTACCCTACGCTGTAGTTGTAGAGGGTACTGGCGGGTACTGTCGGTCAGCCCCGCCAGTCCCCCATCCTCCCTGTCAGCCTTTGGGTCGGGCACCCAAGGCAGCCCCTTTGTGGGCTTTTTAAACTTTAAATTTTTTTTATTATTTCATTTTTTTTATAGTGGGAAAAATTTCAAAATGACAACATTTGAAATGATAAAGTTCAGACCTTTAAAAAAAATTAAATTAAATTAAACCTCCTTTGATATTTTTTGATCCGTGGAGACATTAAACAAAATTAAAACTTTTTCAAATCCTCTCGTTAAAGACAAATGACACCAACCCAGTCAGCACAGTGGGACTCACCTGTGCCCAGTTAGTGCATAGTCATGCTTGCATCAGCGATGACGTCAACATTGTACCAAGGCCCACCAGGGGTCCACTTTTAGCCCTAGGAGTGCCTATTCTTCCGAGGGGCATAACTTTCACATACAGTATCATTTTTTCGACTTCTTATAGGCGTCAAAAAGCTCTCTCCGAGCACTCTGCAAGGGTATAGGTTTGGTCATCATATTTTTCTACTTGTGTCATAATTTGGTGCTTGAAGCCCTCTTTGCTCCAGTACATCTTTCTGCTCCTAACTTTTGCATACAGAGTTGGATTTTCGATTTTGGATAGGCGTTGCAGAGCTCTTGCAATGTACTACAATTTGGATCATGTAGATTTTTAGATTGGTGTCCAAAGAGAGTGTTGTAATTTTTTGATCACTTGTAGGTGCCTGAGATTTAGAGTGCATTTATGAGTGCATTCGGATGGATTTTTTGGCAAAAACTTATGGGAGTACTTGTTGTTATGAGACCATCAACATGGTAAAGTAGGTTTTCAGATTTGGTGCTTCCTAATACATGTTTACAGGTGTTTTTAGAGTTACGACTTTGATGGAGATAGGTACAGGTTGTCTTCTGGTTTGAGGACATGGTTGATACTCATGTAAGACTTGGAGTTTCATTTCAGTGGGAGTTGAGTACAGGTATAGTGATGACAATGATTGTGGTGTCATGAATATGCATGCACACTTTTGCATTGGCACAACATGATCATGTATGTGATTAACAGGTATGGGCTATGATGTTAGATTCATGATTACAGGTGGTGTTGTGGTGTTTTTTTAGGGGATTGTTCTTATATCCTAGATGCTTGATTAGTTCCTTGACTATAATTACTCATTTGTGGACTTGTTGGCAAATCGAATCTAGCATTGATTTGGTGTTTGAGTCTTGGAGTCTACATGTTATCTTCTTTGATATCTCAATTTGCATATTACTAGTATGATGATGAGTTTGCATGTTACATTTGTTTCAGATCTACGAGTTATGTAGTTTTGTAGGCTGATCACCTATTTAGCTACAATGAGATGACTTAGGTGTGGACTGTCTATATCCACGAGATTGATTCGGTGTTTATGCAGACTTTGTTAGTTGGCCTTGTCTGTGGTCATTTGTGTATTGGTATGTTGCATTGGGATAAGAGGATGGATGATTAGAGTGTGTGGATAGTTAGTTGATGGGCCTTGTAGCATGTTTATCATGATGTCATGGATAGCTTGGATACATGGTTTCATGTTAGCTTTTGACAATGATGGTTTTATCTTCTTATTTGGAGTTGTTGATGTTACAGTGGGATTCCTTGATTGGTTTGAGGCCATCGATAATCTTTATCTAGGAGATGGTTACTTTGTTGTCATGGATAGCTCAATATCATGATTCAGTGGGAGCTTTAGCATCTTAGTGGATTCATCATACATGATGGATGATCTTTTGCATTGGTTGTGGGTGTCATGGAGGAGCTCTTCATTGTGAGAGTTCTTTGACATTTTCAGTTCAGTTGTTAGGAGGTGGTTATCTTCATATGATTGGAGATGTTGACATCTTGGTTTACCATGGAGGACTTATTTGAGTCTTTGGTTGAGGTGTCTATTTATGATTTATCAATATGACATGTTTATCCTTGATTTAGAGATGTTGATATTGTGTATTGATTCTTGATACTAGTTTAGAGTTTTGGCATGATACAGGTTCTCTTAAGACGGGATGTATACATCATTGTACGCTTTGTTGCATGTGATCTCCTTGGAGGAGATGATTAGATCATGATGCCATGATGGGCTTCTTGATTATGAAAATGTGTAGTAGGAGCATTGACAGTGGTCTTGTTTGTTCTCTTGGTATATAGTACTTTGATCATTTACTTGATTACTTCATGATGGTGCTATGTTGCATTTGGAGTTTGGCATGTATTGGTCAGTTACAGATGCTCATGGATACTTGGAGACTTAGGTGAGGCTGGAGTTCTTTTGTGATTAGGGACACTTGTTGAGATAGTTACTCTTTGGAGGTTTCAACAAATAGACCGAGGAGCCTTACATCAGAATATGGACGTGAGTTCATTATAGACTTAGAGGAGACTATTCTTAGAGAGAGTCGTTGTGGCTTGGTGTATCCTGGAGGAGAATTCTCTTTTCCCACTCTTGGTCTACTCAGCGGTTTATCATCTATGAGGTATTTCCCATCCTTTTAGATGTATTTTACTTTATGTTTCATCTTTTCATAGATATGGATCTTGAGCTACAATTATTGGTTCTGGAGGTTTCATTTGAGGGATGTTAGCATGGTTATCTCCTTGTTCATATGGTTTGATTATGATGTTTATTATGAGGATTTTAGGAGATGTGATTGGTCTTATTCCTAGTTATGGAATGGTTATCGGTTTGATCTACCTTGATTAGAGAGTCTTACATCCATGTTGGTTACATGTTATATATGTTCATTTGATCTTATGAGATAGAATGGTTGGGTGTTGTTGAGGCTTTTCATTTGGGGTTGTAGAGGAGATCATACTTGACACAACTTAGCACTTTGAGGTGTTTGTAAAAGGACATTATGATTTATAGGTTTTCTCTCTGTCTTATGGCTACTTCCTGGAGGATCATGTTGATATGGTTGGACTTGGCAGAGTTATGGTGACATGTTGTGAGGGAATATGTAGAAATTTATCTTGCATGTGTGGATCACTATGATTGTTCTTGGTACTACATTGGTTTGTTGATTAGACGCACCTTGGTTTGAGTGTTGATTGACAAACTTGGTATGCCTTGGATCTATTTTTGGATTTGACATTACCCATGCAGTGGTAGTTCCTGGATATATGTGTTCTTCATTGACAGGTTTTATTCATGGAGCTAGTGATTGCAGTATATGGGTTGGATATGTTATTGGCATGAGTTTATTGATGTTGTTGATACCTATGAGGTATGGATGGTTGGATGTATTAGCACATGTTGTGGGTGATATTTCTAGTCATGTGGGTTTTTTACCTTTGACAATAGATTGGAGCCTTATGTTATCACTTGGATTTGATGCTTGTGTTCTTTAGATTGGTGCATCTTCACCTTGCCATGTTCCTTTTCTTCCATAGGTGGCACATTGGAGGATGAGAGGAGTTCTTGTTTGAGATGGTGGTCACTTTTATTTTGTTGCAGGTATCTTAATGGAGCATGAGAGCATGCTGGAGATTCATGTGATTTCATGTATTGACCCTTATGCAATGTATACAACAAGTGGGAGAATGTTGGGATATGGTGTTGTACACCATTGCATAATTTGATATATTTTATAATGTTGTAATTAAATAATTATGTAGTTGTGATGCACCTAGGTGGTGTGGTTAATCACACTAGGTAATTATTTCGGTCCACTTTATGTTGTATTGTAACATTGGGATACTATTTGTATTTGATTTATTGAGAAAAGTTAGTACCAATAGTCAAATGTGGGGTCAGTGGTTTTGTGTTACCCATGGTTTTGGGGCACATGGTTTTCTCAATGTAATGTGTGAGCTTATATTATAAAAACAAGCACAATGTTATTATTTGAGGTTGGCTGGATATTTCATTGTAGGTGAATGGAGGTTTGTGAGAAGCTAACATTGTATTGAGCTCTCTCATGTAAGTGCAGATTGTGAAGCATGGCATGTGATGTGTGGATTCATGCGTGTACACATAGAGGATGCATTGGAGGTGCTTGATGCTTCAGGGGTATTCATTGTAACTCTTGTATTGCTTTACTGCTGAATAATATAAGGAGTATGGATGCTTTTGGAGGCTGGGTTTTTCCCTGCAAAGGGTTTTCCCATGGTATATCTTATGTTCCCTTGTTGCTTGTTCATTTGATCTTTCCATTATGGTTCATTTCTGCATCTTATTCTCCTATTGGATTATGTGGAATTGGTTTAATTAGACCTGCAAATTCCTAATAGTTAGTACTACAGGCAAGAAGCCCACTATTTCACCATAGGATCTCCCCTAGGTAAGGTCCCTCAATTGTTGACGCAGTAGAGGGTGACCCCGCAAGGTTTGAACCTAGGTTGTTGACACTACAGGCAAGAAGCCCCACCATTTCACCACATATTAACTAACACCTTCTTAAATTAAATAAATAAATCAAATTTATTTAATTTCCTTCACACTTCTTAAAATAAATAATAAAATCTTATTTATTCCTCCAACCTTTTTGGATGTTAAATAATAATTATTATTATTTAAATTCCTTAATCCATGTCCTTCTATCTAATTTAGTCTCCACCCTTGATCAAAAAATCCTACAACTTAATCTCCACCCTTAAAATTGACTTTGAGTTAACATATGTCAATTCCTTGATTTTTGGAAGTTAACATATGGCAATCCCTTGATTTTTGGATTTAACTCCTTGATTAACTCATGATCATGTTGTCTCATCCATTCTCAACCCTTGATCTTAATTCAAATTCTTTTGATCTCAACCCTCCATTCTTTTCAAGGAAAAGCATACAAGCACACCACCTCTAAGCTATTTTCAATCACTTTTCATTATCTTAGTGTTATGATGTCATTTTGATTCTCAAATTATCGAGCACTCAAGCACTCAATCATTGAAGCACTCTACCATTATCAAGCAATAGCAAGCTATCACGATTATCCAAAGCTGAGTGCATTTGGATCATGATTTTATAAACAATAGATCTATTTAGTATTGTATTGGTTGTTGATAGTTGTATTTAAATTCATAGTTTTTATCTCTTTCTCTATTGTGTAGCTTAGATTTGTAGCTATTTCTTTGTATTCCATTTGGTTTTATTCATTTGTCATTATCTACATCTCTAGAGCTTACAATATGCTTTCCCGCTAACATTCGTAAACTAAATCAAAAGGGTCAACAAAGAGGAACCTTTTTAAAGGTCCTAAGCCGACATACAATTAAATGGGCCTTGACCAATTAGAGTGCACTTGGATGCATGTACCCAAGTCCCAAGGCTCATTTTTGGTCAAGTTTAAGATTTAGAATGGGCCCCTAGTCCCCATTTTACATGGGTTTCAGGGGAAATTGCATCAGGGTGAATATTTAACTTGCATAATGTTAATACGAGGACCTTGGATCTAAATTAGGAGGTAAAAAGACATGAGGTCACTTTTTATTGCATAACACTAAGTCTAAGATTTGATAATGTAGATATTTCTTTGTTTACCACTTGATGGCTGGAACTCTATAGATATGGTCACAAATATATTGTTAAGATGTTTTGAGACATTCTTCACTATGGATTTGCAGTTTCTTTCATGTCAAACCAAATCAAATCAACAAAATCTTAATGAACTTCAGTTGTTATTACAATGGATCAACAGCGATCTCAAACCAAAATGCTAGAACACCATAAGATGCCAAAATTTAAGACAAATGGGCAGCTATTCAGAAAACACCAAGATGAGGATTTCAAGTGGTATAAAAAGATTTAACACAGGATATTATAATAATGTGTATGTAATAATACCATATTGGTGTGATCACATCAATTGTTGAGCATGATAAAACCCAATGGAAGTCATGGGAGACTCCTTATTTCCTAGTTGTGGGTACTTTGCCAATATTAATTTAATGTGCAAGGCTATGCGTTGTGCTACACCTATTCATAGAAGCATAGAAAAGTAGACTTATCTCTGGTATGTGCTTGGCTAGTATAGCTGACACAGAAAATGCTTGCATAAGTCTAGTTCACAAAATTGATGTCTCAATTGGCAGTGACCTAGAAAACTACCTTTACCAATTACAAACTTGTTTTTGACTAAACCATTAACATAACTTTGACCACTTTCTTTGCTTAAGCTTTGATTTATGAACACATAACCATATGGCAACAATGAGACTTAAATGACAGTGCTGGCTATTCTAAGGATACCCTAAACTTTATCATTGAGATCCCTACTAAACATGTAGCAACTTTGTATGGATGTGTTTTCTTGGAGCCTATAGACCACATATGAATATAAGCTTGGAGTATTTACAACGATACTGATATTTTAATTTGGGTTCTAAAAATGTTGCACGACTTATGTTTTTCTCTCAAACATCTATGCAAAAGTGGGTGGGTGTGGTGAGATTCAAAAAGTAAGGAGATTGATGAAAATAGAGGAATATATAAAGATCCCTGGATGCAGTCAGATTTAAGGCCATAAAATGGCATACACTTTTTATGTAGGAGACAGTTCATCCACAGGCTCAAGGGATCTATTGAATGTTAGGGAAAATAGCTAGAAGATGAAGGCAACATGGTATTTTCCAGATTCAAGACATTTACTTCACATTGTGGATGAGAAGAAAAAAGAATTATTTCCCTGCCATCATAGTGAAAAGTTAACAATTTGCATTTGGTTTGTTAAAAATGCCTATAGCACAACTATTAGAGTTGTTAAAAACCTTCGAGTATGTGTTGACTGCCACATTGCAACATAGCTAATTTCCAACATTGTTGCAAGAGAAATTTTTGTGAGCGATGTGAATCATTTCTATCATTTTTAAACAGGGACAATTTTCTTGTGGGTATTATTGGTGACGCTAAACAAAGCGATCATAAAAGAATAGGCTCGCACTATGATAATGTGCATAGTATCATATTTTGAGTAATAATGAAGGGAAATCCCTCAAAGCATAATGGAAAAGTTTTTTTTTTGCCAGACCTAGTTGCTAGTGCCCTAGGAGCCAAGCATACGCATGAATTGTTTCACAAAATGCCTAAAAACATGTGGTCTACTGGAATTCTATGATTATAGGATATGTTCGAAATGAGATTGTTGAAAAGTTCTAAAACCTTTGTCATGGGATTAAAAAAGAGAGAGAGGGGGGCAGAGATGAAGGGAGGCTCTAATGCTCATGCAAGGAGGATGTTGGTGACAGTTGTGGAATTTGGTTTTACACCTGCCAGTTACATTTACTTGTAAGTTTCTAAAGCTTTTTTGAAAAATCCATTTTGTGCATTTCGTGCAATCAATTGGTGTCCATGAAATGGCATCTCTTGAGGCATTCTGCTAAATAGGTAGGACGTTAACAAAAGTTGAGGAATTGATCTTTATATTTAAATTTATTTTTTTGGTTTTTATTTTTTCCAATTTCTTTTTTGGTTCCATAGTTTTTGTGATTTTCTCCACCTTTTTTCCGTCAACCATTTCCAATTTTATTTTTGACCTTTATTTATTTATTTATTTATTTACTATATATTTACACAAAATGAGTTCTCTCATCTCCATGCCGCTGACTATAGAACCTCTATGAGTAAATATAAATGTATATAATGCGCATGCTCTCATCGATTACATTATAAAGTATTCATATAAAGTATGTGAATATATGGTTTCTAACAATTCGTGTCTGCATTTTTACATTAAAACCTAAATGTTTTCGCAAGAATCATGACTGAGTAAAAAAAGGACATGCACGGCAACAAGCATCACCCACTGCCCAAACAAAACCAGTGGGGAAAAATAAAATGGTGAACAAAATGAGAAAGTAGTGACTAAAAATGCCCAAATGGCAAATGAAAATTTTCAACGGCTCAGATAATTTCAATCATCCATCCTGCTTCTGGTGAAATGTTGACCTTTGATCTACCAAGCGAGGTCATCGATCTCATATAAGGAATGCCTTCCGTTATTTATAGTAGCAGATTAAGACTAGCATTTGGACCCATAGGTTCAATGAGCACGCCGATAGTAAATTATTAGTATATTGAAATAAAGTTACACTTAGATAATTTTTCCATTGTATGAATTTTAGTTGTTGTAACATTTTATATGAATCCCACATAATTGGTGTACTTATTCATTATTGAGTATTAACAAGTTTGAGATGAACATGTAAGTACATGTTTATAACAATGTTTGTTTTATATTTAATTATTGAATTACATCTAAGCGATGGACTTAAGATAAAATGATAATGATTTCACCAAACAACATATATATTAAATACAATTTTAAATATAAATATTTTAAATTTAAATTTTTTAATTTTAATTACAAGATATATATTGTTTTTATTAGATGAACTATGAATTTATTCTAAACATGTTAACAATGAATAATTATAGATGGTATTTCATAGTTAACATTGGACAACAAAACCAAAAAAGTTTGAAATATATATTTAGTAGTTTCTTTTGTTGGGATTTTCTATAGACATTTTTTTGAGACGGTCCTCTTCTTGCTTTCATAGGATTACATACATATTTTTTCCATGCGTTGATATCTTTGAAATGAAAATGCAGGGAATATTCGTAGATTTGACAAACTTCTTACTCTTGACATTGTTGTGAACATGAGTCCTTGTCGTTCAGTGTTTCCAATGTCTATTGTTGCTTTGTCTATAGTTAGACCTTGTGCTTTGTGGATTGTTAGAGCCCAAGCCATTTTCAATGGGATTTGTCAGTGGCAACCTCTTGTTACTAGAGCAATTGGAACCATTTTTTTTTCATTTATGTTCCATGCAGGTCCAGTGTACCATTGAAAGTTAACAACAACAAATAGAGGTAGATTTGGTGGTTTATTTTCATCTTTTTATACAATAGCAATTACTTCGCCAAGTGCACCATTGACAAGTCCAGTTGAAACAGACAAATTTGTATTTAACATAACTTGTTGTCCAACGCACAATAACACCTTTGTAGTTGTTCATCATCTACATTTGAATTTACTATGTTCCTTTTTTGTTCAGCAATGCAGCATGCTATTGGTTTGTCCAATGCTTTTAACATTTTTTGTTATGTTTTTCAACCAAATCATTTGTTGTAAACAAATGCGTTGATGAATAAAATGTATCTTGTTCACTGGAAGATAGTTTGTCACTTTCATGACATGAGCAATTCCCAATCTGCCTGTATTGCCTCAACATTCCTTATATTTTGAAGGAGGTTGTGGAAACTTACTTGGGTAGGTTCATCTCCTTGTCAAAAAATTGTATTCAATGTGACTACTATTTGAAAGATTCTCCAAAGTGTTGTCCCATACGACAATCCAGCATACATTGGAATGTCTCGTACTAGTGGTAATTGGCCTAGATCACCAATAAGTACAATAGAACGTCCACCAAATGGGCTTTGATTATGGTATGGGAATGCTTCACATAGTCTAATGTCAATGCGTTCCAACAACCTTGGTCCAATGAAGCTCATTTCATCAATTAGAATATATTGAATGAAATACATGCTCTCTTGGAAAGTTGATAAAGCTTGAAGTTCAAGAGGGTTCATCTATTTTATTGGTATGTGAAGTGTTGAATGAAGGGTTGATGCATTGATGTTGAAAGTCGCAACACCTGTTGGGGTAAGTAAAAGCAATTTTTTTCTTTCATGGGCACATTTTTGGAGAGTGCATTTCAAATGCTATTAATCAAGTATGACTTCCCTGTTCCTGTAGTACCTTGTATGAGCATTAAAAGTGGTGGTTGCCTTCCAATTTGATTAGAATGGTTCACAATAATACTTAATGGATTTTGTTGCTCTAAAGAAAGCTTTCCCTTTGCAATAAGTGAGTTTGGTTCAATTTTCTCAAACTGTTGTGTTGAATGGTTAGAGTCTATGTTGTGTGCCCAGTATCATTTGTAGAAAAAGTAGATGATGCATGCAAATCCCAAGGAGCTTTGTAATGGCACAACAATGATGACCCTATTCGCAATCATGTTTGTTCACTACATTTTGTGTGTCGTTGAACTCGATTCAATAACTCTGTGTAATCTGCAAAGGGGTTGCATGCAATGATTACTAGTGTGTCCAACAAGCAAGGGTCATCATGGATGCAGTGGTGTACCATTTGTTCCCTTTAGCTATTTATTTTTGGGTTCCATGCAGAAACATATCTACTCATGTATTGCACAACACTTTGAACTACTTCTAGACTATTGAAATCCATGCTTTCAATGGCAGGTGCTCCTTGCAACCAAAGGAAGCCATGAATATGGGCAGACCCTGTATGTTGCCATTCATATCTGTGAGATGCCATAAGAGTTAGGATTAGTTTTTACAATTAAGTACTTGGTATAGGATGAAATTCAAATGATAATAAATGTTAGTAACCTATACCAATAGTCTTTGGGCAAGTAAAAGCATATGTTAGAGGCGGTATACAACCAATGTCATCATTTTATTTGCAAGATAATTAAAATATTTGCTTAAAAGTGTGGTTACATACTAATGATAACTTTTTTAGTTCTTATATAGATAATTACTTTGAGTTGTAGAAAACATTTTTTAATTAACTATAAAAAGTGCAATGAGTATATAAGATTGACCTTATCTAGGACCTATCCTATACAATTATTGGTTTAATACAACATTAAAAATTGTAGTTATTAATGCACTATTTTTTTGTTTTGTAGTTATAGTATAAAGGAAACCATTGATAGGTGTTAGTATCAGTATAACGGATTGGGCATTTCTATGAGGGAAAATATAAGCATTCTTAAACATGTTATTATAAAATTTATTAATTTTGTAAGCAACAACTAAGAGGCTGTAAACAACTATTTGCAGTTGAACTGGCATCAAGTGAATTGAGTGAACCATCACTATTTTTGCTTGAAATTTCAATGACGTATGGAGTTGGTGAATGTGTTGCCATATCATGTAAATAAATATTTAATTACCGTTGTTGTAATAATATGTTAAACGAGTTAAAATATACAAAATATAAACTATGGCAAAGGTTTCTAGTTACAAATAATTGTTGAATGTTAAATATAAGTTTAAATAGTTTAATCCACTATAACCATAATATTGAAAATAATTATAATATATATTAAATATATTAATCCACTATGAGAATCAATTAATTAACTATTCATTAAACTATTCATTACTATATTTTTATTGACTCGTAATTATAGTTAAAAAATTTCAATTCCAACTCATATTTAAACCAACATTAATCAATCTAGTATAAAATGATTCAATCAATAAGAAATTGCATTTGTCGTTTGATTTCATTTAGGGAATGCTTTTGCCCTGTGCTGTGTTCTTGGAAACCTATAATCTTCTTAAAAAGATCTTGCCATAATTTATCATGCTAGCAGTCAAGTTAGTCATCATTGAGACTAATTGTGACCATAGATAATTCTGAAGTAACTTAGGCTTTATTCAGAAACACCAATACCTTCTTTCCAAGGTTTAAATAAGATCTATTTGGAGCAAATAAATATTTTAAGAAGTTAGAAAAGCTAGCAATTTTTTTGGAAATTTGAATTTTTAGTGGGTCAAGTTTGATATAACCTAAACATAATTTCTTATTCATAAAGTTCATATTATGTAACAAGAATTGGTAGATTCTCAAAGAAAGAGTATGTTTCATAGGGATCTAGGAGAGTTGACTGATATATTTCAGAAAAAAAGATGCTACACCCACATTCATATCAGAGATTGGGGCTTAGGCTGTGTTTGAAGAGCCTTGTGATGCCATCTTGAGGATGGTGCCATGGTCTTGTACCAGACCACAACTCTTTCCTGATGACATTCTCAAACATGTTATTGGGGCCATTTGGTAGACAACTTTATACAATAGAGAACACTTATAATGTTGAGTAGGGTTGATCATTGCTTACCTTCCCATTTCCTCTTTGTTTCTTGCCCACATTTGGTGGCAACAGATCATGCTTTGTATTGTACCTCCAACTATTTCCTTCCCCCTGCTTTACAAGTTTCCTGATATGTCAATGTCTTATTTTAGCAAATTGTAATACAGAAGGAAAGTTAACATTGGTATTACAATTCTTACTAAATGCATTCCATAATTACAAGTTCCAAATATTTGGTCTAATGTGTTCATGTTTGCCACTCTAATACAATATAAATACAAATGAAAATGCAAGGTAGGTGCTAGCCACTAAGTGGCACTTGTATATTCTCTTCTTGTTGGAGAAATAAGTTGAAGTAAAAGGCAAGGTTGCCTAGTTATTCTTGTTGGAGAAATAAATTGAAGTAAAAGGCAAGGTTGCCTAGTTGTTATTCTTGTTGGAAAATAAGTAGAAATTATAAAGGCAAGGTTGCCTAGTTGTTATTCTTGTTGGAAAATAAGTAGAAGTTATAAAGGCAAGGTTGCCTATTTATTTTTATTGGAAAAATTAAGTATAAAAGGCAAGAATACCTAATTCTTATTCTTGTTAAAAAAAAAGTAAAAAAGACAAGATTACCTAGTTTTATTCTTGTTGGAAAAATAAGAAGTAAAAAGGCAAAGTGACCTAGTTGTAAAATCTGGTTTGGAATCACCTCATTCATAACTCTACAATGTGTCTTTTCCTTGCCATACTCAAAGGTGTAAAAAATCAAAAATTAAATGTTAAATGTTAAATAATTTCTTTGTTTATGTATTAATGTAACGTGAGCAGTGTAACATTACTCGTGGGATTAATTTTGTCAATTCATAAGTGTGAGACCTAGGTTCAACATTACTCTGCAGTAAGACTATCCACATAATAATCTCTATTGTGAAAGGAATAACATGCAAATTTATTATAGGAATTTGACTGTCTATAGTAAGATATATCATTTATTGGAGGGTGTAAAAATAATAAAGGTAGTACAAATCCAAATAACTAGCCCATCACAATGTAGACAGTAACATTACAAGATTAAAATATTTTAATGGATTACTGCATAGTCAAAACATACTAAAAATGTATTCAATGCTTAAAGTGAAGAAAGAAAGCATCAAGAAAAGAAATGAAGCAGATACTAGGACACCAAATGAAGTAGATACCAAGACAATATCAAGCATAATTTCTTTTCAATGCATGTACTAAGCAAAAAAAAAAAATCATCATAATTGGTACTAACCTTTGTACGGTTAGGGTTGCTTTCAAGAAATCTTAGTTAAATTCACCTTATAAAAAAATGTTTTTCCAGGTTTATAAAATGAAGCCAGACAAGATTAAGTAGTGTAAGTTGAAACATACTATTGAGTTGATTTCAGAACTATTGCTTCTTTAATTCTTTCCATATCATCATTCATTCCTAGTTAATAAAGAGATAAAAATAATTAGTGCTATAAACTAATTATTGGAAGAGGGTAAAAAATGTAAGACAACCCGGGTAGATTGCTAAGTTCCCCAGATTAAATTTAAAGAATAGCCATAGTAAATATTCAATATATAAGCTAAGATATAAGATAACAAAGAAACAAATCCTATAACAGTGAAAACAAAAAATACAACAAACTGAAAAAGATGAGTAGAGAAATCTAAAGTATCAATACATTTTTAAATCTTTGCAACCTTAAAACATGGATTTTTTACCTCAGTTATATACGGTTTACAAGCTTCTGTAGAAGTGAGAGCAATGGTAGAATAATAACTAACAAGCATTACTTTTATAGATGACTTCCATGCACTATTCAAAAGCTGAAGGTGGCAGAAAATATTAAAGAGGTATGATATTTATGCATCTTTAAAGCTAGTTTTAATGAGGCATGCTATACTACTGTTGAATTTCACTCAAAAGATCTACCAGTGTGAAGATTTCTCATTGCCTATTTACTCTTACTTCTACTGCAGTGTACTTAGTTAATGCATACATAGCTATATATTTACTTTGACAAGACAAAGTTGGTGGTAAACTTTAGGAAGACACAAGATAAACTTAATAAAATTTTATGGCTGCTTGTTTTTGCTCGGTGACCTATGCTCAAACACCACATAGCATTGCGGCAGTTTCTTTCAAACGATTGCATAAAAAATCTACGCCTCACATCACCCTCTTGAAAGAGAAGGAAGTCAAATCTCTGCTCAATTCCCAATAAGGATGGGTAGTGTTTTTATTTTATATGTTTCTTTCATCCTCTTTCTCTCTATAACGTGGAAAATTGAATACAAAATATTTTCTCAGAAATCATATAAATAAAATATGATTTTGCTGACCATGTTTGCATGAGTTTGTTGAAGTCACGGGCTTCACAGGAAAATTTAATGTCAAACTCAATAATATTATTGTGAGGACCGCCCTTTTTACTATTGTTGTTATGACTATTTATAGTACTGTTATTGTTACTTTCATATTTGTGGGATAGCAGTTCCCGGAATTTGTCAGACTATTAAACTTTATTATGTTTTCGAAAAAACTAATTGGGTGATGTTTGGATAAGTTTACTTTTCAGAAAAATGAATTAGGTGATGATGGAAAATTGTAATATGATTTTAATTATGTTAAATTGTACTATGGCATGAGAATGCATGTTTTATTTAAGTTGCTTCGGCTATGATGATTTTATGTGGTTACTGATCTTGTAATTGAGTGTGCAGGGATTACTAATCGAACCACAGATTTCGGAGATCATTCCACACCTTGTTATTTGTTATTCCCTGTTAAGCCGATCTGGTTCCACGAGGAACCAAGATCTCTTTGTGTTTGATGTCATGATGTAATGTGGTCTTTCGTATGGTCGAGTGGGTTAGGTTACCCTCATGTAACATTATTTTATAAATTGTGTTGTAAAGAGATTGAAGTTGAATTTTTTTATTTTATGTAAAGTATGAGGCCCTTTTCTTGTGCCTTACCTTGACCAGGGGTGTCTTGTATGGGTTAAAGTTGACCCTGGGTTATACCCCATGGGTCCAGGGGCCCATTTGGCATGGATAACCCTTGAGTAACCTCCATCTAGTCAACTTAACCTTCCCCTAAAGTTAAGTGGCGAAAATTGGAGGTAGGAGGGGACATGATGGGTTGTACCAACACTCAACCCATCCCCTCTACATTCCCCTAGATAAGAGATGCCATCCATTAGTGAAGGTCACCTCTTCTTTAGTGAGATTCCCCCATGTACTATGGGGACACCCATGTGAAGAAAGGAGAAAGAGGCATGGGTCACCTGTCTTGTTCCCATTTAACTCTTTTTTTATTTCTCCCATGAGAAAGTGGAGTCACATGAGAGGAATAAGGAGTACCCTTGGGAATGGAGAGTGACATAAGCCACCAGGACAGAATAGTGGTTTTGGGGAAGGGTGAGGAGGTGACAAGTGTCACTTCCCCATTTCTCAAAATTAAAAGAAAGAGAATTTGGGTTATTTATTTTAAAATTTTGGGATGAGAGGGAGTTAGTGGAATTTTGGGAAAACTTTCATTTTCGCCTTACCAAAAAACAAAAATAGAGAAGATAGTTTGCAAGATAGAGAAGGGAGAGGGAGTTGGTGGCTAAGGTTGGAAGTGAACTCTGTGGACTCTGCAACAGCTTCATTCCAGGAGGGCTTGCAAGGTTCGTCTGAATTTTACCTTTGTTTTTGTAGAACTGAAATGTGTATGAAATGTGTGTGAAATTTGTGTTTAGATTTGTTTTCTGTGGGGTTCTTGTCGGGTTGTTTGACAGAGCGTCTCCCACTTGGGAGAAATGCTCATCAAGTTTGGGGTAGGGGAGGAGAGATCCTCCTCGGGTGCATACCTGTTTCCATCTTTTGGGATGTTGAAAGCCTTGAGGGCATGTATCTGTGACTGTATTTTTGACTTGAGAGTCATATATAGATTACTTAAAAATTGTGATCACACTTGGTTTGAGACCAAGAGAAATTTATATTGGTTCATTTATCTGTCAGGGTGACACTCTGGAGTCAAGTGTGTCCACTCCCCTGCCCCTTATGAAACTCACTGTAGTTGAGTTTCCGTATTGTGTAAAATACCCACGGGTGTATGTGTGCTTTGGGATTGTTGTTGTTTCTGTTGTGAAGTGGAGTGTTTGAGTACCCAGGTGTGAGTATGGTCTCCCTAGCTCGGGAGTGACCCACTTGCGGGTCTACGGAAGGGAGGAGAGCTAGTTGCGTGGTGTTTTCTTCTTTGTTTGTCTTTGATACGCAGGTTTTCTCTTGGAGCTTCTGGTTGGATATGTATGAAGAAGAAGATAATCTTCTTGTCATGAGAGTTGAAGAGAGAGTTCCTCTCTTGTTATTGTTGTAATTTAATGTTATTCTGGGAGTGAAGAAAATCACCTCCCTGATCTTGTTATTATTGGACTTTTATTTGGTTGTCATAAGCTATCAGTAGTATGTGTTTGGGAGAAGGGAATCTGGGAAGCTAGTTGTTGTATCCCTGGTTTAAATTCTGTAATCTGAATGTGCTTAAATTTTCAAGTTGATTTTTGTAAACCTTGTTCAATAGCAATTTATTTGTGTTTCAAGTATTACTGAAAGGAAAAGTTCATTGTGTTTTTAAACTGAGTTGTTTACGTTTGAAAGTTTGTAACTAGTTGAAATGTTAGTTTTTATAGTTCAATGTTATAATGGAAAAGACAGTTTTAAATGTTTGAGTTATTCTCCATAGTCAGTGGATTCTGTTAATTTGGAAGGATTAGAGGAAATCTAGCATGTATATATGTTTCTCTGTTTGTAAATTTAAGAAACTTAAATGTTTATGAAAATGGAAATATATACATATAATAAGAGAATATATATATTTACCATTTCTACCGATTAAGTGAAATTGGGATATGTATATATATATATATATCTAATTGTTATGACATTATCTTTATAACAGGTTGATTTGGAGAAAATGAATAAAGTAGTGAATTTGAGAAATTTAGGAATTATATATATACATATAAGAATATATATATATAAATAAATTTATATATATATAGATATATATATATTTCACATTTTCAGTAAGTATCATTTTTATAGAATAATAGAGAAATGGAAAGTAATTATCATTTTTATGAGATTGAATGATATATATCAATATAAAAATAGATATATATATATATATATGAAATATATATATATATATATATATGAATATATATATATATACATATAAATATATTATTGTTGATAGAAATCAACGAATAGCACCATAAGAATGACTGTCAAAGTTTAAGCCCGCGGGAGAAAACACAGTCGCGGTTATATTGGGCGGTGGGGAGAAATCCCGACCGCAGGCCCTCACATATACATGGAGGTGTGGAGTGGGGCGGAGCCCCACCCACACCCCACGTCGTGGGAATGTGGGTGGGGCTCCACCCCACTCCACATCCCCCCTTCCCCTTATGCCTCCCGCGGCCTGCATAGGCCTTCCCCTCCGCGGCCGACCTTGCTTCTCCGTCGCTGCGGCTGACTCTGCCCTCTCTGTCACTGCGGCCACCACCGCCCATGGCCACCGTCGGCTGTGGAATCTCAAGAAAATAAAATGTTAGGGCTTTGGCCCTAACATATGATTGGTTTATTTGGAAAATAAATACATTTTTATAGCTCTATATATAGGCATATATATATACTATATATGTCTATGTATATAGCTATATATATAATAAAATAATGATTATATATCTATCTATATATTTATATATATATATATACATAGAGATATATATATAGTGGTAAACCAATTTCGTCCTATACATAGACATTAAAATATAGATATATATATATATATATATAATATACATACATAGGAGTAAATCTATGAACCCTTTTATTGGGCCCTCGTTTAAAATCGTTATAAACTATGTCTCATGGATATAGAGAAAAAAAAAATATAACAAATTATATTTTTCACAGTAGATGTTACTAAGTGATGAACACAACAACCAAAGAAGTTATATTACCATGATCAGGGTTTTATAAAGTGGAGAGCCTCCTACATCTATTTACAACGTTATACGAGTCACAATCAGTGTATTAGTAGTCATTATTAGTAATAGTAACAACAGTAATGATAAACAAGAGAAAATAAAATTATAAGTATAAGGAGTGTAAAGGAATAATCAGTGATACTCTGGAAAGAGTTTCTCGGAAGTTTCAACTATCAACGTAATTTCAATCACCCGGAAAATGAAGAGGAAAATTACACATCACCTTGCTTAAAAGAACACTGGAAATAAACTTAAGAAGCCACCACAGACATTCCGTGTGGCCATTTTAATCTCAACTGTAGTAAACGACCTCATAAGTAAACCTGTAAGAGAGTCCGAAGAAGAAAAACTAACATTGGAAAACACAGAGGAGAAAATGCGCGACATTTCTCACATGGGATAAGAGAACTAAGTTGACGGACCCTTCTGCCAAATCTGCTTAGGAACAAGTTGACTAAGTATATATGAAGAGGAGGAACCTAGATCGGGGAAGATTAGGAGACCGAGTCCAGCGAAATAGTAAGCCAGCCTTTGTGACCTAGATCATCCTGAAATTAGGTTTAATATCAACAATAGCTGCAGTGATAACCCTTATTGACGTAAATCATGAAGAAAGGACAGGATGCACATAAAGAAAGCATAGAAAACGAAAGAGAGAGAGAGACCGAAATATAAACACACTAAATTAACAGAGAAATAGATAAGGTAAGGGCGATAAAGATACAATCAAAATTAAGAACTTGTGAAAAGGGAAGAGAGAGCAACCAAATCGCCTTGTTGAAAATGCTAAGTCATAAGAGGAGTATGTTTCAGGAAACAAGAGAGGAGACAGACAACCATGCCTGGCTGAAAAATGACTAAATAGGGAGATCACTAGCCGGTTTAGTCGGAACAAGGCGTCGTGGGAAGTTGTTACTCTATCAGCGAACCACGTGCGTAAATGAGTGCAGCGTAATTCCCACTAACGCCGTAAGGCATTATGCTACCGAAAATTGCCGAGGGTTCGATTTAGGAACTTTGGTAATCTCACTCTTGCAATGATGTTAGCAGCGTTGTATAGACCCTCTTGTTGATCTGTATGCGTCTGGTTGCACGCAATTGTACTTATATCCCGCCGAACATTGTAGTGTTTCGCCATGAGAGAACACCGTCGAGCATGTATACGCATGCGAAGGGGGTTTTTAGGACAGTGTGAGAAAAGTTTTTCATATCTCGTGTCATAACCACATGGCAGATGTGGCTATGACACGTGCGATGTGTGTTGTGACCACATGGAAAATGTGGGCATGACATTTGGTATCAGAGCCAAGTTTTAAACACTGGGCGTATTTGGGCACGTTATTATTCTGCACCTTTGGCTAATTAGTTTCTACCTTGTTTTGTAGGATGCCTCCCCAACGTGTTTGACGAGCGCGATCATGCCACACAGCGTCAGTCGAGGTGCACAGCGATTCCTCAGCCGAGGGACTGGCACCTGTAGATACAGCAGCACCACCTGCACCACCTGTACCACAAGCACTACTAGTACCACAGGAGACACCAGTAGTTACAGCAGCACCACCTGCACCATCAGTACCACAAGCACCACTAGTACCACAGGCGACACCAGTATTGGATATAGGTCCACAGATCTTACAGGCATTACAGACTATGCTAGACAGGTTACCACCAGTGATTCCTGAGCCACGTATAGAGCCTCGTGTTGATCCGCGAGAGGAGCCACGTGCCGAGTCACGTATTGAGCCACGTATGGAGCCCTGCGTTGATCCACTAGAGGTGCCACGTGTGGAGCCCTTCGTTGAGATTCCTGACACAATAGCAGAGGAGGTAGGGTCAGCCTCCCGAGCACGGAGCAGGAGTCCTCCGAGACTTTTGAGACAAGAACAGGTTCAGCATGGAGTATATGAGGATGGTGTGGAAGAGCCACTTGTGAGACTTAGAGACAGAGGGGACCCTATCAGAGATCTACTGAGGCTCAACCCACCCACTTTCGCAGGTGCTACAGAGGGAGCTGTGGCCGAGGCTTGGCTAATTAGCTTAGACAGGTGTTTCGCATTGCGACCGTATGGGAGCAACACGAAAGCACGAGTGGCAGTTCATCTTCTTAGGGATGCAACAGCCACCTGGTGGCGCACAGAGGAGTGCAAGCGCCGACTCTCCGTGGATACACTCACATGGGACATCTTCATTGAGCGCTTCAATGCGCGATATTTGTCCGAACATTATAGACAGCGCAGGATCGATGAGTTCCATGATCTATAGCAGAGGGGACTCACCGTTACTCAGTATGAGAGCTGATTTATAGAGCTTTCTCATTACGCGGAATACCTCCATGACGAGAAAATCTTAATACACAAATTCATCAGGGGGCTAAATCACGGAATAGCAGGACCAGTTCATATGGAAAATCCCCATACCATGAGCGAGGCTGTTGAAAAGGCCCTTATATCAGAGGAAATTCAGGGACGAGGACAGAATTCACGCCCATAGTACCAGGAACGGAATCCCCAACAACAGCAAAATTTCTGAAGGCCTCAAAACACAACACAGAGAGGAGGATATAATCCTTCATCATTACCTCCTAGGCCTCCACAGCAGCAGCAACAGCAGCAAAAATCTAAATTTCAACAGAGGGGACAGGGAGGACAGAACCGTGGATGGCAGCAGCAGGGTCCACGCAGAGATCAGAGACAGCAGGGTTCATCGGCAGGACCCGCAAGGTCCCAGCAGTCTTACAGAGGCTCACAGGGATCCACCAGACGGACTAGGCAACAACAATCAGGCAGAACACAGTCAGGGCAGTTACAGGTTCGAGGACCATGTTATGTATGTGGTGGGGCAGGGCATCTGGCTAGAGAGTGCCCGCAGGGATTTACTGCAGGGGGTCAGCCCTGATCAGGAGGGTCTGAGCAGACCGTTGGTGACGTGGGCAGATCTCACCACATGTTTGCAGCGATTGATAACCGCCAGGCCGATTTCCAGGCTTCTGTCATCGAGGCAGCAGGTACGATTAGAGACTTTCCCATCTCGATCCTTTTTGACTCAGGAGCTACTGACTCCTTTTTGTCTACATCGTTAGTGGAGCGTTGCAGGCTGGTGGCTTCTAGGCAAGACATTAGGTGGGAAGTTGAGTTGGCCTCAGGGGCTAGGATGTCAGTAGATACCTTGGTTAAAGACTGTGAGATCACATTGGGATCCTTCACCACAACATGCGACCTTAGGATTATGCCATTAGGGTCTTACGGAGTAGTTCTGGGTATGGATTGGCTTGCGACGCATAGAGCCAAGCTTGATTGTCGCTAAAGAACGATTAGCTGTTTAGACGATCATGGTTCGTCGGTTGAGATAGTGGGCATTCAAAAGCCCACGGCTGTTCGTATGATATCCTCTCAACAGCTTAAGCGCTGTATGCGGAAGGGATGTCAGATGTTTGCCATCATAGTCAGTGATAGAGCAGAGGATGAACCTGAGGCTACTTTAGATGATCACCCTATCCTTAGAGAGTTTGCCGATGTATTTCCGCCAGAATTACCTGGTATGCCTCCACGCAGAGAAGTGGACTTCCACATCGACTTAGTACCAGGTGCAGAGCCGATATCCCGCGCACCCTATAGGATGACGACCCATGAACTCACTGAACTTAAGCTGTAGTTAGAAGAACTACTAGAGAAGGGGCACATCCGACCTAGCGTCTCGCCATGGGGCGCACCAGTTATCTTCGTGAAGAAGAAGGATGGGTCTCTTTGTCTATGCATGGACTACAGGCAGTTGAACAAGGTGACGGTGAAGAATCGTTATCCTCTACCTAGGATTGACGACCTTTTTGATCAGATGCAGGGAGCCAGAGTGTTCTCAAAAATCGATCTAAAATCTGGGTATCACCAATTGCGCATCACGGAGTCAGATATTCATAAAACTGCTTTTCAAACCAGATATGGCCATTATGAATTCACAGTGGTACCTTTCGGGTTGACGAACGCTCCTGCAGTATTCATGAGTCTCATGAACGGGGTGTTCCGTACATACCTAGATCGGTTCGTGATCATATTTCTAGATGACATTCTGATTTATTCACGGACTGAGGAGGAGCATGTAGAGCACTTGCATCAAGTTTTGCAGCAATTACGAGGGCAGCAACTTTATGGCAACTTGGTGAAGTGTGCCTTCTTCAGGACAGAGGTGCAGTATTTGGGACACATTTTATCAGGCGATGGCATCTCCGTAGATCCATCAAAAATTAGAGCAATTCAGGAGTGGCCGGCACCCACGAACGTGACAGAGGTCAGAAGCTTTATGGGGTTAGCCGGGTATTATCGTCGATTTGTCGAAGGTTTCTCCAGGATAGCACATCCCATTACTTCCCTTCAGCGAAAAGGGAAGGGTTTCACTTGGACCGAGCAGTGTGAAAAGGCTTTTGGAGTCCTCAAGGAGCGTCTTACTAGTGCTCCTATTTTAGCAGTCCCAGATCCTTCAGAGGAGTTTGTAGTTTGCACAGATGCATCATTAGAAGGTTTGGGAGCCGTGCTTATGCAGGATGGTCGAGCGATCGCATACGAATCGCGGAAACTAAAGACACATGAGTTAAACTATCCTACGCATGACTTAGAGCTCGCAGCTGTTGTTCATGCCTTAGTTCGCTGGAGACACTTTCTCTTAGGTCGACGCTTTGAACTCCATTCGGACCATCATAGTTTGCAGTATATTTTTTCACAGCCTAATTTGAACACCCGCCAACGGCGTTGGATGGAATTCCTATGTGAATATGACTTCGATGTCCACTATATCAAAGGGAAGGAGAACGTGGTCGCTGATGCTTTGAGTCGAAGACGCCACGAGATCCAGACCCTGACCTTGAAGATGGACTTGAAGGATCGCATCTTACAGCATCTGCCGGAGGACGAATGGTTTCTTGAAGTGCAGCAGGCAGTACTAAATCAGAAGGCCCTTGAGGGCAAATTTACAGGATATACCCTTGAGTCTGATGGTATGCTTCGACATCGGCAACGCATGTATGTACCCCATGCGGGTAATCTTCGTACAGTAATCCTATCAGAGGCTCATAGAGCACCCTACGTAGCACACCCAGGAGTGAAGAAGATGCATGCTGACTTATGATAGCTTTATCATTGGGCTGGGATGAGGCGTGACATTGCCGAATTTGTTGCTCGTTGCCTGGAATGTCAGAGGGTCAAGGCCGAACATCAGCATCCAGTGGGACTGTTGTACCCTCACGAGATACCTGAATGGAAATGGGACACCATTTCTATGGATTTTATCGTTGGTCTACCTATGTCATCACGTCGCCATGATGCTATTATGGTGACAGTTGACAAGCTGACCAAAGTGGCGCATTTTTCACCAATATGCACAACATACAATGCACCATCAGTGGCCAAGGTGTTTCTTGATTAGATTGTTCGACTTCATGGGGTACCTCGCCGCATTATATCTGACAGAGACTCTGTATTCACTTCATCGTTCTGGAGAGCCTTACATCAGGCGTTGGGCACACAGCTCAACTTCAGTTCAGCCTATCATCCGGAAACCGATGGACAGACAGAAAGAGTTAACCAGGTGTTAGAAGACATGCTTCGCATGTATGTGATGGACCACCAGTCTAGATGGGAGGAGTACCTGTATCTAGTTGAGTTTGCCTACAATAATGGGCATCATAGCTCGTTGGGTATGCCTCCTTTCCAGGCGTTATATGGCAGACCATGCAGAACACCTTTGAGTTGGGATCGGATAGAGGACAGAATAGTCATCGGCCCAGAGATAGTTCAGACTATGGAACTGCAAGTCAAACAGATAAGACAGAGGCTTCAGGAAGCACAGGACAGGCAGAAAAAGTATGCCGATGCTAAGAGGACAGACCGAAGCTTTTCTGTGGGGGAAAGAGTATTTTTGAGAGTGCGGCCACACAAGAGTCCAATCCGTTACGGAAAAGGCTCTAAGCTCGCACCTCGATTTGTAGGACCTTTCGAAATCTTGGAGCGGATAGGACCAGTAGCCTATCGTCTAGCCTTGCCACCTAGCCTGTCACGTATCCACGATGTATTTCATGTATCAGTTTTACGTCAATATATTTCTGACTTATCTCATGTGTTGGATTGGAGTGCTCTTCAGGTAGAGGCAGACGGACAACTGGCGTTGGAGCCAATTCGCATATTGGCTTGTCGGACGCTGGCCCTTCGAGGTCGAGAGCTGGACCAGGTTAGAGTCCAATGGGACTTATACGACGAAGTCACTGCAACATGGGAAGATGCAGAGAGACTGAAGACCCTGTATCCTCACCTTTTTGACGACTTCCAGGAGGAAGTACCGTCTTAGGGGGAGAGGATGTGAGGACCACCCTTTTTACTACTGTTGTTATGACTATTTACAGTACTGTTATTGTTACTTTCATATTTGTGGGATAGCAGTTCCCGGAATTTGTCAGACTATTAAACTTTATTATGTTTTCGGAAAAACTAATTGGGTGATGTTTGGATAAGTTTACTTTTCAGAAAAATGAATTAGGTGATGATGGAAAATTGTAATATGATTTTAATTATGTTAAATTGTACTATGGCATGAGAATGCATGTTTTATTTAAGTTGCTTCAGCTATGATGATTTTATGTGGTTACTGATCTTGTAATTGAGTGTGCAGGGATTACTAATCGAACCACAGATTTCGGAGATCATTCCACACCTTGTTATTTGTTATTCCCTGTTAAGCCGATCTGGTTCCACGAGGAACCAAGATCTCTTTGTGTTTGATGTCATGATGTAATGTGGTCTTTCGTATGGTCGAGTGGGTTAGGTTACCCTCATGTAACATTATTTTATAAATTGTGTTGTAAAGAGATTGAAGTTGAATTTTTTTATTTTATGTAAAGTATGAGGCCCTTTTCTTGTGCCTTACCTTGACCAGGGGTGTCTTGTATGGGTTAAAGTTGACCCTGGGTTATACCCCATGGGTCCAGGGGCCCATTTGGCATGGGTAACCCTTGAGTAACCTCCATCTAGTCAACTTAACCTTCCCCTGAAGTTAAGTGGCGAAAATTGGAGGTAGGAGGGGACATGATGGGTTGTACCAACACTCAACCCATCCCCTCTACATTCCCCTAGATAAGAGATGCCATCCATTAGTGAAGGTCACCTCTTCTTTAGTGAGATTCCCCCATGTACTATGGGGACACCCATGTGAAGAAAGGAGAAAGAGGCATGGGTCACCTGTCTTGTTCCCATTTAACTCTTTTTTTATTTCTCCCATGAGAAAGTGGAGTCACATGAGAGGAATAAGGAGTACCCTTGGGAATGGAGAGTGACATAAGCCACCAGGATAGAATAGTGGTTTTGGGGAAGGGTGAGGAGGTGACAAGTGTCACTTCCCCATTTCTCAAAATTAAAAGAAAGAGAATTTGGGTTATTTATTTTAAAATTTTGGGATGAGAGGGAGTTAGTGGAATTTTGGGAAAACTTTCATTTTTGCCTTACCAAAAAACAAAAATAGAGAAGATAGTTTGCAAGATAGAGAAGGGAGAGGGAGTTGGTGGCTAAGGTTGGAAGTGAACTCTGTGGACTCTACAACAGCTTCATTCCAGGAGGGCTTGCAAGGTTGGTCTGAATTTTACCTTTGTTTTTGTAGAACTGAAATGTGTATGAAATGTGTGTGAAATTTGTGTTTAGATTTGTTTTCTGTGGGGTTCTTGTCAGGTTGTTTGACAGAGCGTCTCCCACTTGGGAGAAATGCTCATCAAGTTTGGGGTAGGGGAGGAGAGATCCTCCTCGGGTGCATACCTGTTTCCATCTTTTGGGATGTTGAAAGCCTTGAGGGCATGTATCTGTGACTGTATTTTTGACTTGAGAGTCGTATACAGATTACTTAAAAATTGTGATCACACTTGGTTTGAGACCAAGAGAAATTTATATTGGTTCATTTATCTGTCAGGGTGACACTCTGGAGTCGAGTGTGTCCACTCTCCTGCCCCTTATGAAACTCACTGTAGTTGAGTTTCCATATTGTGTAAAATACCCACGGGTGTATGTGTGCTTTGGGATTGTTGTTGTTTCTGTTGTGAAGTGGAGTGTTTGAGTACCCAGGTGTGAGTATGGTCTCCCTAGCTTGGGGGTGACCCACTTGCGGGTCTACGGAAGGGAGGAGAGCTAGTTGCGTGGTGTTTTCTTCTTTGTTTGTCTTTGATACGCAGGTTTTCTCTTGGAGCTTCTGGTTGGATATGTATGAAGAAGCAGATAATCTTCTTGTCATGAGAGTTGAAGAGAGAGTTCCTCTCTTGTTATTGTTGTAATTTAATGTTATTCTGGGAGTGAAGAAAATCACCTCCCTGATCTTGTTATTATTGGACTTTTATTTGGTTGTCATAAGCTATCAGTAGTATGTGTTTGGGAGAAGGGAATCTGGGAAGCTAGTTGTTGTATCCCTGGTTTAAATTCTGTAATCTGAATGTGCTTAAATTTTCAAGTTGATTTTTGTAAACCTTGTTCAATAGCAATTTATTTGTGTTTCAAGTATTACTGAAAGGAAAAGTTCATTGTGTTTTTAAACTGAGTTGTTTACGTTTGAAAGTTTGTAACTAGTTGAAATGTTAGTTTTTATAGTTCAATGTTATAATGGAAAAGACAGTTTTAAATGTTTGAGTTATTCTCCATAGTCAGTGGATTCTGTTAATTTGGAAGGATTAGAGGAAATCTAGCATGTATATATGTTTCACTGTTTGTAAATTTAAGAAACTTAAATGTTTATGAAAATGGAAATATATACATATAATAAGAGAATATATATATTTACCATTTCTACCGATTAAGTGAAATTGGGATATGTATATATATATATCTAATTGTTATGACATTATCTTTATAACAGGTTGATTTGGAGAAAATGAATAAAGTAGTGAATTTGAGAAATTTAGGAATTATATATATACATATAAGAATATATATATATAAATAAATTTATATATATATAGATATATATATATTTCACATTTTCAGTAAGTATCATTTTTATAGAATAATAGAGAAATGGAAAGTAATTATCATTTTTATGAGATTGAATGATATATATCAATATAAAAATAGATATATATATATATATATATGAAATATATATATATATATAAATATATTATCGTTGATATATATATATATATATGAATATATATATATATATACATATAAATATATTATTGTTGATAGAAATCAACGAATAGCACCATAAGAATGACTGTCAAAGTTTAAGCCCGCGGGAGAAAACACAGTCGCGGTTATATTGGGCGGTGGGGAGAAATCCCCACCGCAGGCCCTCACATATACATGGAGGTGTGGAGTGGGGCGGAGCCCCACCCACACCCCACGTCGTGGGAATGTGGGTGGGGCTCCGCCCCACTCCACATCCCCCCTTCACCTTATGCCTCCCGCGGCCTGCACAGGCCTTCCCCTCCGCGGCCGACCCTGCTTCTCCGTCGCTGCGGCCGACTCTGCCCTCTCTGTCACTGCGGCCACCGCCGCCCATGGCCACCGTCGGCTGTGGAATCTCAAGCAAATAAAATGTTAGGGCTTTGGCCCTAACATATGATTGGTTTATTTGGAAAATAAATACATTTTTATAGCTCTATATATAGGCATATATATATACTATATATGTCTATGTATATAGCTATATATATAATAAAATAATGATTATATATCTATCTATATATTTATATATATATATATATACATAGAGATATATATATATATATATATATATAGTGGTAAACCAATTTCGTCCTATACATAGACATTAAAATATAGATATATATATATATTATATATATATATATATAATATACATACATAGGAGTAAATCTATGAACCCTTTTATTGGGCCCTCGTTTAAAATCGTTATAAACTATGTCTCATGGATATAGAGAAAAAAAAAATATAACAAATTATATTTTTCACAGTAGATGTTACTAAGTGATGAACACAACAACCAAAGAAGTTATATTACCATGATCAGGGTTTTATAAAGTGGAGAGCCTCCTACATCTATTTACAACGTTATACGAGTCACAATCAGTGTATTAATAGTCATTATTAGTAATAGTAACAACAGTAATGATAAACAAGAGAAAATAAAATTATAAGTATAAGGAGTGTAAAGGAATAATCAGTGATACTCTGGAAAGAGTTTCTCGGAAGTTTCAACTATCAACATAATTTCAATCACCCGGAAAATGAAGAGGAAAATTACACATCACCTTGCTTAAAAGAACACTGGAAATAAACTTAAGAAGCCACCACAGACATTCCATGTGGCCATTTTAATCTCAACTGTAGTAAACGACCTCATAAGTAAACCTGTAAGAGAGTCCGAAGAAGAAAAACTAACATTGGAAAACACAGAGGAGAAAATGCGCGACATTTCTCACATGGGATAAGAGAACTAAGTTGACGGACCCTTCTGCCAAATCTGCTTAGGAACAAGTTGACTAAGTATATACGAAGAGGAGGAACCTAGATCGGGGAAGATTAGGAGACCGAGTCCAGCGAAATAGTAACCCAGCCTTTGTGACCTAGATCATCCTGAATTAGGTTTAATATCAACAATAGCTGCAGTGATAACCCTGATTGACGTAAATCATGAAGAAAGGACAGGATGCACATAAAGAAAGCATAGAAAACGAAAGAGAGAGAGAGACCGAAATATAAACACACTAAATTAACAGAGAAATAGATAAGGTAAGGGTGATAAAGATACAATCAAAATTAAGAACTTGTGAAAAGGGAAGAGAGAGCAACCAAACCGCCTTGTTGAAAATGCTAAGTCATAGGAGGAGTATGTTTCAGGAAACAAGAGAGGAGACAGACAACCGTGCCTGGCTGAAAAATGACTAAATAGGGAGATCACTAGCCGGTTTAGTCGGAACAAGGCGTCGTGGGAAGTTGTTACTCTATCAGCGAACCACATGCGTAAATGAGTGCAGCGTAATTCCCACTAACGCCGTAAGGCATTATGCTACCGAAAATTGCCGAGGGTTCAATTTAGGAACTTTGGTAATCTCACTCTTGCAATGACGTTAGCAACGTTGTATAGACCCTCTTGTTGATCTGTATGCGTCTGGTTGCACGCAATTGTACTTATATCCCGCCGAACATTGTAGTGTTTCGCCATGAGAGAACACCGTCGAGCATGTATACGCATGCGAAGGGGGTTTTTAGGACAGTGTGAGAAAAGTTTTTCATATCTCGTGTCATAACCACATGGCAGATGTGGCTATGACACGTGCGATGTGTGTTGTGACCACATGGAAAATGTGGGCATGACAATTATCTTCATTTTTTGACCACCTTACGTTAACTTCTAAAATTATTGATGTTCAGAAAATCGAAGGGGCATGTTGTGTGTTGGATATTTAAATTGACCGTTGATATTTGTCTTCCAATCTTGTTAAAACGGTATTCCTAAGCAACAGTATGATTGACGGTGACCGATTACCACAGGGACCATTTAAGATGGTAATTGTTTATTATTCATTCGCCTAGTGTTGGAAATTGTATATTATGTAATGGTTCTTTTATTTTTATTTTTTTGTCTTTTATCATTTATTATTTTTGTCAATAGATCAATGGTTCAGATTTGTTCTATAGTAGTCTTTTTAATCTAGACCATTTATCTATGTATTTCAGGTAATGCTGCATTATTTTCTATTTATTTCACTAATTATTCTTCTGACGAAAGTGTATTTCTGGCTTGCAGGATTAAGAAATTGAACAACGTTATAAGGGAGAAACAAAGGAATTGGAGAAGAAAAGGAATTGGGTGGGGATGAAAGGAGGGCGTCAAGAAAGAGAGAGGAGGACTAGTGTTTGTTACTGAATTTGATGGTTTACTTCACTATGAAAATCTAATTTCTAGTTGAATCGATTTTTAGTTCTTCACAATGAGAAGGCCTGCTTTTCGTTGATTGTATAATAGGCTATTTTCCCGAATCATTGAATTGTAACTAGTATATGAATCAATTTTTAACTTCAATATTTACTGATTCTTTGATTTATTTACTTTGTTATCATAAGTTCTCAAAATGTTTCACAAATTGCTATCTAAAAGGTATTGTTCTTAGAAGTGTTACTCTGTTTATAGAAGATTAATACTAGCAATATCAGTAGTTAGGCTTGTTAAGTTGAAGACATGACCAGACCTGATGCCCATGTTAAAATCAATGGTAATGATTGGAGGTCCAAATGATCATGTCTGGTTTGAGTTGGCACTAAAAAATTATCCCCCATTGAAGTAGCAAAAGCAAGGCATCTGGAATACAACAAAGAATCTTATATCTTGCAGCTACTTCATGATTACAGTGTTGAACGACAACACACCAACTCCTCCAATATTCAGTATGAAAGTTAAGATATGAGATAACAATGAAACAAATCCTATAACAGTGAAAACAAAAGATACAACAAACCGAGAGAGATGAACAGAGAAATATAAAGTGTCAATGCATTTCTAAATCTTTGCAACCTTAACAACATGAATTTTTTACCTCGTTATCTACTATACAAGCTCCAAGGGATGCAGCTTCTACGAAAGTGAGAGCAATGGTAGAATAATAATAAACAAACACTACTTTTATAGATGAGTTCAATACACTATTCAAAACTAGAAGGTGGCAGAAAATATTAAAGAGGGATGATATTTATGCATCTTTAAATTTATTTTTAATGGCGCATATTGTACTATTTTTGAATTTCATTTAAAAGATCTACCAGTGTGAAGATTTCCTAGATTACCTATTTACTTTTACTTCTACCATAGCCTACTTAGTTAATGTATATCATAGCTTTATATTTATCTTGACAAGACAAAGTTGGTGGTAAACTTTAGGAAGACACGACGATGTAGATAGAGGAGGCACTGGTAACAAACTTCATAGCTATTCCTTTTTTGATAAAATTTTATGGTTGTTTATTTTTGCTGGGTGTCTTGTGCTCAAACACCACGTAGTAGGAATCCTTAACCACCTCAAACTTAGTGCTATGCATTGTTGTGTGGCTAGGCGTTCCCTTAGTGAGAAGCACTACATGAAATACATACATCAGTGGTCTAGATTAAAAGGACTACGATGAAAGAGATCTTAGCCATTGATTTTTTCAAACAAGTAACAAATGATAGAAAACAAAAAACAAAATTTTTCAAACAAGTAATAAATGATAGAAAACAAAAAAACAAAATTTTTTAAACAAGTGATAAATGATAGAAAATAAAAAACAAAATTCATTACTCCAAAACAAATGAAACCAACCCACTTGGTTTCAAACCAATTGACAATAAATAAACCCTTCAAATTCATTTGGATTTTTCCATCATATTTGGTGGACAAAATTATAGAGATATCAAAATATATTATAATAATAATAGATAATGTTGAATAAATAAACATCCTCACAATTCCCGTATTGGTCTGCCATGTAATTCATGTAATTATTAGTGAAATTTATTTGTTGTTTGACTGAGTTTTAAGAGTGGACAAGTAAAAATAAAAACATTTAGCTACTAATAATATGAGTCACATGATAATGTTTTTAAATAATTGTATTTATATTTAATAATATATATTATATAGAATAATAAGTATAATTATAATATATTTTATATATAAAATAAAATTTTAATTTAATAACAAATATATATAAATATTAAATATATAACATATTTAATATAGATATATGATTTTATAATATAATATTATATTTAAAATATATTTAATAATGTAAAGTATAGTATATAATAATAAATATAATTATATTTTTATTATATATAAAGTAAATATGTGAGGCCAATTATCTTACCTTCCATATTTTGATCGCTATGCTATCCAGTAGATGACACTATCAGACCTTAGTGATTATGTTTCATTATGTAGACTTGATTTGATCCACTGATTATGTTAGGACTTTGATTTGACATATGTGATTCATTTTGATCATAGTGATGCTATCCTTGTGACTTGATAGGCGAGTCTATATCTGATGATGTGTTGTGATGAGATTCTAGTTGTTATGTGATATGGATTAATTGACATGTGATTGGATAATGTAGTGTAATTTGGATTTATCTATTGAGGTTGTTGATTGCATTCATTTGCGTGAATTTAATTTCTAGTTGCTTCAGCTATGACTTTCCATGACAGGACTGACACTTGATCGAGATGTGCAGGTTTTACATTCCCTAACCATGGGAAACTGGAGGTAGGATTCACACTATGTTATCCCCTGTAAAGCCGATCCATTCCCAAGAGAGATAAGGATCACGTTTGAATTTGAGTGTGGATTTATTGTGATAGATTTTAATTTTATTTATTGCAGCCTTAGTACCCTTTTTATTTAAAATTGATTAATAATAAGTGTTGTACAATTTTATTTTGATTTATGCCACTTGGTATATATATATATATTTAGGCCATTTAAATGTGGATTTTTTGACCCCTTCATGAACCCTAGGGTCCCAAAAGTTACCCTAGGTGGTCAACCATGAGTCTAGGGTCAACTTGGACCATCTAACCCTAGTTTTGACTCACCTTAGGCCACCCTAAACCATGGTTGAGTAAAAGTGACGAATTTTAGAAATGAGGAAGATGGGGGATGGGCTTTGCCTTGGGAAGGACACATCTTCCAGCCCAAGGTTTGGGAATCATTCCCAAGGTGGACTTGGGAGGTCTCCAAGAGTCCTCCAAGGCTCCCAAGTGAATGGGAGCACCATTCAAGACTCTTGCCTTCTTGGTGGTGTGAGTGGGAATCCAACTCACCCTTTTGTCCCCTCCCACTTGTGTGGGAGCAATGGTGGAGGAAGTGGAGATGGGGGTGGAATGAGAGGATGACACTTGTCATCCTCACACTCCCTCTCCCTTACAAGTGGCATTGGAGGGGGAAGGAGAGGGTGACAAGTGTCACCTTCTCATTCCCTCAAGGCCAAGTGGATGGCCTATAATAGCTCCTCTTGTAGAGGAGTGGGGGTTCTTCTCTTGCTTTTTCTTTTCCTTGCAATTGGAAGTGCTTGCAAATTTCAGTTCTTTTCTAGTTTTGGAGCAGTTTGGGAGAAATTCTAGAAGTTGGAAGGCTTGGGAAGGCTTGGAGCTCTTCACCAAACTACTTCCATTATAAGGGCTTGTAAGGTAGGCTTCTTAACTAGTTATCTCAATTTTGCTTGTATAATGTGTTGTGTTTTAGTTTGTGGTTGTTTTGTGGTTTTACATTGTGATGTTGGGATGGGTGTTATGGTGAGAGCACCTCCAATGGAGGTAATGCTCAACTTGTATGGGTAGGGGAGAGGAACAATCCTTGGGGGCTCTTCCACAGTTGTATGTGCCTTGAGGGCTTTTATTTGTGGAGGTTGGTGTTATGGAGATTTTTGGCTTGAGGCCATGGGTTGTGATTTATTGGATGGCAAGAGTGCCATGGAGTACTGGTGATTTGGAGGATGGTGTGTTTTGGAGATTTTGGGTTGATGCCATGTGTTGAGATTTTATTTGTATCATTTAGGAGCCCTTTTAAGTTGAGAGGTCTATTCCCTACCCTCACCAAGCTCATTTTTATGAGCTAAGTTATGTGATAAATCTATGGGGTTGTTCTAGTTTTGTGTTAGTGTGATTGCTTTTGTTGTGGAATGAAACCCTGTGTGATTCCCTACCTCCCTAGCTCGGGGGTGACCCACTTGCGGGTCTACGGTAGGGAGGAGAGCTTTTCCTTTTGTAGTGGCTGGTTTTTGTTGTTTCATTGCTGTGTTAGATGTAGGTTGTTAAGGGAAGAAAAGAAGCTATTTGGGAGCTCATTTTGGTGTTCAAATGGTTCTCCTTGTAGAATTGTAGTGGCTGATTTAGTCATGGCCTTAGTGGCTTTGTTGCTTGGCAAAGTCCTGTAATTGTTACTAAGTTATCTACCATATAGTTGGCTGAGATAAGTAGAGGAAAATGAACACTATGTTATTTTATATATTGTTGTTGTTCCCTATTTTATGAAGTTGGCTGTGTTAGTTAATGGAATGTGAACATTTGATTTATCTGTTTAGAGTGGTTAATTTCCTTATAGTGAAGAAAGTAAGGTGATGAGGAATGCATGTGAACTAGAAGATAAATATCAAATTGCTCTTGCTCTTTTTAAAAGGAAAATAAATACATCAATGGTAGTTTGAAAGTTATTTGCATAAGAGAAGAAGGGATTTGAAGTTAAATTTCTGTTGTTGCATAAAGTTCTACTAAAAAATTTAGTTACTTAGTTGCTGTAGAAAATTAGTTGTGAAAGTTGTGAATAACAGTCCATTTACTACTTTGGAAGGCATATTATTAGTCACTGTTTGTATGGTTAAATGGGTATGCTCAACTTGTTTTATAAGAAGGATTTCGAACACAATATATATATATATATATATATATATATATATATATATATATATATATATATATATATATATATATATATATATATATATATATATATATATATATATATATATATATATATATTGATATTGATTTTGCAAAAAAATTGCTAGGGAGCCTATTTATTATTGCAAAAAAAAGAAGAAAAAAAAATGTGTTACATGCATTTTCCTAAAATGTGTATATTTGCATCTGGATGTTTTATTAAAAAAAAAAAAAGAAGTAAATTTATATTAGTTAAGAGTATAATTTGTTCATTTTAAAAAAAAACACATGTATAAATATATGTATATATATATATATATATATATATATATACACGTTTATATATACATATATATATATATTATAGTTTACTTATACTTGTATAAAAATATAAATATATATATATATAGATATATATATGTTTATATATATATATATATATACACGTTTATATATATATAATATTTTAGTTCAGTTTAAAAATAAATATAAAAAAAAGTAAAAAATATATATATAAAAAAAAAATTTAATGAGGGGACTGTGGGCAGCGCCCACAGCCCCCGATCCTTTGTAACAGTGAGGTGTGGGTGGGGGCTCCGCCTCCCCTACACCCCACACACACTCCACTCACAGCCGTAGCCTCCTTCCCCTCCCGTGAACAGCAGCCCCTGCAACCTCTGCTCCCTTCCCCGCCATTCACCTCGCTGCCTGCCGCGGCCCCCTCTCCGAACTCCCCTTCCACGTCGCTGACCACCGCACCGCCTCCCTTTCCCCTGCGTGCCGCCCGTGCACCGCCGCCATCAACCCTCCCTTGCAGACTGTCACCCCTCGTGGTCTCCCCAAACCCATGGCGCCATTACCTCGCCCCTTCCTCACTAGCTCCGCTGCTACACTGCCATTGCCATCCGACCCTCTGCAACAAAATCACAACCTCCGTAAAAAAAAAATAAAAGAAATAAAATAAAAATACTATTTATAAAAGAAAAAAAAAGGGAGAGGGAATGTAAATAGGTGTTACCATGGTTATACCTGTAGCTCCAAACCCTCTGTTTGTATATCCCTGGGAGGTATTCAATGGCCTCCATGGGGTTTTTGAAACCCTTCCTGTGCATACAAAAAAAAGGGGGCAAAACAAAACAAAAGAGTCAGGGAAAAAATGGAACAAGAAAGAATAAGATGGATTTAGGGTTGCATATGGGATCTTAGTGTTTTTAGAGATTAGGGAAAATTAGAGTGGAGGAAATAATAGAGAATGATTTAGGGTTCATATTTGACACTTAGAGTTTTTAGCACTTAGGGCTTTCTAATTTAGAAAATAATATTCTTTTTAAAATTTAAATTTAAATTTCTTTAAAACCTCTTATTTCTTTTATTGTTAAGATTTTTTTAAAAACTCTTGGGATTACCTTTGAAATATTTGAATTATTTTCGAATGGGTTAGTGTAAAACAATGGATCTTGCCTTGTGAGTTAAAATTGTTATTTATATAATTTTTGAAAGGGTTAAATTTATTTCTTGCATTTAAATTCATTTAATGGGATTATAGTTTCATTTTTTTTTCCTAGGCAGAAATTTTACGTTGATATTTAGAAACGATTTTTGTATTATTATTTTTGGGGAGGGTTATTTGAACCCTCCTCCCTCATCCCTTTAATTTTTCGAGTGAAACAATAAAAAAAATGCCCAAATTATTCTTAGGGACGAACTCGGGTTCCCGGTTGAATTTAATTGGTGACTTGACGTTTTGATTGATCAATTTATTTTAATTTATATCGTTATATCATTTCTAAATTAATTTAATATTTATTTAATCATTTATTTTATTAATTTTTCCTATTTGTGTATTATTTAAAATTGGTTCTTAAGTTTTATTTGATTTTACTTAGGAAATTTATTTTTTTCTTGTTGGTGAATTATTTTAAAATTTTATCTCTGTGTTTTGTGGAGACGTGTTACGCTGCCAGAATTTCACTAGATTTTTAGGGTAGGGAGAAAATTTTTTGCAGTTCGTGTTGTGACCACATGGCAAATGTGGTCATGACACGCGTGTTCGTGTGTCGTGTCTGCACGGGAGATGCAGGCATGACAAAATATAATATATTATACAATAATATAATACTAATTTATAATTATGATATATTTTATATTATATATAATTTTATTTTGTAATATTATATTATGTTAGAAATATATTTAAATTTAAGAATATAGTGTGTGGTTCAATGGTCAAGTCACAAGGTTGTTGTGGCAGCTTGGGCTGTCATGCTCTCAAGCTATGTGTCTTCGTTGGGCTAATAAGCTCGCGGGTTTGAACTTGATGATAATGTCTTGGGGACTAAGACCCCCCAGTAGTGGTCTCAATGATAAAAGCAATAGGAAGATATCCCAACAATACATCAAACTTACCTATAAAAGTAGTGCTTGTTTGTTAAGATTTAGAAAACATTATTTTGTGATTGCTCTTTCACTTTCGTAGAAGTTGCAATGTGTGGAGCTTGTACAACAATCATAACTAAGGTAAAAAAATATTTTGTGAAGGTTGCAATACATTCTATTAAATGAATCATGCACATCCCATACAGTTCCAGATTTTGCATTACCACATATGGAGGTTAGATTTTGTAATTTGACTATCTTTTTAATCTCTGAAGCATACAACTCTCATTTGATTTTACTCATTGACAACCCAAAAATAGTTTTTGAAATGTATTGAGGATGTACTCTTACTTTTGTAGTAGATTTGCATATCCACAATTTTAATAACTATCCTATAAAAGTGTTTTTTGCAAAGGTAAAAAATTCAAACATGGCATGAGTGATTTGCAAAACTCAAATAAAATAAAACCCTATAAAATTCTCAAAGGAGGTATGATCTTGAGAAATAGAACATTGATTTAAAATCAAAACATCTAGTTTTCAAATAGGGCCACTTTTGTCTCCAAATTAAAACTTGTTTCCAATTAGGCCTTATGTGATAGGTGGAGGTAAACCATGGTCAAAATTAAAGAGTAATAATAATGAAAAACTTATGCAAGAAAAACAATACTAACATAATTTTTAAATGTAATAGAAAGAAAATAATGACACTCATGATATAACAGGGTTATTTTCATATATAACAAATGGGGATTGCCAACCCTTATTCTTGTTTTGAAACATTCACACAAATTTGGCAGCATAAACCTGGTTCCCCTTACAACCTCCACCAATCTAAGGTTCCTCATTGCCTCTACTATAAAATTCTATAGTCATCTTTCCCCTCCTAAAGAAACCTCAAGGACTCTTGCTAGCATCTAAATTTAATGCCTCTTTTATTTGCTCAAACGTAACATTCTATTATAAATTTCCTTGGAATCCACAGTCCAAACCCCACTTATAATCTGCAACCCAAATCACAATTCTATTAAAAGGAACTTAATCGAGAACCCTAAATATGGTAGTTACTATTCAATAGTTGCTATTGTCTACAAAAATGAAAGCAGTCCATTGAATCTACCTCTATTTGCTGTCATTAAATTTCAATGTTACATTGGACTTGCATGGAACATAAATGAAAAAAATGGTTTCAATTGCTCCTGTAACACAAGATTCCCTCTAACAAATTCCATTGAAAATGACTTGGGCACTTACAATCCACAAAGCATAAGGTCTAACTATAAATAGAGAAACAATAGACATTGGAAATAATGAACACCAAGGGCTCATCTTCGCAATAATATTAAGAGTAAGAAGTTTGTCAAATCTACGAATATTCTCAGTTTTTCATTTCAAAGATATAAATGTATGGAAAAAATACATGCGTAATCCTATGTAAGTATGAGGAGGACCGAAAGTGTTATAGAAAATCCTTACAAATTAAACTACTAAATATATATTTATAACATATTAGAGTTTGTACTCTATGGAATGGTATGAAAATCTCTATAATTATTCATCTTTATCATGTTTACAATAAATGCATAATAAATGAAATAAAACAAATTGATTGAATATGGTTTTTTACCTAAATGGTTTATTTAAAGGCTTTTCATCCAAACACATTTATGACATGCACATAGGATCAAACAATCATGAACTCACCCAACAAAATATCTATGAAATAAAATGTTAAATAAAATATTTATGAAAATTACATAAATAAGACATTCATTCAAATGATTTTATCTCATTATAAAACTATCAGCGTGCCTATTGAACCTATGGGTCTAATTGCTAATTTATAATTTTTTTTTTTTTTTTTTTGGGTTAACTCAGAGGTGTCCCCGCGACTCTGCCCAATGACCCCCCTCGCCTTATCTTGGGCTTACAGATTGCCAAGTTGGGGTCTGAGAGGGGGCGAGCAGAGGTGAAACTAGTCCTCTAGGGATGAGCGCAACAGCCCGCAAGCTACACTCATCGAGTAAGCCCGGCAGGTATCGAACCCGACCCTCGAGGGAGCAAACCCCGAATCCATATAATTTTTTGTTATTATAAATTATCTTGTATATCTAATAAGTGACAATAGAAAAGCACTGAAAATGTTTTAAATTATTACGATGGTTTATGTCCTCCATTATTGTGATATCCCACTCTCCACTAACTTCTTTACACGGCTCTTCTTTATTGTGATGGTCTTCTATTATATTCTTGTGTCTTCCTCCATAAATGTTACTGTTTTTAATCGTGTAATCTTTTTCACCAACTCCCCCTCTTCTGTTCCAGATGCTTTCTCTACGAAATGGATCCCCCACTCACATAAAAGTCACTTTTTCTGACATTTAGCTTCATCCCACTCATCTCTTCCACACGCTTTCTGTTCGAAATGGCCTGATTCCGCGTTTCTTCCAGAAAGAATAGACACACATCACACTCAGTCACATGATTTCGCGTTTCTTCCAAGCGGTTTCATACGCATGTAACACCCACTCACTCTGCACGTTTGATCATATCTTATCTTCATTACGTACGTGCATTCTCCTCTTTCTAACAATTACTTTAAAACTTTGACCTCCCAAATACTCAGCCTGCATCCGTTGCTTTTCTTTCTTTGATTCATCGCCTTTCACTGCGACCCAATTCCATCCTCTTTTCGACATGCATTCTGTTCGAAATGGGTCCACCACTCACATGAAGGAATTGAGGAAGGTGGAACTCAAAGCAAACAAGGGATCACCCATTGAACATTGCATTAAAACTATAAAGGTAATAATAGTTTCTAGGTTTAAAAATATTTTACTAATCTTCATCTAATTGTGCATTGACTGAATGTGCAGAAATGTCCAAAAGAAATAATACTAACAATCACATCTTGGTGTGCAAACATCAATGAGTTGTGGAAGTTCAATTTCCATGTATTTAAGTGATGATGATTGTCTTGTATCCTTATGGCCGATGTCATTATGTAGCATAAGAAGAGAGTATCAAAGGTTGTTGAGAGCTCTGTGGTGTTTAATAAATCCCATGAACCATAACTCATCATTCGTCCACTATCACCAGTTGAATAAACTTTTTTGGAACATCATCTTTGCTGGTTGACTGATCCACAACCTTAACATTTGTCACAGCCTTTACCATCTATCAAAAATTGTGGGCTTTTGCTCCTCAATCCTGGCATTTCATTTGATACATGTAGGCAATGAATGCTTTTGAATGTGCATATTCATTCTAAGCTAGTAATAGTTGGAAAATGTCAATCCAAAAGTTCTCCTTGCTTTCCATTTGCACAGATGAAGGCATAGGCTAACATGAATGGGCATGATTATTTGAATAATCTTGCATCACTCTGTTAAAGCTCTTGCCATCTATGGATTGTTGGCATGGAACGACCAATTAAAAGTCACTCTCTTTATTCTTTATTCTTGGATCATTGGCATGAGAAGTACCATTTCATGAGGCTCTGGTGGAGCTAGATGACATGGACCAACCCATACCAAGCTCAATTTTTTACATTGTAAAAGTACCATACCTTGATCTTTAATGAAGGGTTTTCCATTAGGATGCTTGATCATAAGCCCAAGTCTATCACGTGCAACAAAACACCTTTTTCCACTATGTTTATGCATTTACGCTTAGTTTTGTAATCCCATGTTGGCTGAAATGTTTCTTCAATTGTCATGGGTCGTAAATGTAGAATTTGTAAATAATTATTCATAAGAAGGTTATGCATGTAGCCATGTTCTCTAGTTGAAACTAAAAGGTACTTTGAATCCACAAATTTTAGTTTCAATGGGCAGGCTGAAAACTTTCTCAAGAAATTATAGAATTTGTTAGATATTTTTTATTATTTATTAATTTATAAGTTATTTAATCCACTAAATTATTTTATCAATTCTTATTGAAATTTTTATCACATTAACTATTGTCTTCTTTCACTTATATTATAAATTTCGTTTTACATTACATATTGAGATGAACAAACATAGTTGAGTTTGAGTTCAATTTTATGAAGTCCTAATTCATTCATGGGTCTATTGTATTGAAATGAGCGAGATACATACACGTAAAATTATTATCATGTCAATTCCTTACCAAGTAAATAGTCTCTTTTGCGTTGCATATTACCCTTACAAAACAAACATAATTAAGATACTCTCTCTGAGTAAAAGATATTCAATTTCAAGCCAAGTAATCATTCCATGTGCGCAAAATATCTATTACACTTGCTTTCCTGCTTTATTTAGTTTTCACAAAGAATATATAATAAATTCTAGCAAGAAATATAAATTGTAAAAGATATTATTTTCTTCTTTATAATTTTTAAAGTTACTGGAAATTTCTATAAGTATGTATATGATATATGAACTTTTATAATATCTATCACATTAAAAAAATAGAGAAATAGTTCCAACATATACCCAGTCAATGTGGATTAATTGAATGGAACTCTACTTCATAATATATAATCAACAATACTACCCTAACTAACTATATCATATGTTATGTTTTTTAAATATTATATTACTATTATGTATTATTAATATTATATTAGTATGTAATATTATATTATTATTCATACTATAATAATACCATAAAAATATGATTTTGATTTTGTTATGTAATATCCTATATTTATTTTTAAGAAAAATATATGATTGTGCAAATTTTAAGGTACATTAAAATAAGGAATATTGAAATAATTAATAATAATTCAAATCTCTTGCAACTCCTTTACAATAATTAAGTTGAATTTTGACAATAAATTGTTATTTTAATTATTAGCAGATAGGCTTTTATATCTGAGCATTTAGTGCTGGCACATGATGATGGCACTTGACTCTACTACACAAAAGCTCCCTCAAATTTCATTATGTGATTTATGTTTCTCTTGCCAAAAATAAACTCCCATGTTATAATTTAATATAATTTACAATGCTACAATTATACTAAATCCGTTATATATTATTTATATAACTATTATTATAAACATTTTTAGTGAACATAGCCACGTACAACACATTTGCCAATAATCTCTTGAAATAATAAATACCACTCACCTCAAATTCCAAGATAGTTTCGCTTAGTATGATGGTTCAGATTCATTCGTATAGTGTCACAGACAACATATTAATTGTTTTTTTAAATGAATGAAAATTGTTGGGAAATTGTGAGATGAATTTGTTGGGATAGGCAGGGCACGGACAAACCTAGGGAGATTAAAAGTAAGCATAGGAAAAAGGAAAAGGATTCCCTTTCCCTTTCTATGAAATGACATCACACGGGCATCACAATGGTTGAGATAGTACTGGTAGTTGTGACTTTAAGGTTGTTAGTGTTATTATAAGTATTAATAATTGAATGAAATGTGCCTTTTAGATTTAAAAAGCAACCAATCATTGGATGCCACATCAGCTCACCAACAAAACATGACTTAATGCACACCTAATAGTCCACCCTTTTTTGGGGGGAACTATAATTTGACACCTCAACAAAAAGCATGTTGATGTGGCATCATATTTGATGATGTGGCCCTGAAACCTTAGTTATAAGCAGGGGCATTGCCAAGTAAGCTACAGTAAAAATTTTGGAGTGATTCAAAATTGCCACGTATGATTTTGAGAGGCATGAAGTTAGGGTGCACCACTACTGGGTCCTCTCCCCTTTGCCATTGCCAACTGTGTAATATGGAGAAGATAGAAGTCCAGCAATTCGTCACCTTTTTTTTGCGCTTTTTAGTATTTTTATCCACTTCCCCTCATCGCACATTGAACCACCCGCAGCTTGCTAACAACTGTCTAGATCAAAGGTGAATTGAATGATCGAAATCAAAATCAAAATCATATTTCAATTTATGCCCAAAGCATTGGCCAATAGGAAAGCAGCAAAGTGTTTGTATATGTATGCAACTCGATGACATTTGCATTCTATACCAGCTAATCTTCATTCGGTGCTCCATTTCTATTTTTCTTTGTAGGCCAGTGTAACTTTATTTGCAGATTTGAAAATAGATAACAAGTTTCTTAATTAGAAATATGTAGATAATATATGTTTCATCAAAATTGACTTTGAATTAGAAGTACTTAAATTCATTTATGTTGATAAGATGGCTTGAAGTGTGACACAGCTTTGAAATTTTACCCAAAAGGACATTTGAACAATTGCATTAGACAAGAATGACACTTATATACACTTCCTATTGAGACTCAATGTCTAACTAGTCCTAGCTTGGTTTTGGAGAACCAAGGGGATACCACTACTATGTCCTAAAATAGCCTTGTCTTCCTCCTTTATTTGGACTTGTGTAGTCCATTATGTTCTTGAGAAAACCTTTGTGTGAAGTGTTCTTCATTGTGGCCATCTTGTGAGTGTTTTATATGTGTGATTGAACACCATGGAAAACATTTCTTAGTATATAGGGGTGGGCCTCAAGGTCCCACATGGTTGGGTGATGCTAATCACCATTGGGATGTGTGATGGTATCATGGTGATGCTTCTCGGAGATCATATGAGGATCTCATCTCTTTTCCATTATTGCATTTTGTTATGTTGTAATTTATGGTTATTGGAGAATGTTTGTCACTTGGCATAAAAAGATTGTAATTGTATTTATCCCATCTTTGTATTTGAGTGTATTCCATCCATGTTTGGGATGTAAATACCATTTTGGAATTATTTAATGATTATCATTTAAATTGAATTCTTGTATTGCTTTGTAACAAAATTGTCACTATATTTGTAAGTCTTTGATGTATGACATTTAGGCCTCATATGTTCTTATGCTAGGAATTGATTCATAGATATGGTTTTTTCTCTATTATGACATTAGTGAAATTGGAATTATTTATATATCATTGTCATAATTTGGCTAATGTAGTAGTGGCTTATTCATTATTGAATGTTTCCTTGTTGTATTGTTGTCATAGTTTATAAGCATGTGAACTAAGGAAATCTGTCATAAATAAAATATTATCTTTTTGTGAAGTATAGAGAATTTTTTATGATTCTTAAAATCATTATAAATGAATGGTTCAAATCATTTTGTAACAACTCTTAAAATAAAAAAGTTACAGCTTGTGTAACTTGTAGGCTACTTAGGCTTGCAAATTCTTATCCCTTCACTTGTCTTAGGTTATATGTCCTTCTTTCTTGTCATGTGTGGTTGTAAGCTTGTATTGGGGTTAGTTTTGGGTAGAAGAACTATCGTGGGTCCTTTTGGCTACCTTGGTGTTAATTTGGGAGTTCTAAGGAGTCTCACTATCCAAAACATTACATTCTATTGGTTCTAAATCACCCATATCAGAAAGGGGCAATTTCACTAAGGGGGGATCCTAACATAGCTATAATAATTTGGACTAGGAAAAGGGATGATTTAAATTTGAAAGAGTTAATTTGAAAATAGTAGTTAGTTGCCTATGTTTTCAAAAAAAAAAATTCTATAGGAGAGTTGTACTTTAGGGTCCCATCTTCTTGGTTGGAGGTGTTAGTATGTTCTTGTCATCCTTCTAATGAGATCAAGGTTCTCTTATGCTTCTAGATGTTCTTGGTCAATCTCTAGCAAGATTTAGGTGAGTTATTACATATCCCATGCAAACAACCACTCGTGGTGTGTTCGAGAGGAGGTTTAGATGTCATTAATCCATTCTTTGAGTGTTTATTGTGGTCTTGGATGTTAGAAGAGTGAACTTTACTATAGGCTTTAGTTCCTTCCATCCTCATCTTAAAGTTGTGTTGATAGTGTGAGTGAGCACTCTATCATCAATTGTGAGGAGGCTTCATCTCCTCCATTTCTCATTGTGTTGATGTAATTCCATGATGTTCATGTAAGTCTTCTAGTATTTCTTCCTCTACTAGTGTGCATTGACCTTGTATTATCATGCATTTTCTTGTGTTATCATGTGATTTGGTCACGATGTTGTTCAATTTATGACATTGTGTGTGTGAGCGTGAGATTGTGACATATGTTTGTCACAATAATAATGGAAAGAATATTTGTCCATTTTTATCCACTATTATCCTAAGGTAAAATCTAGGGAATTACAAAAGCCCTTCTCAAATCCATGGCTTTAGAACTCTCATACTTCTAGATTTTGTTTTATTTAATAGTTATTGACTATGTAAGTTAGGTGTTTTCAACACATATATTATACAATGAATCATAAAAAAATGATAGTATTTTCAATTTTGTTTGGTATATATCTTTTCTAAAACTTAAAATTTCACCAACTATAATCACATAATATTACATTTATTTTTTAAACATTACACAACTCTTCCTATACAAATTTATTTCTTTTTAATTTATCTTATTTTAATTTACATTTAAAAAATTTAAAATAATTAAAAATAACTTTTTTTGTTCTTTGTTACAATAAACAAGAACTTGAACCATAAGGAGGTGCAATGGTTATGTTGATAGCTAATCACATTTGTAGTAAAATGTTAGAGAGTATAAATGGAGGGATGTGGTAGAATACATAGTGTTTAATTTTTGAGTTTAATGTACATAAAATTACATCTAAAATTAGGTGCATTGTCATTGCAATATCTTTGTGGTGATCAAATGTACAAATACACACATTTAGTGTATAATATATTTGTATTATAGATTTATTTATAATCCTTTGATGGATTATTTTTTTAGACCTTCAATTTTGTTTGAGTTTGACCACCATTTTCCTTTATTACTTTCAGTTGAGCTTGAACTTTTGGTAGATGAGTGTAGCATGTTCTTCTTGTTTGGGATTATTCTTGTTTCTATGCATTGAAACAAAATGTTACTCAGCTAAAACCATAAATTTGTAGTTACTTTTAGTGTAGTTATACAGTGTAATTTGAATAAAATAAAGAAAATATATTTTAGATAGGGAGGAAAAATCTCTTTTTGTAATAGGTTACTTTTGGCAAGTACCCACTTGTACATCACAAGGGATTCAATGAATTAGTTAAGAATGGGTGTTTCGTAATTCATATATTATGAAGAGAAGAATGAAAACAATAAATTGTAAGGGTATTTAGAAGAGGTTGGATTCAAATTTGCATACGTCAATTTGTTATAATGAGAGTAATTGTAGGTGAGCTTCTTTTTTTTCTAATAATTGTGAAAGGGTTATTTCACATCCTAGAGTAGTGATTGAAAAAAAAAATTGGTTCTACATGAAAGCCATTTATTGATTTAAAACTCTAGGTATAGATGTAAATTTTAAGCCCTGTCTTTATTTTTACCAATATCAATTGTATTTTTATTCAATGTTAGGCCTCAGGATTTACGTATAGTAATTACCCGTGCAATGGATAGTGGTATTTGTTTTTGTTACCTAGTGATATAGGTGTTGTAGGTATATTTTTGGATTGGTTTGGTTTCATGGTGAATCATTATAGTTATCAATTCATACTATGACATACGAAGGTAAATTTGGTGGTTTAGAGCCAGATTTGTAATCAATCTCTATTACCTTTCTAAGAGATCCATTTCCAAGGCCTACTTGAGCCCATACGTTTTTTGTTAGCATGATTTGTTGGCCTCTCCATAGTAGGAATACTTGTGGAAGTTGGTCATCATTAGTATGATTGTTTGATTTTCTTGTGTGTTTCTTACTTGATACTTAGTGCAATTGGAAGATTTAGTAGTTCATGAATTTTCCTATTATGTAGTGTCACTTGATCATTTATAGAAAAAGGGTGAATAGAGTTGTCAAATTCATAATAATGTGTTTGTGCAGTTCATTAACAATTCCTAATAGTATTGCATTATATTTGCATAATGTATGTTCTTAATGTTTCATGAAAGTGTGTTTGAGTTGGATTGTCACCTTGTTGAGGAAACATTATTTGTAATGTAACCATAGTAAATTGTTGCCATAGCATTTTTACATTTAAGTATGATGCATAGATAGGTTTTTCATAACATGTGGTAGTTGGGCAAGGTCACCTAGGCAAGAATTATCTATATACCACCAAAGTAGAGTTACTATTGAAGGGAAATACCTCACATAATCTACTATATATCTTTAGTAGCAGTATTGGTCCTATGAAGCTCATCTCATCGATGAGGATCATGTATTTTATGTGTTTCATTTCTTCTTGAAATGTTGTTAGTGACTATCCCAATAGTGCTTGCATTTCTTTTATTAAGGATTAAATGTATAGTTGAGGCATATATGTTAAATGCAACAGTTCTTAAAGGAGTGAGAGAAAGAAGTGGGTGTGGTTTGTGTGGTATTCTTCTTACAAGCACAATTCTCATGTAAGATATTAGGTAGGATTTTCTAGTTCATGTAGGTCCTTACAAATGATCATAATTAAGGGTTTCTTTATAGAATGATCATTATAGTGGTCTATAGTTGTGGTATGTAATTATGGTAAGAATGATCATTACAATGGTTTGTAATTACTACATAGTTGAGTCATGATAAAACATCATATAATTTGATACACAATGAGAACAACACCTAGATTTAAATTAATGAAGTAGAGATCTTTATAATGAATGGTTCATAAGGCACAACACTTCCTAAAGTTGCAAATGGAGTAGAAAGCTATGTGAAATTGATCTTGGGGGTAACTCCATGGTTATGCTCACTTTGTTTGGAGTAGTACTAGGATGGGTTAGCTTCCAAAAAGTCTTGATCCTTCACCCTTGTGAGGCTTACCTAGATTTAATGAGTGCTAAGTAGACCTTTTATGATGACGAGAGATGGGTTCTTGTGAACCACTACTCATGAAATATAGGTTGATAAATATTGACTGAAAAATTACATAGTTGAATTTTAATGAAACATCATAAAATTTGTACACTAAAAAGCATTTCCTAAATTTAAATGAACAATATTGGGAGATCTATAATGAATGGCTCATAAGACATGGCACTTGCTAAAGGTTTTGAAAATGGGGTAACAATCTAAGTGGGTCTGATCTTGGGGGAATCTATATGGTTAAGTATGTTTATGTCAAAGTAGTACTAGGATGGGTGACCTCCTAGGAAGGCTCAATGCTTCAATCTTATGAGAATCATCTACATGCAATGACTACTAAGTGTTTTAGTCATGCTCATAGGGGATAGGTTTTTGTGAACCACTACTCATGAAATGTGGTTTGATAAACATTTACTCAAAAACTATGCAACTTTGAATCCTGATAAAACATCATATAATTTGATAAATTACAAAAATTCCACCTAAGTTTGAATGAATGAGCTAGAGAGTTCTATAATGAATGGCTCCTAAGGTACAATAATTGTTAAAGATTTTACAAATGGAGTAGCAAGATAAGTGGGCTTAATCTTCACAGAAACTCCATGGTTAAGAGCACTTGAGTCAGAATAATACAAGGATGGGTTACCTGTCAAGAAGCTCCTATGCTTCACCCCTATGAGCATCACCTAGTTGAAATGAGTGTTAAGTGTACTATTCAAGCTCATGAGATATGTGTTCTTGTGAACCACTCCTCATAAAATATGGGTCGATAAAGATTGACTAAAGAACCATACAGTTGAATCTTGATAAAACATAATATATATTCATAAACTATGAAAATACCACATAAATTTAAATGAACGAGCTATAGAGCTCTATAATGAAGGGGTCATAAAGCGTAACACTTTCTAAAGGTATTCTAAATAGGGTAGTAAGCTAGGTGGACTTGATTTTAGTGAAACCCCATGGTTAAGCACACTTGTGTCAATGTAGTACTAGGATGAGTGACCTGCTATAAAGTCTTGATGCTTCACCCTTATAAGCATCACCTAGATGCAATGAGTATTGTTAGCATGTTACTTGGCATAGAATAGAGCTAACCAGAGGAGACTACAAACTATGCGAAGGTCAGAAGATGATAGAGGATGATGAATAACACATCCCTAGATATAATAGATATAGCATATATATAGATATAGGAGATAGTAGAAAGCAAGAAAGCATGATAGGAGAATAGGAGTATGTTCTATTGTAAACAATGACATAGAAGTCATGTATGTAATTGGAGGTATGTCAGTACTGGGAAACTTGGTGTGTTATCTTATTTTGTTGTGTATGTGATGCTCTGTTTAGTTATTATTTATGTTTTGTTGTCAATCTCTAGCTACATGACTAGTAAATTGACTACAAAGACTTGACTGAGGATCAGATCTCTGAACCAGTATCTCCTTTAAATTTCTTTCTAACATTTGGTTTCATTTCTAAGACCCTGGAAGAGGGTAGTTAAAGATTGAAAGGGAAAAACATTTGAAGAAGTAGCGTAGAGTTTCAAAAAATTCAAATTGCGGAGAAATTCAAATCTCCTTAAGTTTCTACCTCTATGAAAGGGGGGTAGGCACTTAAGGGGATGGAAAGTGGGAAGGGGGTAGGATCCACAAGGGCCTTTCAAATGATGGGAATATTCTAATAAGGATTCCATGGGATATAAGAGGACTAATCCTACACAAATTCTAGTAAACCCATGGCAAAAGGGGAGCAACAAAAGAAAAAGAAGATCGATAATAAAATCAGGACTAGAATGGAGATAAGAAGAGAAGAGAGATTGAAGCAAACTCAAGAAAGATAAGAGTGTTACCACAGATGATTGGAAAGGGCACCAATGATGGAGGAAGGAAGGATAAGATAAGGTGTGGAAGAAAACACTAAAGAATTTGAAGAGCATGCCACTAGGGGTGATGTCGAAAGGAAGGAAGAAGATAAGAGTGTCATGAAGGATGCTTCTAAGTGCGTTGATGAGGGTCCTGCCAAAGAGAGGAGGGTGGAAGGAGAAGAGATAGAGGGTGTTATGGAGAATATTGATGAGCGTGTCACTATGGTGCTACCAAAGAAGAATGCGAAAGGGAAAGAGATGAAACAGGTGAACTAGGGTTTATACTGTAGACTGTAGAGAAAGATGAATTGGCACCAGAGATTTTGAATATGGATGAGTAATATATAGTTGAGTTAATTTACAAAATAATAAAGGAGATAAGAGAAAGAGGAGAAGATGTGGTAAAAATTAAGAGGAGTTTTGAGGGTTTTGGAAGGTTATTTGAATCACCATTGGATGTCGACATGATGTTATTCACAAAGAAAATAAATTTCCCTAATTTGAAGAGACACAACCCTAGACCATGAGCCATCCCAAGTGCAATATAAAGGTCAAGATATTTTTAGTAGAAAAGGAAGATATTCAAGAAAATAAGGAAGCAGAGAGAATAGTAGAGATCCAGAGCAATTTTGTAGAAGTCTTAAGAGAGGAGTACTTTGAGATCTGACTACAAAGAGATAAGGGAAGAGAAGGAAGGCGAGTTGATGGAAGATAGTATAATCGAAGTAGTAGACTAGAATAGATTCACCATAGAGTACAGGAGAGTGCAAGAAGATCAATCATGGATACCCCTATCAAGTTACCTATATTTGAGAAAGATACTACTGAAGTGGCCAAACACATTTTGGTGTTGGAGTCAATTTGGAACCGGAAGGGAGAAACAAGAGATGAAATCAAGCTATTTGACTTCATAGGCACCTTGCAAAATGAAGCATTGAAGTGGTATAGGAAGACATGTCCAAACAATGACAAGGAATGGGATGATATCAAGAAGGTATTTTTGGAGAACTTTGGAGTTCTAGATGTTTCAACATAAGGGGTAAGTAAGATAAACTCGATTTGATGCAATTAGAGAAATAATCAATTAACATTTTTGATAAAATATTCAAGGAGACAACTAGGAGATTGGAGGAACCAATGACTAAAAAGTAAAAGATATAATGGTTTATTTCTAGAATAAGCCCTGAAATAAGGTCAACCTTAGATGGAAGAATATTTAAGACATATGCAAAAGTGGTGACACTAGCATGTCAGATAGAGTCTCAATCCTAGCATAGATAAGATAAGATGAAGGAAAACTTAGAATTGAAAAGTTGAAGTTGGAATTGGATAAATTGAAGTTGAGGCAAGAGATATTGGTTAAGCAGGAAGAGAATACATAGAAGCTAAGACCTAATATCTAGTGTTCATATTGCACAAGAGAAGGCCACTTGAGAAATGAATGTCCTAGGATGAAAGGTGAAAGAAAAGTTGTTGCAATAAAAGAAGACACCAAAGCAACAATGAAAATAGTCAATTCAATAGACTATGGATCATACAGAGAATGGGATGACCATGAAACACTGGATTTCCCTTCACAAAACTTCCAAAGGAAAAGAGATTTTTTTGCTGTGGAATATGAAGCATGGTATGGTGGAAACACTATAAACTCTATGGAAAACAGTAACATGACATATATGAAAGAAAGAGACTCACATGATCATGACTACAAGCATCCAAGTTGAAGAAATTAGAGGAATGTTAATGCAATACAAAATTCAAATTCTAGAGGTCCATCATATGGAAATAGATATAATAATGATGACAAAGAATGGTTTGGAGCCTACAGAGGAGGAAAAGTCCATGGGAGAAGTCAAAGAAGGAGGGAGGATGCAACATGCTTCAATTGTGGTAAGTTAGGACACTTTGTTAATGAATATTGGGTTGAAAGGAAAACAAAGTGTTCATTTTGTAACAACACAAAGAATGCTTTATTCTCTTGTGAGAGAGCACAACAATACTTCTAGAATGCACAACCATAGTCTAAGAGTGATGAGTTACAAAACTTGAATAATAAAAAAGGAGCAAGGATCATAAGAAGAGCACCAAAAGATCAAGGAGAAAGAACTTTTTGGAAGAATAAAAGAGAGGAAACAAACATATCTTCAATTGAATCCACATAAGAAGAAGAGTACTACTGGAGAAGTACACCAAAACATACCAGAAAAGAGAAGAAAAAGGAAGGAGAAAGTTGTGGTAGTGACAAGACAAGGAACAAATACTGAAAGACATTATATCATTAAGACTAAAGAGGAAGATAGTGAGGAGGATGAAGAATTTGTCCCTACTAAGAAATAAAATGAAGTAGTAAAGGAGGATAAACAAACAACAAGAAAGGAACAAGAAAAGGAAAAGTAATATAAGTATTTTTTTATTGAAGGAAAAGTCGATGCTCTCAAGAAGTTATCCCAATTGACACAACACGAACTCATTCAAAAATTGAAGCAATTCTCTAAGTATTGGAATAAGGAATAGAATCAAAAGAATCAACTCCAGAGGATGGGAAGAACAAATAGAGAATGGAAGACAAAACCACTGATGATGGATGTTCATATCAACCACAGGAAAGTTTGGAATGTCATGATAGATTTGGGAGAAAATGTCAACATGATTATCTTTTGATTTGGTGAACACAGTGAGGTCATCAAGATAAACTAGAATGATTTTATTTATCAACCCACTGAAAGCAATATCCATAGCATGTTGGAAGGTAGCTCTAGCATTTGAAAGGCCAAAAGGCATTTTTGCATAAGTGAAAGTTCCTAATTTAGTAGTAAAAGTAGTCTTGTGTTGGTCATCTTCTTTTAGCCAAATCTGATTATACCTTGAGAATCCATCCAATAAGGAGAACCTTTTTTCTCCTACTACTGTTTGGAGAATCTGATCCATTGAAATAAGAGGATAATGATCCTAAATATATGCTCAATTCAAGTCTCAAAAATCAGCACAAAGTCTGATTTCACCATTTTTCTTTCTAATTGGAACTAGATTTGACACCCACGTTGAATGCTTGATCAAAAGATAATTTTGGATTCAATCAGTTTCTTGAGCTCTTGGGCCATGAGAGATTCAATTTTTGGGTTCACAAGCCTCTGTTTTTGTCAGAATATTTTTGACCCTTCAACCAATTCTATTGTATGCTGAACTACCTCTTTTTATAACCCTAAAGATCTTCATAATTGCAAGCTATCACCTTATCATACTTGTTGCATAAGGAAATTAACATGTCTCTCTCATTCTGAGTAGTAACAATTCCTACCTTGATTTTATTGCCATCACTGACCTCTAACTTAGAATAATCATCTTTATTTTCTACAAACCTTCTTTTGTCCAATTTTGCATCATCAAAATTAAAGAGACTCTCCAACATTATCAGTCCCTTTCAAAGTTTATTCAACTTCAATTGAACTATCTAGTCACCATATGATTCTTCAATTTTAGGTTGGAATTGGTCAACAAACTCACTTGATTGTTGTAGAAATAAAGTAATTTGAGCATCACTCTCGAAGCCTTTCCAGTGATCTCCATTATCTAGGATAGCCAACCAAATAATCATCTTGACTACATTTTCGTTGACCAAAAATCATTCATTGGGTCAAACTGTGCCCCAATTTGTGCCATCTTATCAACTTCAGTGTTATGATCCCTTGGGATTATTTGAATATTAAAAGCATCAAATCCTTCGATCAGATCCCACACTCGGTGGTGATAAGATCCCATCCTAACATTCTTAGTTGTTTCCATTCCTTGGGCCTGTTTGATCACCAATTCAAAGTCCCCAAACACTTTTAACTATTTAATCCCCAGTTTCTTAGTAAGGATTAATCCATGGACTATTTACATTCATATTCTACTTCATTATTGGTATAGCCAAATTGAAAAATGGAAATCTTTGGGAATCTTCTCTCCTATGGGTGATACAAGACATATACCAACCCCCTGAACCAAATTTTTGCATTTGGTACCATCAAAATTTGAAGTGTAGAGAGTAGAATCTTCCTCTGAGACTTTCTCTTCTTTCTCTAATGCATTATTCGCTTCTAGAATTAGAGGGTCTTCTTAAAAAATCACATATGTCCCTAATCCCGTGGAAACATAATTTCTAAGAGGATCATTTTGCATAGCTTCTAACAAAAGCACCTCTTCCTTTTCATTTCTATCACTTAGTACAACTTCTTCATCGATCATTCCATGTTGAGCCTCTCTATTTGGTGATCATAGCATGTGTTGCTTCAAAATTGGATATTACTTCCTCAGTATTATGTTCTTTATGCAATAGTTCTAATAACACTTTCATCTTGGAGCCATATTTGGTTCTCGAAATTAGATGGGACCAATCTAAACAAAGATAACCCCCAATTTTAGCTATAGAATCTCTAGATAAACATAAGCCAAAGATCTAAGGAATATATTGTTGTAATGCACAAGATAACTAAGAGGGGGGGTGAATCAGTTGTCACCAAAACTTAACTTCTCATAGACATCAACACATCAATTTATTAATCACTATTATTATGATTTAACCATGAAAGCATGAAATCAAAAACTTAAGCATAATCACACATTCAACACATGAGACACCAGATTTATTACATGGAAAACCCTATAAGGGAAAAACTACGGTGAGTGTTAGCTCACAAAATAATATGTTATAGTAATATCGAAAATCAAAGGCTCACTGCCCAAAATACTCACTGCAAAAGTTAGGGCTCACTACCAAGATTGGCTCACTACCAAGGCGTGGCTCACTACCAAAGGTTTGTGAACTGATTTGATAGAATCTACTCCATGCCTGAGTTCAGTTCCATTGAAGCACAATTCATTTCCTCTGCTCTGCTATGCCTTTACACTTCACACTTATCTTCACATCTTCACAATCGATCCCTTTTTCACAATTTCATTACAAGTATTTATACAATTCATAAACCTTGGAATGTACATCAAGGTTGGCATTACATTCATCAACCATTGGAACAATCTCCAAGGTCGTCATTACAAACATACATAGAAATAGGTTTGGACCTAAACAAAATTAGCTAAGGAAAAGATGTATGTGGATCATGTTATGCCTTAGTTGGGACTCAAATGCAATCTTCCATGCCACGATATGCTTCCATAATCATCAAGGTACAACCACAAGTAGTGAGAACAACCAAGTCAGCCAAAACCAATGTTATCACTAAGACATTTAGGAACAGGCTTCATCCACGATCTAGATTATACTTTGCGGACCAATCAGAAGATTGGAACATGATATAGAGACATCCAAAAGAATGTTATAATCATCAGGAACATTTGAACAATACCCAACCACTTTAGCTAGAAGATTCTTCAAACTAAAGCACTTGAACAACACTTTCAGCCACTGTTATAAAGAAAAGATTGCTTGTAGACCACCAAATCACAAACCATTTGAGTTGAACGTACATAACATCATCCCAGACTTAATTCTAGAATCGGATACCATAATACTTCAATGCGGAGCAAAATACGTTCTCCCTATCACCACTAAATGCACAGAAAAATAGTTCTTACTTTGGTGAATAGAACTCCCTCAAATATTCATACCAGAGGCTCAAACTTGAAACATATAATCTACAGACATCCCTTAACATTACTTCCAATCTATAGACAAAGATATTCAATCTACAGGATATGCGGAGCAAAACACTGAATTGTTCATCAGCAAACCAAGATACTCTATAACACACTATTTCCACTAGGAGGGAAAATTTTCTCAAAAGCACTTGGAAACTCAATATTAGAAACATATTCTCATGATCTTCAGGACCTATGCAAAGAAATATTCATCACAAGGAAGTAACAAAATAAGAGCACAGTTGACACCAATGACAACACAGATATGTTGGCATCAATGACAACACTGGTTAGGCACATACTTGTAACAATCTCCCCCTTTGTCATTGATGGTAACATTAATGTGAATACTGTAAGAACCATCAAGACAAGATTCTGCATTGATTATCTTCTCCTCCTTTGTCTTTACACATCTAGACTCTTTCTCCTCTTGATTTTTTCACATGATTTCTCTCTCCCCCTTTGACATCAATGGCAAAAAACATCTTTTCTTCTTTTTCTGCACATACATGCAACTGCTCTAATCAAACTAGAATTACTCAGTCTACAACACTTACTTTTCTTTATCAGGAACTCATATCAGCAACATCTAGCTACTCCCCTTGAGAGGTAGCTCTCAAAGACATCAATCCAGATCAAAGAATAATGCTTCGAGTGCCACTGGACTGATGCACTCCTATGCATCTTAGTTTAGAGCAGGAGGGGTGATAACTCCTAACTTTTCTCTAAGATACTCAAAAGTATCCTTAGGCAGAGGCTTTGTGAAGATATCTACAATCTGATCCTTGGTGGACACATACTCATCTTTACTTCATTCTTTGTTACCTTCTCTCTCATAAAGTGATACCTTATGGATATATGCTTTATTCATGAGTGCATCACTGGATTCTTTGAAATGTTTATAGCACTTGTATTATAATAGAATATTGAGATTGGTTCTTCATACACAACTCTTATATCCTTCAATGTTTGCTTCATCCAAAGCACTTGAGTACAACAACACGTTGCAACAATATATTATGCTTCTGCAATAGACAAAGAAACAGATTCTTGCTTCTTGCTTTGCCATGAAACCAATATGTTGCCCAAGAGGAAAGCACCTCCACTTGTACTTTTCATGTCATCAACATCTCCAGTCCAATCTGCATCTTTATAAGTACTAAGAGTGAAATCATTATCCTTTGGATACCACAATCCATAATCTAAAGTCCCTTTTAAATGCCTCATGATTCTCTTAACTTCCATCACATATGACTCTCTAGGATCTTCTTGAAATCTTGCCACAAGACAAGCTGCATGCATTATCTCTGGTCTTGTGTGGCTAGATAATGCAATCCTCCAATCATGGATATGTACCTTTTCTAATCAGTCTTAGGTGATTCGTCAGTCTTTCTTAATTTGCAACCATTCACAATGGGAGTACATACCATCTTAGAATCCTCCATTCCAAATTTCTTCAACAACTCTTTCTATCATGCCCACATTTCCCATGAGGTTACAACACGTATTCACTTTTCACTATTCACTATTCACTTGTACTATTCACTATTTACTTTTATTATTCACTTTTCACTATTCATATTAAGGCAAACTTTAAGATGAGATTAGTTTCTATTTAACTTAATTATACAACTTTAATCCAATTTTATTTCCTTTCCAAATGACAAAACTAAACGAACAATAAAACTACAACTATCAATACAATAAGGAAGTAATTTCTGCCAAACTCCAAAATACCAAATTATACAACGAAATAGAAAGAATATTCTCCTCTTGTAAAATCAACAAGGATGAAGCTATTAAAAGACCAAGCTCCCTTAAGAGTAAAGGAAAATAAAATATTTTCTAAGATCCAATAATCTTCTCTAACCTTCACCATAAGCTCCCAAAAAACATGCATATCACACAAGGGAAGAAACACCACACAAGTTGCTCTCCTCCCTACCGTAGACCTGCAAGAGGGTCACCCCTGAGTTAGGGAGATCATCCACACCCAGGGTAGAATAGACTGAAACACATCACAACATTGAACAACAACAACAAATCAAATAATACACACACCCTCAAGGTTTGACTCGCAATACAAAGACCCAGCTTAGGTGAGTTCAGGGAGGGTAGGGAAGTAGACATCTCTACTTCTAGGTGTCATCCCTTCACATTTTATCACTTTTTATCACAAGGCCTCCAGCCAACTTTATCACAAGGCCTCAAGCCAAAAATTTATCACAAGGAAATTAATCTACAGACCTAGAAAGAAATTCATTTCACATATTTGGACTAAGAAATGAAGATTCCTTTATCTGATTAAGTAATCTATAGACCTAGAAAGAAATTCATTTCACCAAACATAGACATGTCAAACTCCTTTTGCATTTCTTCTACAAATTTCTTACACATGCCTTCATTGCCTCAAAGGATAATATCATCAACAAAGACTACAACAACAGAATTTGATCACTATTAATTTTGAAATAGAGATTGTTGTTAGCAATACCTTTACTAAATCCTAATTGCAACAAATGCTTATCCAATCTTTCATACCAGGCTCTGGGAGCTTGTTTTAGTCTGTACAAAGCTTTCTTTAATCTGCACACCATATCACCTTGATTTGATAGCTGAAATCCTTCTGGTTGCTCAATGTAGACTTCCTCTTCCAATTCACCATTCAAGAATGTAGACTTCACATCCATCTAATACACTTTGAAGTCTTTGTGTGTTGCAAATGCCACAAACATTCTAATTGCTTCAATCCTAGCTACCAAAGCATAGGTATCCTCAAAATCTATCCCTTAAACTTGAGAATATCTTTTACATACCAACCTTGCTTTGTTTCTAACTACTTCTCCATTCTCATTCAGCTTGTTCCTGAGGACCCATTTAGTTCCAATCACATTCTTATCAGCAGGTCCAGGAACCAATTCCCAAGTTTGATTCTTCTCTATTTTCATTAGCTCTTCTTCCATAGCCTCTATGTAGTTTTCATCATTGCAAGCTTCACCTACAATTTTAGGTTCAATCTTCAAAAGTAGGTAGTAGTTCACCTATTCTTCTATAACCCTTTTCCTTGTCAACACTCCTTTGCTTTAATCACCAATTATCTAATCTTTAGAATGATTGATCCTTACATACCTAGGAGTCTTAACTACACTTTCCAGAGCCTTTTCTTCTTCATCTTGACTATCCTTTTATTCAACTTTCTTTTCATTTGTTGTGGTAATAGGTTCATCTGATTCATAGCCACTCAGATCTGATATTCTTTCCTTGTCTTCATGCACCTTTGCATTAGTGCTCTCAACAATCTTTTTCAGCCTTTTTTTGTAGCACCGGTAGGCCTTACTCTTGGTAGAGTATCCAAGAAAAATTACTCCATCACTCTAGCATAAAACTTGCCTAGTTCTTCTTCTCTTCTGATATAACATTTGCTTCCAAAAACTTTGAAATATTTCACTATAGGAACTCTTCCATACAACAATTCATAAGGATTTTTGGTACTGTTACCTTTGACTTGAACTCCATTTTGGATGTACACAGTAGTATGTATATCTTCTCTCCAATACACTTCTGGTAGGTTAGCATCCTTCATCATAGTCCTAGCAGCTTCTTGAACCATCCTGATTTTCCTTTCAACAACTCCATTTTGCTGAGGAGTCCTTAGTGTAGACAATTATCTTTTTATCCCTTGTTCTTCACAGAAAATGTTGAATTCATTTGATGTGAACTCACCTCCTCTATTAGACCTTAAGCACTTGATTCTCAGGTCTATCTCATTCTCAACCATTACCTTGAAGGATTTGAACTTTTCTAGGGCTTCTGATTTATCTTTTAGAAAAGTGAGCCAAGTTATTCTAGAATAATCATCAATAAGCAACATAAAGCACCTGTCTCCTTGTAGACTTCTTATCCTTGTAGGACCACACAAATCTGTGTGTACTAGATCCAGCAATCTGACAGAAATTTGTTCTTTGCTTTTGAAACTTGTTCTTGTCTGCTTTCCCAACTAACATTCCTTGAAAACAGTATTAGCAGGCTTTACAAGCTTAGGCAAATCTCTCATAACCTATACTAAAATTATCTTCACCAAGTTGTCAAAATTGATATGACACATCCTTCTATACCACAACCAACTCTCATCTATCTAAGCTAACAAACAGTAATCACTAGTTCATGTTAATTGATAAATATTGCCTCCAGTCTTCTTTCCAGTTCAATCACTGTTCTGGAGCTTTCCATGATCTTGCATCCATTATCCTTAAAACTTAGATCATAACCTTTGTCACACATCTAACCAACACTCAAAATATTATGCTTTAAACACTTCACATATAGGACATTAGTTGTATTGTGCTTTCCATCAAAAGAAATAGATCCTTTTCCACAAATCTTACTAGTTGCATTATCTCCAAACCTAACCAGTCCTCCATCATACTCTTCCAGACTTACAAACTTACTTTTATCACTAGTCATATGATGTGAGCATCCACTATCAATAATCCATTCATCCTTATCTTTCTCCACCTGAACAGACAAAGCACTTTCTTCCACTGGTTTTTCTTCCTTCACACAGCTAGCAGGATTAGTAGATATAGGTTCTTCCTTAATAGCAATAAACAGGCATTCATTTGCACTAGTACTAGCATCATCTGACTCATCATTTGTTACACCATCATCATCAAGATCTCTAACAACATTTCATTGTAACCCTAGGTTTACTTTCAAATTTCTTTCTACCTCTTTCAATTCTCTCCAAACACCTAGAACCATAGTGACTGATCTTACCACATGAAAAGCATTTGAATGGTAATGTGCCTTTGTACTTACCCATATCTCTTTGTATTTTATCCACAAAGTTGCCTTCAATCTCCTCAAGGTCATCATCAGATTCCATGGCATACTTCTTAGCTCTTGAAGTCTTCTCTGAAGTACTAGCTTTGAAAGTAGTCTCTATTTTAGGCAGGGCATCATCAAACTCTCTCATCTCAAAGGCTACAAGTTTTCCAAGCAACTGATCTTTTGAAACATCTTTCACAGTCATGATTTCTTCAATTGTAGATACCTTGTGGCTGTAGGATTTAGGAAATGATCTAAGAATATTCAACACAAGCTCTTTATCAACAAAAGTTCCTCCAAGACTGACCAAACTCAACTTCGACGGAGCTAAAAAAAAGAATACTAGACTGGCTAGCGGGGGTGGTATATTCAGAGATAGCCAGTGAACCTTTATTTCTACTTACGCCAAGTCCATAGGCATTCAATCCAATAATGTTGTAGATGGATTAGCTCTGGTGTGGGGGCTAAAAATTGATCTCTCTATGGGAATGGACAAATTACAAGTGGAAGGAGATTATAAACTCATTATTGAGGTAGCTCTTGGCAGGTCAACTAGTGGTTGGAAGCTGAAGGATATTACGGATGACATTGTCTGCTTACTACCTGGGTTTAGATAGACTAAAATTGGGCATGTTTACCACAAATGTAACAGAGTGGCCGATGGATTGGCTAACCTGGGACAAATCTTGGACAAGTGGAGATGTTGGAAAAGTAAGATTATTTACCCATCTAAATTCAAAACCTTCTTGAAAAGGAGATACGCCCCACTCTTCACTTCTCATGATTGAACTAATTCCTACATAGTACTTTGGGGGCTAGCTGGGATCAAGTCTTGATAGCCATTTAGTTTTGAGGTCCTATGATGAGAAGAGGGTGATGGGTGCCTGTCGGCTCAGAATTGTCAGAAGCGAGACCCACCATGGTATGAAAGTTTGCTTGGTTCTCAGTCAGACGTGGATGCCTAAGGAGAGATTTCTCATGAATGGGCACATGACCAACCTGATGTCTCTATCCATAATCCTTAATTATGATCAATTAATGAATGGTTATCATGGCAGGAATAGGAGTGATAGTTCGCATATTGTGAATTTAAGCAAGTACGCCACCCCCGGTTGCCGAAAAGATAATATACTCATTTATTGGAGTATGAATATCAGGGACTAGGAGATTTTTTGTAGTTCAAAAGTTTCTAAGTCTTCTACTACTTCCTGTATTGTTAGCTTGCCTGAGAGAAATTGGGGTAATTTAGCCATGGGGGGAGACATGGCTTGCACTGAGCCTGGATCCTGTGATGAGATTAGACATAACAAGACCATCTGGCACATTTTCCAGGATGGTGGGGTGGCCTCGTACCTTGAATTCTTACAGGGTTATGATGAAAGCCTCTCGATGCAATTCCTGAGTTCTTGGGAGGATAGAAAGGTTAAGGTGGGCAGTGTTAGTTTTGAAGTTTCTGAAGAGGTGATTGGATTGGTGACAGGCATGCCCACATGCAGATGGTACCAAACACCCTAGAAAGAGCAAAGTTTCTAACCCTAAGGGAATGACGTGCTTTCTGAAGAAAGGGGAGGTTCTGCATAGTCTATAGGGGGGTTTTGATCATGAAAAGCTACCAAAGCCATGGGACGAGGTGTGTTACATGCTCATAAAGTACTTCAAGTTGGAAGGTAGATTCAAATGATTCTTCCATTATCATTTTGCTTTGCTCAATCATTTATGTCGTAGCAAAGTGATAAGTTTTCCATTTTATCTTCTTTCATCTCTGGAATCTTCTATTTCATCGGCCATTGAACATAATGTTGTTGACCCCAACAAACCCCTCATCTCACTGCACCAGGGGCTTATCCTCAAACTGTATAAATTTGATCTTACACTTTGCCCCCCTAAATCCCTCATGGCTACTAGGGTTGAATCTCCCTTGCCGCCCTGTTTCAGTCCTGTGATAATAATGGAGGTCACTCCAGAAAAGTATGGTAAGTCCATAAAGTTTGGCAAGAAAAAAAAATACCATCAGTTTAAGCCCAAAGTTGAAAGCCAGGGTCCAGACTCCTTTGACCTCTGCGAAGACCCCTATTAAAAGAAAGTTTTTACCCGGTGAGTTTGCATAGGTGACCCCATAGAAAAAGAAAAGGGGAAGGTTAGAAGAAGGTAGTGTTACAGATAATGAGAATAAGGCAAAGAATGTCTCTGTGGTGGTAGAAGAGGTTATCTTTGAAAATGGTATTGGTGGTAGTGACAACACTATTGATGAGGACTTTACCTTGATGAGAAGCAAACCCCAGGTGTTGTCAACTAGGAGGTTGACAAGGCTTGTAGCAAAGAAGGAAGTCTCTAAGGTGGAGGAAGATACTACAGACCTTGAGGGTGAGGATATTTTTGATAACAAAAACATCAAAATGGATACTATTGAGCCAGAGACCAAACTGATGGGCAGGGAATTTTTTGTCAATAAGTAGACCCAGTAATTTCCTTGAGCTCAATGTTGAGCTCAATGCTAAGGGTTCCCAATCTATGAGCTTGGAGAACATAGTGAAGGAGTTGGGCAAGATGAAGAGAAACGGAAAAACAGCTGCTAAAGATAATGAGATTGATATTCTCTCTGCGAGGATCACTGTGTTGGAGAGGAAAGTCAAAACTCTGGCAAAGTTTGCTGTGAAGGTGATGCACAAATCTACCATGACCCTGGCCATACTCCAAGATGTTGAGCTTACTACCTAGGGATTGAAGGATAAAGATCTTAAAGAGTACCATGACCTCTACTAGGTTTTGGCTAAGGATTGGGATTAGATGTTTAATTAGCCATTGGGGCTTCGGTCATCGCCTGTGGTTTTTGTCTGCTATCATTCTACTGTCGGTCTGTTGTGTCTTTGTCCTGGGTCTTTTTTTAGCTATGTATGTTGGTTAGTCCAGTGTCTATTTTTTGGTTCTTGATGGAACTTTGGTGTGCCTTTATGGTTGTTTTGTAATGGGATCAGCACCCTTTTATGCTGCTTATCTTATCAAAAATAGTTCCTCCAAGACCTTTGATTCCATTGACAATTTCATCAACCTTTTGTAAGTAGATTGGTATGTTCTCATCTTCACTCATTTTCAGACTTTCATACTTAACTTTTAGGTTTTCCAATTTGGCATCTTTTACAGAATCATCTCCTTCATATAAATTCTCCAACTTTTACCAAATTTCATGAGCTATTTCCAAATCTATGACTTTTACTAACTCAGTGTTGGACAAGGCACTTAACAGAGCATCTCTAGCTTTTCCATTTAACTCATTGTTTGATTTCATCATCACTTGATGGACCATTCTGAGGAATAGTATACTTTATTTCTATCATCTTCAAAACACTATAAGTTCCAAGACAAGTGAGATGGCTTTTCATTCATACCTTCCAAAGAGCATAATCTACTCCATCAAACTATGAAGCATTCTTCTTGTGCGACATCTTGGATCTTCCTCAAGCTATTAGACTTTCTTCTGAGGAACCTTGCTCTGATACCAATTATTGAAATGCACAAGACAACTGAGAGGGGGGTGAATCAGTTGTCACCAAAACTTAACTTCTCATAGACATCAACACATCAATCTATTAATCACTGTTATTATGATTTAACCATGAAAGCATGAAATCAGAAACTTAAGCACAATCACACATGAGACACTAGATTTTTTACGTGGAAAACCCTATAAGGTAAAAACCACAGTGAATGTTAACTCACAAAATAATATGTCATAGCAATATTAAAAATTAGAGGCTCACTGTACAAAATGCTCATTGAAAAAGTTAGGGCTCACTGCCAAGATCGGCTCACTGCGAAGGGGTGGCTCACTACCAAAGGTTTGTGAACTGATTTGATAGCATCTACTCCATGCCTGAGTTAAGTTCCATTGAAGCACAATTCATTTCATCTTCTTTTCTCTACCTTTACACTTCACACTTATCTTCATATATTCAAAATCGATCCCTTTTTCACAATTTCATTATAAGTATTTATACAATTCATCAACCTTGAAATGTACATCAAGGTCGACATTACATTCATCAACCATTGGATCAATCTCCAAGGTTGGTATTACAAACATACATAGAAATAGGTTTGGACCTAAACAAAATTAGGTAAGCAAAAGATGTATGTGGATCATGTTATGCAATCTTCCATGTCACGACATGCTTCCACAATTTTTAAGGTACAACCGTAAGTAGTGAGAACAACCAAGTCAGCCAAGACCAATGTTATCACTAAGACATTTAGGAACAAGATTCATCCATGATCTAGATTATACTTTGCAGACCAATCAAAAGTTTGGAACATAATCTAGAGATATCCACAAGCACATTATAATCATCAAGAACATCTACACAACACCCAACCACTTTAGCCTGAAGATTCTTCAAACTAGAGCACTTAAACAGTATTGTTGGCCACTATTATAAAGAAAAGATCGCTTGCAGACCACCAAATCATGAACCATTTGAGTTGAAGGTACATAACATCATCCCAGACTCAACTCTAGAACCACAGACCATAACACTTCAATGCGGAGGAATGCGGAGCAAAATACTTTCTCCCTGTCACCACTGAATGCACAGAAAAATAGTTCTTGCTCTAGTGAACAGAACTCCCTCAAATCTTCATACTGGAGGCTCAAACTTGAAACATAGCATCTATAGATAACCTTTAACATTACTTCCAATCCACAGACAAAGATATTCAATCTACAAGATATGCGGAGCAAAACACTGAACTATTCATCAGCAAACCAAGATACTCTATAACACATTGTTTCCACTAGAAGGGTAAATTTTCTCAAAAGCACTTGGAAACTCAATATTAGAAACATATTCTCATGATCTTCAGGACTTATGCAAAGCAGTATTCATCACAAGCAAGTAATAAAATAAGAGCACAGTTGACACCAATGACAACACAGATATGTTGACATCAATGAAAACACCGGTTAGGCACATACTTGCAACATATATATTACAAAAACTTCTTGTAGAACAATGATATTTGGGCATGCATACAATGTAAGTGGAAGTTCTTTGAGAAATCCTATTGTTTGGAACTTCTTCCCATCTAATTGCATCACCCTATTTTCCATGGGTTCATATTTTATTTGAAGGGCATCCACTTTTTGTTTGGGCATCATAGTGGCACTTGCACCCGAGTCTATCATTGAATTATGTAATAATTTCCTACCCACTATGAGAGTTAAATAAAGGGTGTAGGTTTAGTTTTACCTACCTCTACCTTCGAAATTACAAGAGAAGATATTGGATTTGGTTGAGAAGTCTTTGGTTGTTCTTTAGTCACTCCTTTATTTTTGCCAGTACTTCCCACGTGAATTATGGTCACTAGTTTCTCCTTCTCATTTAGTGCTTCTTGAAGTAGAGTCTTTTTCACTGGGATGGATAAAACATCCCATAGCAAAACATTAGCAGGTACCCTCTTCAATTTCTCCACTACATTGAATGGACCAAGTGGTTGTGATCTCTAGAGATATCTAGGATATTTCATCCTTTCAACTGATTGATTTGGAACACCATAACTCAGTGATATTTCTGTAGCATATTGCTTCAGCATTTGTCAGTGGGTGACCTGAATCACTAGACTCTTCCTAAATGTAACCTCAGGACATGGTGTGATTTCTAGAATCTCAATGATCTTCCTCTTCGACCAAGTATAGTAATTAGATTGTACCTATGAAGCCTTTGAAATGGAAGCCTCGTTTACGAACCCCGTCTCTTCTTCTTCAACCCATGAAAAGAGTGCATGTTCTAGGGTAATTTTTGTCTCTTTCTCTATAGACATTCATTGCATTTGAGATACTAGGACCATGTTTTGCATGCCAGGTGATTGGTATTGATATTGTACTGGCAGTGATTCTGTTTGTATTGCTTGTCTTCGTTGCTCTGCCACTTTCTATTGTAAGTTCCCCTTGGGACAATCTTTCAGCATGTGGGCATTACTGCAAGGAAAACACCAAGCATTCAATTCTTCTACCAAATTATTCTGACCCATGACTAATTATCGATGAGAGTTAGGCACAATAGTTTGTAATAGTGTTGGAACTAGATTAATTTGATTTGATGGTTGTCATGGACCCAACCTCTGAGATCCTTGATAATGATTAGGTTGGTGAAAAAGGTTTAGTTCCTTGGAATCCTTGGTAGGAGGCCTTCGATAAGTGACCTATTTCCTTTTTAGGTTTATGATTTCATTTGAAAAAGTCTACAAGATATTCTTCATATCTTCCATTCCAGATGTTGGGGATGCTAATACTAGTGCCGCTAGGGCTTGAGATGTAGGATAGACATACATGGAAGGGCTAGATTGTGCAAGTTAGGAACCTCTACTTGAGTAGGGATGGACAACTTAGGGAATACGAACATAGGGGGCCTTGGAGGAAGATTCCCATCATCTAGATCAAGCTATTCTCAGCGCTTATAGCTAAATCATAGGCAATTGAAAGAGTATGTCCTCCTAATGATTGAATCATAACTGCTATATCTGAATTAAAAGCCTTTAAGTAAAATACAATTTCCATACCTACTAGGGGTCAGGATGCCACTGGAATCATTTGAAATGTCTTTTGGAATCTTGTGTTGAAATCCATAATAACCTATTTGGGAGCTCTTTTGATGGTAATCAGTTGTTGCAGCAGGGATGACTTGTCTCCCTTCTCATTGAATCTATTAAAAAATAGGTCCCCCAACTGATCCCATGTACTAATAGAATTAAACTGAAGAGACCGATACTAGTCCAGAGCCCTCCACTTAAAATACATGGTGAGTAATCATAAAGCCACATTCTTCTCTATTACATGATGCACCATGCACACATCTAGCACATCTTATAAATGTTCAGCCGGAGTCTTTAAATATTCTCTCATGAATTTGGGGAGTGCCTTTAGAGCATTGGTTGGGATAGGATCCCATGTATCTAGGGGTGTTGGGGGAATAAGTGATTCTAATTTACAAAATTTCTGGGAGGTATTGGTATAGCCATCTATACCATTAATGTGTCTGGTTCAATTGTCCTTCTTTGAGTAACAATGACCAATGGGGGAACTAGAAGTCTTGGGTTACTGGTTGAATGATTTCTCATAGTAGAACCTTGGCTCATGCGATCAGACCTCCAACTAGGCAACTAAAATTTTGTCCCACTAAGCGTGCCGAAAACTGTTGATGATTAAATTTGCATACAACCAACAACAATGGGAAATCTCAAAAATGTGGGACTTGCTTTATGAGATAACCTTTAAATTTTATAGGAGTCATCTCTTCCTTAAATCTTTGATATGTAGGAGAGAGAGAGAGAGAGAGAGGGAGAGAGAGAGAGATGTTGAATAATAAACAACTACAAAAAAATCTAATCTATGATGATGCGCTAAAATGATCTTAGACTTTGAAAACAAAAGAGGCACAATGCATCCGGTTACTAATAATAACAATGTATCATAGCTTTTGAAAGAGCATACATGCATGATTTTACAACATATTTTGAATGTTATCACTTTGATAGTAGACCACATAGGCCAACATACATCACATATGACAAATAAGAATCCTGAAACAAATTAGCACAAGACATCACCATGCTTGATTATTGATTCGAGAACAAAGTATACAAGGCCAAAATTTGCATAGACATATTGTTGTGGAGTAAATGTCTACATGACTTTTTACCTTTGTGTTTAGCTCCTAGGTCCCCATGATTACATTATTCATTCTAAATACTCATCCTGATGCAAAATTTCCCAGCATCAATGTCAATTAGGAATAAGGGGCCCTTTACTTATCTTATCCCGAACCTAAAAGGGAGCTCAAAGACTTGGGTGCCACCATGCAAGTCCCTCCTAATTGGTCAAGGAAAAATAAAGTTTATGTCAGCCTGGGACCTTTCAAAAGGTTTCTCTTTGTTGGCTCTTCTGGTTTAATTTCACAACTATTAGTGAGAAAGCATTTATAAGTGTGTTCTTAAGTTCATTTGTAACTAAGATAGAGATAGCTAACTTGAGATATTGAAGGAAAGAAAGAAAGAGCATTCGTTGTGATTCTAGAGTAGATTTGTGTGTTGTTGTTGTGTGTTTTTTGCAGGCATGAAGCTATTGTAGTCATGTAATCAAATCCATCAATCGATCATCAGTTTATAGCTTGATAGGGGCGATACCTTTTTTATTTCTAACTCATTTGTGCAGGCTTTCTTGCTTGCTTGTGTGTGTCATCTTTTTATCTTGCATTTGTCTCACATCTGTATCTTTCTAGCTAATATTTATATCTTGTATATGTTGAAATATCTTTTTGCATTATCCTTTGCATCTAAGGTCATATCATACCTTATGTGCATTAGGAATTTAATGCTCTAAGTATCCTTCCTCATATGTCTAGACAAGGTTATATTACGCTGGGTGCACAAGGCACATCGTCACCCTAGTCCTTATACCTTGGTGCATAATGTGTAGTGTTATATCAAACTATAGGATTGCTCTACTCAAGTCAACATAACTACTCCTTATAATAAATCCATCATTCTATCATCCATCTTTTTATCTTCCTCATTTTTCTCTATGTTGTTCTCCATCTTCTATCTCCTTATTTTCTCCATATCCATTCATTTTGAGAGAACAACCATATTCTTTCAATTAATCTATCCTCTCGAGGGGGCATCTTTCAACCCATTAATTACTTCTCCTACTTGACTGGGGCATCATCATTTCTAATCCAGTCATATTATTCTTCTAAACCAAAATCTTCTTCTATACAACATAACACTATGTTTCAAACTTCTTTGAAATGATGTTACTTCGCAACACCATCTCAAAGAGGGGCAAAATTTAGACACCTAAAATTGTCCCATTCCCAGATCAGACATTTACCTGCCATACTTCACATTAATTAAATAATTCTTAATTATTTGATTAATTCATCTATCAATCACCATCAATTTATCCTCCATCTTAATTAAATAATTATAATTATTTAATTAAATCAATTTTCCTCCATGTGTTAATTAAATAAATTTAAATTATTTAATTAATTAAATCTAATATTCCTTTTCTTCAAAATAAATAAAATTCAATATTTTATTTATTTATCCACGTGCATGAAATTAAATAATTTATTTATTTAATTTCCTATTATTCCTCTGTCCATAATTCACTCACAATCGATTTAGATAACTAATCAATCAAATTAGTTAACTAAATCAATCAATTCAGTTAACTACCCAATCAATTCAATCATCCAATCAATCAATTTAGTCAACTCCTTAATCAGATATGTTAGCCTCCATGATTCATGAGAAGACAGGGACAATTGCCTTTCTCTCATTTGTGCATCTCCTCTCAACCATTTCTAGCCATTGATCTCTCTGATCATTCGTAACCATTCATCTGCATTTCAACAAGTCTATAAATTGAGCCTCATTCTCCATTTCTGATACTCTCTCTGATCTTGATACAACATTATGTTGCTGAAATCATTCAAGAACTTCTTATCTATAATCCTCATACTAGCTTATGCTGACAAACTAAGCAATCCACATATCAATGTAGCAAAGAGCAATCAATTAGAGTTGGGTGCACTTCAGTATGCTCAATCAATGAAGTTATATTTGTATATGCAAAGGGAGGTAAATTGTATTTGATTTTGATTTGCTTTTGTTTATGTTTGCATCTCAGATTTTACCTATCCCAACTATCATCTATCCACTTTAGGAGTTGAAGGAACTTCATCATGCTAAGAGATCATCACATATGTGATATCATTATTGTTTATCATCATTTGATTCATCACCATTATCTTTTTTTAGCCTTGTCCCTCCATGAGAGCACACACTCTCTATCAAACAATGGTGTTGGGAAGCTTCAATGCTATCCCAAGATTTGACTAAGGCAAGTCCCTAAACACCATAACCCTCAAACCTCTTATCTTCTTGTGCAGGTTATAGGAGCAAGATCTAGAGAATATGAAGATACAAGAAGACTAAGTGAAGATGATTGTTTAAGGATTTGACAATAGTTATGGAATATTCCTTTATCCAAGACTTGGAGGGTGGCGTCCTAGTCTTTCTACCCTTTTTGATTTCAAATCTAGCATCAAGGCAGCATTTGTAGCATATCTCTAGTTTACAGTTTCCGAACATTCCACCAAATAGGACTTAGGAGGTCTTGAAATAGTCCTTGAACACCTCTTCTTCTAGGACACATGTTCTATCATTCCTCTGATCTTCCCTGTACAATTGGTTTCTATAAATCTGTTGTATATCTTTTGTTATAATCAAATCATTTTAGAACTAGGGTTTCATGCATTATTAACCTCGGGTTTAGTAAAAGGCTAAATTAAATTTGATTCCTCTATAGGATACCTAAGTACAAGATCTATAGCTAAGTCCACCTTCATTTGGTAGTGATTTGGCTTGATCTTGTCCTTGAATGGTATATGGAAAAGGGTTTTATCTAGTGTGCATTCTAGTTGTCATCATTCACCTTTTTCTTACTTAACATAAATTGGTGAACCCATAGCTTTGAGCATTTGCATCTTGCTGATTGTTCAAATTAGATCTTGCGTTGATTTATTACACATTTCTCATTATTCATTTGAAAATCTCGTATCATTTCACATCATAGATTTAAAAATTCACTTTTACAATTACACATTGTGTATTTTAACATAAGAAGTTTGACTTCACATTTCTTTCCAAGAAATCTTAAAGTTCTATATATTGTCTTTTTATGCAACACTTTTAACATCTTGATCACTAAATTTTTAGTCACACTAGTGTGTTTTTGATCTTTGAAAAAAGCTTCAACAACCTGGTATCCTCAAACTAGTGTCTTGGTGTACAAAAGTCTCTTATATTGGTGGTATTTGATAAATAAATAGATATGATTGTACATTGCTATTCCAAGATATTTCATTATGACATCTTCTAATTGTTCCTCTTTTGTATCTTTACATGCATATATAAAAGATTTTGAAAGTTTTTACAAATTCATTAATAAGCATCCTTATGTTTTAGATCATATGGCATCCATGTATGATATTGATATCTTTAAATGTTCTTTATATGAAATCATTGGATGTCTAGCTGATTTTCATAGCTTCATAACTCTCATGTATGCATATCCTCCAATATTGGAAAATATTACTAAGATCATCTCCATGAATTGTCATGAGAAAGATGATGGTGATAGTTCTTGTGCTTATACCACAATTTACAATAATGACATGGAACTAGTCTCTAATACATGTGATGGTGACCTAGATTTGTCTGTTTCATCCTATGATTTGGATCCCTATCCCAAAGTCGTTCCCACTTGTGAGGACATTTTGAAGAAAGAAGATGAAATCATTGATACATTCCTTAACATAACCCTACCCTCTCTTCATTCCAATGCTCTCCCTTTGAAAGATGAAGCATTAGTGGATGAAGAGCCTCTTCTCAAAAAGGATCCTCCATGGGTAGATAATGGGTGTTCATCTAATAATCTTAAATCTTCTATAGTACATGAGGCTTCTATGACTCATCCTATGGATCTCTCATCTTTGACTGAATGTTTAAGCACATTGGATATCACTAAGGATGTGAAGACCATGGACAATCCTCCTTTGGTTGCATATTCAAATTCCTTAGACATCACTAAAGATACAATCATCAACAATTCTCTTAACAACACTTTACCTTTACTTTGTTCCAATGCTCTCCCTTCAAAATATGAAGCATTGGTGGATGAAGAAAGGTCTCTCACATTAAATCCTTTGGGGATGGATTTTGAGCTTAATCAAAGTAAAAATAATGTTAATTTAATCATCATTAATAGAATTATTCAACCTACTAAGAGGATAGTGGATAAGTGTATTAATGTTCCTAAAATCATTGTGCATAAGGCAACGTGCCTCCTCACTTCAAACTAGTGATTATGGTTCAAAGTGCTCCAACACCACCTCAACCCTTGGGTTACACTCTCAATTATGCAAAACAAATTACTCAATGAAATCAAGGTGTTCAATATGTGTCGTAGTATCACACGATTCCTCACACATATAACACCTGTAATAACAAGCAAAGTAAGAAAGTACTGCATGTGTCAGTTTCTCTTCCATCTTCTCAACCTATGCTTCTTCAATCACCTTGTCTTACTAATAATGTTGGTCAAGATTATGACCTTGTCAAGCAACTCTTCATGCTACTCCCACTAAGATCTCTCTTTAGGAACTCATACAAACATCACCTACATACAACGGAATGCACCAAGAAGCTTTACAAAAGGTGATTGTACCACCCGCTATTAAGACAAATGATGTAGTAGCTCTGTTAGATTGTATGCATGCAACAAAAATGGATACTTTATTTCAACAACATGAATTACCATCAATTGAAGTTCAAAACCAATATGATCCTCTTGTAATCTCTGTCATAATAAATAAAATTTTGATAAAGAGAACTATGATTCACAATGGATTTGCTCTTAATGTTTGTATCATTGATGTGCTACACAAAATCAAGGTTGACACATCTTTAATGAAACCAAATAAACTTAATATTTGTGGCTTTGATAACATTGGTAGACAATAATTAGGTACCATAACTTTATCCGTAAAGATTGGACTTGTGACATTGTCTACCTTTATCCATGTCATACCTGGTACACTTTCATATAACATCATTCTTGGTGGACCGTGGATTCATTCCATGGGGATAGTTTTGTCTACCATTCATTAATAAATAAAGTTTATTCATGCAAATAAACTTCAAACCCTTGAAGATAACCCGGACCCAGAAAGTTGTTTACATATTGAGGCACAAAAACAAGTTGTCAATCACAAGACTCTCAATAACTTAAAAGCCAATTCATCAATACCTCTTCTTGTAGATAATATTGTGCAAGATTCCAAATCACCATCAATTACACTTCTTGGTGATAATTTGAGTTCATTAGATTTTACTCCTTCCATTATGGAGGAATACAAACTTCCTAACCCTAATCGTGAAACATCAAAAGTTGCCTTGATCTCATCCAAACGATCTTTGGAAATACCTAAGGAACCTAAGGTTTATTTAGTGGCAAAAAAAGACAATACTATTACTTATACTACTAAATATGAAACTTATGAGGCCTCACCTTCTTCTAAAAAGATGGAGTCTCTCTATGGTCATGGATTTCAAATCCTTTACAAAAATTTAATATGTAGGTAATGGTTGTGGCATAAAACAACAAGGAATCAAAGTACCCATAGAAGTTGTTACACATAGCTCTTCGGTTGGTATTGGATACCATCCTTTAAAGCCCACCAAATCTTACCATCGTCCTACTCTCAATGTTAACACAATATCAACAAATTCAACATTCAATTTGATATATCATGAGATGATGGACATAAATTGTCCGCTAGGAAATATCTTGTTAGTTACTTTTTCAACAGATGAATCACCAGAAGAATCAAGCACCACATGACTGCAGGTATGTATTTCTCCCTCATTTAGCCACACTTGATGTACCACTTCTTTGAATTGATCTCAAGGGTGGCCTCCTCCTCTTAGGTGTATATGTAAATGTGTTGTGTTCCCTCGTGTTGTGATAAATGTTTGTTTAGGTCTCCTTGGATGACCATGTTGGCCATATGTGTTGTCATTGATGTCAACATAGCATACACTAATGTTAACACTATCATGAGAGTAAGAGATTGTTCATGGTTGGATGTCATTTTCCTAATAAAGAGAAAGCTCATCATTAGAGGTCCCAAAAGTTACATTCCTAGTCAAAGTTACATTCCTAATCAAAGCATAGTTGAGTTTGAAGCCTGATCAATATGATTTAAAAGAATCAATTGTGTTGATGATGTTGAAGATGTGATCATGTTGTATGATCATTCCTATTGATCCTGAGTTGTATATGGCGACGCAAAGAAGACTTGACCTCCAGAAGTAGTTTGAAGACAGTGTTTTTTCTGTGAAGATGCTTTTAACATGGAAATGGAATGCTTTGTATTACTATGATTTTGAAGATATGATCTTACAGTTCAAGAGTTAAGTTGAGTATAATGTAAATGTGCTAAATCCTAAGTTTCAGAATGTTTGCTCCTCCACAGTAAAATATATAAGTGATTGAGTTTTGGTATAGGCTCTAACAGTATAATTTGATGATGAAAGGTGAATGAAATTCTCTACATTCCTTTGCATTTGTAGATATGGCTATGCAGTTCTGGATCTATCTTCAGAGGACAATAAAGGAGTTGTTTTCCAAAGTTCTAGATCATTCTTCCCTCCCTGGTGAAAGTTATGATTGATAAAGTATCAGTATTTGCTCTAGAAGAATAGAGTAGTGTTGAAGACTCACTGGAATGCTCAACATTCCTCCAAAAATGAATGATTGATCTTGTGGCTTTGTGGATATATGTTCTTGGATGTGCATTGCATACCTCTTTCATGTTTCAAGCTTCTTGGTGGTCTATAGCTTAGTTTTTCAATTGACAGCATGTTGTAGTGTGTTCTGGATGACAGAGTGTTTTCAGAGCAAATGTTTGAAGCTATGCAGCACAATTATTTGATGTGCGGTGGCAAAGGAATGTATGGGGGTGTTTTATGATTCATGTGAATTCATCTAGAAAATTTCCATGAAGATCTTTCTTATTTCCAGTACTGCACAAGGTTTCCAAGTTGATGTGGTTGTTGTTCAAGTCTTCATGTGTTTTCCTTAGAGTTACCTTATTTCCAAATGAGCAGAGTGTGCAGATGTAATTCCTTGATTTTTGAAGCTGTGAAGGATGTTTTGGACCTAGTTAAGTAAGTGTTGGGGTCCACAAGGCTTGAGTCTTCTATTGTGTAATGTGGTATCCTAATTAGACCTATCTTCTACATGTTCCATATTGGGCATTGTATGGCCAACTTGTAAATATATTTTTCATGCTTTGTCTAGTTGACAAGCTATGTAATCAATGTAATATCATGTATAAATAGTAGTTCAAATTGAATGTAGAGGATGTGATTGCAAGTAGATGAAAAGAGTTCGCAAGCAAATAAAAGGAAATGAATTATTGATGTGCAACTGAAGGAGAAAGAGCAGAAGTTGTTGATGTCGTTCGGATTCATCCTGTAGACTTATTTTTGATAGTGATCAAGTATAGAATGTGCTTGACTAATCAAATCTTCATAAAAAATGGTGAAAAGATAGAAATGCAATCATCAAGTGTGAGCCTCAAAGATAGTTTTCAGACTGTTGAAAGATTGTCATACTGTAATCATTAGATTGAGCTTGTTCTCAGTTTAGGGAGTAGTTTCTTCCTTATGTTATTGCCCTAAAATAAAGTCATCAGGGAGTAGAAGATTCCTTGGGAGTGACCCTAAATCAAATTTACATAGGGAGTAGCATCTTCCTTGGGTTAAAGTCCCTAAAACAAAGTTATTATTTGAGCTTCATATATTATGAGTTAATCCTCACTGTGGTTTTTTCCTTTCTAGTGTTTTCCGCGTATATCTGGTGTAATGTTTTGTTGTGCACTATGTTAATCTTTCATGTTCATGTTAATGTTGGGATGTTCTATTCTAGATAAGTTAAAGTTGTTAAATTTGAAGATTGATTAGATATTGATTCACCCCCCTCTCAGTATCCTGGTGTGTCTAACAGACCCTTAATACTCTTGTAAGGTCAAGGATACAAGGAGACCACCTCCATTGTGACAATCCTTATATTTGTATCTCTATGCTTCTACCCTTCTTTTGTTGTAATTGTTGTGGTTCCTTGGGGGCATAACGTTGTGGATGATGTCTTGGGGGCATCTTTCCACATTGTGATCCTAAGTCACTCTTGTCTCTTCTCTCATTTTTCATGATTTCATTCTTCCTTTGTACTTGTGGCTCTAATAGTTGACAAATGATGACTACAAGTATACACTTCTGATAAGGACTATGTGTCCCTAAACAAACAAACAAAAATGGACCTAGTCCATATATGAAGACTGGGGTAATTTGTTATTGACATTTGACTAGTAGAATCACTTTGTATTGTGATGTGATCATGTATCATATTATGAAATTGTTGTAACAAGCCTTTGCAATATTCTAAATCTTTTTCTATGCACTTTGAGTCACTTTTGTCTCACCTTGTAGCTACAGTCAGTTCAAAGATATCTGAAGTATAACCTCACAGCTATGCTTGGTTCCAAATCTGTAAGTATAGCCTTGGTGTGTTGAATGATATGTTACCTTATTCTTGTATTAGTTTAATGAAATGATTTGGTTATTATCTTGGCTTAGATTTTCTAACCAAATCTTGTTATTGTTGATCAATGGTTGTTAGCAAATGATATTGATGTGTTTCTTTCATGATTATTGGAAACAATTTGGTGATTGTAAGCACATGTCACTTTGGGGCATGGGCTTTGTGAAAGCTCTTGTTCCCCTATGTGTTTTCAACCTTACCTTAAACATGATTGCTACTGGCAAGCAGGAGAAACCACTTTAAGGTGGGGGCATATATTTTGGTAAATTCTTGGATATCTTAGACAATGTGATAAATTGTGTTTGCGTATACTTTCTTTTCACTGTAAGGCATCTCCGCGATGCAGGTGGGATTATATACTTTGTTTTGTGTGTTTGTGTATACTTCCTTTTCATCATAAGGCATCTCCATGATGCAGGTGGGGTCATATACTCTATGCACATGCTACCTTTTCACCATAAGGCTTCTCCACGATGCAGGTGGGGTGGTATGATTTTGAAAGCCCTTCTATAGAGGGTGGGATGATGTATACCCTTAAGTAGGTTGCACATCCTTTTGAAAAAGTCCTTTGCAGAGGTGGGGGTTGGATCTTGAGTTATTCACCCTTCAGCATGTTTTTGGTAGTTGTTGTAGTGTATCTCAACTGTCAGGTATGTTTGGCTTGTTTTAGATGGTGGAACGTATCGATGAGCTCCACCCTGTCACATGTGTTTTCTATGTATAAGACACATAGTGGGTCGACGACACACTCTACGATGCTCATGTATTTTGTGTGCATTCTATGTGTTTTTCATGTGTCTTGCATGTTTTGTGGAGGTGCATACCAATGAGCTCCCCCCACATTGTGTGTTTTATGTGCTTTGATGGTGGCACGTAGTGATGATCCCCCCATCACCTAGTTAGGGTTGTATAATTGTTTAATCTTGTCTTCTCTTTGTGTATACCTTGTGTATTGTGTGACTGCATTCATGTCTTCTCTGTGTATTACGTGCTTCCTTATTGTCTTCTCTGTGTTTTGCATGATTCTCAAGTGCTTCCTTATTGTCTTCTCTGTGTTGGCACCCAATCAAGTTAGGGTTTGCTTTTGAGTCTAGGTGTTTAATACCTATTGGAATCACCTTTAGAATGTTTGAAATAGGCTCCCAAATCTGTATTGAGGTTTTTGAAATCATTCCAAGTGGATTTGCCTTAGTTCATTGAAGTCATATAGGAAGGTGTACATAGGAGCAACAATGGAGAACATGCAAGAACAATTTAACTTTTGGGTCTATTTTCATGAACTCCATCCTTCCTCTGCATCATTTATGACTTCATGTATTTGAGTGTATAGTCCATGACTTTGTATGTTCAAGTGTATACTCCATAACTTTGTGTATTCCATTCTATACTTGGTGCGTTTTGTGATTGGGAAAAAAGGTGTGAAGAATCTATATGAAGGTCTTTTAGACCTGCTCAAGGAGTTTTGAAGCTTTCTTGGCCATTATTTAACAAAGTGTGATGACTGTCCTAAATGATTGTGCATGACAATTCTGGGATAGCAATTGGAAGTTCATCAAATCTAAGTCTAAAAGTGTTGTTTGTGCATCATTTATGACTTTGTGTATTTGAGTGTATACTCCATGACTTTGTATGCTCAAGTGTATACTACATGAATTATATGTGTGTTCAATTGCATACTCCATGACTTATGTATGTTCAAGTTATCTTGATATGAGGTGTCTTATTCAGAAGTTTGTAGAACCTCGTTATTCATTTTGACAGTGCTATTCATTGTCATTATAAAATTTCTAATTATCATTGTCTTATTCATCATGCTTGTAGAAATCATCATCATGCCAAGGAAATGAGAAAAGACTCTAACACTAGAAGAGCATGAAGCTGAGAATGAGAGGAAAAGAGAAAGAATAAGGCAAATTCAGGAAAGTAGAAAATTTTCAACCATGCAAGAAGATATTCCACCATTGCCAATTGAAGAGGAACATGACACCTATAATGAAGCTAAGAGAGAGATGGAATTGGCAGCACAAAGGGAATGAATGCAAAACCTCCATGCAATGAGGAAAGTGAATCTCCACGTTGGAGGCACTCCATCGTCCACAGGTCAAGTTGGAGGAACACTAGCATTATCTTCTCGAATTGGAGACACTCCATCTTTCACAGGTGAAGTAGAAGGTACATCTACATTTTCTTCTCAAGTTGGTGGCACGCCATCATTCACACCTCAAGTTAAAGGTACATCATCTATCCCATCTCAAGTAAATATTGAATAAATTCCTAATGTTGAGTCTACTTTACCAATTAAAACATCTCCTAGAATTTTGCATAGGAAGCCTAAGTTTTTAATTGATATTGATGAGAATGTATTGGAGCCCATGCAAGATAAGATTCCCATGTGCACTTGCCAAAGACATGTGAATAAGATATGGAAATTATTCTTTGAGAATTTAAATAAAACTGGAAGACGTCAACTCTTTGTTGAACTAATGAGAAATCTGAAATTTAGGCCCACTATGAATATTCTTGGCCTGAGAACATAGAATGCCTCAAGTGAAAAATCAATTGTCAAGAATCTAATGATTGTGTATGAGAGTGTGGGTTCCACCTCATGCACCAAGGATAGTAATGTCACACAACATGTCATTACATCGATAATTGTAAGCCAACAAACAAAAAAAGCTTGCCTCATTAGAAAGACAAGTCAAGCATTGAAAATAAATAGAAAAACTCTAATGAGAGCCATTGGAGGACGTCAAAGAGTTGATGATCCAAACACTAATGAATTGTGGGCATTCTCTAGGAGACTCCCATGGAAAGACAAGGTTGTTGTTGAATCTTTGAGATCACTAATTGAAGACTTTTAGAAGAATTACACAAGGGTATCTCTGAATCAAAGGGATGTGGTAAGAAGGAGAATCAGTAGTCAAAACCGTGAACCACATCCAAAGCATTTTTTGGATATGACTCAAACATAGTTTTTGGTAAATTTCTAGAGATGTATCCTCAAATTAAAATTTCTCAAAGATATTTTGAAATGCTAAAACCTTTCTTTGTCAAAATAAATCACACATGCACTACTTGTTGTTGTAGATTACATATTGAATTTTCTAACCATTTTGATGTTTATCGGTCTATATGTTTAGATTTGCATACTAATAATGTTTTACAAGATTGTGGCATATGTACCCCACCAACTACCTCAAGAGACTTCATATCAATAATTTTATGTGATAGAGAGGAAGGTCAAATATTCTATAGGAAATTATGCTTGGATGGTACATGTCAGCATTGTGGTGGCTTGCAACATATGCCAATATGTGAACATATGGAAAGAACACATGTGGTTGGAAACGAACTAGTAGAGTTTGGCAAGTATAAAATAGTGGCATACAATACAAGAGATGGTAAAGAAGCAAAGATGTGTGAATATATTATTCAGAAGATTCCAGTGTATCAGTTTATGTCTATATTTCGTGACAGTATAGTGTATGAGTATGTAAGACATGCCCATAGAGTTTGATGGTTGAACTTGCAATTTAAGTTATACAAGGACACATTTCTAGTTGGTAGTATTGTTTCAGTCGTTGACTTTGCAGAGAACTATAGTTTACAACCATAGTGTGAGGTGCAATCCCAATATTACAACTCAACACAGGTTTCTATATTTATGCACATCGCATTCATTCATGTGAATGATAGTATAGAGGATGATAGAAAGATCATAAGGGAGTATCATTTTTATATAAGAGATGATTACACACATTCTGTAGAGTTTGTGTAAGGTTTATTTTAGGTGTTCTACAATGATTTGGCTAGAAGGGGCATATCATTCAGTCAACATATCATATGGTTGGATAACTGTGCATCACAATTCAAGAACTCACAAAATTTCTATTGGCTGAGCAAGAGGCATAATATTATAGGTGTTCAACATATGTGGAACTTTTGTGAGTCCGGGCATGGAAAGGGGGAGCATGCTGGTGTAGGAGCCTATATCAAAAGAGCCATAGGACAAGAAGAGTTAAAGTATAAAGAAAATGCAAAGTTGATAGATGCAAAATCAATCGTCGAGTGGTGTAATGCCTCGATGGGTCCAGGTAATGAAGGTAAGTCTTTAGTTCGTAGATTTTTTTGGTTGATAGATGATACTAACATTGTACCATATGAGGATGTTGTACACTGATAGGATCAAGTGAGCTACACTCTTTCAGAAGCTCAATTGCAGGTTCATGGACTATCCATATGCGGAAGATGGCGTGCTTTTGTTCTTCGTGTACAATTCAAGCCTAGAATGAGTGAGAGTCAAAGGAGTGGGTTGACGAATGACAGTTATGTTATCTTAGCCCACTTGACACGTATCAACCCCTAATGGAACTAGAACTAACACAGATGGAATCCTTAGTTGACTTTGACAACATATCAAATCTAGTTCAACCAGGTAATATATCTACTTGCATAGTTAAATTTGAAATTCCTAATGTTATCTTAAACTTTGTAGTATTTTTGTAATGTTGACTAATTTCATCTAATTTGCTACACATATCATTGTAGGGCATGTTTATGTAGTTATTGTAGATGTAGATAACGAAGAGGGAATAGATTATTACCTGTGTCATTGTGTTGAGGCCAAAAAGAAATTGGAGGCCCCATTTATAGATGGAGAAAACATCGAATACCCTATAGGCTCAGTGGTTGTTACTGGAACATGGCTTAGAAGGTACCTACAAAAGAGTGTTAATGTTTGGCTATTTGAGGACTTTGACATGCATCGGAAGATTCTTCATTACTCCAACCTTGTCGTGGCAACTAATGTTCATTTGATACAATATCGAGGTAGACCTTTGAACAAGACCTTGTGGAAGGTGCGTGAGTCTAACCATGAGGTAATACTTGACACAGTAAAGAGTAGAGAAGACCTAGATGGTTTGTTGGATTAATTTATAAGTATGAATAAAACTTTCCTAGATGGTTACTTGTACTTTGTTTTTTATATAAACAGTAGTATGAATTGCTTCCCTCTAGTATATTTATGTTTAGTCAATTTTTCTTTTTGATGCTTCTCACAGGATGTCATAACTCTAGTCTATCCAACTACAGACAAAGAAGCTAAAGAAAAGATGATGGAGAGTGATCATCAGATGGTGGTAAGTGATCGATTACATATGTGATGTTATATATTTCATGTACATTTTGTTATAGCAATGTGCATATTGTTTGATCGTATTAACAGGTGGAGTTGCATGATTTTGAACTGTCAAAGAGGTCTACTCAATGACAGAGAGAGGATGAGTCATGGATTGGAACTCCATCTTCATGGTCAACCAAGGGCCACCAATTATTTCATAAAATTCCATCAAAAACTAGTTTTGGGACATACTTTTGTATGTTACTGATGTACGTACATACTTTTGTATGTTACTGATGTATATTTTTGTATATATGCCTATATGGATTTGTTTGGACATGCCTATATGGATTTGTATGTAAACTAGATGCTGTGTTCATGACATTATGTATACAACAATTTATATTAAATATTTAATATGATGATAAATTATCCTTACATGAATTTGGTTTTACACATGCCAATTGCATTTGCTTGAAAGTAAGGAATGCATAATTGTGTAGGTCTATTGGTTGTCTGTTGTTTGATGATACCATTATGCTTCTTCATAAAGTTTGTGATGTGATGTACAGAGTTGTAGTGCTTCAAGACAAGACATGAACTTGAATAGTGAAGATCTCACTCAAGCAGTGGTATGAACTTGACAAGCAGTGGTATGAACTTGAGTAGTGAAGGCCTCATGTTTCGTTTGATTTATTTTCTATGGTATAAATTTGATGTTTGCATCTTCATCATGTTATTCTTCATGGAGTTAGATCTAAGTAATGGATGAAGTTGATCCTAATTGGTCTTAACCCTGTTCACTTGTGTTTCACTCATGTCATAGCAAGATTGATGTCACAAGGTTTGGAAGTTAGTTCATAGCATTCATGTTTATCATGTTACAATAATAGGACATAGTTTCTTATGTCATTGGTTCATGCCACTAGATCACTGGATTTGGTTGTGGTTCTTCATCATAACATGTCATGCTTTCAGGAGTTGGATTGGCTTGTGGTTCTTCCTCATGACAAGAGTTTGTTCATGTCTTCATACTTCTTTGTCCTCCATGTCTTCAATGTTCTTAGTGTCTTCATGTGTCAAGTATTTATTCATTGTCCTCATGATGTTGATGTTGATCACAAAATATGGTGTTAAGCACCTCAATTGTTCAGGGTAGGAGGCTATTGACAAAGTCCCTTAAGATCCCCAAGATAGAAAAATTGCTAAACTTTGACAGAGGTTTTCTTAGAATTCATGGTAGCTAGGAATGATTCGTTTAGACCTACAAGTGCATGTGGGGTCCATCCATAATAACCTCTCTCATTTTTGGCCAACTCCAGTCCATTTGACCGTGCCGAAATCAAATGCATTCTTTCAAAATGCTTCAGTTTCATGCAGTAGAAAGGTGCTAGGAGTGACATTTTGCATTCCATAGCTTGTGGGGCCGAACGGACTTTGCCAATGTGTCAGGGTGGGTGGGTAAATGCTAGGGGAGGTCTCAATTCATGTGCCAAGCATCGCAGTCATTTGAGGTAGTAGGCTACCGGCAAAGTCCCTTAAGAGTCCTAAGACAAAAAATTTGCCAAAATTTGATGGAGCAGTTCTTGGAATTTGTAGCAGCTAGGAACATTCTGTTTGGACCTACAGGTGCATGTGGGATCCATCCACAATAACCTCTCTCAGTTTCGTTCAACTCTAGTATATTTGACCGTGTCAGAATCAAATGCATTCTTGCAAAATGCTTTAGTTTCATGCAGTTAAAAGGTGCTAGGAGTGACATTTTGCATTCCATAGCTTGTGGGGCTGAACTGACTTTGCCAACACATCAGGGTGGATGGGTAAATGCTAGGGGAGGTCTAATTTCATGTGCCAAGTGTCCCAGTCATTTGGAGCAGTAGGCTACCAGCAAAGTCCCTTAAGATCCCTAAGATGAAAAAACTACCAAACTTTGATGGAGCAGTTCTTGGAATTTGTGGCATTTGGGAATGTTTCGTTTGGACTTACAGGTGTACGTGGCATCCATCCACAATAACCTCTCTCAGTTTTTGTCAACTCTAGTCCATTTGACCGTGCCAAAATCAAATGCAATCTTGCAAAATGCTTCTGTTTCATGCAGTGGAAAGGTTCTAGGAGTGATATTTTGCATTCCATAGCTCGTGGGCCCGAACAGACTTCACCAACACATCGGGGTGGGGGGGTAAATGCTAAGGGAGGTCTCGTTTCATGTGCCAAGCACACCAGTCATTCAAGGCAATAGGCTACCGGTAAAGTCCCTTAAGATCCCTAAGACAAAAAAACTACCAAACTTTGATAGGGCAGTTCTTGGAACTCATGGTAGCTGGGAACGTTTTGTTTGGACCTACAGGTGCATGTGGAGTCCATCTACAATAACCTCTCTTAGTTTTGTTCAACTCCTATCTTTTTGACCGTGCCAGAATCAAACACATTCTTGCAAAATGCTTCAGTTTCATGCAATGGAAAGGTTTCCAAGTGCCATATTTTTTGTTCTGCTCATAGTGAGGCCAAATGGACTATGCAAACACATCGAGGTGGGTGGGTAAATGGTAGGGAAGGTCTCGTTTCATGTGCCAAGCATCCCAGTCATCCTAGCCTGCAAGCTACCGACACCTAACACCTTTCGAGTTTACTAGTAGCTTGCAGCCCGAAATGACTGAGACACTTGGTGCATGAAATGAGACCTCCCCTAGCATTTACCCACCCACCCTGACGTGCTGGCATAGGTGGTTCACCCCCACAATGAGCATATAAAAAAATATGGCACCTGGCAACCTTTCCACTACATGAAACTGAAGCATTTTACAAGAATACGTTTGATTCTGGCATGGTCAAATGGACAAGATTTGAACAAAATTGAGAGAGGTTATTGTAGATGGACCCCACATGCACCTGTAGGTCCAAACAGAACATTCCCAACTGTCCCGTCAAAGTTTAGCAGTTTTTTCATCTTAGGGATCTTAAGGGACTTTGTCGGTAGCCTGCTGCCCTGAATGATTACGGCACTTGGTACATGAAATGAGATAGCCCTTGGCATTTACCTGCCCACTCCGATGTGTTGACAAAGTCCATTTAGCTCCACGAGCTATGGAATGCAAAATATCACTCCTAGCACGTTTCAAGTTTACCGATAGCTTACAGCCCGAAACGACTGAGACACTTGGTGCATGAAATGAGACCTCCTCTAGAATTTACCCACCCACCCAGACATTTTAGCATAGTCATTTTTCCCCCAAGACCTATGGAATGCAAAATTTTAGTGTTAGCAACTTTCTACTTTGTTGGTAGCTTACTGCCCAAACGACTAGGATGCTCGGCACATGAAACCAGACCTTCCCTACCATTTACCTGCCCAACCTAATATGTTGGCATACTCAGTTCATCCCCACGATGAGTAGATCAAAAAATATGGCACTTGGCAACCTTTCCACTGCATGAAACTTAAGCATTTTGTAAGAATGTGTTTGATTCTGGCACAGTCAAACGGACATGAGTTGAATGAAACTGAGAGAGGTTATTGTAGACAGACCCCACATGCACCTATAGGTCCAAACAGAATGTTCCCAGCTACCATGAATTTTGAGAATAGCTTCGTCAAAGTTTGGTATTTTTTTGTCTTAGGGATCTTAAGGGACTTTGTCGGTAGCCTGCTGCCCCTAATGATTGGGGTACTTGGCACATGAAATGAGACCTCACTTGGCATTTACCTGCCCAACCCAATGCGTTGGTGAAGTCCGTTCGGCCCCACGAGCTATGGAATGCAAAATGTCACTCCTAGCACCTTTCCACTACATGAAATTGAAGCATTTTGCAAGAATACGTTTGATTCTGACATGGTCAAATAGACTAGAGTTGAATGAAACTGAGAGAGGTTATTATGGATGAACCCCACATGAACCTACAAGTTCAAACCAAATGTTCCCAGCTACCACAAATTCCAAGAACTACTCTGTCAAAGTTTGATAGTTTTTTCGTCTTAGGGATCTTAAGGGCTACACCCATTTTATCCTTCCTCATTCATAAAACAATAATATGATGTTGTAACAAGGCTGATCTTGAGTTGGGAGAGATTTGTACATCCATTATTCTACATCATAGCTTCTATTTCTTGCATCACTCAAATATTTTCAAGGCCTTTCCATGGTTTCCTCTTACTAATCCAGCCAACCAGGACCTTGAAAATCATGTAGCAGTAACATATAAGGCTAAGAAATTAGGTAAAAGATCCATGTGATCATCTATTTTTAGTTTTAACATATTTTTCTATCATCATTAACCATTGTATCCATGCATGTCTAGGTATATCAGCTAGTTCAGTCAAAGAGACTCCAAATTCATCATGTTTCCACCTTGTTTCAGCTCTTCATGCCTTGACATTATGACTATCTCAACATGGTCTCTCATAATTTTAATAGTCCTCTTTAGTTTCTTGGGATAGGACATTCCTTATGCACCTATTCATGATGATTTGTATGCATGACAATAATATTTCAAAATTTCCTAATTGTCCTTTGTTACTACATGATGGTGGTTACCTTGATCAACTATATGGGGGATTGTCATCATGGGTGTTTGAAGCTTAAAAATAGTCATCACAACATCTACCATGGTCCAAGAAGGTAAACTCCATGCCCAATTTGAAACTACTTGCAAAGCGATCCATTCAAGTCATGATTGTTGTCTTCACATGTCTTCTTCTAGACTTTGGGATAGCAGTTATAACTTTTTCCATGGGTCAAGAAAATGAACTACAGATTGTTTTTTTAGAAGTTATGAACCTTATGCATGTCTAGGACAACCTGGGTATCATAAAAATGAGTTTTTATCAAACCTACAACAGCCATGAACATGAAGAACAAGTTGCAGATTTGGTTGAGAAAATGAGTATAAATTAAGCTAGTCTTTCACCACAAGGGGAGGTACATGATATTTGTGCATTTGGATGTGAAGCAATAGAATAATCATGATGAGGCTCATCATCATCATTTATAAGGAATTTTATAATTGCAGATGCCCTTGTAGACATGTATGCAAAGTGTGGAAGCATAGACAAGGCACGTGAATTGTTTGGCATGATGCCCCAAAGAAATGTCGCCTCATTGAATGCAATGATTGTAAGATATGAACAAAATGGATTTTTTGATAAGGCTTTGGAAACTTTCAAGAAAATGAAATTGGTGGGTGTAAAGCCAAATTCCAAAACCTTTGAAATGGTATCTTTGGAACACAGTATAGACATCCATCAAAGCATAAAGAATATAGGAATTTTGTCAAATGTTGTAGTTGTAAGTACCCTGCAAGACATGTATGCAAAGTGTGGAAGCATATACTTGACGAACATTAACTGTTTGATATGATGCCTCAAAGAAATGTTGTCTCATGGAATGCAATGATTGCAAGATATGCATGAAATGGATTTGTTGAAAAGACATTAGAAACTTTCAAGTAAATGGAGTTCACACATGTAAAGCCAAATTCCACAACCTTTGCCAACATCCTCCCTATCTGTACACCAATATAGAATGTTTGGAATGACTTATCGACATCCATCAAAGCATAAAGGATATAGGAAATTTGTTGCATGCTATAATTTCAACTGCCCTTGTAGACATGTATGCAAAGTGTGGAAGCATAGACAAGGCATGTCAACTATTTGGCATGATGGCCCAAAGAGATGTCACCTCATTGAATACAATAATTGCAAGATATGACCAAAATGGATTTTTTGATAAGGAATTAGAAACTTTGAAGCAAATATGATTGGTGGGTGTAAAGCAAAATTCCACAACCTTAGCCAATATCCTCCTTGCCTATGCCAAAATGGACATCCATCAAAAGGATAAAACATATGGGAATTTTGTTAGATGTTGTAGTTGCAACTGCCCTCAGAGACATGTATACAAAGTGTGTAAGCATATACAAGGCACGTGAATTGTTTGGCATGATGCCCTAAAGAAATGTCACCTCATTGAATGCAATGATTGCAAGATATGGTAGGTTACATTTTTCGCATCTGGATGGAGTGGAGTTGTAGGGAATAGTAAGATAGATTACAAGTTCTGAATCCTTGAAGAAAGGGACTACTTGGATATGGGCACTAGTGGCAGTGTTGTCTGGAGTTGCAAACATATAAACAATCTAGATAGTGATAATCAACATCTAAAGAGTTTTTGACATCTTGAAAAACACTTAGGCTTGGACTAGGGTGCTAGTGCCAGTGTCCACCTTTTCTAGGACAAAAATAGAAGATACAGTGAAGATCGGTGTCAGAAGGAGATCAGGATTCCATAGAAAAAATAGCACCTTGGATAGGGGCACTAGTGGAGGTGTCCCTAACTGTTTTACATCCCAAACTTTGAAAAATGGTCAGTTATTAATCTTTCCCTACTACCATAGTCTGCAACCTAATTTGTCATAACTCATCAATTTACTTATTGTTTTGTACACTTAGGGTTTTAAGAGTATTTGAGCATTAAATTGATATATTGATTGATAATATCTAAGGTTTTGCATCATTCCAAGTGATAGCCCAACCTATTAGGTGAATGCTCTTGCTTAGTAGAGATTCAACTCGGTTGATATCTCCTTGAATGTTTGTGGTGAAGGGAGGATTTATCCTTGAAACCAAAACCCCATTATCCACATTATCATCCCCTTTTTACCACAAAACATTTTGGTGAACCCATGCTTTTGAATTTTTTGTACATTTCTGAGTTTTGTGTGATAGATTTGCATTCATTCATCTTATTGCATTTGAAAAATTACAAAACATTTGAAATATTTCAAACAAATTGGCATCTTAGGCTTGCATTTTGGCATAATTTGAATTAATTGGCATTTAATTTCATTTAATTTATGTTAATTTCATTAGATCTGATTTAAATTATAGAAATTCATCAGTTAATCATTCACTTGCATTGCATTTTCATGCTTAAATTATCAAAAATTGCTTGAAATTGTGCATTTTTCATAAAAAACTAGTTTTACATTAGCTATGGTTTGTAGTTAAAATCTTGTTTCATATTTTACTACCCTTTTCAAACACTCATTATGACTGATTTCTAAGTGTAGTGTTCCATTATAGTATCTTTCTTGCAAAATTTCATGTCTAGGGTTTGAAAACCTTGCATTTTCATTAGATTTGGCCTTATCGTCTTCCTAGAAGTACATCATAGGTGTGTTTTGAAGGATATTATTGCATTATTGGGTTGATATTTACCTTATTATTCACTTCCCCTCTTTAAATTCTTCACAACACCTCTTCTCTTAGTGATTTACATCGAAAACTTGTGAAACATTTTGAAAAATCAAGCATTTGTATGTCATATTCATACATAGTTTTGCATCAAAGGCATGTTGTGAAGGATATTGCTACATCATCAGACTATTATTAGGCATATTATTTTCTTCCCCTCATCAATTTCCTTACAACACCTCTTCTTTCACTCATTTGCATTGAAAAATTTGAAAAATCAAGCATTTTTAGGTCATATTCATACATATGTTTGAACTTGTTTCTTGCATAAGTGTTGAAAACCTCTAAAATCATTAATTGGGCTTTGTTATATTATACTCTTTCCTCCTACCCACTATGTTTTTTGTGGACTTCGCCTATCTTTTAGTACCCATTTCCCTCAAAGAACTGTTTTGGTGCGAAATGGTCTCACTTATTTTGCCTTGTTGATCATTGTGAAATTCGTGTGTATTGGAGTTCTTTCAAATTAGCATCATGGATACTTCTTATTATTCATCTTTGGAAGATTTTTTGCATACATCATAGACATTGATAATTTTTCCAAATTTACTCATGAATATCTTCAAGTCTTGAAACAAATCACATGCATATATGATATTGATATTTCTATGTGTTCCACATATCAAATCCTTTGCTATATATCTAATTTTGATAGCTTCACAAGTCTTATGGGAATATATCCTCTGGTATTAGATGATATCACTAAATTCATAGCCAATAATATATTTAGTAGTGATGACTTCAATATGTTAGATGAACCCTTAAATGACTTTGTCTCTATTGAACATTCCACTACTACTCCTATTGCTAAAATATGTGATGGTAACTTAGTTCTACCTTATGGTCTCTTTCCCAAATTTGTTCCCACTTATGAAGACACTTTGGAAAGAGAGAAGGAATTCATTGACATGTCACTTAACATGATACCTCCATACCTTTATTCCAATGCTCTCTCTGGCCAAGATGAAGCATTAGTGAATGAAGACCTCCCACCATCTCTCCATTCCAGTGCTCTCCCTGGCCAAGATGATGCATTAGTGAATGAAGAAACCCCTCTAACAAAGAACATTCCAAGGATAGATAATGGGCATTCATTTAACACTATTAAAGTTTCTATCCCTACCATAGTGCATGAAGCCTTTATGGATCATTCCATCAACCTTCCTCTTTTAGTTGATTGTTCACACACCTTGAATATCAGTAAGGAAGAGAAGACCATTAATCTCCCACCTTTGATTGAATATTCAAGTCATTTAGATATCACTAAGGATTTAAAAATTGCTTTGGTTGCATATTCTTTAAACATCATAAAGATACAAACATTAATAATCATTCTCACAACACATTACCTTCCCTTCATTTCTATGCTCTCTCTTCAAAAGATGCAGCACTAGTGGATGAGGAATGGTCTCTCACCTTAAATTCCTTATGGATAGATGTTAAGATCACTCAGAACAAATCACTTCTTCCACCTCCTAAGAAGATAGTGAATAAGTGTATTTCTCCCTCATTTTGCCACTCATTGTAGCACATGTTCTAGTTGCTTCCAAGGTTGGCCTCCTCCTAGGTATATATGTTGTTAGCATTAGGTTGTATTAGGTAAGTATTTCTAATCCTCTACTTCTTTGTTGTGTTTCCCTTGTGATGTGTTATGTGTTGTTTAGGCCTCCTAGGATGACCCTTGATACTCTTGTAAGGTCAAGGATACTAGGAGAATGCCTCTATTATGACCCTTCTTCTATTTGTATCATCATTCTTCTATATTGCCACTCCTCTATTTACATTGTTGTATGTTGTGTCCTAGGGGCATAGAATTGTGGTTGGTGACCTGGGGGTACCTTCCTATGTGATAACCCTAGGGTACTTGTTTCTCCTCTCTTGATTTATTATTTACCTTCTTGTAGTGGTTCTATCTTGCTAGCAGATGATGAAAACATATAATACTGATATAGACCTAGTGTCCCTTCAGTGAGAAATCAAAAAATGGACCTAGTCCATACATGATGATGGGGTTGACCTATATTATCTAACTCTTGGCTAGTAGAATCACTTCGTTTAATATTTTGATGTTTATTTATCACACTTACAAAACATAACAATACTACTGCTTCATGCACTTTGTTTGTCATGGATCTTTCCTTGCTTAGCTCTTTATCTGAATGATTACATATATTTTGTTTTTTATCATGATTATATGGTTATGAACACCTTTTTCTTGTAGGAAATTATGTGTTTGTGGGATCATTTAGTGATCGTAAAGTGCAAGTCACCTCTGGGGGCATGGGCTTGGCAAGAGCTCGTGTTCCCTTGTGTGTTTTCTTCCTACCTTAATGCACTTGATATTGGTACATGATATCAACCACCTTAAGGTGGGGGAATATATAAGGTAATTTGTCTGATGATTTTGGTACTAATGAAGCATGACTGAAGCCCTCTATGGAGGTGGGATGTTGTATCTCTAAGAGAGTGCACATCTTTATCTTTATATTGCAATCATTAAGCCCTTTGCGGAGGTGGGATATCATGCATATCCTTTTATTTTAAGCCCTTTGCAGAGGTGGGGATGGTCTATTTCTCAAGGAGATTGTACATCCTATCATTTTTTAAAAGTCCTCTAAGCAGGCAAGGTTGGTGTATCCTTTGTTAAGTGTGTCTTTGATGTTTGTTATGGAAAAGCCTAATCATCGTGTGTTCCTATAATGTGCCTAAGATGGTAGTGAATCTAGAAATAGGTTTCTTCCGTTGCTTGTTTGTTGTGTTTTCTCTATGTCTTTCATGTGTGTGTGTGGCGTGTTTGTTCCCAAGCATAGTCTAAATACTGGTGGCGATGAGTCCCTCTTATGCTTTGGGATTTGTATGGCATATTTATTCTCAAGTGTAGTCTAAAGACATGTGGTGATAAGTCCCTCCTACACTCTAAGATTTGTATTGTGTGTTTATTGCCCCATATGCAATCTAAAGACATGTGGCGATGAGTCCCTCCTACATTTTGGGTTGTGTGTTTACTTTCCTTGTACTTACATTTGCATTCATATATGAGAAAATGAAAAAAAGAAATAATCATTGTATTCACTATATTTATTGTGTTCTATGTCTTCGACGTTGTCTTATCCATGTCTTGTGTGACTGCAACTATCTTCTCTGTGTTTTGTGTGCCTGTAATTGTCTTTAATGTGTTTATTGTGTCTTCAGTGTGGTTGGTGTGTTTGTTGCGTTTTGACTGTAATTTAATGCATGTATTAGCCTTGCATTTATACATACATTAATGTAGGGGCTAATTGTTATGTCAGAAAATGTCCCCTTGGGGGCTTTTCCCTCTTAAGGTTTAGCTCTCAGGTACTTACAATGCATTTAGAACATCTTGCATGTTAATTGTGAATCTCGATGAGAAATCCCTGAAGTCTTATGGAAAATAGGCCCTAGGGGCTATTATTTTGATGACTCCTAAACAAAAATGGGAGAGTGGACTTGGGTGCTAGCACCCTAGTCCTGCCCTATTTTGGGTCAGCCCTAAATTTGAATGTCAATTTTATGACCGGTACTTAGGTTCTATGCTGACATCTCAAGTTTGAATGATGAAACTCTTGGCAAGAATGTTTGTAGTTGCATATATAAGCATGTTTAGGACTTCATTTGTAAACTAGATGGACATTATGAACTTGTGATCTTATGCTAAAGTGATTCAAGGCTTTCATTGTGTTATAGAGCAGTATTATGTTGTTATTATGTTTGTCTGTTTTAGATTGTCCATCTCCTCATGGCTTGAAAGAGTTTTCTTCCTTCCATGAGACCTACATCATTAAGGTAATATCTATTTGTGTTTAAATCATTTATCATTTGGATTTTGATTCTATCCCATAGGGATACACAATCTTATCTAACAACGGTGTTTGGAAGACATGAATGTCTCTCCGGGGCTTGACTGAGGCAAGCCTCTAAACACCACAACCCCCAACCCCTCTCCTTGTGATTGTAGGTTACAAGTTTTGCATCTTGATGGAGTGGAGTTGCAAGGAAAAATAAGATAGAATATAGATTATGAATCTGTGAAGGAAGGGATTTCTTGGACACATGCGCTAGTGGCAGTGTGATCTAGAGTTACAAATATAGAAACAATTTGGATAGTGATAATTAGCATCTGAAGAGCTTTTGACATCCTAAAAAACACCTAGGCTTGGACTAGGGCGTTAGTGCTAGTGTCCACCTTTTCTGAGGTAGAAACAAAAGATATAGTGAAGATTAATGTCAGAAGGAGATCAAGATTCTGCAGAGAAAATAGTACCTTGGATAGGGGTGCTAGTGGAGGTATCCCCAACTATTTCGCATCCCAAACTCTGAAAAATGGTCAGTTATTAATCTCTGCCTACTACCTTAGTCTACAAGGATTTGTCATAACTCATTAATTTACTTATTGTTTTGTACACTTACGGTTTTAAGAGTATTTGACCATTAAATTGAGATATTGATTGATAACATCTAATTTTTTGCATCATTCCAAGTGATAGCCCAACCTGTTAGGTGAATGCTCTTTCTTAGTATAGATTTAACTTGGTTGATATGTCCTTGAATGTTTGTGGTGAAAGGAGGATTTAACCTTGAAACCAAAACCCCACTATACACATCATCGTCCCCCTTTTTACCACAAAACATTTTGGTGAACCCATGTTTTTGAATTTTTTGCACCTTTCTAAGTGTTGTGTGATAAATTTGCATTCATTCATCTTATTGCATTTGAAAAATTACAAAAAATTTGAAATATTTCAAAAAATTGGCATCTTAGGCTTACATTTTGGCATAATTTGAATTAATTGGCATTTAGTTTCATTTAATTTATGTTACTTTAATCAGATATGATTTAAATTATATAAATTCATCAGTTAATCATTCACTTGCATTGCATTTTCATGCCTAAATTGTAAAAAAATGCTTGAAATTATCCATTTTTCATAAAAACCTAGTTTTGCATTAGCTAGGGTTTGTAGTTAAAATATTGTTTCAGATTTTACTACCATTTGAATCACTCATTAGGACTTATTTCTAATTGTAGTGTTGCATTATATTATATTTCTTGCAAAATTTCATGTCTACGGTTTGAAAACCTTGCATTTTCACTAGATTTGGCCTTATTGTCTTCCTAGAAGTACATCATAGGCATGTTGTGAAGGATATTATTGCATTATTGGGTTGATATTGACCTTAGTATTCTCTTTCCCTCTTGAAATTCTTCACAACACCTCTTTTCTTAGTGATTTACATTGAAAACTTGTGAAATTTTTGAAAAATCAAGCATTTTTTGGTCATATTCATACATAATTTTGCATAAAGGCATGTTGTGAAGGATATTTCTACATCATTAGATTTTTATTAGGCATATTATTTTCTTCCTCTCATCAATTTCCTTACAACACCTCTTCTTTCACTCATTTACATTGAAAATTTTGAAAAATCAAGCATTTTTAGGTCATATTTGTACATACGTTTGAACTTGTTTCTTGCATAAGTGTTGAAAACCTCTAAAATAATTAATTGGTCTTTGTTGTGTTATCCTCTTTACTCCTACCCACTGTGTTTTTTTGTGGACTCTATGTGTCTTTTATTACCCGTTTCCCTCAAACAAGTGTTTTGGTGCGAAATAGTCTCACTTATTTTGCCTTGTAGATCGTTGTGAAATTCGTGTGTATTGGAGTTCTTTCAAATTAGCATAATGGATACTTCTTGTTATTCATCTTTGGAATATTTTTTTGCATACATCAAATATATTTATAACTATTCTAAATTTACTCATGAATATCCTCAAGTCTTGAAACAAATAGCATACATATATGATATTGATATTTCTATGTGTTCCACATATGAAATCCTTTGCTATATATGTGATTTTGATAGCTTCACAAGTCTTATGGGAATATATCCCATGATATTAGATGATCTCACTAAATTCATAACCAATAATACATTTAGTAGTGATGACTTCAATATGTTAGATGAACCCTTAAATGACTTTGTCTCTATTGAACATTCCACTACGACTCCTATTGCTAAAATATGTGATGATAACTTAGCTCTACCTTATGATCTCTCTCCCAAAGTTGTTCCCACTTATGAGGACACATTGGACAAAGAGGAGGAATTCATTGACACATCACTTAACATCATACCACCATACCTTCATTCCAATGCTCTCTCTGGCAAAGATGAAGCATTAGTGAATGAAGACCTCCCACCATCTCTCCATTCTAGTGCTCTCTCTAGCTAAGATGAAGCATTAGTGAATGAAGAAACCCCTCTAACAAAGAACATTCCAAGGATAGATAATGGGCATTCATTTAACAATATTAAAGATTTTATCCCTACCATAGTGCATGAAGAATCTATGGATCATCCCATCGACCTTCCTGTTTTAGTTGATTGTTCACACACCTTGAATATCAGTAAGGAAGAGAAGACCATTAATCTCTCGCCTTTGATTGAATATTCAAGTCATTTATTTTAAGAAAAGTTTCTTTAACCTTTCAACTTCAAAAGATTACTAGTTTTCCTAGTTTTGGTCTTTTTGAATACCCTCTATCTTGGATAATGATCTGGAACTTTCAAAGTTTCCACAAGAGCTAAAAATAGCGAGACTTACTATTTCTAGTAAGTCCTTCGATTGAACTCAGATTAACCTAATTTTTTTTGCAGAAGGTGCAGAACAACTAAGTGAACATCTTGGGTGAGTTTCGTCTCAAGATCATATCTGGATCGCGAGATATTAAAATTTCTATTTTTTGAAATTGCCAGAAAAAGTCTTTGAACTCAATTACCAGAATTGAAACTTCTCTAAACATCCCAAAAATTGTCATTATTAGTGTATCTGGTTATAGGGTGATAGATCTCTTCATGAACTTTCTGACACATCAAAGAGTTTGTCAATCGGACACCTGGATCAAAAGTTATGGCCTCTGAAAGTTGGACCTTCTATTTTTAGGAAATGTAAAAACGTGTTGGACACATAAAAGAGCTGTAAAGGGGAGAGTTACATATGTTGGTGTGTGGTTTGGCACATCACAAGGTATCTTTGATTGGAGATAATTTGGGTACCACTTTATAGGTGGTTTTGGCTCATGGTTTTGTAATTGCCGGTAACGGTTTACTGTATTGCATCTCCTATATATCAAGAGCTAGAGATGGAGGTTGTGCGTAAGAATCTTATAGATGTTGAACTACCTCCTAGATCTCGGGTTGGATATACTCCTGTAAAAGCTTTCTCTACAAGTATATTGTAATCTTCATGATTCTTGAATAATATATTGGGTGGCTTTGGAGTGTGGGGTTTTTTACCTGAAATGGTTTTCCCCATGTAGATCTTGTGTTGTGAGTTTTTTGTTTACATTTGGAAGTTGTTATTATCTTTTTTTTTAATGTGCATCTTAATCTGTAGCTGTAAAAGTTGAAATTTGCATAAATCTTTCCTCATACCTTGCTTCCTTTCAGTTGGTATCAGAGCCTAATCACCTTTGGTTCTGGTTGTTGGGTAAAGGGATTTTTGAGCTAATCTTCATTTGAGTGGGAGCTTGTGTAGAGGATTTTGAAATCTTTGTTGTAGGTAAGATATCACGAGAACATCTGGGAGGTTTGAGATAGAGAAGTTTAGTGGTAGTAATTTCGAGTTGTGGAAACTCAAAATGGAGGACATGCTTGTAGATTAGGATTTATGGGAAGCCATATCTAGTACAAAACCAATGGTAATGTCTCAAGAAGATTGGGATCTCAAAGATCAAAAAGCTAAGGGTTTGATAAGACTCTATTTGGCTAATTCAGTGCTCCTGAATATCCATGAAGAGAGGACTATAAAGGAACTCTTGAAGAAGCTTGGAGATGGTTATCAGGCTAAATCCCTGGTGAACAAGTTATTCCTACAAAAGAAATTGTATTCTTTGAGGATGGAAGATGGAGGATCTGTTGCTGATCACCTGAATACATTCAATATGCTTGTTTCCCAATTGACTTCTACTGGTATGGAGATGGAGGAGGAGGATCGTTGTATGACATTACTATGTTCCTTACCAGATTCATGAGACCACCTTGTTATGGCCATTGGGAGTACCACTACCACCTTCAAGATGGATGAAGTGGTTTCTTCCCTTTTGTCTGAAGAGATGGCAAGAAAGTCTTTTGAATCCGCTAAGGAGGCTCTTGTAGTTTGTTGTAGATCTAAAGAGAAGGGAAAGAAAAAGGAAGATCCAAATCTCGTGGGAGATCTAAGTCTCCTAAAAAGTCCAAGGCCCTATATTGGAACTACAACAAACTTGGTCACTTCTGCAAGGAGTGCAAGGAGGAGAAAAAGAAGAAAAAGAAGAATTATGATTCAAATTTGGAGAAGTCCTCTCAGGATGAAGGAGAAGCATTTGTCAGTGCCTTGGCAACACATGTATCTGAGGATGTGTGGCTTATTGACTCTAGTGTATCTTTTCACATGACCTCGCATCGAGGTTGGTTTTCAAAGTATGAAGAATGCAATGGTGGAAAGGTGTACTTGGGTGATGATTCTCACCTGGATATTGTTGCCTGTGGAAGAGTCTTGATTTGATTCCTTGATAGATGAGTAAAGGGAATTGATGGTGTTCTGCATATCCCTGGTTTGACATGGAACCTTCTTTTTGTAAGTAAATTGAATGATGTGGGTGTGCAGGTTGTTTCTTAAATGGAAGATGTAAGATGACTAGAGGATCTTTGGTGTTGGCTAAGGGTTTTTGGATTCTCACTCTATTTCAGCTTGATGTATGCGTAGTTTAGTGTAATAGTGCCTCTGCTTCGAAGAAGAGAGCTTCATAGTCTTCATCCTCACCATTGGAACTAGTAGCAAATAAGATTGTTGCATCTACTTCCGATGGTCATGCTTTTTGGGTACCTAAGGGTGCTCATTCTATGGAGATGAAACTTCCAGTTGAGAAGACAATGTTATGGCACCAAAGGCTTGGTCACATTGGTGAAAAGGGTTTGAGGACCTTGAAGAATAAAAATCTTGTTGAGGGTATGAATGATTGTAACCTTGAGTTCAATTTCTATGAACATTGCATTCATGGAAAATAAAACAATGTTAAGTTTTATTCCAGTTCTCACAAATCTTCTGAGGTGTTGGACTTCATTTATTCTGATGTGTCTGATCCTATTAATGTTCCTTCAATTTTAAAATCTGTTTACTTTGTTTCATTCATTGGCAATTACAGTAGAAGGACATGGGTGTATTTCCTTAAAAGTAAATCTAAAGTCTTTAATAGATTTAAAGAGTTCAAAGCTCTTGTAGAGAATCAAAAGGATAGAAAGATTAAGTGTTTGAGGATTGACAATGGTGATGAGTTCTTTTCAACATATTTTGATAAGTTATATAAAGAATAGGGGATTGAGAGGCACAAGACAACTCCGTATACCCCTTAGTAGAATGAAGTTACAGAGATGATGAATAGAATATTGATGGAGAGGGCAAGGAGTATGCTAAGTGGAGCTGGTCTTGAACAAAAGTTCTGGGCTGAATCTGTTGCTACCGCTTGTTACCTGGTTAACAAGTCTCCTACATCAGCTCTCATTAATAAGACACCTATGGAGGTATGGTCTAGTAAAAAGCCTTCATTAAGACACATTCAAGTATTTGGTTGTGAGGCATATGCACATGTGCCTAAGGAGAAGAGGTCTAAGTTGGAGAACAAGGCTGTAAAGTGTATCTTCATCAGTTATGGCATCAGTGTGAAAGGGTACAAGCTTTGGGATCCTGTGGCTGAGAGAGTTCTTTAGAGAGCTCAATCCTTCTTCTGTTGTCTTGAAACCAAAGAAAGAAGAGAAGAAAGATGATGTGGTTCAACTTCCTTCCAACCCTAAGAAAGTTGAACCAAAAACATCTATTGGATCTGATAATGAGGAGAACTCTAGTAGCTCTGAAAGTTCAGAAGAAGATGAAGAACCTCAACCTCAACCTTTGAGGAGGTCTATGTGGATAAGGAAGCAACCTGATAGGTTTGGTTATTCATTGCATGATTCTAGTTGTATTTTTTCTTTAATTTCTAACACTGATGAGCCTAGAACTATGAAAGAGGCTATGGGTATGAAAGATGTAGGTTCTTGGAAGGAGGCCATGGAAGAGGAGATGGCTTCTTTGGAAAAGAATAATACTTGGGACTTAGTGCCTTTACCTGAAGGATGAAAACCTGTTGGATGCAAATGGGTGTTCAAAATGAAATTTGGTGTAGATGGAAGTGTTGAGAAATATAAGGCTAGATTAGTTGCGAAGGGGTATTCTCAGGTGGAGGGAATTGACTATGGTGATATTTTCTCTCCTGTTGCAAAGCTGACATCTATTTGGTTCCTATTATCTCTTGCAGCAACATATGATCTAGAAGTGGAACAAATGGATGTGAAGACAACATTTCTTCATGGTGACTTGGAGGAGGAAATCTATATGTCACATCTAGAGCACTATGTGGTGAAAGGTAAAGAAAATCTAGTTTGCAAGTTAAAAAAGTCTTTGTATGATTTGAAACAGTCTCCTAGGATGTGGTACTAGAAGTTTGATGCCTTTGTGTTGAATATTAGATTTTAGATATCAAAATCAAATCATTATGTTTACTACAAGTTTGACAATGATCACATTATCATTATTGCATTATATGTCGATGATATGTTACTCATTGGGAATGGTAAAAGTTTGATTTCTAATTTGAAGTCTCAGTTGTCAGCATAGTTTGAGATGAAAAATTTAGGGGTAGCTTGGTACATTCTAGGAATGGAAATTATAAGAGATAGAGAAAACAAAATACTTTGGTTAGGCCAGAGTAAGTATGTTAACACTGTGTTGGAGAGATTCAGCATGACAGATTGTAGACCTTTGACTATTCCTGTTACAATGGGGACAAAGTTATCTATTGAAGATTGTCCAAAGTCTCCTTCTGAGATAGAGGATATGAGCAAAGTTCCTTATGCTAGTGCAGTTGGCAGTTTGATGTATGCGATGGTCTACACAAGACCAGACATTGCCCAAGCAGTGTGAGTCCTTAGTCGATTTATGGCTAATCCTGGATGGGTACATTGGGATGTAGTGAAGAGAGTGTTCAGATATTTGTGGGGTACTTTTGAGTATTCCTTATGTTATCATGGTTATCCTACAGGACCTCGACATTCACTTTGTATTCATGGATTTGTAGATTCAGATTGGGCAGGTGACATTGACAGCAGGAGATCCACCATTGCTTATGTATTCACTATGTTTGGTGGTGCTATTAGTTGGATGAGTAAGTGGCAACCTATGGTCACTTTGTCCACTACTGAATTTGAGTACATGGTAGAAACGCATGCTTGTAAAGAAGCCATTTGGCTTAAGAGATTGTGTTCTGATGTTGGGTTTGGTACAAGGAAGATTACTATTTGTTGTGATAATCAGAGTGCCATATGTTTGGCAAAGAATCCTACTTTCCACTCAAGGACTATGCATATTGACATCCAGTACCATTTTATTTGTGACATGGTAGAGGATGGGAAGGTAAACTCAGAAAAAAGTTGAAACTTTGATGACTATTGCAAATTCCTTGACAAAACCTATGAACATAGAGAAGTTCAGATGGTGTTTAGAGTCTATGGGCCTCACAACCCCTAGCAAATAAATCATGGTGTTGATACTCCCTTTTCTCTTGCAAGGTGTTTGACAAGTGGGAGAATATTAAGAAAAGTGTCTCAACCTTGCAACTTTCAAAGATTACTATTTTTCCCAGTTTTGGTATTATTGAATACCCTTTATCTTGGATAATGATCTAGAACTTTCAAAGTTTCCAAAAGTTTCCACAAGAGCTAAAAATAGAGAGACTTACTATTTTTAGTAAGTCCTTCAATTGAGGTTGGATTGACCTAAAATTTTTCCCAGAAGGTGTGGAATAGCTAAGTGAACATCTCGGGTGACTTTCATCTCAAGATCATATTTGGATCGCAAGATATTAAAGTTTCTATTTTTTGAAACTACGAGAAAAAGTCTTTGAACTCAATTACCAAAATCAAAACTTCTCTAAACGTCCCAAAAATTGTCATAACTAGAATATCTAGTTATAGGGTGATAGAGCTCTTCACAATCTTTCTAACGTATCAAACAATTCGTCAATCGGACAACCGAATCAAATGTTATGGCCTCTAGAAGTTGGACCTTTTATTTTTGGGAAATGTAAAAACATGTTGGACACATAAAAGAGCTATAAAGGGGAGAGTTACACATGTTGGTGTGTTGTTTGGCACATCACAAGGCATCTTTGATTGGAGATAATTTGGACGCCACTTTATGGGTGGTTTTGGCTCATGGTTTTGTAATTACCGGTAACGATTTACTGTATTGCATCTCCTATATATCAGGAGTTGGAGTTGGAGGTTGTGTGTAAGAATATTATAGATGTTGAACTACCTCCTAGATATCTGGTTGGATATACTTCTATAAAAGATTGCTCTGCAAGTATATTGTAATCTTTGTGATTCCTGAATAATATATTAGGCGACTTTGGAGTGTGGGGTTTTTTACTTGAAAGGGTTTTCCCCACGTATATCTTGTGTTGTGAGTTTTGTGTTTACATTTGGAAGTTGTTATTATCTTTCTATTAATGTGCATCTTAATTTGTAACTGTAAAAGTTGAAATTTGCATAAATCTTTCCTCATTAGATCAGTGTAGGAAGCATTTTCTGCATACCTTGCTTCCTTTCAATTTAGATATCACTAAGGATTTAAAAATTGCTTTGGTTGCATATTCTTTAAACATCACTAAAGATACAAACATTAATAATCATTCTCACAACACATTACCTTTCCTTCATTCCTATGCTCTCTCTTCAAAAGATACATCACTAGTGGATGAGGAAAGGTCTCTCACATTAAATCCCTTATGGATGGATGTTGAGATCACTTAGAACAAATCACTTCTTTCACCTACTAAGAGGATAGTGAATAAGTGTATTTCTCCCTCATTTCTCCACACTCATTGTAGCACCTATTCTAGTTTCTCCTGAGGGTGGCGTCCTCTTAGGTATATATGTTGTTAGCATTAGGTTGTATCAGGTAAGTATTTCTAACTCTTTACCTCTATGTTGTGTTTCCCTTGTGATGTGTTATGTGTTGTTTAGGCCTCCTAGGATGACCCTTGATACTCTTGTAAGCTCAAAGATACTAGGAGACTACCTCTGTTGTGACCCTTCTTCTATTTGTATAATCATTCTTCTATATTGCCTCTCCTCTATTTACATTGTTGTGTTGTGTCGTAGGGGCATAGCATTGCAGTTGGTGACCTGGGGGCACCTTCCTATGTGACAACTTTAGGGCACTTATTTCTTCTCTCTTGATTTATCATTTACCTTCTTCTAGTGGTTCTATCTAGTTGGTGGATGATGAAAAACATATAATACTGATACGGACCTAGTGTCCCTTCAGCGAGAAATCAAAAAATGGACCTAGTCCATACATGATGATGGGGTTGACATATATTATCCGATGCTTGGCTAGTAGAATTACTCCATGTGATATTTTGATGTTCTCTTTATCGCACTTACAAAACATAACAATACTACTACTCTGTGCACTTTGTTTATCTGGGATCTTGCCATGCTCAGCTCTTTATGCAAATGATTACATATATGTTGTTGTTTATCATGATTATATGGTTACTAACACCTTTTTATTGCAAGAAACTATGTGTTTGTGAGAACATTTGGATGGTAAAGTGCATGTCACCTATAGGGGCATGGGCTTTGCGAGATCTCGTGTTCCCTTGTGTGTTTTCTTCTTACCTTAACACTCTTGATATTGGTACACGATATCAACCACCTTAAGGTGGGGACATATATAAGGTAAGTTGTTTGATGATTTTGGTACTAACAAAGCATGTCTGAATCCCTTTGCAGAGGTAGGGTATCATGCATATCCTTATATTTTAAGCCCTCTGGAAGGTGGGGATGGTGTATTTCGCAAGGAGATTGCACATCTTGTCATTTTCTAAAAGTTGTCTGAGTAGGCAAGGTTGGTGTATCCTCCCTTAAGCATGTCTTTGATGATCATTGTGGTGAAGCCCAATCATCTATGTGTGCCTGTAATGTGCCTAAGATGGTAGAAAACCTAGCAATAGGTTTCTTCCATCACTTGGTTGTCGTGTTTTCTCTATGTCTTCAATATGTGTGTGTATGGTGTGTTTATTCCCAAGCATAGTCTAAAGACTGGTGGCGATGCGTCCCTCCTATGCTTTGGGATTTGTATGGCTTGTTTGTTCTCAAGTGTAGTCTAAAGACTTGTGGCAATGAGTCCCTCCTACACTCAGAGATTTGTATTATGTGTCTGTTGCCCCATATGCAGTCTAAAGATGTGTGGTGATGAGTCCCTCCTGTATTTTGGGTTGTGTGTTTACTTTCCTTGTACTTGCATTTGCATTCATATATGAGAAAATGAAAAAAAAAGAAATAATCACTGCATTCACTACAATCATTGTGTTTTGTGTATCTTCAATGTTGTCTTCTCCATGTCTTGTGTGATTGTAACTATCTTCTCCGTGTTTTGTGTGCCTGTAACTATCTTCAATGTGTTTAGTTTGTCTTCACTGTGCTTGGCATGTTTGTTGTGTTTTGACTCTACTTTAATGCATGTATTGGCCTTTTGTTTATACATACATTAAAGTGAGGGCTAAATGTTGTGTCATAAAATGTCCCCTTGGGGGCTTTCCCTGTTAAGGTTTAGCTTCTGGGTCCTTACAATGCATTTAGAGCATCTTGCATGTTAATTGTGAATCCTAATGAGAAATCCCTGAAGTCTTATGGCAAATAGGACCTATTTTGGGTCAGCCCTAAATTTAAATGTTAGTTTTATGACCATTACTTAGGTCCTATGCTGACATCTCAAATTTAAATTATGAAATTCTTAGCGGGAATATTTGTAGTTGCATATATAAGCATGTTTAGGACTTGATTTGCAAACTAGATGGACATTGTGAACTTGTGATCTTATGCTAAAGTGATTCAAGGCTTTCATTGTGTTATAAAGTAGTATTGTGTTGTTATTGTGTTTGTTTGTTGCAAATTTGGCTCCATCTCCTTCCGTGAGACCTACATCATTAAGGTGATATCTATTTGTGTTTGAATCATTTATCATTTGAATTTTTCCTCTATCCCACATGGACATGCACTCTTTATCTAACAACAGTGTTTGGAAGACTTGAATGTCTCTTCGAGGCTTGACCAAGGCAAGCCTGTAAACACCACAACCCCCAACCCCTCTCTTTCTGATTGCAGGTTATAGGTTTCACATCTGGATGGAGTGGAGTTGTAGGGAACAATAAGATAGAGTATAGATTTTGAATCCCTGAAGAAAGGGATTGCTTGGACATGGGCACTAGTTGTAGTGTCCTTTGGACTTGTAAACACAAAAATAATTTGGACAATGATAATCAACATACAAAGAGCTTCCAACATCCTAAAAAACACCTAGGCTTGGACTAGGGCGTTAGTGCCAGTGTCCACCTTTTATGGGACAGAAACAGAAGATATAGTGAAGATCCGTGTCGGAAGTAGATCAGGATTCTATAGTGAAAACAATACCTTGGACAAGGGTGCTAGTGGAGGTGTCCTTGACTATTCCACATCCTAAACTTTGAAAAATGGTCAATTATTAATCTCTGCCTACTACCTTAGTTTGCAAGGATTTGTCGTAACTCATCAATTTATTTACTATTTTGTACACTTGGGGTTTTAAGAGTATTTGAGCATTAAATTGAGATATTGATCGATAACATCTAAGTTTCTGCATCATTCCAAGTGATAGCACAACCTGTTAGGTGAATGCTCTCTCTTAGTGGAGATTCAACTCAGTTGATATGTCCTTGAATGTTTGTGGTGAAATGAGGATTTACCCTTGAAACCAAAGCCCCATTATCCACATCTTCATCCCCCCTTTTACCACAAAATAGATAAAAGTACAAGTGGTGGTGCTTTATTTTTGGGAAGTAGACCTATCTCATGGTTAAGTAAGAAGTAGGAATCATTGTCATTATCTACTGTAGAGGCAGAATATATTGCAGCAGCATCTTGCTGCACACAAGTGTTATGGATGAAGCAAACATTGAAGGATATAAAAGTGTTATATGATGAACCTATTCCTATATTATGTGACAATACAAGCACCATCAACATTTCAAAGAATCCAGTAATGCATTCAAGGACAAAGCATATTTCAATTTGGTATCACTTTCTAAAAGAGAAGGTTGTAGAGAATGAGGTGAAGTTGGTGTATGTGCCTAGCAAGGATCAAGTTGCAAACATCTTTACAAAGGCTCTCCATAAGGATACTTTTAAGTACCTCTGACATAATTTAGGGGTTATTGTCACTCCTTTTAACTAGATGCATAAGTGTGTGCATCAGTCCTGGAAGCACTTCAAGATACATTTTTTTGTCTTGGACTGATGTTAAAGGCTACCTCTCAAGGGGAGTAGGTAGTGATACTTTTGGTTAGATGAAGCATATCCTATAACCTTAAGGGGGAGAGTATGAAAAAAATGAGAGCATTGGAGATAGAGTAGATACTTGCTGGTGTTGAAGTTGTTTCCCTTTTCCATTGATGTCAAAGGGGGAGAGAGAGTTGAACTAATTGAAAAACCATTGTGCGGAGAGGTGTGTGAAGAGTAAGAATTATTTTTTGTTAGGGGGAGTATTATTGGTTTAGGTCTTGATAGTTTTTCAAAGAGATGGTATTGCCATCAATGAAAAAGGGGGAGATTATTGGAAACTTTCTAGTGTTGTCACTGATGTCAACTCCCAGTACTTTTGAGAAAATTTGATAAAAAATTGTGCAGTGTGATAGAGGTACTCTCAGTGTTATACGCCAAATTTCTTCCTAATTAACTTGATATACTTGTGTGGTATGGAAATATTGATTAGAGGTGTTTAGAGGTGTTATATCTAGAGTTTCAAGTTTTAGATTATGCGGAACTAGAAGATGTGTTTGACAAAATATTTGACTGTGAAAGAGGGTGTCTAGGAAAAATGAGAATGCTCCACATTTCTCCGCATTGATCTTTCCCATCTTTCAGTTATGAGAAAGTTCTTATATTGTGTGTATCCACCTTCCTTTGAAGTTTCCAGAGTTTGGATGTTCCACAAGTTTAGTCTGTGTTTTGGTTATTAGTAACAATGTGTTCTGATGTACATAATGAAGACATTCTTTGTTTCAGGTGGTTGTGGCAGTGTTGTAGAGGATTCTAATGATGTTGAATGTTTTGGGGAGGTATGTGAATGTCATGGAGTGTCTCTCTAGTTTGCATGATGTTTTTAGACTTGGATAAATGTGGATGTGATTGTTAGCTCAGGTTTGGCTGACCTAGCTTGCTAGCACTATTTGCGAAGGTACCTCATGGATTGTGGATGTGATGAGCAGCTGGGTGATATAGATTTGAGTCCTAGTTAACCCTTGATATGTTCCACTTACACTTCTCTCCACCATGGAAGTGTTTAGTGCCGACCTAAGTGATGTTGCATGTGTATAATGCACATGCTTCATTAGGACTAACCTAATTTGAATAGGTCTTGGTTATAGATGGTATAAATGCAAGATGAAGTCAAGTGGAGCAAGGAAGAGAAGAGGATGTGAATGTGAATCAAGGGCACTGAGTTGTGTACGAGCTTAAATGCTTATGACTCCAGAATGCAGTGAGCAGAAGGTGTCTACATTTTAGTGTGCTAGAAGTTGTTGGAGGTAGTGAGCCAAAGCTTACGAATGGAAAGGAGTAGCAATGGTGGATCTCTCCTATTTCTTTGAGATAGTGAATCTCTCTATAATAGTCTTCTTCTTTCTTCTCTCTTCTTGGTAGTGAGCCCTTGGTAGTGAGCCCTTCTTTGGCAGTGAAATTTTGTTTTGTAGTGAGCCTTTCTTCTAAGCAGTTAGCCTATTGATTTTTGGTGTTATTATTTTTATGTCATTAAATGTCCCCCAAGGACTTTTACATCCTAAGTTTAGCTCTCAGGTCCCTTGTTTTGCATCTTGCATGTTCATTTTAACTCCTAGAAGAAAATGGCCTGAAACCCTTTTCAAATGGGGCTTGAGGGACATTGTGGCATTTGACCCTACCCTAAAATAAGACCGAAGGACTTGGGCGCTCATGCCCTAGTCCTGCCCTATTTTAGGTAGGTCCCAAATTTGAATGTCAATTATGTGACCATTAGAAGGTTCTATTGCCAACATCTTAAATTTGAATTATGAAATTTAGAGAGAATGCATATATAAGCATGTTTAGGTTTTCATTTGCAAAATAGAAGCTAACTAGAAGATTATTATGAAATTTTGGTGAACTTATGATTTTAGAGCATTCAAGATATTCATTGTTGGAGAGTAGACTATTGTTGTTGTGTTTGTGATTGCAGATTTAGTTTCATCTTCTCATGTGTTGAAGGATTTTTATCTACATGCAAGCTACACCTTCAAGGTGATATCTATTTGTGTTTGAATCATTTATCAATTTTTTTGCCTCTATCCTGTAGGGATACACAATATTTATCTGGCAACAGTGTTTGAAAGACTTGAATGTCCTTTCAGGGCTTGACTACTTGTGATTACAAGTGATAGGTGTCATATCTGATGGAGTGAAGTGGCAGGGAACAGTATCAAAGTGTGTGGATTCCAGATCTCTGAAGACTTGGACAAGGGTGCCTTACACCAAAGTCCTCTGAGGTTACAAACACAAAAAATTCTATGACAGTGATAATCAGCATCATAAGAAGTCCCAACATCTTGAAGAATATCCTACCTTGGATTATGGTGCGAGCTCTAGTGTGCTCCGCATCTTCTGTAACAGAAACAGATAGAACAGTGATCATCAGTGTTGAAAGGAGTCTGAAAACCCTTGAAGAAAATACTACATTGGACTGGGGCACGAGCTCCAATGTCCTTGGATATTCTGCATCATGAACTTCAAAAAATGGTTAGTAACTAATCTCTGTCTACTGCCTTAGTCTATGAGCATTTGTTGTAATTTATCAGTTTGCTTACAATTTTGCATAATAAGGGTTTTGAGTATTAATTTATACATTAATTGATAATCTCTAAATTTCCACATCATTATAAGTGACTATCAACGTGTAGGTGAATCCTCTTGGAAAAGGTGTGATTCAACTCATTTGAAATGTCCTTAAATGGTTGTAGTGAAAGGAGGATCTAGCCAATCAATCCCATCATCCCCCTTTTCCTATTAAACATTTTGATGAATTCATGTTTTATTTGAATTTTGTACCTTGCTAAGTGTTATACTTTAGATTTACATTCATTCATTTAATTTTCATCTTATTGCATTTGAAAATTTACAAAAAAATTGAAAATTTTGAAAAGAATTGGCATCTTAGGCTTGCATTTTGACATAATTTCATTTAATTTATGATATTTTCATTATATTTGATATAAATTATAGAAATTCATCATTGATTAATCATTTTTATTACATTTGCATGCTTAAATTGTTAGATTTTGCTTGAAATTATGCATTTTTCATAAAACCTAGTCTTTGCATTAGCTAGGGTTTGTAGTTAAAATCTTGCTTTAGATTTTACTGCTCCTTTAAAAACTCTTTTAGGACTGATTTCTAATTGTAGTGTTTCATCATAGTGTCCTTTTGCAAAAATTCATGCCTTAATTTCACAACTAGGGTTTGAAAACCTTGCTTTTTCACTAGATTTTGCCTCGTCATCTATTTAGGTTTGTAGTATAGGTGTGTTGTGAAGGATATTGCTGCATTATTGGACTGATCTTAAGGATATTATTCACTACCCCTCATCAATTTCCTTACAACACTTCTTCATTTAGGCATTTGCATTGAAAAAGGTGAAAAATCAAGCATTTTAGATCTTCAACATATCTTGTTCCTTGGGATTGTTTTATTAGTTTGTGCATTGAGTGTTGTATGATTTTGCATGATTCTCATAACCTGCTGCCCTAATAGAAATATCCATTTAAGAAGAAGTATTTGATTAATGGGTTGTAGTGCCCCTAAAACCAACAGTGTTCCTACATCTAAAAATCCATTGAACACCTTTACAAAAAGAGAAACACAAAATTTACAAGATATTATACCTCCTACAACTACAATGGAAGAACAAATATTTCATGATGTTGAGGACCCTATTGAGGTGATAACACATGTACCTAATGAGCAAATAAACAAACTAGATAAAGAACTAGTTGATTTTCAAGCATTTATGGAACATGAAAGGATAGCGAAAGAATCTATACCTACAATTCATAACATAAGAGAATTGTTAAAAGAAGGAAAAGATGGTGTTAATGTAGTTTGAGGCCTAGTGCATATAGTGCATAATTTAATGTTATGCTAGTAATTGAATATGCGAATGTTATTAATAACATATCATCACCATCTCATACACAAGTATCAACACCTATACTGACTACTGGAATGTCTACATTTACATCAACAATTCTAACTACTAATGCACATGATTGTAGTAATGCTACCACTAGTATTGGAGTATCTAATGGCACTAATTCACAAAATTACAAAGTTGTGGGATTCAACTATCAAAACCAAGCACCTAGGGTGACTTATTTTATGAATAATCACTCTCAAGCACCTCTACATTCCACTTATTCTCAACCACCTCTTACATACAACTATTCTGAACCACCTTCCACTCAAAATCACTCTCAACCACCTTTTGTTACCACTCACAATTAATCTCCTTAAAATCTCATGACCACGACTTCAAATTCTCACACTGCATCTCCTAATGATGCCCTCATAAACCAACTCTTGCAAGGCATGGCTTCTTTACAACAAAAGGAAACAAGCTTATCAAATTCTTCACAACCTAATATATTGACTTATCATGCTCGTAATCCTCTATCTTATGTAATCTTGAGAACTCCTCTGCTAGAGAAGTTTGAAACTGCTCACTTTGAAAAATATGGTAGAAAAGGTGATCCTAATACTCATGTGGCAGCAATCACGGCTATGTGTAGTGATTTCTTCTTTGAAGAGGACTTGTTAGCAAAAATTTTCCCATGATCTCTTAAGGATACTGCTTTAGAATGGTTTTACTCTCTACCTCTAAAATCAATACACTATTTTTTGTAGCTAGTTGATCAATTCTTAGAACATTTTCTAGCAAACATTGGACCTCAAGTCTCTTTGATTGAATTAGTTCATTGCAAACAAGGTCCAAAAGAGAAATTAACTAAGTTTATTAGTTAGTATCAAGCTCTTTAAGCACAAACTTGATATCAGATGAACAATGAGGATGTTCAAAAGGTATTCATTATAAATCTACAACCTAACATCTGTGATAAGATTCTCTCGATGAAGTATAACTCTTTTCAACATTTATGCATTGCCCTTCATGATTACCAACTTTTGTCTAGTCGGTATGCAAAACAAAACTCATTGGCTCAAGTTGGTCAATCCATAGATGGACCTTCACAAAACAACTTTAGGAGGAATAATAAGAGTTTGATCAAGGTTAACAGACATAATTCAAACAACTTTTCACAAGTGTCCACTATCACTAATCCAAAGAAGGAACCGTTTCATAATCGACAACAACAAAGACAATTCACCCCGATATCTAATTCCTTACACTCTATCATGAATCAAGCAGTGAGTAATAACCTCTTGAAGCTTCCTCTGATTAAGCCATTGGATCCTAGTAGAATGCAAGGACCTTATTTTGATGCTAGTTATTTTTTTCATTTTCATCGACAACAAGGACATGATACTGAATGATGTATGGATCTTAAACATGAAATACAAGACCTCATTGATTCAAATGTTATACAAGTACCTAGTGTGAATGATAATGGAAATAATTTGGTTGATCCTCCGAATTAGAATTTATAGATCTTTACTAATCCCTTTCCTAAGCATACTGATAACAACATGATGGAACAAAATATAGTAGAAGAGGAAGATGACTATCTTGAGTATGATGAAATAATTGGTATGATAGAACTGGATAAGGAAAAGTTTGATAACTCACCTCATCCATGAAGAAATTGTATGTATGTTGAGGTTCCTCCTCCATTATCCCTTCAAGGATTAGAAGTCAACCAAAATGCATTGGAAACATATATTGAACAACTAAAACAAGAGATTATGACACAAGAAAAGATTGATATAGGAAGATAGACTTTCTCACTATGATAGATGAATTCAACAAAATAAGAAATCAAAGAATTAGAAAAAAATAAGATGATTATCATCAGTAGGAAATAACAGTGGTTCTCCACCTCATAAGCAACAAAATATTTCAAATTTACAAGGATTTGGGAAACAAGCACCATATGAGCTCTCTAAAAATAAAGAACAATCTAATATGAACCATTCAAACTTCACACAAAAATTGATGGAGCATCTTTCTAAGATGCTCGCAAATCACAAATTCTAGTATGGGCATATCAACAAGTAAGTGTTTCTAATCCTTTTCCCCTATGTTGTGTTTCCCCCGTGATGTGTTATGTGTTGTTTAGGCCTCCTTGGATGACCCTTGATACTCTTGTAAGGTCAAGGATATCAGGAGACCACCTCTATTGTGACCCTTCTTCTATTTGTATCATCATTATTATATCTTGCTTCTCCACTATTTTCATTGTTATGTGTTGTGTCTTAGGGGCATAACATTGTGGTTGGTGATCTAGGGGCACCTTCCTACATGATGACCCTAAGGCACTTTTTTCTCCTCTCTTAATTTATTATTTACCTTCTTATAGTGGTTCTATCTAGCTGGAGGATGACAAAAAACAAACATATACTGATATGGACCACATGTCCCTTTAGCGAGTAAGAAAAAATGGACCTAGTCCATACATGATGATGGGGTTGATATATATTATCTGACAATTGTCTTGTAGAATCACTCCATGTGATATTTTGATGATGTCTTATATTTGCTAACAAACCATAACAATATAGCTGCCCCGTGCACTTTGTTTATCTTGGGTCTCACCTTGGTTACACTCAATTCTAAGATCTCTGCAGTATAGCCCCATGGTTATACTTAGTTTTTGAATCCGTAGTATAACCTTGGCTCTTGATGTGATTATGTTTATGCATTTCTTTTATCATGTGATGTGGTTATTATCTTAGAGAAAGATTTCTAACCTCTCTTCTTGTAGGAAATTTGGTGTTTGTGGGAACATTCGGCAATCATAAAGTACATGTCACCTTTGGGGGCATGGGATTTGTGAAATCTCTTATTCCCTTGTGTGTTTTCTCTCTACCTTAAAGTGCTTGATATTGGTACATGACATCAACCACCTTAAGGTGGGGACATATAAGGTAAGTTGTCTTCTGATTTTGGTACTAATGAAGTGTGTTTGTAAGCCCTCTGCAAAGGTGGGATGTTGTATCTCCACATGAGTGCACATATTTTTTTATATTGCAATGAAAAATCCCTCTACAGAGGTAGGATATCATGCATATCCTTTTTATTTTAAGCCCTCTGCAGAGGCAGGGATGGTGTATCTCTTGAGCTAGTGCACATCCTTTTATTTCAAAAGTCCTCCGAGTAGCCAAGGTTGGTGTATCCTCCCTTAAGTATGTCTTTGGTGGTTGTTGTGGCATAAGCCCAACCATCAGGTGTGCCTATAATGTGCTTGAGATGGTGTGGACTTAGCAATAAGTTCCTTCCATACTGGTGGCTCAAACTCAGAACATAGCATCTTCATATGAACTTCTAAATAACTTCCAATTCATAGACAAAGATATTCATTCTACAGAAAATGTAGAGCATTCTTCTGGACTATTCTTCTGTATGCAATACATTGTTTCCACTGCAACTCACTATTTCTACCAAAGAAGCTAATTTTCTCAATATCCTCAACATCAAGATTACTTACATAAGTAAATACAAAGCATCTTACTCATTACAAGAAAACAACAAGATAGGAGCACAGTTGACACCAATGACAACACAGATATGTTGACATCAATAACAACACCGATTAGGCACATACTTGCAACAATCTCCCCCTTTGTCATTGATGGCAACATATGATGTGAAAAATTGTAAAAGACCATCAAGACATGATTCCCCCCCTTTCTCTTTATACATCTGCACTTCTTTCCTGCTTCTGAGTTTTTAACATGATTTCTCTCCCCCTTTGACATCAATGGCAAAGGGCACATACTTGCACTCTATTGCTCTAAACAAATATGAACTTCTGCAACCAACTCTTTTGTCATCATTCAGCTATTCCCCCTGAGAGATAGCTCTCAAAACATCAGTCTAGATCAAATAATGAATCTTTGGGCACCACTAGAGTGATGTATTATGTATGCAGCAATATAAGTTTATATTAAAAAGGTAAGAAACTATTGTAAACCCTAGAAACTTATATCAAATGCACCACCAAATACATCAAAAGATATGATAAAATAAATGTTACCAAACATGCTTAAAAATGTGGTTGCTTAGATAATTGCATAACTCCATGATAGTTTCTCCAGGGGGTGGTAAATGATAAATAAAATTTATTTTATAAGGTTTGGGTAGAAATGGTTCAGATGGTTGAAAGGTAAAAGGTGGTTAGGGTAAAGGTAGGTATTTTATGGGTCTGATTTTAGTTACGGTGAACAGGTTTTTGAATGAATTTTGGATTAGGTTTAGGTTAAATAATAAATTAATTTTATTAATCTTAATTTATTATTTATGATATTTATGGGATATGGTAAAAGTGTAAGATTTTAAATAATAAATTAATTTTAATTTATTATTTATAGGATATGGTAAAAAGTGAAAAGATTTAATTAATTAATTAAAATTAATTAAACTTTAGGGAATTAAGGGTGGATTAAAGATAAATGGAAATTTAATTGATTAATTAAAATTCATGTGAAGGGAGGACTTAGGAAATTGATCATAGGACAATTTTTCATGTCTACATTTTCCCCCTCTTTGAAATGATGTTGCGAAGCAATGTTGTTTCAAAGAAGATTAAAACATAGGTTGGAATGGATTTCGAGTAGGCTGAGGCTCACATGGGGCTCATAAAAATGAAGGATTGGTAGATAATGCCCCCTCAAGAGGCTATGCGGGGATGAAGGAGATGGATAGGCTCTTGAAAAAGGAAATGAAGGAAAATAGGTGGAGTTATGCGGAATAAACTTTGAGCAACTTGATGTTTGATATAGAACCTAACATTATGCACCATGGTATGAAGACCAAGGTGACGATGTGTCCTGTGCCCCAGCATAATACAACATTGTCTAATGTATGAGGAAGTAAACTTAGAGCATTAAAGTCCTAATTTACAAAAGGTATGATATGACCTTAGATGCAAAGGATAATGCAAAAAGCTATTCCAACATACACAAGATATGAATATTAGCTGGAATGATACGAATGCGATACAAATGCAAGATTAAATGATGACACATGCAAACAAGAAAGAAAGCATACACATGATTCAAAAACAAACAAGGTATTGCCCCTATTAAGCTAAAAACTAATGATCGATTGGATTGATTGATGCTGATAATGATTAATGATTGATTGATAGCATTGTTCATGTGGGAATGATTTATCCCAGGAACAACACAAGGATTGTGTTGTTGATATGGGAATGATATATCCCGAGAACAACACTAGGATTGGGAATGGTGTATCCCATTGATGATGATGAGGATTGTGTTGTTGATATGGGAACGATATATCCCAAGAACAAAACTAGGATTGGGAATGATGTATCCCATTGATGATGATGATGATCAATTGATCAGGTTCACAACAAGACTAGGAACAAGACCATTGATGTGATTGGATAATTTGGCAAGATGGATTGACTCGATTGGTATTGATTAAGGATACTTGCATTTGGATCATTTTTGTTTAGAATGATGTGATTGATTTGGATTGTTTTGATGATGACTTGATGAATTGAGTAGGTTGAAATAATTTGATTGATGATATGAGTTTAATGATTTGAATGAATTGGAGGAAATTGATTGAAGTGATTTGAAGAATTGATTGGATGGGATGTGGATTGATTGTTTTTGTTCGATATTTGATTTTTTGTATTTTCAAATGTTTTGATTGTTTTTATATTTTTGACATGTTTTTGGGATGTTTTGGCATTATATTGCACATGGATAGCCATTGAATAGATACCAATGATAAGGAAAAAACCAAACCAAAAGGCAAATAATATGATAGGATGCACACAAGCAATAATAGATGGGATAGATAAAAGGATTTGATGATAAGATAAAGATAGGATTGAAATGAGTAGTAATGGAATAAATGTAGGATTGGATAAAAGGGATGAACTATAGGATGGATAAAAGGATGGACAATAGGATAAAGGTAGGAGCATGGAAGGATACAAGGAGTGGCGATAGGATAATGGTAGGGAATCTAGGTAAATTCAAGGAGTGGCGGTAGAAGGATAATGGTAGGGAGTGTGGACAAATTCAAGGAGTGGCGATATAAGGATAATGGTAGGGAGATATATGATAGATGGATGGAGGAAGCCTAGGATGTGATCTTCAAGGACTACATCAAATAGGAATAACTTGCTCCCACTCTAGATATTATGCTTTAGAATTTGGTGAGGTGATGCATATTCAGATGCATGATGGGGATAATGCTTGGAAGAGTGGATAGAAGGAGGATATTCTTAGAAATGTATAGATGAAATTTGGAGTATGACAAGAGGTGTCAAAAGAATTTTTCAACATTTTACCCCTACTCTTATCAAGATCAAAAAGGAGGAAGGGAAAAATGGATGGCACAATAAGGAAGGTATGACATATATGATTGGTAAGGATGACAAGATAGGATGAAAAATGATAGGATAAGATATGAGATGGGATAGATAAGATGGGATAGATAATATGGGATAGATGCGACAACATGCCCCCAAGTGTAAAGCGCATATAATCACCTACGCATGATGCCTATTTACTAGGTTTTCATCATGGTACTTATCCAAGGTGCCTGTTTACCAGGTTTTCACCATTGGATGAAGGATTTATCTTTACTATTTTGATTTTTTTTACTTTGGTAGGGGACAGGATGGAATAGATAGAGACTGAAGATTTTGTTCACATAGCAAGGTGGTGGTTCTGTTAGAGATGGAATGCATCGTACATGGACCATGGCAAATGTCATTATGCTCAGAGATGTTGGTAGGTGATTGCATGAAAGAGATACGACTTAAGTGGATAGTGGATTTTGATGTGGAATATGAAAGGTTCATGCAAGGATGGATAGGGGATAGTTGATTATGATGTGGAAAATGATGGAAGGATAGTGGAGTAGCCTGGAGATAAAGAGAGAGATATGAAGGACTTATGCAAAAGCATGGACCATAGGGACATGATGGAAGAAATAAGTAGGATAGTAGATGGAAGATGGGGAGATGGAGGTATGTGGGAATGTTGTGGAGTGGAAGAGAACCAAGACCAACAGTTGCACACATTGAATTAGATTTTGAAGTGTTTTATTGGAAGAGGGATTTGGGAGTAATGGAGATGTTATCTGAGGGGATTGCCTATTCAGGTCTTTAGGAACCCAAATGGACTTATGAATTTTAGGATTTTATGAAGGGAGTGAGATGTTTGGGAATTTAGGTGTGTGGATCCTCCATTTGAATTAGATACTTTTTTCTTGGGGACCCAAACCATTTTGGTTTTGAGATTATTTTTTTGAGATGTGGACTTGGGTAGCCTCTTTGAAGTTTGATTTTTTTTTATTCTTCACATTTGTGCCATATGGCATGAGAATTATTTAGATTTTTAGCTTTATGGGTGGAGGCATCCAAATTTTTAGTTTTGAATCCCATAGGGGTGTTTAGGATAGCTTCATGTTTATTCAATGTGTGAGTTTGTTGATCATGATTAGGAATTGTAGGGGATTTATAGGAATGGGATGTATGGATGGAGGGATTGATGGATTTTTGGCTAAAGTGATAAGGGGATGTGAGAATAGGAATATAAGGAGTTGGAAGGAGGGGAGGTAATGTAGATGGAGGGATGTTAGGAGTTGGAAGAAGTGGACGTAAAGTGGCTGGAGGAAGATGAATGGTCACATGCTTTTTGGGTTTGTAGGATGATGGAGGAGGAATGGAAACATATGTTTTATGGGTGCAATGAGGTGCACCTAGTTTGGGATTAGATGTAGTGGATTTAGGAGGCGGAAATGTGGTACCAACAGCTTGATATTGCTTACCTTGGGGTGTATATCCAATGCCATATGAGAGTGGAGGGACTTTGACATGAATATGCTCCAAAATACCTTGTTCATGAAGGCCTAAGCCTTTACCTTGATAGTTCATGTTTTGGAGTATGTGGTGGATGATGGGACTAGGTGTACTTTGGGAACTAGACTTGAGCTCATTATTGGATGGAGAAGTGGTAGATAATGGTTGCTACTCTCCTAGTCAAGAACATTCATTTAGGAAGGTAGTAAGACTAATAGGACATGATGGTGGATTTGAAATGGTATCAATATGAGATGGTTAAGGAGTGATAGGATCTTGATTAATATCATGCTTAAGATCCAATGTATTTATTTGATCATCTATGTTCTTGTGGGGATCAAGCATCTTATCAAGGGAAATGGATGTTGTGGGATCATAGATTGAAGGAGAATGGATGGGACTGGAGGAAGTTTCTTAAGCATGGATAGTATTGGGACCATGAGTGGAAGGAGTGACAAGCTCTTGATCACAAATAATATCTTGATCATAGAAAAGATATAGGTTATGAATAGGTGGAAAGGAAGAGCTTTGATCTTGATTTGGTAAGGAGCAAGACTAGTTGTGCTTTAGAGTTGACCCTTGACATAAATATTGAGTTTGGATAGGAATGGAGGTTTCTTGGATAGGTTTAATGTATGGTGGGGAATTAATTGGGCTTATGGTAGGTGGATCTTCAAGAACATTTGAAGGTTCTTGGATAATTTGTGGACTAGAAGATGAGATTGGAGAAATAGACATGACATTTAAGGGTTCTTGGATATTTTCAATGATAGGGAGTTGATGGCATGAGGGTAGTGGTTGATTCCTTGCTAGTACCCAATGGATCACATCCTTCATTAGTATATGGGTAAATGGACAATATAATGGATGGATAATGAGAGTGGAAGTTGTAGGATTAGAATGCAATAGAGGGATAATGGGATTAGGTATGATAGGAGTGGGATTAGGATCGAGTGGATGGACAAGAGGATTAGATATAATAGGATTGGGATTTAGATTAGGTGCGAGGATGATATGATTGGATTTAGACTTTAAGTGTGGGGATTGGCTTAATGGATTAGGATTTGGAAGGTTGGAAGGATTATATGATGGAGGTCCCATAGGAATGGATGGATGAGGAGAACTAGTGGATGGATTGGTGTATGAATCCAAACTTGAGGTGGTATCTCCCTTGTCAAGAGTATCATTAAGATGATTTGTGAATTCTTGATCTTGGTGCAATGAGGGATTAGTTCTAGTATGCTCATGTTATGGAGGATTTTGAGATGGATATTGAGGAATGTTCATGAGATTGGTTAATGTGGAGGGACTAGGTTGGCATGATGATGGGGGTGACTCATAGAATTTGGGTTGAATTTGTTGACGTTGTATGGATGATGGTGGTGAAGGTAATGAAGGGATTAATGAATGAGAAGGCTGGGGGGCCAATGGATTAGGATTGAAATTAGATGGAATGTGTTGTTGCATGGATAAAGGTATGGAGGATGATGTATTAAATGAAGGTTGTGGTTTTTGGGCTAAGATTTGTTGTTGAAGGAGGGCTTTTTTTTTTGGCTTTGTTGTTGAAGATATAAGGTGAGGGGACTTGGTATGTGTGAAGATGAAGCATGGGAAGGGATTTGGACCTGTGAAGTTTGAGGTAAAGTTATTGTTGAATAGGTTTGAGGTATGGATTTGTTGGGTTGATATGAGTGTGGTTGTGAGATTTGAGGTAAAGTTACTGTTGAATATGTTTGGGGTATGGATGTGTTGGGTTGATATGAGTGGTAGATTGGTTGTGATAAAGATTCATAAGAGGTGGATGGAGATGACTCATAGAGTTGGGGTGTTGACGTGGTAGGATGTTGAAATTGTGAAGACAATTGTGATAGTTGTTCCAATTGAAATCTAAGATCAGCCTCTTGTTGTCGTGATTGAGTGAGTTGTTGTTGTAACTAAAGGACTTTGGGATTAATGGATGTTGAGGTTGAGACTTGGGTAGGATTATAGTTTTGTGAGGTTGAGGACATGGAAGGAAAATCTTGGGTTGTGTTGGGATGATAAGAATGTTCTTGTCAATAATGATCATCATAGATATGTCGAGGCTCTTGAATTTCCTCATGTTCTTGGGATGATAGTGATGTTGGTGGAGGCCAATATGAGGAGATATATGGTTCATGGGTATCAAAATATGCATCATGATCTACCAAATTCTCATCACTATTAGAGCCAGGAGGGCCTCCACGAAGTATGAGTTTTGGTTTTTGATTTGTCCTAGATTTGTTGATGGTCACAACCATCTTGACGAATAAGGATTGGACTAAATTAAGGATGGAATGTGATTGGGATGATGATAAATGAATTAGGTGGGAAATGGATGGATCAATTAAAAAGAGCTTCTTAGGATTCAAAGTGACAAGGTTCCACTTGAGATGTGACACTGAAGGATGATAAGTTCCTAATTTTGAAGGCCAAGTTAATGATATAAGGGACAAGTTGTAGTGGTGATTAGAAAACATAATATGATGATTTGAAATGAATGGATGAAAAGAATGTCTAAGGGTGATGATCAGGCAAGCACACGTGTCAATCATATAAGACACACAATAATTAGATTGGTTGTTTTGTTTTGATGATATCTTGATGTTTTGCAAACACTTGTAAACATGCATGATCCTAGGCTAAGAAAGGACAATACTTGCTAAGTTCCCACTTGGTTTTACCCAGCCATGCCTACTTATGGTGTATAGCTCTAGGAACTTGGGGCACAAGCTCCCCCTTACAATGCACTCACTTCTCAGGCACACCAAGTTCCAGGTCCTAGGACATACAGATCCTGAGGTACCTTGCTATCTCTGCCATAAGCCACAAAAATGTGGGATGGCTATTAGAGTTTCCTCTTGTATTAACAAGTAAAGGGTGTTTGGCCACTAAACAAAGGTTTGTAGTGAATATCCGGGGGACCAGCACCCCACGAGCATCCATCTAGCCACATAAGGTTCTAACTAACCCTACTAGTAGTTTAATAAACACTAAGGTACACCTCCTTTCGAGCTAGCACTGTATGGTGAGCGCTAATACCGGTTAGACTTGGCTTTCACCTTGTCCTCAATTTATATAGCAGGTCAGATGAAAGTCCTGCTTGGGGTTGCAAGTGAGTTCTCCTTTCGGATGTGTCTCAAGAGTAGGCCCACTCTAAAGGGTAACAAAAGAAAGGAAACATGTTGTTTTTGATCTCCTAGATCACACAAAACTCAAGGAGAGAGCATACACAATGCCTTTGCCTCACACTCACATGAGGTTCATTTTAATTCCAAATCCAAATGTGTGGGTGGTTATACAAAATGTCAAAGAAATGCTTTTGATTCTCAAGATTGCTGAGTGGCACAAGAGAAGAGCATACGCATTCAATGACAAAAATGCAAACCACAAGACATGACAAACACTTGTTAATTTTAACCCTTGCTTATGATGTGATGTGATCTAATCTATAAAAAGAAGACACAATGTTCCAAGATTAGATTCTTGAACCTGCAACACACTAATTAGTAGTTTGAAAAATTTGTTTTTGATACGCATATAGCTGCAATGAAAATGTTAGGACAATATGAATGATCCTACAAAAGTCCACATGAAATGTTAAATGCACCATGAGATGAAAAATGTTTGGTCTTTTGAAACAAAAGGCTGAATTTTCAATGGTTATACTAGAAAATCTGAGATGAATTTGAAGAAATGGACTGCACTATTGTATAGATGACTAGATTAGCTTTCCAACACCTATAAAAATGTGAAAATCCAATGAAAGGTGAGAAAATTATGCATGTTTGAAAAATACAACCTCCAAGGGTTACAAATTGGCACTCTAGTGCTTTGCTCATTCTGTGTTTAATAGTTTTAATCTCTACCTGATTGTATGAGGCAGTTAAAATGTAGCATTTGGAGGTTATGTTAAAAATTGACATGTCACAAGGTTTTCTCTGAGAGTAAATATTAGCATTGAAAATAAGTGTTATTTACCCTACAACAATAAAAGATTAAGATTAGTATCAAATGTAGAAAATAATGAGTTTATAAAATTTTGCACCGTGAATTTTGTTTATAGCATGAGATAATTTTTTTGAACATTATAATGCTCACATATAAAAGAAATAACTTGAAGATAATTTAGGGTGTGAGACCATTTTTGAACATTATAATGCACATATGTAAAAGGAATTAATTTTCCAGCACTATAATGTTCACATAAAAAAAGTGAATATATTTTACCATGCACTATAATGTTCACATAAAAAAGGTGAATATCTTTTATGAGGTGCAATGATTTTTCCAGCAATATGATGCACACATAAAAAAAGAAAATGAATAAATTTTCTGGGGTGAAGTGATTTTTCTAGCAATATGATGCACACATAAAAAAAAGAAAATGAATATCTTTTTGTTTTATTTTTTATGACTTCGTTTTAAAGTTTTAAAAATATTTAAGAGTAAGTGCAATGATTAACACGGAACACAATTTATTAAATATAAAACGTAGTCAATGTATGGAAAGTCTCACAGAAAAATAATTTTGTGGAATGTAATAACTCTAAAAATGCATAAAATGGTGTGTTGGAAAAAATTTAGAAATCTTTTAAACAATACACTTGTGTAAATTTAAATGCAGCAAATGAAAAAAATTGAAAATTTTCACCATTTACCAAACTCTCCAAACCTGCAAAACTTTAAAACAAGATCTTGCACAAACAAAATGATTATCGGTGGCATGTTCACATCAGGTTCACCATTGTATGCAGCAATATAAATTTCTATTAAAAAGGTAAGAAACTATTGCAAACCCTAGAAACTTATATCAAATGCACCACCAAATAGATCAAAAGATATGATAAAATAAATGTTACCAAACACTTTTAAAAATGTGGTTGCTCAAATAATTGCATAACTCCATGATAGTTTCTCCAGGGGGTGGTAAATGATAAATGGAATTTATTTTATAAGGTTTGGGTAGAAGTGGTTCGTATGGTTGAACGGTAAAAGGCGGTTAGGGTAAAGGTAGGTATTTTACAGGTTTGATTTTAGTTACGGTGAATAGGTTTTTGAATGAATTTTGGATTAGGTTTAGGTTAAATAATAAATTAAGTTTATTAATCTTAATTTATTATTTATGATATTTATGGGATATGGTAAAAGTGGAAGATTTTAAATAATAAATTAATTTTAATTTATTAATTATCAGATATGGTAAAAAGTGAAAAGATTTAATTAATTAATTAAAATTAATTAAACTTTAGGAAATTAAGGGTGGATTAAAGATAAATGGAAATTTAATTAATTAATTAAAATTAATTAAATTTCATGTGAAGGGAGGACTTAGGAAATTGATCATAGGACAATTTTTCATGTCTACACATTCCTTTGCATCTTAGTTCAGAGTTGGAGGGGTAATGAACCCTAATTTTTCCTTGAGATACTCAAAAGTATCTTTAGGCAGAGGCTTAGTGAAAATATCTATAATCTGATCCTTTATGGACACATATTCCAACTTAACTTCATTCTCTATCACCTTTTCCCTCAAAAAGTGATACCTTATAGATATATGCTTTGTTCTTGAGTGCATCACTAGATTCTTGGAAATATTTATGGCACTTGTATTGTCACACAAGATTACAATTGGATCTTCATAAGAAACTCTTATACCCTTCAAAGTCTTCTTCATCCAAAACACTTGAGTACAACATGCTGCTACAATATTCTCTTCTTCTATAGTTGACAATGAGATTGAATCTTGTTTCTTGCTCAGCCATGAAACCAATCTATTTCCCAAGAAGAAAGCACCTCCACTTGTACTTTTTCTGTCATCAACATCTCCTGCCCAATCAACATTTGTATAAGCACTGAGAGTAAAATCATTATACTTTAGATACCATAAGCCATGATCTAGAGTGCCTTTTAAATACCTTAGTATTCTCTTTATTGCCATCACATGTGATTCTCTTGGATCAGCTTGAAATCTTGCAACAAGACAAACTGCATGCATAATATCAGGTCTAGTTTGAGTTAGATAAAGTAATCCTCCAATCATGGATCTGTACTTTTTCTAATCAGTCTTGGGTGATTCATTAGTTTTACTCAATTTGTAACCAATCACCATGGGAGTACATACCAGTTTAGAGTCTTCCATCCCAAACTTCTTTAAGAACTCTTTTACATACTTAGACTGAGATATGAAGATTCCTTTATCTGATTGATTGATTTGCAAACCCAGAAAGAAATTCATCTCACCAAACATAGACATATCAAACTCTTTCTACATTTCACCAACAAATTTCATACACATACCTTCATTTCCACCAAAGATGATATCATCAACAAATACTTCAACAATCAAAATTTGATCACCATTAATCTTGAAATAAAGATTACTATCAACCGTGCCTTTACTGAATAGTAACTACAATAAGTACATATCCAACCTTGCATACCATGCCCTGGGAGTTTTCTTGAGTCCATATAATTCTTTCTTCAACCTGCATACCATATCACCTTGATTTGATAGGTGGAATCCTTCTAGTTGCTCAATGTAGGCTTCTTCTTCTAGCTCCCCATTCAAGAATGTAGATTTCACATCCATCTGATACACTTTGAAATATTTGTGAGTTGCAAATGCCAAAAACATTCTAATTTCTTCAATCCGAGCTACTGGAGCAAAAGTCTCTTCAAAATCTATCCCTTCAATTTGAGAATATCCTTTGCACACAAGCCTTGTTTTAGTCCTTACAACTTCTCCATTTTCATTCAGCTTATTCCTGAAGGCCCATTTGGTTCCAATGATATTTTTGTTAGTAGGTCTAGGAACTAATTCCCAAGTTTCATTCTTTTCTATTTGCATTAGTTCTTCTTCCATTGCTTTAACCCAATTTTCATCATTACAGGCTTCATTCACAGTTTTTAGTTCAATTGTAGAGAGAAAATAGTAATTCACTTGTTCTTCTATAGCTCTTTTCCTTGTCAGCACTCCTTTCTCTTTCTCTCCAATAATTTGATCTTTAGAGTGATTGATTCTTACATACCTGGGAGTTTTAGCAATTTTTGGAGCCTTTTCTTCTTTCACTTTGATTGTCTTCTTGTTCAACTTTTTTGATGTAGCATACAACATACACTCAATACAATTTTGCCATTAATCACGTGAGAGCCAAAGATTTGAAGGCTAGAACATAAAAAACTTCTATTCATCAACTCTACTGCTACAATGAGAGAAAACTCTCTTATATCCAAGAAAACAAAAAAAAAAAAAAATTACCTTTTTTGACAGATTTCGACAATTGTCAGATTTTACCATTTTAGGTAATTTTACAATCATATCTTGAGAATCTAGTTTTTTCCCCAAAGCTTCCTAAAACTAAGGTAGGATGAAATGCCGACTAATATTCTAAATTTGAAACATGTGTTTCGATTTATTACAAAAGCAACTTTCTAAAAATCTAAAAAAAAACACTAATTTGCCATTTTGAGGGCCAAGATGAAAGTTTCAAGCCCCAAAAAAGTACCAAGATGAGGTCCAACTAACTAGGGTGGGTTGGGAAACCCCTGGTCACCTCATAACACATCCACCTATATAATTTCATAGAAAAGCCACATTCAAGTCAAAAGTTATGACCTTAAGAAGTCCCTGCATCGTTCTCCTTTGGCTGAAAAGAACGTAGCTCCTGCAAGTGAGTGTCTTCGAACTGCTACCACTTGACTAGATCCAACCACTGCACTTCCCACTCTATAATCCACATGCTATCTGTTGGTGGAAATCCTTCCCACTATACTAAATACTTGTTGTACTACCCTTGCCGAGTGTAGATAGTGTTCTTATCAAGAAACTGTGCAATCTTTTCCTTCTTCTTATGGGGAATGTGGTGGTACCATGCCACTTCTAGTTGACTATATTCAACATCATCCTCACCATAGAATGGATATAAATTAGAAACATTAAACATAGGAGAAATATCGAGATCATCTAGTAAACTGACCTCATGCATTATCATTGATCTTTTGTGTAATTTTGCAAGGACCAATTTTCCTGTACTTCAACTTGTGGTATGTTCCAGTAGGAAACCTCTCTTTTCTCAAATATACCATCACTAAGTCACCTTCATTGAATGTCTGATATCACCTACTAGCATCCACTATATCCTTGTACCTCTCATTATGGTTCTGCAACTCATGTCTCACTTCTTTCTACAACTGTTGAAGGTGTTATGCAAATGCTTCCCCATCATCACTGACCCTATCTTTCATTGGTATTTGTACCAAATCTAGAACACCCTAAGGATTCATGCCATACATAATCTAGAAAGGGGACTTTCCTGTTGATCTGTTAACATACCTATTATAGGCAAATTCGGCCTGGGGTAATGCCAAGTCCCATTGTTTAGGCTTTTCTCCAACAATACACCTCAACAAATTTCCCAAACTCTGATTGACTACCTCTATTTGCCCATTGGTTTGAGGATGATAGGAACTACTAAACTGTAACTTGGTCCCCATCTTCTTCTATAAAGTCCTCCAAAAATGACTGAGGAATTTGGTAGCCCTATTAGAGGTAATAGTCTTTGGAACACCATGTAGTCGAACAACTTCTAAAAAAAATAACTCTGCTACCCTCATTGCATCATTAGTTTTCTTATAGGCAATAAAATGAACCATCTTGGAGAACCTATCAAAAACTACAAAAATAGAGTCATTACCTCGTTGAGTATGTGGAAGTCCCAACACAACGTCCATGCTCAAATCTATCCATGGTGCAGTTGGTACTGGTAATGGCATATACAACCCTATACTTTGTGAATGTCCCTTAGCCACTTGGCAGATCCTACACCTTGTTACATACCTAGTTATATCCCTTTTCATCTTTGGCCAGTAATATTTATCTTCTATCAAGGCTATTATCTTGTCCTTGCCAAAATGTCCAGCCAACCCACTACTATGAAATTCTCTGAGAATGTTTTCCCTCATAGAGACAGCTGGTATGCATAGTTGTTTTCCTTAATAGATACCCATCTTGCAGAAAATATTCACCCCTAAAGTGATCCAAGTTACCAGATACTGGTGCCTTCAATTGTTCCACAATCTCCCAAAAATCATCATCAGACTCATAAATTTTTTATGGAATCAAAACTAATCACCTTAGTTTCCATTGTGGTCAAAAGTGCAACACACCTACTTAACACATCTGCAACCTGGTTTTGTTTTCTAGACTTATGCATCAACACAAAATTGTAACCCTACAAGAAAGAGACCCACTTGGCATGCCTACTATTCAACTTTTTCTATGTGTTCAAGTATCTCAATGCAATATGATCTGTAAACAATACAAAACTCCTGGGGAACTAGATAATGTCTCCAATGCCTCAATGCTTGAACAATTGCATAAAATTCCAAATCATAAGTAGAATACTTCTTTCTCACTTCATTCAACTTTTCACTAAAGAAAGCTATAGGTTTTCTAGATTGGCTAAGCACAACACCTATTCCCACATGAGAGGCATCACATTCTACTTCAAATACCTTATCAAAATTTGATAATGCAACTATAGGTGATTCTATTACCTTTTTCTTCAAGTACTTAAAGCTCTCCTCAGCATCCATGGTCCATACAAACTCCCTTCCTTTGGTGCAATCTATTATAGGGGCTACAATACTACTAAAATTTTAAATGAAGTTTGGATAGAAAGTGGCCAAGCCATGAAAATGTTTTACCTCTGTGATGTTTCTTGGACTAGGCCATTTTAGAATTGCCCTGACCTTCTCTGGATCCATTCTAACACCATCTTTAGAAATGACAAAGCCTAAAAAAACCAAACTATCTTGCATGAACCTACACTTCTTCAAATTGGCATACAGCTTCTCCTTTCTTAACATACCAAGGATGATCCCCAAGTGTTGTAAGTGCTCTTCTTTGCTATTACTAAATACCAAAATATCATCAAAATAAACTACCACAAACTTACCAATGTAAGGTCATAGTATAGTGTTCATCAATCTCATAAATGTGCTAGGTGCATTTGATAACCCGAATGGCATAACCATCCAGTCATATAATACATCTCCAATCTTAAAGGCTGTCTTCCACTCATCCCCTTCTCAGATCTAGATTTGGTGGTAGCCACTTCGTAGATCGATCTTCCTAAAATATTTGGCCCTTACAAGGACATCCATCATGTCCTCCATACGAGGCATAGGAAACTGATATTTGATGGTAATCTTATTAATTGCTCTACTATCAGTGCACATCCTCCATGTTCCATATTTTTTTTAGGGGCTCAACAATGCTAGTACATGATGAGGAGCCAAAAATGCCCTAACATACGTTCACCGATGTATATCTTCACATTACTTGCCTATCGATAAGACTATCTTCATCAGCTAACCAAATTCCTTTTGCACCAAAGTCCTATTTCATATCAATGTGTCCCCAACACCATTTTTTCTATGACTTCTTTTGTTGGTGTAACCTGAAATCCTTCCGGCGATCTATGTTTCTCCCTGATAAGCTTAACACTAAGCTTTGCCTTCGGTGAGACTCCTTGCATCAGGTGACCTAAAATCTTTCCTGCCGACATGCCGATACAACTATCATCGGCCAAACTAAGACTATAGGCAACCACTCCAATACCTTTACTGATACGCTAATGCATTGTCCCTTATACATGCGATGCTTGACCCACTACTACCGTTAATCCAATGCACCTTCCAACTCTTTCCTTGTGTCGAACACTAGAACATACATGATATGACCTGCGAATGCTGGTCGCCTTCACCATCTCTGCTGGTCAGCACTTGCACCTAACACAATGTATGTTTCAACATACAATCAGAAGATACACCTGCAAAATGTACATTTGACCGTTGACTTCTTTGTATGCCAATCGGAAGCCTTTCTCTCTCCTTTGTATCTTAACTTAATGTACATTCACAATGTACATTCACAGCATACAACCACGACAACCATTTGTGAGATACACATGAACCTACAACTGTGGGATACATAGGAAATGAACTTGAATTACATTAGCGATATACGCACAGAATGTATATTCGACATGCAAATGTGATATACACACAAATTCTATACTAATGAAACAAAGAGAAATTTTTCCAATTTGATCCGCTGAAAAGCTTGCGATTACACAGATCTATTTCTTTGACGATCTTACAGACCTTTCACCCTGCCAACCTACCACATGACAATGCTAGGATCTTTCAATGCATACTATACGCGATCCTGCAAGCATGAAATCAAACAAATAGAAAAACAAAATGAAAACACTGTACATCCATTCCACTGATTTCAAAGAAATCTAATTGGTGGAATGGATTAACGATCCATCTCGATCCCAAAATAGCAAATCAATTATTACAGAGGAAAACCTAATGAGATTGAATAATAGAAAGTTGCATGACACAAAATAGGACCTTGTTATTTATGTTTTTAGAAATGTATACAGATGCTCTATTCTCACAATTGCACAACTCAACTTCACACTGATTACAATCGATGATCTCTGGGGTATTTATCTACTCACCATGGGTGGTACTAAATTGACTCCAAGCGGCTAGGAGATTAATCCAAGTAGCTGGGAGATTAATCCAAGCGGCTGGGAGATCACAATTGACTAACAACCTCCTAACTGTCTAACAACCTTCAAGATTACAGCTCGACAAATGTCCTTGGGACTTACAACATAAACCTAGTTACAAACTAAAATAACATGCATTGGTCAAATAGACCTTATTACATTGAATGGTCTTTTAGGACCTTATTGGAAATATCAAAATGAAGATTAAAAAGTTAAATACCTCATGGAGGCCACTGTGGATTGGGTGCTCCTACACCAATACAGCACATGGACTCATGCTCTCTCTCACCACACCTTTACTTATGAGTTCTGTTACTTACTTATTCAACTCTGTATGTTGTGTTGGATTCATCCCATAAGTTGCTTGGTTGGGTAGAGTTGCTCCTAGAATCAAATCAATATGATGCTAAATATCTCTCTTTAGTAGTAGACCATCAGGTAATTCATCAGGCACAACATCAACAAATTCTTTCAATAGCTTTGCTACTTCTGGAGGAACTAAAATATCATCCTCTTCACCTTTTTTCACTACTAATGCATAACAACACCTTGTCACCTTCATTTCTTTAACAAGATATCTTTTAGACAACATGGTCTCACCTTTTCCTTCATCCTTGAGAGGCAACAAAATCACCTGAGAGCCATCTTTCCAAAAGGTGTATGTGTTTTTCTCTCCATAATGTATGACTTTTCTATCATACTGCCATGGGCTTCTCAATAACACATGACAAGAATCCATTGGGACAACATCACACCATATCTCATCCTGGTAGATCTTCCCTATGCTAAACTTAATTAGGCATCTTTTATCAATAGTCACTTCATTTCCCTTTTTAAACCATGCAATGCGGTATAGATGAGGATGTTTTTCACAGTGTAAATTCAATTTGTCTACCATTTCTTTAGAAACCATATTTTCACAACTACCTCCATAAACAATAACTTGACATACCTTGCCACCCAAAGTGCATCTGGTTCTGAAGATAGTGGTTCGAAGCCATGAACCATCAGAGCTTTTGGCTTGTGTTTTCTCCTTCTCTGGAATCACCATTGCTCTTCTCATCATGAGACTTTCTCCCACATCTAGTGGAACCTCTAGTTCAGTCCCTTCCACTTCATGCTGCGTTTGAATTAGGTTCACTCTAGGTTGTCCTCCTTGATTTCTTTCTTGCATATTATAATTTGAGCATTCAAATGTCCTATGACCTTTTTCTCCACATCTAAAACAAGTGAAAGGCCTTCTCTAGTTTTCCCATCCTCTACCACTACCATAACCTCTACCTCTTTGAAATCCCCTTCCTCATTCTTGATTTGGAGAATCTTGTCAAGTATCTACTTGTTTTTCCAATCCATGGGATGATTCTCCCCTACCATAATTTGAACCTCCTCTAAATGAGGTTGATGTACCCCTTCTTCCTCCTCTATTCCTCTGATGGTATTATCTATTTTGTTTTTCTTCAACCTTTAGAGCCAATTGGTAATCTTCTTCCATACTGTTGAGTCGATGCATGATTAATTCATCTTGAATAGAGAATTTTAGGCCATTCATATATCTAGCAACCATATGTTCATTAGTTTCTTGATGCTCTATACATATAGACAGTGTATAAAACTCATTTTTATAATCTTGCATAGAAGAGAGGTTTTGCTTGAAATTTTGAAACCTACGAAAAAGGGTTTGCGTATAATCTATGGGCAAATTTTTTTCTCTCAACTTCTTCTCCATTTTATTCAAGGTCATGATCTTATCCTTGCCTTTCCTTGTTCATTCCTTTTGAAGATGATCTCACCAAATCATTGCATGACCCTTTAATTTGGTGCATGCAAATTTCACCTTCTTTTCCTCTATCATGGATTTCCATTCAAAAAAATTCTCATATCATTCAACCAGTCTATCAACTCCTCTGGTTTAAGACTACCTGCATAATCTGAAACATTTACCTTGACCCCTTCATTTTTCCCTTCTAAGGCCCTAAGCATCCTCTCTTCAAAACTCATTCCTTCTAATTCTTCTTCCTCATGTTCTGTATCTTGATCTGCACCTCCTTGACCTATCTCTTCATCAGATTCATCTCCTCCTCTACCCAATCTTTGGTTTTCCATCCACGTTGTAATTTTTGTGACTTGCCTTTACAGATTTTGCATTTCTCTATGCATCTGGGCAAGACCGCCTCTTCCTCTTCCTCTCCCAGCCATCTTCGTACTCTGATACCAGATGATGCAGCACACAACATACACTCAATACAATTTTTCCATTAATCACATGAGAGCCAAAGATTTGAAGGCTAGAACATAAAAAAACTTCTATTCATCAACTCTACTACTACAATGAGAGAAAACTCTCTTATATCCAAGAAAACAAAAAAAAAAAAAATTACTTTTTTTGGCAGATTTCAACAATTGTTAGATTTTGCCATTTTAGGTAATTTTACAATCATATATTGAGAATCCATTTTTTTCCCAAAAGCTTCCTAAAACTAAGGTAGGATGAAATGCCAACTAATATTCTAAATTTGAAACATGAGTTTCAATTTATTATAAAAGTAACTTTTTAAAAATCTAGAAAAAAACACTAATTTGTCATTTTGAGGACCAAGATGAAAGTTTCAAGCCCTGAAAAAGTGCCAAGACAAGGTCCAACTAATTAGGGTGGGTTGGGAAACCATTGGCCACCTCATAACACATGCACTTGTAAAATTTTGTAGAAAACCCACATCTGAGTCAAAAGTTATGACCTCTGGAAGTCCCTGCATCATTTTTCTTCATGAGTTATATCAGCAGTTTCATTTGACTCATAGCCGCTCTGAATTGATTTTTTTCCTTTTCCTTCATCCACTTTCACATTTTCACTCTCCATAATCTTCTTCAACCTTTTGTTGTAGCACTGGTAGGCCTTACTCTTGGTAGACTATCCAAGGAAGATTCCTTCATCACATCTTGCATCAAATTTCACTAGGTCTACATCTCTTATGATATAGCATTTGCTTCCAAAGACTTTGAAGTATCTTACTGTTGGAATTCTTCCATACCACAATTCATAGGGGGTTTTAGTGCCATTACCTTTCACTTGAACTCTGTTTTGAATGTAGACAACAGTATGTATAGCTTCTTTCTAGAAGACTTCTGACAAGCCTCCTTCCTTCATCATTGTTTTGGCAACTTCATGAACTATCATGTTTTTCCTTTCCACAACTCCATTTTTGTGATGAATTCTAGGTATAGACAACTATCTTTTTATTCCTTGCTCTTCATAGAAAATGTTGAATTCATTTGATCTGAACTCACCTACTCTATCAGACCTCAAGCATTTGATTTTCAGTTCTATTTCACTTTCAACCATTGCTTTGAAGGATTTGAACTTCTCTAGGGCTTCTAATTTGTGTCTTAGAAAAGTAACCCAGGTCATTCTAGAATAATCTGTTGAACTGCACTTGACAACTGAGAGGGGGGGTGAATTAGTTGTCCTACGACTTTTAACCAAATATGCTCATCAATTTATCAATTACTTATATTTAGATATAACCATGAAAGCATCAAATGAGAAGCTTAACACAAAAGCATAAACAACACATGAGACATCATATTTTTACATGGAAAACCCTAAAAGGGAAAAACCACAGTGGGTGTTATCCCACAAAAATATATAAGTTATATCAATACCGAAAACTGGAGACTCACTACCTATAGGGATCACTGCCCAAATTGCTCACTGCAAAGAAAGGCTCATTTCCTATGAATGGCTCACTACAAAAGGGTGGCTCACTCCTAATGGATGGCTCACTACCAATGGGTGACTTACTGCCAAAAGGTTGAACTGAGATAACAACATCTACTTCATGCCAAGGTTCAGTTCCATTGAAGCACAAAACACCTCTGCTCTACTCTGCTACTTTTCTTTGCTCTTATATTCACATCTTTGCACTTGGATACATTTTCATGACTCAATTATGAGTATTTATACACTACATCAACCTTGGAATGATCATCAAGGTCAACATTACAATCATCAATTGTTGGAACAATCTCCAACATTGGCATCACAGACATACATAAAATAGGTCTGGACCTAATACAAATTCAAATAAGAAAAAGGTGTAAGAATGTATGCAGATCATGCCACTCCTTAGTTGGGACTCAAACACAATCTTCCATTCTACAACACACTATCACAATCTTTGATGCATCTCCATAGATGATGAATTCCACTAGGTCGGCCAAGACTGATGTTAACACAAGTATCCTCAAGAACACGCTTCATGCACAATCTGATTTACACCAAGTTGCAGACCAATCTGAATGTAGGAGCATGATCAGGAGACATCCACAAGCACATTGTAATCACTAGGAACAACTTCACGATCTCTAACCACTCTATCAATGAGATTCTTCAAACCAGAGCACAAGAACAACACTGTCAACCACTGTCATAAATAAAAGATAGCTTGTGGACCACCAAATCATGAACCATTACAATTGAAGGCACTTCAGGTCACCATAGATTTACTTCCAGAACTGCAAACCAAAATACTTTAATGCGGAGGAATACAAAGCCAAACACTTTCTCCTTGTCACCACCAAACACATAGAAAAAGATGTTTTCACTCTGGTGAACAGAACTCTCTCAATTCTTCATATCGGAGGCTCAAACTCAGAATATAACATCTTCAAACAAGATTCTAAATAACTTCCAATCTACAGGCAAAGATATTTGTTCTCTAGGACATGCAGAGCATTCTTCTGGAGTGTTCTTTTGCCTGTAATACATTGTTTCTACTGCAACACATTGTTATCACCGGAGGGGCTAATTTTCTCAATATCCTCAACAAAGTAAGAGCAAAGTTGACACTAATGACAACATAGATATGTTGACATCAATGACAACATTGATTAGGCACATACTTGCAACAATCTCCCCCTTTGTCATTGATGGCAACATATGATGTGAAAAGTTAAAAGGACCATCAAGACAAGATTCTCCCCCTTTCTCTTTACACATCTGCATTGCATTCTCTGCATTTTTTCTCCTCCTTTGACATCAATAGAAAAGGGCACATACTTGTATGCTACTACTCTAATCCATTTACTTTACCAGAAACACCTAGCTACTCTCCCTGAGAGGTAGCTTCTAGAACATCAATCCAAATCAAGAAATGACACTTTGAGCTCCACTAGATTGATGCATTCCTATGCATTTTAGTTTAGGATAGGAGGGGTAATGACCCATATCTTTTCTCTAAGACAATCAAAGGTATCTTTAGGCAGAGATTTAGTGAAAATGTATGCAATTTGATCCTTTGTGGACACATATTCTAGCTTTACTTCATTCTCTGTCACCTTCTAACTCAAAACGTGATACCTTATTGATATGTGCTTTGTTCTTGAGTGCATCACTGGATTCTTTGAGATGTTTATGGCACTTGTATTGTCACAAAAGATTGCAATTAGATCTTCATACACAACTCTTATATCCTTTAAAGTCTATTTCATCCATAATACTTGAGTGCAACAACATGCTGTTGTAATATACTCTACTTCTACAGTTGACAAATATATTGAAACTTGTTTCTTGTTCAGCCATGAGACCAATCTATTACCTAAGAAGAAGGCACCTCCACTTGTACTCTTCCTATCACCAACATCTGTGGCTCAATCTACATTTGTATAAGCACTGAGAGTGAAATCATTGTTCTTTGGGTACCATAAGCCATAATCTAGAGTACCTTTCAAATATCTCAAAATTCTCTTGACTTCCATCACATGTGATTCTCTTGGATCAGATTGAAGCCTTGCAACAAGACAAACTGTATGCATGATATCAGGTCTGGTTTGAGTTATATAAAGCAATCCTCCAATCATGGATCTATATTTTCTTTGATCAGCCTTAGGTGATTTATCAATTTTTCCCAACTTGCAGCTAGTCAGCATAGGAGTACATACTGGTTTAGAGTCTTTCGTCCCAAACTTCTTCAACAACTCTTTCACATACTTAGACTAAGAAATGAAGATTCCTTTATCAGATTGATTAATTTGTATACCCAAAAATAAATTCTTTTCACCAAAAATGAACATTTCAAATTCACTTTTCATCTCACCAGCAAACCTTATGCACATACCTTCATTTCCTCTGAAGATAATGTCATCAACAAAGACCTCAACAACCAAGATCTGATCATCATTAATTTTCAAGTATAGATTTCTATCAGTAGTACCTTTACTAAATCCCAATTACAATAAATACATGTCTAACCTTGCATACCAGGCTCTAGGAGCTTGTTTGAGTCCATACAATGCTTTCTTCAACCAACATACCATATCACCTTGATTTTACGATTGGAATCCCTCGAGTTGCTCAATGTATACTTCCTCTTCTAATTCACCATTTAGGAAGGCAGATTTCACATGCATTTGATATAGCTTAAAATCTTTGTGAGCTACAAATGCCAGAAACATTCTGATTGCTTCAATCCGAGCTACTGGGGCAAAGGTTTCTTCAAAATCTATCCCTTCAATTTGAGAATATCCTTTTCATACAAGTCTTGCTTTATTCCTTATAACTTCTCCATTTTCATTTAGCTTGTTCCTAAAGACCCATTTAGTTTCAATTACATTTTTGTCAGTAGGTCTAGTAACTAATTCCCAAGTTTCATTCTTCTCTATCTGCAATAGTTCTTCCTCTATTGCCTTTACCCAATTCTCATCATTGCATGATTCATTCATAGTTTTTGGTTCAATCTTTGAAAGAAAATAGTAATTGACTTGTTCATCTGCATCTCTTCTTCTTGTCAGCACACCTTTGTTCTTGTCACCTATAATCTGATCTTCAGAATGACTGATCCTTACATACTTGGGAGTCTTGACAACACTTTTTGGAGCCTCTTCTTCATCCTAACTGTCTTCTTGCCTATCTTTCTCTTCAATTACTATAGTCACAGGTTCATCTGGTTCATAACAACTCAGGTCTGATATTCTTTCTTTGCCTTCATCTACCTTCACATTTACACTCTCAATAATCTTAGTGAGCCTTTTGTTGTAGCATCAGTAGGCCTTACTCTTGGTAGAGTATCTAAGGAAGATCCCTTCATCACATCTTGCATCAAACTTTCCTAGATCTTCATCTCTCCTGATATAGCATTTGCTTCCAAAGACTTTGAAATATTTTACTATGGGAATTCTGCCATACCATAATTCATAGGGAGTCTTAGTACCATTACCTTTTACTTGAACTTTGTTTTGAATGTAGAGAGCAGTGTGAATATCTTCTTTCCAAAAGACTTCTGGTAGACCTTCTTCCTTCATCATTGTCCTAGCAGCCTCTTGAACTATCATGTTCTTCCTTTCCACAACTCCATTCTGTTGAAGAGTCCTAGGAGTAGACAGTTGTCTCTTTATCCCATGCTCTTCATAGAAAATGTTGAATTCATTTGATGTGAACTCACCTTGTCTATCAGACCTCAAGCATTTGATCTTCAAATCTACTTCATTCTCAACCATTGCCTTGAAAGATTTGAACTTCTCTAGGGCTTCTAATTTATCTCTTAGAAAAGTAACCCAAGTCATTCTAGAATAATCATCAATAAATAACATGAAGTACCTATCACCTTGTAGACTTCTCACCCTTGTAGGACCATAGAGATTTGTATGCACTAGATCCAACAACCCTGTAGAAAATTGTTCTTTGCTCTTGAAACTTGTCCTTGTCTGCTTTCCCAACTGACATTTCCTTACAATTTGAGTTGGAGGGTTTCACAAGTTTTAGTAAATCTCTCACAACCTAAATTGAACTTATATTTTCTAGACTATCAAAGTTTATATGACACATCTTTCTATGCCACAACCAACTTTCATCTATTTGAGCTAACAAACAATAATCATTAGTTCCTCTTAATTAATAGATGTTTCCTATTGTCTTCTTACCAATAGCAATCACAGTTCTGGAGATTTCCATGATCTTGCACCCATTATCTTTGAATATCAAATCATATCCTTTGTCACACATCTGACCAACACTCAAAAGATTATGCTTCAAACCCTTCACATATAGAATAGTGTCAGTATTATGCTTTCCATCTGTATTATGCTTTCCATCAAATGAAATAGACCCTTTTCCACAAATCTTACCAGCTGCATTATCTCTAAACCTAACCAGTCCTCCATCATACTTTTCCAAACTTACAAACTTACTTTTGTCACCTGTCATATGATGTGAGCATCCACTATCAATAATCCATTCATCCTTATCTCTCTCAACCTGAACAACCAAAGCACTTTCTTCTACTAGTTTTTCATCCTTCACATAGCTAGTTGAATTAGTAGACACAAGATCTTCTTTAATATCAATAAATAGACATTCATTTGCACTAGTATTAGCATCATCAAATTCATCATGAGTCACTCCATCATCAAAATATTTGACATAGTGGCATTTCTTTGGAACTCTAGGCTTGCTCTCATATTTCTTCTTATTTCTTTCAATTTTTTCAGGACATGTGGAAGCATAATGACCTACTTTACCACAAGAGAAACATTTGAAAGGTAATTTATCTTTGAACTTATCAACAAAGTGAGATTCAATTTCATCAAAGTCATCATCCACCTTATATTTCTCAGCTCTGGAGATCTCTGCTGAAGTACTGGCTTTAAAAATTGATTCAACTTTAGGCAAAGCATCACCAAATTCTCTCATCTCAAAGGCTATAAGCTTACCAAGTAATTGATCTCTGTCAATAGTCTTCACAGTCATGAATTCTTCAATTGCAACTACCTTGTGACCATATGACTTTGGTAGTGATCTAAGAATTTTCATCACAACTTCCTTATCATCGAGAGTTCCTCCCATACCCTTAATTCCTGTGACAAGTTCATCAACTCTTTGCATAATGGCTATTATGTTTTCATCTTCATTCATCTTCAAACCCTCATTTGTAGTTTCAAGGTCCACACCCTTTGTCATCACGGAGTCACATAAGGAACTTAGCAAAGCATCCTTAGCTTTAACATCCACCTCATAATCTTTGATTTCATCTTCAGTCATCAAGCCATTTGGAGGCATGGTGTATTTTGCTTCTGTAGTTTTCCATACTTTGTAACCAAGACAAAGAAGATCGCTTTTCATTCATGCCTTCCAAAGAGCATAACTTGTCACATCAAAATGTGAAGCTTCCTTCTTATAAGACATCCTGGATCTACCTCAAGCTGTTAGGCTTTCTTCAGAGGAACCTTGCTCTGATACCAATTGTTGAACTGCACTTGACAATTGAGAGGGGGGTGAATTAGTTGTCCTAAAAATTTTAACCAAATATGATCATCAATTTATCAATTACTTATATTTAGATATAACCATGAAAGAATCAAATAAGAGGCTTAACACAAAAGCATAAACAACACATGAGACACCATATTTTAATGTGGAAAACTCTAAAAGGGAAATACCATGGTGGGTGTTATCCCATAGAAATATATAAGTTATTTCAATACCGAAAAATAGAGGCTCAGTTCCTATGGATGGCTCATTGCCAAAGGGTGGCTCACTGCCAATGGGTGGCTCACTACCAAAAGGTTGAACTGAGATAACAACATCTACTTCATGATAAGTTTCAGTTCCATTGAAGCACAAAGCACCTCTGCTCTACTTTGCTACTTTTCTTTCCTCGTATCTTGACATCTTCACACTTGGATACATTTTCATGACTCAATTACAAGTATTTATACACTACATCAACCTTGGAATGATCATCAAGGTTGACATTACAATCATCAACTGTTGGAACAATCTCCAAGGTTGGCATTATAGACATACATAAAATAGGGCTAGACCTAATACAAATTTAGCTAAGAAAAAGGTGTAAGAATGTAAGCAGATCACACCACTCCTTAGCTAGGACTCAAACAGAATCTTCCATGCTAAAACATGTTATCACAATCTTTGATGCGTCTCCATAGATGATGAATTCCACCAGGTCGGCCAAGATTGATGTTAACACAAGTATCCTCAAGAACATGCCTCATGCACAATCTGATTTACACCTTGCAGACCAATCTGAATGTAGGAGCATGATTAGGAGACATCCACAAGCACATTGTAATCACCAGGAACAACCACACAATCTCTAACCACTCTATCAATGAAATTCTTCAAACCGGAGCACAAGAACAACACTGTCAACCACTATCATAAATAAAAGATAGATTGCGGACCACCAAATCATGAACCATTGCAGTTGATGGAACTTAACATCACCATAGACTTACTTCAAGAACCATAAACCAAAATACTTTAATGCAGAGGAATGCGGAGCAAAACACTTTCTCCATGTCACCACCAAACACACAGAAAAAGTTGTTTTCACTCTGGTGAACATAACTCTCTCAATTCTTCATACCAGAGGCTCAAACTTAGAATATAACATCTTCAGACAAGATTCTAAATAACTTCCAATCCACAGGCAAAGATATTTGTTCTACAGGAATTGTAGAGCATTCTTCTGGACTGTTCTTTTGCCTATAATACATTGTTTCTATTGCAAGACATTGTTATCATTGGAGGGGCTAATATTCTCATTATCCTCAACAAAGTAAGAGCATAGTTGAGACTAATGACAAAACATATATGATGACATCAATGACAACACTGAATAGGCACATACTTGCAACATAATCATCAATAAGCAACATGAAGTACATGTCACCTTGCAAACATCTTATCCTTGTGGGACCACATAGATCTGTATGAACTAGATCCAACAAACCAGCAGAGAATTGCTCTTTACTCTTAAAACTTGTTCTTGTCTTCTTCCTCAACTAACATTCCTTGCAAATAGTATTGGAGGGTTTCACAAGTTTTGGTAGATCTCTTACAGTCTATCCTAAACTTATATTTACTAGATTATCAAAATTTATATGACACAACCTTCTCTGTCAAAACCAACTTTCATCTGCTTGGGCTAATAAACAGTAATCATTAGTTCCTCTTAATTGATAGATGCTACCTCTGGTCTTCCTACTAGTAGAAATCATAGTTTTAGAGCTTTCCATTATCTTGCATCCATTGTATTTGAATCTCAGATCATAACCTTTGTTACACATCTGACTAACACTTAAAATATTATGCTTTAAACCCTTCACAATGAGAACATTGTCAGCGTTATGCTTTCCATCAAATGAAATAGATCCTTTTCCACAAATCTTACCAGTTGCATTAACTCCAAACCTAACTAGTCCATCATATTTTTCTAAACTTACAAACTTACTTTTGTCACCAGTCATGTGATCTGAGCATCCACTATCAATAATCCATTTGTTCTTATCTTTCTCAACTTGAACATCCAAAGCACTTTCTTCCACTAGTTTTTATTCCTTCACACAGCTAGCAGGATTAATAGACACAAGTTCTTCTTTAACAACAATAAATAAGAATTCATTTGCACTAGTACTAGCATCATTAGATTCATCATCCTTCACACCTTCATCATCAAAATCTCTAACATAGTAGCATTTCTTTGGAGCTCTAGGCCTATTCTCAAATCTTTTTCTATTCCTTTCAATTCTTTCAGGACATCTGGAAGCATAATGACCTACTTTACCACATGAGAAACATTTTAAAGGTAATTTGCCTTTGACCTTACTGGAACCTCTTTGCAGTCTATCATCAAAGTTGGCTTCAATTTCATCAAGCTCATCATCAGGTTCTACCTTGTATTTTTCTGCTCTAGAGATCTTTTCTAAAGTACTGACTTTGAAAGTAGTTTCTACTTTGGCCAGAGCATCACCAAACTCTCTCATTTCAAAAGTAGTAATCTTACCAAGCAATAGATCATTATTAATCTTTTTCACAGTCATTATTTCTTCAATTGTAGCTACCTTGTGTGCATAGAATTTAGGTAATGACTTAAGTATTTTCATCACCACTTCAGTTTCATCAACAGTTCCTTCCATACCTTTGATTTTAGTAACAAGTTCGTCAACCTTTTGCATGAAGGTTGTTATACTTTCATCTTCTCCCATTTTAAGACCTTCATATTTGGCTTTTACTCCCTATAATTTGGCACTCTTTATAGAATCATCTCCTTAATACAGATTACTCAGCTTATCACAGACTTCTTTAGCATACTCATAATCCATGACCTTTATTAAATAAGAGTTAGTCAGTGCACTCAACAGAGCATCTCTAGCTTTTATATTTACTTCATATTCTTTGACTTCATCTTCAGTTGTTAGACCATTCTGTGGCATGGCATATTTAGTCTATGTTGCTTGCCATACTTTATAACCAATACAAAGAAAATGGCTTTTCATGCGAATCTTGTAAATTGCATAATTGATCCCATCAAACTGCAGAGCTTCCTTCTTGTAAGACATCCTAGATCTACCTCAAGCTGTTAAGCTTACCACCAAGGAACCTTGCTCTGATACCAATTGTTGTAATACATCAGACAACTGAGAGGGGGGGTGAATCAATTGTCACAAAAACGTAGCTTCATATGAACATTAAACCATCAACAACTTAATTGCTTATAATCAGATTTAATCATGAAAGCATGAAACCATAAGCTTAATCACAAGAACACATCCAACACAGTAGACACCATATTTTTACATGGAAAACACTAAAAGGGAAAAACCACGGTGGGTGTTAGCCCACATAAATATATGAGTTATAACAATACTAAAAAGAAGAGGCTCACTACCCAAATTGCTCACTGCAAAGAATGGCTCACTACCAAAGGGTGGCTCACTGCTAAGGGGTGGCTCACTGCCAAGGGGGTGAACTAATTAAGTAGCATCTACCCCATGCCAGGATTTAGTTCCATTGAAGCATAATATAACTTCTTTTCTCTGCTCTTTCACACCTTCACACTTATCTCTTCATATTCACACACACACACACACACACACACACACACACTTACACACTTTTTCACAACTCTATTACATGCTTTTATACAATTCATCAACCTTGGAATTTACATCAAGGTCAGCATTACATTCATCAACCATTGGAACATTCTCCAAGGTCAGCATTACAAAACATACACAAAAATAGGTCTAGAACTATTACAAAATTTAGATAAGGAAAGATGTAGAGAAGTATGATGAACATGCAATGCCTTAGCTGGGACTCAAACACAATCCTCCACACCACAACATGATTCTACAATCTTCAATGCATCTCCACAAATAGTGAAAACAATCAAGTCATCCAAGACTAGAGTTAACACTAGGTTTTCTAAGAACATTCTTCTTTCATGATCCACACTTCTCTTTGCAGACTAATCCAAAGGTAGGAACACGATAATGAGACATCCACAAGCACATTGTAATCACCAGGAATAACTGCATGATCTCTAACCACTATGTCAAGAAGATTCTTCAAACTGGAGCACAAGAACAACACTGTTAGTTACTGTCATAAAGAAAGAATAGCTTGCGGACTGCCAAATCATGAACCATTGGAGTTGAAGGCACTTAACATTATCTCATACTTATATCTAGAATCGTAGATCAAAATACTTCAATGCGGAGGAATGCAGAGCATAAATCTTTCTCCCTATCTTTGGCAAACATACAAAAAAAGTTGTTTTCACTCTGGTGAACATAACTCACTAAATTCTTCATACCAGAGGCTCAAACTCAGAACATGCCATCTTTAGATGAACTTATAAATAACTTCCAATTCACAGACAAAGATATTCATTCTACACAAAATGTGGAGCATTGTTCTAGACTATTCTTCTGTATGCAATACACTATTTCCACTGCAACTCACTATTTCTACTCGAGAAGCTAATTTCTCAATATCCTCAACATCAAGATTACTTACATAAGTAATTACAAAGCATCTTACTCATTACAAGAAAACAATAAGATAGGAGCATAGTTGACACCAATGACAACATAGATATGTTGACATCAATGACAACACCGGTTAGACACATACTTGCAACATTACGTGTCTACAATACTATCTTCTCCATGTCTTGCATGCCTATTATTGTCTTCTCCATGTTTTACATGCCTGTTACTTCCTTCACTGTGTTTGGCATGTCTGTAATGTGTTTTCTCTAATGTCCACCTGAGACTGGGGGTTAGAAATAGTTCCTCTATCTTTGTGTATGCATTAGCTTCAAGTGCCTATCATGTTTGTTGTGTTTTGACCATACTTTTACCTCCTATGTTTAGGTCTTCGGTCCCTTGTTTTGCATCTTGCATGTTCATTTTATCTCCTAGAAGAAAATGGCTTGAAACCCATGCCAAATGGTGCTTGAGGGACATTGTGGCATTTGACCCTATCCTAAAATAGGACCTAAGGACTTGGGCGCTCCTACCCTAGTCCTGGCCTATTTTAGGCAGGTCCCAAATTTGAATGTCAATTATGTCACCGTTAGAAGGTTTTGTTGCCGACATCTTAAATTTGAATTACAAAATTTAAAGCAAGAATGCATATATTGTTGGAATTAGAACGGACAACTGAGAGGGGGGGTGAATTAGTTGTCCCACAATATAAACTTTTTCTACTTTTAACCTTCTTTATTATCTTACTACCAGATTAATGAGGTAAACATTAAAGCATAGATCAACAACATATGAGTAGAAACATAATCAACACACTTGACACCAAGATTTTGACATGGAAACCTAGTTAAGGGAAAAACCATGGTGGGGGTTAACCCACAAAGATTTTACCCTATTAAAAGTACTTTAGAAAAATAGAAGGCACATGCCTTCAAGCGTACTCCCCAGAGCTCACTGCTCAAAAGAGAGGTTCACTACCTACAAAATTTATTTAGAACAAAAAGAATTAAATGAGAAATAACATCTACTTCATGCCTGGTTCAGTTTCAATGAATGCTCAAAAACTTCTGCTTTGCCCCAAATTCTTCTCTACTAACTTCACACTCTATACTACTCTCATTCCTTTTCTTCTCTACTCTACTTCTAATCCTTTATTCAGATTTAATCTATTTTTCTCAAGGATGATGTTTAACAACTCTTCAACAAGTATTTATACACTTCATCAATCTTGGAATGATCAACAATATTAGCCAAACTTAACATGGATCTTTACACTGTTGGCCAATCATAGCTGAGACTTGAATCTTCCCCTACTAACACGTCATGCTTCATAAAATGATTTTTAGATCATCCACAACACGCTAGGAACATCAAGTCAGCCAAGGCTGGGAAGAACAATAACTTCAAAGAGAAAATCTTCAATAACAAGCTCAAACTCCAATGGGGACCTCCAACATAGTAGCCACATGATCCAGAGACTTCCACAAGCACATTGAACTCACTAATAACATCCACTCTAAACCAAATTACCAGAATCATTTGTATCTTCCTCCGGAACCTCAAGAACAGTGTCTTCCATGACTGTCAAACTAAAAGGATGGCTTGCAGACCTCTAAACCACAAACCACTAGAGTTGATGATACACACTAACTTCCCAAACATGCCTTCAAATCCGTAGATCATAATATTTCACTCTGGAGCAATTTGGACCAATTTATTGTCACTCTATCTCTTCTAAATACTGCAAGATCCGGTTCTATTCAGATGACCATAACTTCTTCAAATCTTCATGCGGACTTCTCAATTCTTGACTGGAGCATCCTCTAATGATCCTTTATACATCCATAAGGTCCGTGAACCTTGAGTCTTCATTAATTTTCTCAATATCCTCAACATTCCAGTCTCCTAAACAGGCAACAAAATAAGGCACAGTTGACACCAATGACAACAAGAATATGTTGACATCAATGACAACACCACTTAGGATATATTTGCAACAATCTCCCCCTTTGTCATTGATGGCAACATATGTTGTAAAAAACTAATTCAACCATCATGACAAAAACTTCTCCCCTCGACTTCTGTAATTGATTCCTTAATTGCTCCCCCTATCAATAGTAATTATTTTTTCACATGTCTTCTCTCCCCCTTTGATGTCAATGGCAAAGGGCACATATTTGCAATCTTTACTCCCCCTTTTTATTTTAGATTGATCTCCAACGTTTGCATACTGACTACTCCTTAGAGTAGTATTTTCTCAACATCAATTTGGATCTCAAGATATGACTGAGAATTCCACCAGACTGATGCACCTTAGTGCATCTTATTTCTAATTCAGAGGGGTAATAACCCCTAACTTCTCTCTAAGATATTCAAAGGTATCCTTGGGAAGAGGCTTAGTGAAGATATCTACAATCTAATCTTTGGATGACACAAACTCCAACTTGACTTCATTATCATTTACCTTCTCTCTCAAGAAATGAAACTTGATAGATATATGCTTTGTCTTTGAATGCAACACTAGATTCTTTGAGATGCTTATTGCACTAGAATTATCAAAAAAGATTGTGATTGCTTCCTCAAACACAACTCAGATGTCCTTCAACATTTGCTTCATCCAAAGAACCTGAGTACAATTATTTTCTGCTGTTATATATTCTACTTCTGCAGTAGACAGAGATATTGCCTCTTGTTTTTTTCTTATCTAAGAGACCAATCTTCTTCCCAAGAAAAATGCACCACCACTAGTACTTTTTTTGTCATCCACATCTCCTGCCCAATCAGCATCTGTATATGCATGAAGAGTGAAATCATTGTCTTTTGAATACCATAATCCATAATCAATTGTCCCCTTGAGATATCTAAAAATTCTTTTGACTGCCACAATGTGGGATTCTTTTGGATCAACTTGAGATCTAGCAACAAGTCCAATGGTGTTCATGATGTTAGGTCTGGTTTGGGTCAGATAGAGAAATCCTCCAATCATTGATCTATACCTTTTCTAATTTGCCTTGGGGGAATCATCATCTTTACTTAACTTGCATCTGGTTACCATAGGTGTACCTACTAGCTTTGAATCTTCCATTCCAAACTTCTTTAGCAATTCTTCCACATACTTGGACTGAGATATAAAGATACCTTTATCTGACTGAACAATTTGAGGACTTGGGAAGAAATTCATCTCTCCAAACATTGACATCTCAAATTCACTTTTCATCTAGTCAGCAAATGTTTTGCACATACACTCATTTCCACCAAAAATGATATCATCAACAAAGACCTCAATAATTAGGATGTCCTCATGATTAATCTTGAAGTAAACATTACTATCAATAGTACCTTTGCTAAAACCTATCTTAAGCAAATATTTATCCAATCTTGCATACTAGGCTCTTGGAGGTTGCTTGAGTCCATACAAGGCTTTTCTCAGTCTACAAACCATGTCTCCCTGATCAGACAACTGAAATCCTTCCGGTTGCTCAATGTAGACTTCTTCCTCCAAATATCCATTCAGGAATGTTGATTTGGCATCCATCTAATACACTTTAAAATCTTTGAAAGCAACAAATGCAAGAAATAATTTGACTGCCTCTATTCTTGCCACTGGAGAAAAAGTTTCTTCAAAATCAATTCCTTCTACTTGAGAATAGCCTTTACGTACCAACCTTGCTTTGTTTCTTACAACTTCACCATCTTCATTTAGTTTATTTCGGAACACCCATTTGGTTCCAATCACATTTTTGTCCTCAGGTCTAGGAACAAGATCCCAGGTGTGGTTCTTTTCAATTTGCATTAATTCTTCTTCCATTACTTTTACCCAATTTTCATCAGTGCAGACTTCACTAACTGATTTAGGTTCGATCCTTGAAATCAAATAAATCTCTTCTTTATCTTCAACAACTCTTTTCCTAGTTTGAACACCTTTATTTCTATACCATATGATTTGATCTTTAGGATGATTCATTCTTACATACCTGGGGGCTTTGGGAATTGCTGAAGCTTCTATTTCTTGAGCTTGTTCCTTAACATCTGTACTAATTCCTTGAGTTTCTAGAGTTTCTGGATCAATTTGAATCTGAGTCAGAGTTTGAACTAACCTTCCTTGACTTTGACTTTCATTTTGATCATCTAAATCATATCCACAGAACCTAGAATGTTCTTCCTTGCTCTCATCAACTCTAACATTAGCACTTTCAACAATCTTTTTCAACCTCTTTTTAAAGCACTGGTAAGCCTTACTTTGAGTAGAGTATCGCAAAAATATTCCCTCATCACTTCTTGTATCAAACTTACATAAATCCTCATCTCTTTTGATATAGCATTTACTACCAAAAACTCTAAAATATCTCATAGTAGGAGGATGACCAAACCATAGTTCATAAGGGGTCTTACCAGAATTGCCTTTGATTTGCACCTGGTTAAGAGTGTAGATAGCAGTACTTATAGCTTCTCTCCAATAAACTTGAGGAACATTTGTTTCCATCATCATGGTCTTGGTAGCTTCTTGAATGCTCTAGTTCTTTCTTTCCACAACTCCATTTTGTTGGGGAGTCCTAGGAGTAGAGAACTATCTTTTTATGCCATGCTTTTTACAGAAAGCATCAAACTCCTGGGAAGTAAATTCTCCACCTCTGTCGGATCTCGGCCATTTCAATTTTTCACTAATTTCATTTTCCACCATCACTTTGAACAACTTGAATTTGTCAAGAGCTTCTAATTTTTCTTTTAGAAAGTTACCTACATCATCCTAGAGTAATCACTAATCAGCAACATGAAATATTTATCTCCTTGCACACTCCCAATTCTAGGACCACAGAGATTAGTATGTACTAGTTCCAATCATCCATTTGAAACTTGTTCCTTACTTTTGAATGAAATTTTGCTCTATTTCCCCAATTGACATTCTCTACACATGTTATTAGGTTTCACAAGTTTTGGAAGATCTCTTACAGCCTGAGTAGTACTTATTTTGACAATGTTATCAGAATTTACAGGACACATCCTCCTATGCCATAACCAACTTTAATCTATCTGAGCAATTAAATAAATTTTTCTAGAGCTACTTAAATGAAAAATGTTACCTCTAGTTTGAGTACCATATGCAATTTTAGTTCTGGAACTCTCCAATATTCTACACTTTCCATCCTTGAATCGAAGATCATAACCTTTATCAACCAACTATCCAACATTGAGAAGATTATGTTTCAATCCTTCCACATACAAAACATCATTGGTTCTATTCTTACCATCAAAAGAGATGGATCCTCTGCCATGAATTCTACCAGCTGAGTTATCTCCAAATTTCACAAGCCCACCTTCATAATTTTTAAAATTCACAAACTTACTCTTGTCTCCAGTCATATGATGAGAACATCCACTATCAATCACCCATTCATCTTTCTCAATAACCTGAGTAGCCAAGGCACTTTTCATATTTGCATAGCTAGCAGATTCAGTAGAGACTGAATCTTCTTCTTTGATGGCAATGAACACCCAATCATTTTTAGAGGAACCTCCATGATCAGATTCATCATCTGTGACTCCTTCTTCTCTAGTTTCTTGGACATAGTAACATTTGTTCTAATTTTTGTATCTATTAGGGTTTGGTTTTGAAAACCTCTCTGGACATCTTAATGCAAAATGACCAATCTTATTACAAGAAAAATATTTGAGTGGCAATTTTCCTTCGTACTTACTAGATCCTCTTGGTAAACTTTTGGCAAGAAGAGCTTCAAGATCTGCAGTTTCAATTTCAACATCTTCAAGATCCTTCCTTGTCTTCATGAATCTATTTGATCTTGCAAAAGAGCTTTCACCCAGATCATATCTTTGTTTTCCATATACATTGCCTTAAATGCAAATTTAGACTTGGGAAGAGAATCACCAAACTCACTTAATTTAAATGCTAAAATTTTGCCAACTAGGTGATCTCTTGTAAATTCTGAGACAGTTCTGATCTCCTCTATAGCAGAAACCTTATGTTTGTATGAATCAGGTAAAGATCTGAGCACTTTTGATATAATCTCTGATTCTTCCAAAGTTCCACTAGCAATCCTGATACCACACACAAGTTCATTTATCTTTTGCATATAGATTGTGATGTTTTCATCTTCTCTCATCCTCAGAGTTTCAAATTTTCCTCTCAAACTTTGTAGCTTGGCACATTTGACATATTTATCACCTTCATATAGATTCTCCAACTTTTTCCAGATTTTATAAGCAATTTTTAGACCAAAGACATTTTTCATTTCTAAATCAGTCAAGGCACTCAACAAGGCTTCTTTAGCTCGAAGGTTATTTTCAGCATCTTTGACTTGATTTGGAGTTGAAGGAACTTTCTCTGGAGGTTTATACTCAACACTGGTTATCACCCAATATACTCAACACTGGTTATCGCCCAATAGGCATCGCCCATGAATTGCAAATGGCACTCCATGCGATTCTTCCAAATAGAATAATTTGTTCCATCAAATATCAGACTATCCTTCTTGTAGGTTGACATCCTAGATCTCCTCAAGCAGTCAGGATTTTGTAAGAGAATCTTCCTCTAATACCAATTGTTGGAATTAGACCAAACAACTGAGAAGGGGGGTGAATCAGTTGGCCCACAATATAAACTTTTTCTGCTTTTAACTTTCTTTATTATCTTACTACCATATTAATGATGTAAAAATTAAAGCATAGATCAACAACATATGAGAAGAAACATAATCAACACACTTAACACCAAGATTTTGACTTTGAAACCTAGTTAAGGGAAAAACTATGGTGGGGGTTGACCCACAAAGATTTGTACCCTATTACAAGTACTTTAGAAAAATAGAAGGCACATGCCTTTGGATGCACTACCAAGAGCTCACTTCTCAAAAGAGAGGCTCACTACCTACAAAATTTATTTAGAATAGAAATAATTAACTAAGAAATAGCATATACTTCATGCCTGGTTCAGTTTCAATGAATGCTCAAAAACTTCTGCTTTGCCCCAAATTCTTCTTTACTAACTTCACACTCTATACTGCTCTCACTCCTTTTCTTCTCTGCTCTGCTTCTGATCCTTTATTCAAATCTAATCTGTTTTGCTCAAGGATGATGTTTAACAACTCTTCAACAAGTATTTATACATTTCATTAATCTTGGAATGATCAACAATATTAGCCAAACTTAACGTGGATCTTTACACTATCGGCCAATCATCAATGAGACTTGAATCTTCCTCTACTAACACACCATTCTTCATAAAATGATTTAGATCATCCACAACATGCTAGGAACATCTGGTTGGCCAAGGCTGGGAAGAACAACAACTTCAAAGAGGAAATCTTTAATAACAAGCTCAAACTCCAATGCAGACCTCCAACATAGTAGCCACATGATCTAGAGACTTCCACAAGCACATTAAACTCAATAATAACATCCACTCTAAACCAAATTACCAGAATCATTTGTATCTTCCTTTGGAACCTTAAGAACACTATCTGCCATGACTGTCAAACTAGAAGGATGGCTTGCGGACCTCCAAACCATGAAGCACTAGAGTTGATGATACACACTGACCTCCCAAACATGCCTTCAGATCCATAGATCATAATATTTCACTGTGGAGCAATCTAGACCAACTTACTATCACTCTATCTCTTCTGAATACATTAAGATCCAGTTCTATTTAGATGACCATAACTTCTTCAAATCTTCATGCAGACTTCTCAATTCTTGACTAGGGTAGCCTCTGACAATGCTCTATACAACCATAAGGTCTGTAAACCTTGAGTCTTCATTAATATTCTCAATATCCTCAACATTCCAGTCTCCTGAACATGCAACAAAATAAGGTACCATTGATACCAATGACAACAAGAATATTTTGACATCAATGACAACACCACTTAGCCATATATTTGCAACATATATAAGCATGTTTAGGGTTTTGTTTGCAAACTAGAAGCTAACTAGAAGATGACTATGAACTTTTGGTAAAGTTATGATTTTAGAGCATTCAAGATATTCATTGTTGTAGAGCAGAATATTGTTATTGTGTTTGTGATTACAGATTTATCTTCATCTTCTCATGTGTTGAAGGATTTTCATCTACATGCAAGCTACACCTTTGAGGTGATATCAATTTGTATTTGAATTATTTATCAATTTGTTTATGCCTCTATCCTATAGGGATATGCACTCTTTATCTGACAATGGTGTTTGGAAGACTTGAATGTCCTTCTGGGGCTTGACTGAGGTAAGCTTCTAAATACCACAACCCCCAACCACACTCTTGTGATTGCAGGTGATAGGTGTTGTATCTAATGGAGTGAAGTTACAGGGAAGAGTATCAAAATGTGTGGATTCTAGATCTCTAAAGAAAGGCACTGCTTGGATAAGGGCGCCTTACACGAAAGTCCTTTGAGGTCGAAAACATAAAAATTTCTATGACAATGATAATTAGCATTACACGAAGTCCTGACATCTTGAAGAAAATCCTACCTTGGACTACGGTATGAGCTCTAGTGTCCTCCACATCTTCCATAACAGATATAGACAGAATAATGAACATCAGTGCTGAAAGAAGTTCATAAACCCCTAAAGAAAATATTGCATTGGACTAGGGCACGAGCTCTAGTGTCCTTGGGTATTCCACATCATGAACTTCAAAAAATGGTCAGTAACTAATCTCTATCTACTACCTTAGTCCACGAGCATTTGTTGTAATTTATCAGTTTACTTATGATTTTGCATAATAAGGGTTTTGAGCATATTTGAGCATTAATTTATACATTAATTGATAATCTCTGAATTTCCACATCGTTACAATGACTATCAACATGTAGGGGAATCCTCTTACAAAAGGTGTGATTCAACTTGGTTGAATTGTCCTTAAATGTTTGTAGTGAAAGGAGGATCTAGCCAATTAATCCCATCATCCCCCTTTTCCTATTAAATAGTTATTCATGTATATGTGAGCTAATCCTCATTGTGGTTTTTCCCTTATAGGGTTTTCCACGTAAATCTAGTGTTCTTATGTGCTTGGATGTGTTTGCATTGATGCTTCATATGTTTACATTTTGCCAATGCATGTTAAGAGGTTTATGATTGAAATTGCTTTAAGGGTTTAAGGTTCTAATACACAATTGATTCACCCCCCCTCTCAGTTGTCTTGTGCATTCTAACAATATCCATATCTCTCACATTATATGTTTGTTTGTGTGTAATGTCAAATTTGGAAGCAATGGAATTTTATTCAATCTACTCCAGCATTATCTTGCAGGTGGTCTATAATTGGGCTTATCTTACATAATATTTGTGCTTAGGGTTTCACTATGATTAAAGTCTTGAAGCCTATGATAGTAAATTGTTACTTGGAAGTATTTAGTTTGGGGAACATTATTATGTAATTATAAGCTCTTGTATATGTGTACCAAGGATTATGCAAATGATATTATGTATTACTAATATAAGATTGTGGACAAAAGTTTACTTAGCAAGAATTAGTTCTAATAGTTGTTTCTTTTACAGTAAAATAGACATTTCATTTTTAGAATCAAGATTATTTTATAAATTGAATCTAAAGTACTTAAGTTATGATAAGTTGTTTACTAGATATGGAAGCATCAATTTACATTCTAGAAAATATTCAAAAAAATATAAGGCATAATCATTTTTTTAAATGTATAATTAATTATATATTTTACATTTTTAATTTGACATAAATGTTAGATCATGATAATATTATTCTAAGACCTTACAATTATGTGATATTTGTGAGTTGGCCAATAAGATTTCAAAATTATGATGTTTGATATGATAATATCATATCTCATGTAAAAAACAGTATGGATAATCAAACCAAGACAACAATAATACTAATAGAAAAAGGATGTGAAGATGAGAAGAAGTTCAAAGGTAGACAAAAAAACAAAATGAAATAAAACACAATGTTTATACCTTTGAAGATCTCCCACTCCTTGATAAGGTTGAGGAGCTTACACCCAAGAGCTCCTAGCTTTACCCAATGTTGAATGTAGTGGAATGTGGATTGCTTTTTAACTTTCAACACAATATCATGAGGATAATGGATGTAGATAGAGATTGAGATGGTATTTGAGATGAGAGATTTAGGCTATGGATAAATGCTTAAGAGATGAAGATGAAAGGCTTGGACAGATTTTGGCATTATGATGGCATGATGGAGAGATTTTGGAGGAATTTGGGGATGGATTTGAAGCTATGGAGAAGTTGTTTTAATGGCTTGGGTGAGGGCTCTATTTATAGGCCAATTGAGGGGGATTTGAATCCAATAGCTAGGATTCAAAGTTAGAATCAATGGTTGAGATGCAAGCATGGTATCAAGAGTTGAGATCTCATCAACAAAGATGGAGGGTTGGGATTAAATGTGAATTTTAAATTCACATTGGGAAGGATGAGGAATGAATTAAAAATTCATTTCTATGGGAGAGTTTGAGGATGATGTGGACTTGTCAATGAATTAAAAATTCAATTTTGTCGGGCAGTGTTTGAATAAAAAATTAATTTTTATTGAGTGTGAGGATATGTGACACATGCACATTTTTGGGGCCTTACATTTGTAAGCTAATTTCATGGAGAATGTTTTAACAGGAAAATAGAAAGGTGAGTTGGAAGGGTCATGTGACCTTTTGACTAAAAAAATGATTTTTATTCAAAGTGTGTGGGAGGATGGGTTAATGATGGTTTGACCATATTTATTAAATGTTTAACTTAATTAATATGCTTGTAGTGAATTAGTAGATGGGCTAATGAGAGGTTAAAATTAATTAAATAAGGGTTTATTTAATTAATATAGGTCTATAGGTCATGTAGGCTAGGGCAGCTAATTAAATAATTGTTATTTAATCAACTAGGCTAGTTTTAGGCTATAGGATAGGGTAGATTAATTAAATAAACATGATTTACTTAATTATATAGATTTAGGAAAGTGGAAAAATTAACTACATAAATATTTAACATATTTATTTAATTAATTGGGATGAAGTTGTAAGGTCTAGTAATAAATTAGATGAATTAATTTATCACAAGGCATGAGTTAGGGATAAATGGATATGGGTGAATGGTTTAGGATAACTCAATTAAATAAATTGGATTTATTTAATTAATTGGTGAAGGGTAAATTAGTGATGTGAAGATGTGGGAAAGTGGCTTTTAGGGCAAGTCATTTTTAGGTGTCTACATTTTGCCCCTTTTTGAAATGATGTTGCGACTAAGTAACATTATTTCAAAGAAGTTTAAGATATAGATTTGGATTGGATAGAAAAATATTTTGGTTTAGAGATGATTGGTAGAGGTGATGCCCACTTAAGAGGGAAAGCAGGTTGTGAGAACATTGGTGTGCTCATGAAATGGATGAAACAAATTGGTTGAGGATAAAAGATGAAATGAAAGTTGATTGATTTGGGAATTGGATAGATTGGAAATGGATGATAGGTTAATATTTGATATTGTGTTGAACGTTTTAGAGCAATCCTAGGTTTGGTATATCCTAGGTTTGAAGACCAGGGTGATGATGTTTATCCAACATTTGCATAGACTAGACATGCAGAGAAGAGGGTGATCTCATGCATGCCCAAGATAGTACAACCTTGTCTAGACGAGAGAAGGTGACTCATAGCATAAGCCCTTAATACACAAAAGGTATGATGAACCTTAGATGCACAAGGAGATCAATATGCTAGAACTGACCCTATGATCCATAAGATATGAATACTAGCTTGGAGTAATGAGACCAACCCACAAGCACAACATACAGAAGAAATGACTATGCCCCATTCTAGATGTTTTCACCACATACCATGATATAGTACGATCAAGACCTTGTTTTGATGTGATCTTCAAATAGGATAAAAGATAAAAATCAATAACCAAAAGACCAACTGACCCAACAAATAGCCATTGTATCTTTTGCCAAGATGGATGATGATTCGATGATGGATTCTACCTATTGTAGGAATGATATATTCATTAAGGCAAGAATCAGTGGATGATTGGATCATGCCCATTGTAGGAACAATATATCCTAGGGCATGGTTTTGATGGTTGATGTTGTAAGATTAACACAAGATATGATGGTTACAAGTTGTGGTTGATGTTAATTCAATAGTTGATGATTTTTGTTAAGCGATAATTTCTTTGATAGGTGATGCAACAATTTGGATATTTCATTGGATCTAGTGTAATCTCAGGGGATAGGGACCATCCAAGTGGGTTGGATGGGTGCATCTTATGTACCTAAGTACTAGAAACTTCCATTATATTCCAGACTGCCTACATACCCTATATCCACGGAATCAAGACACATTAAGATGCGAGTGGTGATGATATGTAGTTCTAATTTGTGATGATGATGTGGGATGATTGATTGGTGATAAGATGTTGATTTTGGAATGGATATTTTATGGATTTTATGGATATTTTTATTTTTTTGGATTTTTTGTGATTTTTTGATAGGGAATGATTTTATTATGGGATGGTTGCATTGGATTACATTTGGATAGCCTAAGTGTTGGATACGAATGTGTAATATTAGAAAATGTCCCCTTGGGGGCTTTTCCCTCATAAGGTTTAACTCTCGGGTCTTTAGCATGCATTTAGGACATTTTAGTTCATATTTTAGCATCTTGATGGAATGAGACCTAAGTCCCATGGAAAATAGGACCTAGGAGGACCCCTTAAGCTGTACCCTACCTAAAATAGGGGGGAGGACTTGGGCGTCCACGCCCTAGTCCTGCCCTATTTTAGGGCAGCCCCAATTTCTAAGTGTCAGTTTATGACCGTTAGGAGGTTCTTTTGATGACACGGTAAAGTTTGATTTTTAAAATCTTGGTGAGAATGCTTGTAGGTGCATATATAAGCATGTGTAGGCATTCATTTGAAAATTAGATGATGACTAGAAAGTTATTGTGTTCTCAAGGTGATTCAAGGCTTTCTATTGTGTTGCAAGAGCAGACTTGTATGTTTTGTGTGTTGATATTTTCAAATTTGAGCATCAATCTCCTCATGGCATGAAGAGCATCTTCCTCCATGAGAGCTTCACTACAAGGTGACATAATATTGTGTTTTTATTATTGTTTCCTTTAGTTTTTACCTCTGCCTCACAAGGGCACACATTCTTTGGCTGACAATAGTGTTCAGAGACTTAAGTGTCCTCTGGGGTTTGACTAAGGCAAACCTCTAAACACCACAACCCCCAAACCAAGTCTTGTGATTGTAGGTTACATGTGTCACATTTGGGAAAAGTGGAGTTGCAAGAAGGAGTGGCAGGCATCAAGGATTCAGGATTTGAAGAGAAGTTGGACAAAAGTGCACTTCCAAGACTAGGGTACCCGCAAAAGTGTCCTCCACAGATAGTTTTAGGAAAACACCAGTTACAGGGATGATTAGTGTCAGAACGAGGTCCAGATTCCCCAAAAATGTAGGCACCTTGGACTTGGGCACCTGCACCAGTGTCCCTGACTATTTCGTCTCAGAACCCCAAAAACAAGTATTCTGTGATTTGTCATTTTACTCTTGTCTACAAGAGCTTTTTCCATCTTTCGTCAATTTGTTGCCGTATTTGCATAATTAGGTTTAATGGTTAATTGGATAGAAGAGAAGGAAAATTAATAATTAAATTCCCTAATCTAAGCTTCCCCTCATTTGTAAGTGATCTAGGGTATGATAATTCTTGCCACTCGACCCTAGATCCTTCAATGTTAGGGTGAAAGGAGGATTTTAACATCTAAACCACAAAAGTTTAACAAAATCCAATTTTACCCTAAACATTTTGGTGAACCCATGTATTTAAACTTAAATTGAAACTTTTTGAGTATTTTTCTATAGATTTGGTGTGACTTCATTCATTCATATAGACATTTAATTTATTGCATTGAGAAAATTTCAAAAAAATTTAAAAAATTGGAAAAATATAAAAAAATTGCATTGTTTGACTTACTAAATTGTGTCATTTCTTTCTAAATTTTCCTAATTCATGATTTTCACATCATATATGATATAAAATAAAGAAAAATATAAAAATTCAAAATCTTTCTTTGCATTTTCATCATTTAATTGCTAGGGTTTTATGGAAAATTTGACAATTTTTAGATAACCTAGTAATTCCAAAATCTAGGGTTTGTAGGTAAAATATTTTATATATTTTTCTACTGATTTTAGAGGCTCATTAAAATTTTAATTTGTCTATAGTCATGCATTTTAATTTGAATTTGCATTTAAATTTAAATTATTTGCATTTTTGCATTGAAAATTTCAACAAAAACTAGCAATTTTGGTGCATTTTCATTAAATTTGCATGGGAATTTTGCATGATTAAGCTTGAAAATCATTTTTAGATCTAAGAGTATGTAATTTCAATAAAAAATCAGACTTCAAACCATTCACATAGCATTTTGTTCCAAAATATCAAACCTAGAGCTTTGAAAACAACAATTTTCACTAATTTTGGCCTTATCGACTTCATAAATTGCACCATAGGTGTGTTGTACAAGATATTTTTGCATTAATTTTCTGTTATCAAAGTAATAATTTTCTTCTCCTCATAAAAATATTCACAACAACCTTTTAACAGGCTCTTGTAGTGAAAAATCGGCTAAAAACTACACATTTTAGCTATTTTAGCCCTAGGGTTTGACCTAGTTTGAACTCCAAGCATGTTGTGATCAATTTTATAGATTAAGGTGACTGATATTACTGATATTATTCACTATACCTTCTAAAATTCCTTACAACACCTCCTTTACTAGGTCTTGGAATTGAAAATTCGTGAAAAATAACTTATTTTTGCTATATTTTCACTAGGGTTTGACCTTAAGTGGCGCTAAAAGTGTGTTGTGTTGGATATTTTAGTACCAAGAGGATGTTATTGCTGATATTATTCACTTTCCATCAACATTATTCTCACAACACCCTTTGTTATGCTCTTTTGCATTGAATTTGGTGAAAAAAGTGCCTATTTTGACTTATTTTCACTATATTTTGATTGGGCATTATCTTGGATTTGCACCAAGAGTGTGTTGAGAGTGATTATATTGTTGTTTTGGACTGATATCAGACATATACATTTCTTCCCTTGACTGAAATCCTCATATCATCCTTTGTTTCATTCATTTACATTGAAAAGTATCGAAAAATCAAGTGTTTTTGCATAAATTTTGCATTAATGGATTCTCCTAATAGTACATCTTTAGAAGACCTATATGAGTACATTGCGAACTATGAGAATTTTTGCAAATTCACTAACAAATATCCTCAAGTATTTCATCAAATAGCATACATCTATGGAATTGACATAACCAACATTGCTCCATGTGATATCCTTCGATCAATAGATTACTTTGATAACTTTTGTGAGACTATAGATGTTTTCCCTTCAGTCATTAAGAATCTAAAAAAAATTATAGCTGAAAACCACCATGGGGAAAGCAGTGATGATAACTTTACTCCCACTCTCCCTTTATTTAATGATGATATAATGCAAATCCTTTCTGCGACCTATGAAAATGAAATAGCAATGGGTGAGCCATCAAACAAAGAGACTTGCCCCAACATAAGCCCACTTGGTGAGGATATATTAGCACAAGAAAAAGATATCATCAGTACATTTCTCCACACCTCTCTACCATCTCTTCCCTCTCTCACTAATTAGGATGAAGCTCTAGATAATGCAGATTCTCTTTGTGACCATTTGCTCGGTTTGCCACCAGATGTTCAAGAACTTCTCAATTACATGCTAAACCAGAAAATAGATTGTAGAGTGTTGAAACTCTACATTTTGTTTCAGTTTCGTCTTAATATCTGTTGCTTAGTGCGCGGGTTGCCCCAAGTGTCAAAGCCATAGCAATGTTTCTAGCATCAAGTATTATGCAGAGTGCGCCAGGTATTGGGTAGCATCTCCAGTTTATTTTGTTTTAATACTATGGATGGCACCATGTGTGGCTTGCAGAGGTAGTCTCGAAAAGCTTCCTTTCTTGCTACATTGTATGCAGAGGGCACTGTGTGTCTTTTTAGTTTTATGTGGATGATGTCACGTGTCTCTTTCTGAATTAATATTGATGTCAACATAAATCATGGTGGGCCACAATTTATTTTGTTTCAAACTTGCAGAGGATGCCACATGGTGGTATGTAGAGAAAGAGTTGCTTTATTCATAACTCTTGTAGCAAAAAACTTTCTTTTAATTCACAGTTTTGTGAGGTATGTGCCAAGTGTCAACATCTGTAGGACCTTTCAAAAGTTTTATTTGTTTCAACAGTGTTGCAGAAGTTGTTGCATGTTAGCTAGCATGAGTGGGGGCTGCCATCTGTCCCAGTTTTATTCCCTTTGAGGGTAGTGAGTTATAAAGGTTGTGGGTCCCATTATTATTATGTCTCAATTTATAAGTGAAGCGGGTTGTGATAGGTGTCATAAAGGAGGGCACTCGAGTATAAAGACACAGGTTTTAAGAGGCTCCGCGGTATAAGACACGTATCATTTTTTGGAGACTATAGAATGTGACAAGTGTCTTTTTCCTGTTGATTTCTTTGAAGACAAAGGAGTTTCTAAGTAGATGCAGATGCTGCCATCTGTCATTTTTCTTCTCAGTTTTATGTGCATGGGTCTCACCATGTGTCTGAGTCTCAATACAGGTGGTGTGCCACATAATACTTTGCCCTAGCCAATGAGCATGCAGGAGGGATGGCCATTGCAGATTCAGAAGATCGTAACCACCATGTAATTCCAGTAATCTTTAGTTTTGTTGGGCCGTTGAGGATTCGGGTTGTTGTAGGCAATCTTGGGTCAAATCAATGATTATAAATATGCAAAATTTGTAATAGAGATGGATTCATTCATTGATTTTGATAAGTTTTAATCAGAAATCTAAAAGAGGAGTTAGAGACTTTCCTGTGACTGGTTTATGTCATTTTGTCTTTATTTTGTTGTTCTTGATAAGAAAGTTAATATATCTATACCTTTTATGTTGTTGGAAGATTAATAAGAAGAACTTTGTTCTGTGCCTTAGTTGATATCATCTGTGTCTTTGCGAAGTTGTCTGGTTATAAGCCTTTGATAATATTCATTATATCTATTTATATTGATCATGCAGTATCTGCTCTTTAATATAACTGTATCTTGAGAATAGCTTCACTATGCTTGGATTGAAGGGATACTTTTTACTTAGGCGCATCGCCATAATTAGATTTGCTTATTGTATCTGTAATCCTGTTAATTTCTTCCCCTTTGGTCAAAACCCAATTAAAATAGAGAAGAGCCAACTTCTTTAAAATTTGGAGGTTGTTCAGGTAGCAAGTCTCACATTCTTGAAACTTCCCATGTTGGTGTTAGAACCTGCACAATTTTATACATCAACAGTTTTTGGCACACCTAGTGGGACCTTTCTTGAAGTTTCTATCAAGATTGTATGAGCTAGAGAGTAATAAGGAGCCAGAGCTGTGGACCTACAACAAGAGCTCAGACTATTGCTAATCCGAGCATTCTTTTACCACCATTAGTAACTACTCCAAGGAGAAGAGTGAATCAGGTTGCAATAGCACAAATAATAAATATGGTAGCACCTATACCTCCAAGAAACTATGCAAATTTGAATACTGGTAGTCCCCTCATTCTCCCAGTATCACTAGCAACTTGGGATCCTATTCCAGCCAATGCTTTGAAGGCTCTACCTAAGTTTAGTGGAGAAGATTTCAAGACATGAAGGGAACATCTGCAAGATGTATCTGATGTGTGTGCAATACATGTTATTACTGAACAGAATGTGGCAATAAGACTGCTAGTAGCTTCTTTCAAAGGAAAGGCTTTAGACTGGTATAGATCTCTGACTCCAAATACAATATCTACATGGGATCAGCTTGGCGACGCTTTCTTTGCAAGAATTGAAGAGAAAGGTGATAAATCTTCCCTGCTGCAACAATTAATCACTATCAAAAGGCCACCACAAGAAGCCATGACCGATTTTAATTCAAGATTCCAAAAGACCTGGGATAGAATTCCTACTATAGCAAGACCATTATCAGGTATGGCTATTGTGTTCTACCTCAAATCTTTTAACTCTGATATATCAGTAATGATTCAGTCTCTAGGAGGTCAGACACTGCCAGAAGCATATGAGTTGGCAGTCAAGGCTTAAAATAACTTGATAGATGCTGGAAAATTGTCCCCAAGGCCTCCTATGCCCATGTTCCCAGAAATTACCCTACCTTTGCCACAAGAAGCTCCTAATCTTATAGCTCCACCTGTGTCCATGTATTCATTTCTAGTACCTCAACAACCTGCTAGGGCAACCACCTCTACTCAACTGTCTAAAATGGATGATGTCAAGAACATTCTAAGGACCTTCTAAAATGAGATAATTAACCTAAAGAGAAAACAAAATCCCTATTCAAAGCCCCCTTATCAAGGTTTCCAAGGAAATAGACCCCCCTTTTAGCCAAATCAATATCAAGGCCCTCAAAGGCAAACCGATCCTTAGCCTTCAAACCAGTTGGTTTCAGTCCCTACACCTCTACAAATTGTTCCTCATAATCCCAACAGGGAAATAGTTCCAAGGAAAAATAACTTAGCAGATGACACAAATGCTTGGTGCTTTCCCTGCAACAATGCCCATAAGCCCATAGACTGTCCCAGAGGTAATTTGTAATAAGAGATAGCAAAACAGAGAGGGTTAGAAGGATAATTCTCAACCTCTAATACTCCACCATATCACTCCCCTGGTGTTCAAAATGTAGTAATGGTGGCCCAAATGCAAGGGATGTCCATACAACAAGAAGAGGAAATAGCCCCTGAACATGCCTTATTTTCATGGATTGAAGAGGAAGATTTAGTGTTCTTGAATGAGGCATCCACTTCAAAGAAACTATTGGTGCAGTCAAACTATTATACTAGATCAAAGAGGAGAATGATGGAGCAGCCTGAAGTCACTAATAATGAAATTATTGGAACTCCTCCATTTCAAAATCACCACAATCCAGTCTCTAGGCAAGACATGCCCCAACTTGTGCAGAATCAAGTAGCCTCAGGATAGGTTCTAGAAAAGACAAGGTACCCTTATTATTTAAAGGCACAAGCATTAGGACCTATAAACATGGTGGACCAACTGAAAAAAACTCCAGCACACGTATCAATCTGGGATATGTTAGCTATTCCTGAGCAGAAGACACTATTACAAGAAGCTCTGCAAGGTCAAGAAGCCTCTAAATACACTAGTGCAAAAGGAAACTCCAACATAAAGATATTGTACCTCTACAAACAATAGCTCTGTTGAACAATGCACCTAAGGTAGGTAAATCTAAACCAAATCCCTTTTATCTGACTCTAATAGTTGGGAAAAAACTACTGCATAATGCAATGATAGATTTTGGGGCCAGTACTACAGTAATGCCAAAGCAAATAGTAGATGCTTTAAAGATAAGGTATGAACCACTTACAAGAGGGGTCATGTAGTTGGATGGGAAATTTGTTCAAACTATAGGAAAAATCTAACAACTTCCATTACAACTATATACTTGTCCCAATATAATTGTCAATCAGGATGTGGTAGTCATAGATATTCCCCCTGTATTTGGTTTATGCTCGTCCAAAGATTTCACAGCCAAAATAGGAGGTTACATGTCACTAGATTGGTCACACCTCATCCTAAGAACCAAATATGGGACAAAGATGAAAGTATTGTCTGAGCCATTATCCAAAGACCCTATCACAAATGAACCAACCCCAAAATTAGAAGCATGCCATGCCATGATGAATAAAGAGGAGAGAGTCTTTGTTGAAGAATTAGGTGACTGGACTGAACATGACCAATAGGAAGAAGAGAACAATTAGCTATTGACCATGATGCAGAGTGATCCCTATGGAAACTATGACTCTATTGGTCTAGGCACTTATGTTAGTTTTGAAGAAGACCAAGAAATCTTGAATATTATAAGGAAAGAAATATCAAAAAGTGGAGAATTTGAAGGAGACTCAAAGATCTGGACTCTAAATTTTGATAGGGCTAGGAGTAAGAATGGTGCTAGAGTAGGTATTTGCCTTACTACCCCAAATGGTGAGAAAATTCTAAGAGACATTTGCTTTCAGTTCACCTGTACCAATCATGACGCTGAATATGAATCTTTGGTGCATGGACTCATGTTAGCAAAGAAAAAGGAAATAAAGAATCTGATAGTAAAAGGAGACTCAGAATTGGTGGTAAAACAAATCAGAGAGAAAGCAATAGCCAAAAAATGTAAGAATGAGATCCTATCGGCATAGAATTTGGAACCTGATAGATGACTTTGAGGCTTTCAATATTGAGGTAGTTCCCAGATCCCAAAATTTAGAAGCAGATAGAATGGTACAAATTGGTTCATAGTTTGACCTAGCAAGTGATCTATTAGTTAACAATGAGTTAGTTAAGGTTATAGTAAGACTGACAATTCCAAATAATGATCAAAATTGGCAAGTTTTTGACAATGATCTTCAAGTACTTACATTCTTACAATGATCAAGTGAATTTGCTGATCAATTACATCCCAAAATTGAGGAACCATATGGTGATCAAATTATCTAGCTAAAATCAAATAAACTCCCTAAAGGACTGATTAATCTAGAAAATTTGTTTGATCTAGAAGATGCAAGCCTAGAGAAGAGGAGGTTTCAGGCAAATAAGGAAGATTATTCTGAGATCCAAGTTAGTGAAGGAAGAAAGTTGAAAATAGGTAATTCTACAACCCAAGAGGAAAAAGAAAAGCCGATTGCTTTATGTGATAAATATGATAGGGTGCTTGCTTGGACCTATGAGGACATCCATGGCTATAATAGAGATATCATCCAACACACTATAGAGCTTACTGAAGGATCTAAACCAGTCCGACAGAAGCAAAGGCCAGTGAATCCTAGAATTGAACTTCTAATGGTGGATGAGCTGCAAAAGCTCCTAGAATCAAAGATTATTTTCCTAATTAAGCATTCAACTTGGGTATCAAACCTAGTGCCTATAAGAAAGAAGAATGGTGACATAAGACTTTGTGTAGATTTCAGGGATCTGAATAGAGCATCTTTGAAAGATCATTATCCCTTGCCTTCTATGGAACAAATTTTACAAACTGTGGCTAGGTTAGAAAGGTTTTCCTTGCTGGATGGTTTCTTAGGATACAATCAGATTTCATTAGCAGATGAAGATGAACATAAGACTATGTTCACTACAAAGTGGGGAACATTTGCATATGCTAAAATGCCCTTTGGCCTTTCAAATGTTGGGGCTACTTTTCAGCGTGCAATGGATGTAGCATTTGAGGAACTTATAAATAAGATTATTTTGATCTATCTAGATGACCTAACTATTTTTTCTAAGAATACCAGAGATCATTTTGACCATTTAGAGGTTGTTTTCAAGAAATGTCAAGAGTTCAGAATATCTCTGAATCCCAAGAAATGTATCTTTGTTGTACCTTAGGGTAAGCTTCTAGGACACATAGTGTCAAAAGAAGGGGTCTCCATTGATCTAGAAAGGGTCACAGACATAATGAACCTATCTCTACTAGCCAACAAGAAAGCAGTTCAATCCTTTCTAGGAAAAATTAACTTTGTTAGCCGATTCATATATGATTTTGTAGGTCTAATTAGACCAATGACACTGTTGCTTAAAAATGATCTAGTTTTCAAATGGACCATAGAAGGAAGACATGCTTTTGAAGAAGTCAAGAGAGCCATTTCAACAACCCCAGTACTCAGAAATCCATATTTCTCTAAAGCTTTTATAATGTATGTGTATGGGGGAGAATTTAGTGTTGCTATTGTTCTAACTCAGAAAGACGATGAACAGGAAGGAGAGTATCCAATAGCTTTTTTCTCTAGAACTCTTAGGGAATATGAGTCTATATAATTTCATGGAGAAGCAAGCATATGCCATGGTAAAAGCCATTAAAAAATTTAGACATTTGGTAATAGGAAATAAGATTATGATATTAGTGGCTCACTCTAATGTAAGAGAATATATTATGGAGGGTGAGATCACTGAGGAAAGAGCCAATTGGATAACAAAGATTATAGAATATGATGTAGAAGTAAGACCCACCAAGTTAGTCAAAGGCAAAGGACTGTACCAATACATGGCCTAGGACATGGAAAGAATAGTGACTGAAGAAATAGGAACTGAAAATGTATTGAAACTCTAAGAGATTGACAAAGACTCTTGGGTCAGAAATAGGATACAGTTTATGAAGTATGGGATATTCCCAAATGAGCTCTCCCATGATAAGAAAAGATACTATAGGTAGCAAGTAACCCATTTTGCACTAATTGATCATATTTAATTTAGAAGGAATGTTGATAGTATACTCTTAAGATGTATAGAAAAGGATGAAGCTCAAAGAATATTACATGAATTGCATCATGGAGCCTCGGGTGGACATTTTTCAGCAAGGACCACTATAATCAAAGTAACACAAGTGGGATATTTCTAGCCCACTCTATTTATAGATTACCATCATATGGTTAAGGAATGCCAAGCTTGCCAGTTTTATACTGGCAAAAGGAGAAATGCAACAATGCCTCTAAGTCCCATAATTGTGGATGAACCCTTTGCTCAATGGGGTCTAAATTTTATTGGTATGATCAATCCAGCATCAAATATGAGATGCAAATGGATTCTCATAGCAACAAATTACTTTACCAGGTGGAGTGAAGCAGTGCCACTCAAAGAGGCAACAGAAAAAGTCATACTAGAATTTTTAGAAGGCATAACTTCTCGATTTGGTCCTCCTCCTACCATCATATCAAATAATGCTAAAGCATTTTTGGGAACCAAATTATCTGAGTTTGCATTAAGAAATGGGATATAATTGAAGACTTCTTCAAATTATTACCCATAAGGTAATGGTCTGGCAGAGTCCACTAACAAAAACCTTATCAGACTCATAAAAAGGATAGGGACTAATTATCATAAAGAGTGGCATAAGTTACTTAATACGACACTATGGGCTGATAGGATCATGCCAAAGCAAGAGACTAAAATGTCTCTCTATGAGTTGGTTTATGGTAAACCTACAGTAATGCCACTAACTTTAGAGATTCCTTCTTTGCAATTGTTAAAACAGATAGAATTTGAAGAAAATGACCCCATACAAGTCAGACTTGCTGAACTATTGGAAGTCTAAGAAAAGAGAGAAAAGGCATGTGAATCACTAATGAAACATCATAAAATGGTTAAAGATTGGTTTGATAAGAAGACTTCTAATCCCATTTTTGAAGTTGGCTCTCTAGTATTGAAATGGGATGAAAGAACTTCCAAGCCAGGTCGACACAACAAATTCAAATCATTATGGATGGGCCCTTATAGAGTTCATTCTTGCAAGCAACAAAATTCATTTGAGCTGGAGACCATGAATGGAGAACCTGAAGAGATTCTGGTAAATGGGATCTTTATGAAACTTTTCACTTAAGAAGGGGTTCATCATGTATCATAGTTAGTTAGTTTTGTTTCCTTTTCTCTCTTTTCTATTTTCCTTCTTTCCTTTCCCACTTTCCCTTTCAAATAAGTGTTCGGTGAACATGTGTCAAGCAGTGCAAAGCCCTTTCTCTTTTAGCCTTGCATTTATTAAGGTTGTTTGGCAATCCCCAAAATCTCACGGAAGTACATGCTTTTTCAGAAAGATAGCCACTCTCATAACATATCTGACACTCTGTCCAATGCAAATTTCAAAAGGATATGCTAGCTATTTCTCATCATTAATGCCATTAATAAGATGGGATGTGTCATTTATTATTTTTATAAGCCCCAATGAGCTAGGTTTTAAGTCCTTCCAAGTGTAACCATCATTTGTTTCTATCTTTCTTCTCTAAATCACTGTTGCATCCAAACTCTGTCCCTAACAAGTGCCTTTCAGCTAAGTATCACTTTGATAAAATAGTTTCGTTCTTTTCTGTGTCAAAGCTTCCCACATTCTTATCACAAAGATATAGATATGTATAAGACACAGTCACCACATGAGGGACTTGGAATTTTTGAGTCAACAGATAAACTGTTGAACAACAAATCATATGCTTTGGCACCTGCACAACTAAGGAAGTCCTATCCAAGAACTAGGGTTCCTGAAGTAGGGTTATCTGTCAACCCAGAATAGGTGAAGGACTATGCAGATGACATCTATGCCACGCCCCTTCAAAACAACACCAAGAATATCATGGAGGGGGCACATAGAGGTGCCTCATCCAGGTAAATAATGGGTAGGTCAAGACTTTTGGTATGAGGATATGGACCTCTCAATTAGCACAGTTCTTGGTCCCAAATGTCCACCCTTGTCCCAAGCTAATCGAAGTGTGTACAGAGTTGTTTCATGCACCATCAAATTCTATCCAACAAGGCCCTTTCGTAGTGCATATTATGCCCAAGGCCATAAGGGACATGATGGCCTGCAGTATGATAGAACGACCACATTTCCAACTATTGCCAAAATGCAAGGCACATGGGCAAATTACATAACAAACTAAAATTCCTAAATTCAGAGATGCAGCTGGGAGAGGATAATACTTAGATGCCCACACTACCCATTGGGTAGGCACAATTTAACCAAAATGTTTAGGATGCACTTTCAATGATAGCTTTCATTTTTGGAATGGAGGACAACACAGTTTATGACTAGAAACTGACAATCATTTTCAGATTGAAAACTATGGATAAATCATAGGAGTACCAACTAGATTTTTTAGAACAAATTGTTGTTACCATGATTGATTAGCTCGCAAATTTCAAAAGAAAGCGAGTATTCAAGTATTCCGCTATCCTATTTCATCTTATGATGTATAAAAACTTTGGTCTTTTTTCATAGCATATGAATTTAAATATGTAGGATCTAGATTTTGGTCATGGTAAAACCATCCCTGTGTCCACATGGACACGTGTTATCTAAAACCTCTGACCCCTATAAGTTTTGGGAGCGTTTTGTCACCCCCACTTTCTGCCAGTTAATCCCTAAGCCTGTAGAACATAGGATGACATAGAGTATAAGGGATTTTATAGCCAATTGCCCAATTCCCTATGACTACTTCTTTGGAACATATAATACAATAATCATAGTCCAAGGTTTCGCTGGGGAACCCATGCTATTGCCTAAAGTATTGACCCCTATGATCATATTCTTAGAGGTTACCCGTCAGGTATCTGTTGTTGATAATGACTTTGGCCACAAGAAAAGAAAGAAGATGTATGATGTCCCACGGGCCAGAAAAACATGAGACTTGAAGTTAGAGGTGCAAAGAGCTTCTTGTTAAGGAAGTTAGCTACCCTTGGGCTCCTCATCATAGAGGATAAATGGAAATATGACCCAGATAGTTTTCTAGCCTCCTGGATTATAAATAATAAGGTTCGTGCCAAGATGGTACATGAGGGTCATCCATTCTGGGAGGACAAAAGGAATCCAAAGGAAGATAACCCATATCTATATGTGGAATTAACTAAATTTCCCTATGAGGGGCCTAGGTCATGGGAAACCTTCCATGTCAAAGAGGAGTATGACCCTAAGTTGAAGATGACTACTGGTTTGAGGAAAGCATTAAAAGAAAAAAGAATGGAGAATAGAAAAGATTGAAGCCTATTGGAAATATAGGCAAAAGACTTTAAAGATTACACATTCATTTGGGAATGTTGAAAATGATGAAATATGGGAATCAATCTGGGATGAGTGGCATCCCTCCCCAGTCTCAAGTCTAGACACAAGCAGAATTTAGAGGAAGGGTGAGGAGCTAGGGGAAGAAATAGAGTCAGCCCCAATAATGTAAGAAACAGGACAGGCGTCATCTGCTGCTCCTATATCTTCATGGCCTCAATCCCTCAGCATCTTAGAGAAGCAAAAAGGTGTTCTATCATCACCAATTCTAGGGACTCAAACAGATTCAGCATCTAGGGGTTCCAGAATGGTCCCTTTGCAACCACTAGTGGTTGTAAATATTGAAGATGAAGAAACAGAGGAAACAAGAGAGAGGCCTTTGAAACACAAGAAAGTTTTCCTGCAAGAGGAAGAGGAAGAAGAAACAACACCACATCAGCAACAAGTGTCAGTCACCTCTTCTATGACTCAAGTAAGTACTTCTTCTCCCTTATCTCCTATATCTCTCTCTTCTCCTATAGGAGTGGCAATCCCAAGTATTCAAGCTTCCATATCCACTGCCACTTCTATTGTGCTTACATCAACCCCTGCCACTTCTGTTGTGCTTACATCAACCCTTGCCACTACTTCCAGTACATCGGCCATGTCCTCATAGGCCATTACATTGCCATTATTTTCTCCATCTGTGCCTAAACAGACCCCTCCTTAGGTTTCTCCTAGCCAACAATTATTTGCTATTCCCTATGGCCTGCCTAAAGGTCACCCCTTTGCTGGAGGTTATATTGCATCCCCTCCTACCTTCCAAGCTCAAGCAGACACAACAAAAAAGGCTAGAGAGGCCAGGATGGACAAGAAGAGGAAAAAGGAAAACAAAAGCCCTATTGTGGCACACATGAGGTCACTTTATGACCCTATTCAACAATCATTGACAGTTACACATTTATCTCCAAATGTGGTAAAACCAAATGAACAAATGCAACCCCAAGATTATGCCATGAATGTCATGGCCATGGATATGTCTCTCTTTAGGCCACAGGACAAGGTTGATATGCTAAATGAAACTGCAACTTTTGTGGGAAGAGACTACTTGAAAGTGTCCAAGAAGTTACAAAAGGCAGAAAATGATTTGGCTTAAGAGAAAGTCAATAGCAACAATCTTGCCATGGAGATTCAATCTAAGAAGAATGAGATTGATAATCTGAACAAACAATTGCATAACACTATTTCTTTGTAGATACATTAGGCTGTACAGGCCCAGATTGCTTCTCTTAAGACAAGAAAAAGCCACTTCAAAAAAGAGATATCAGGATAAATTGCAAGAGGCCACACACTTGCAACAAAAATTATTGAATGAGCAAAATGCCAATAGTGCAGTTCAGGCACAACTCATGGCTGAGCAACAAAGAACGAAGCATCTGGCAATTGAGCTGGCTAATAGGCCACAAAATACTAGAGTTCTAAATTTGGTAAAAGGGCTATATGTTTTAGTATGGGAGAGAATCTCTGAGGAGATTATCCAGCTAAAGCCATCTTTGACTTTTCTATTAAATGCTTAGTAGCTATGTGAGAAAGTAGAAACTTTAGTGCAGACCACCTTGTCCACTATTTCATGGAGGGTTTATGACTCTCAACTTTTATTGAAAAAGTTGTATGACACAATAGATGAAACATTATTAGTAGTAGGTATCAATGATAGAATGGTTGCTGCTAAGAAGGTCAATGAGGTTTTGGGTTGTAACTCTGTGGCCACAAATTGTTAGGAGCTCCTGGATATAGTGAAGGAAGGAGTAAAGAATATGAAGAAACATATAGAGGATTTGGTACAACTGGGGCTTCCTTCACCATTCCCAGATAGTAACACAGTGTTGATGATTGATGACATCAAGGCCCTTCTTTTGACTAAGCAAAATGATCAAATAATTTTCTAGGGTTTAAGTGATTCATCAACAGTAAAAGAAGTTGAAACTGTGTTGATACCTATGGCCCAGCTATAATTTCAATTACAGGCTGTGGTACAAATTTTGCAAACATTTTCCCATAAAGATATAATTAATCTTGACTTTGCTTTTCAAGATTTGTAGAGTAGACAGGGGCTCTCAGATTTAGAATGGTCTGTATATCAGACAGCGTTGCAAAATTTATGATTCAAAAGTTTTATTTTCAATACATATTTTTTGTTAGTTTTACGTTCTTTTAGAGCAGGCTCAAAAGTCCTGATGGTCGCCAAGAACTGTAGAGTGTCAAAACTCTATGTTTTGTTTCAGTTTCAGCTTAATATCTACAGTTTAGTGCATGGGTCTTCAAAATGTTTCTGAGCGCGGGTTGCACCAAGTGTCAAAGCCACAACAATGTTTCTTGCATCAAGTATTAAGCAAAGCATGCCACGTATCAGGTAGCATCACTAGTTTATTTTGTTTCAATGATACGGATGGCACCATGTGTCTCTTGCGGAGATAGTCTCGAAAAGCTTCCTTTCTTGCTACATTGTATGTGGAGGGCATCATGTGTCTTTTGAGTTTTATGTGGATGATGCCGCGTGTCTCTTCCTGAATTAATATTGATGTCAACATAAATCATGGTGGGCCACAATTTATTTTGTTTCAAACTTGCAGAGGATGCCACGTGGTGGTATGCAGAGGAGTTTCTTTATTCATAAGTCTTGTAGTGAGAAACTTTTTTTTAATTAATAGTTTTGTGTGGAATGCGCCAAGTGTCAACTTCCGTAGGACCTTTAAAAAGTTTTATTTGTTTCAGCAGTGTTGTGGAAGTTGCCGCGTGTTAGCTAGCATGAGCGCGGGGGCCGCCATCTGTCCCAATTTTATTCCCTTTGAGGGTAGTGAGTTATAAAGGTTGTGGGTCCCATTATTATTATGTCTCAATTTATAAGTGAAGCGGGTTGCGACAGGTGTCATAAAGGAGGGCGTCTGAGTATAAAGGCACATGTTTTAAAATGCTCCATGGGATAAGACACGTATCATTTTTTGGAGACTGCAGAATGCAAGAAGTGTCTTTTTCCTATTGATTTCTTTGAAGATAAAGGAGTTTCTAAGTAGATGCGGATGCTTCCATCTATCATTTTTCTTTTAAGTTTTATGTGTGCAGGTCTTGCCATGTGTCTGAGTCTTAATATAGGTGGTGTACCACATAATACTTGCCCTAGTCAATGAACATGCAAGAGGGACGGTTGTTGCATATTTAGAAGATTGTAACCGCCATGTAATTCCAATAATCTTCAGTTCTGTTGGGTCATTGAGGATTCGGGTTGTTGCAGGCAATCTTGGGTCAAATCAATGATTATAAATATGTAGAATTTGTAATAGAGATGAATTCATTCATTGATCTTTGATAATTTTTAATCAGAAATCTAAAAGAGGAGTCAGAGACTTTGTTGTGACCGGTTTATGTCATTTTTCCTTGATTTTGTTGTTCTTGATAAAGAAGTTAATATATTTGTGCATGTATCTGTGCCTTTTATGTTGCTAGAAGAGTAATAAGAAGAACTTTGTTTTGTGCCTTGGTTGATATCATCTATGTCTTTGCAAAGTTGTCTGGTTATAAGCCTTTGATAATATTCATTATATCTATTTATATTGATCATGTAGTATCTTCTCTTTAATATAACTATATCTTGAGAATAGCTTCATTATGCTTGGATTGAAGGGATATTTTTACTTAGGTGCATCACCATAATTAGATTTGCTTATTGTATCTGTAATCTTGTTAATTTCTTCCCCTTTGTTCAAAACCCAATTGAAATAGAGAAGAGCCAACTTCTTTAAAATCTAGAGGTCGTTTCAAGTAGCAAGTCTCACATTCTTGAAACTTCCCATGTTAGTGTTAGAACCTGCGCAATTGTATACATCAACACAAATCATGAACCATCACATACTTTGGAAAGAAATGAAATCCTACATGCTATGGAAGAACAGGCTATCCCTCTAATTCAAGCCATTCCAACACCCTATATAAGGACTGAAATGGGTATCTTTCAGATGCCTCCACAAGCTCATTTAAATGGCATTTCAAGTGCTCCTATAGCTGACATAGACAATGACAAAATTCCCTCTCAACCATCATTTAGAGAAACCTTTCCTACACGGTTACCCTCACAAACTCATGAACATATGGAAGAGAGAATAAGTGATAACACCTTAACCATTAAAATAAAGATCAAGATTTGTGATACCTGCTAGCCCGAGAGGGGCTAGCCTGAGAGGGGCCCTACAGGTAAGTATCTCCAACCCTTTATCTCTCTCATGATGTGCTTCCCCCATGATGTGTTATGTGTTGTTTAGGCCTCCTAGGATGACCTCAGATTCTCCCATAAGGTTCAAAATACCAGGAGACCACCTCTGTTGTGACCTTCTTCTATTTGTATCATCATTCTTCTATATTGCCTCTCTCTCTTATTTCATGGTTGTGTCTTGTGTCTGACAGACATAGCATCATGGTTGGTGACTTGGGGGTACCCTCCTATGTGACTATCCCTAAGACACTTATTTCTCCTCTCTTATTTATTTTTTTCCTTCCTCTAGTGTTTCCATCTAGTAGGCGGATGACAACAAACATTTATACTGATGGGGACCTAGTGTCCCTTTCGAGAGAAATAAAAAAATGGACTATAGTTCCTAATATGACGATGGGGTTGTATATTTTATCTGACGCTTGGCTAGTGGAAGCACTCGTGCTTTCCACATAGTGAATTTTATGATGTTTCTGTCACATTTACAAACATTAACAATACTGCTGCTCTATGCACCTTTATTTGTCTTTGAATCTAGCCTTGGTGGTACTTGATTTGGAGAGCTTTGTGATATAGCCCCTGGTTATCCTCAAACTCTGAATTCATTGTATAACCTTGGCTCTTTGTGTGGTTAATCAAATGCATTGATGTTGTTTATCATGATTTTGTAGACACTAACATGTTTCTTGCAGGGATATGTTGTGGGAACATTTGGCGATTGTAAAGTACATGTCACCTTCGGGGGGCATGGGCTTTGTGAAAGTCAGTGTTCCCTTGCGTGTTTCCTTCCTACCTTAGCATGCTTGATATCGATAACTAATATCAACCACTTTAAGGTGGGGGCATATATAAGGTAAGCTATCTGTTATCGATGTTGGCAATGTGTTTGACCTCATATGTAGTGACCTGTGCCCCAGAGTAGTGCATTGTGCATCTTGAGTTTGTTTGTAATCAATCAATCAATCTTGTAAGCCCTCTGTGGAGGCAAGATATCAAGCATATCCTTTTTCTTAAGCCCCCTGCGGAGGCGGGGATGGTGTATTTCTCAAAGCAGATTGCATCATCCTGTCATTTTCAAAAGTCCTCTACAGAGGCGAGGAGCAGTTCTATGACTAACTCAACCCTTAAGAGTGTCTTCGGTAATTGTTGTGGTGCAACCCAATCGTCGGTGTGTGCATGTAATGTGCTTGAGATGGTGATGAGCCTAGAAATAGGGAACACACCATCGCTTGTCTGCCATGTTTTCTCTGTGTCTTCAAATGTGTGTGTTTTGATGTGCTTGTTTTGTATGGCATGCTTGTTGCCCCATATGCAGTGACCAGCACTCTTGGGGAATGCTTCGTGTATTTTGGGAGCTTTTGCGTGTCTTGCGTGTGTGTTGCCCCATATACAAAGATGTGCGCCCTTAAGTGGTGCATCGTGTATTATGGGAGGTTTGTTTACTTTCCAGTACTTGCCATTGCATTTCATATTTATGAGAAAAAGAAAAGAAAAGATATCATTTTTGTCTTCCATGCATTAATTGTCTGCTCCGTGTTTTGTGTGATTATAACTGTCTTCTCTATGTTTTGCGTGCTTGTTACTATCTTTTATGTGATTGGTATGTCTTCTCCATGCTTGGTGTGTTTGCTGTGTTTGTGACCTTACTTTAATACATGTATGGGCCTTGTGTTCATACATACATTAAAGTGGGGGCTAAATGTAATGTCAGAAAATGTCCCCTTGGGGACTTTTCCCTCATAAGGTTTAGCTCCCAGGTATTTAGCATGCATTTAGGACATTTATTTCATATTTTAGCATCCCGATGCAATGAGACCTAAGTCCCATGGCAAATAGGACCTAGGAGGACCCCTTGAGCTATACCCTGCCTAAAATAGGGGGGAGGACTTGGGTGCCTGTGCCCTAGTCCTACCCTATTTTAGGGCAGCCTCAATAACTAGGTGTCAGTTTATGACCGTTAGGAGGTTCTTTTGCCAACACGGTAAAGTTTGATTTTTAAAATCTTAGCAGGAATGGTTGTAGGTACATATATAAGAATGTGTAGGCATTCATTTGAAAACTAGATGATGACTAGCAAGCTCTTGTGTTCTCAAGGTGATTCAAGGCTTTCTATTGTGTTGCAAGAGTAGACTTGTATGTTTTGTGTGTTTATATTTGCAAATTTGAGCATCAATCTCCTCATGGCATGAAGATCATCTTCCTCCATGAGAGCTTCACTACAAGGTGACATAATATTGTGTTTTTATTATTGTTTCCTTTAGTTTTTGCCTCTGCCTCACATGTACACACACTCTTTGGCTAACAATGGTGTTCAGAGACTTAAGTGTCCTTTGGGGTTTGACTGAGGCAAACCTCTAAACACCACAACCCCCAAACCAAGTCTTTTGATTGTAGGTTATAGGTGTCGCATTTGGGAAATTGGAGTTGCAGGAAGGAGTGGTAGACATCAAGGATTTAGGATCTAAATAGAAGTTGGAAAAAAGTGTACTTCCAGGACTAGGGTGCTCGTAAAAGTGTCCTCCATAGATAGTTTCTAAAAAATAGAAGTTACAAGGCTGATCAGTGTCAGAAGGATGTCCAAATTCCCTGAAAAAGTAGGCACCTTGGATTTGGGCGCCCGCACCAGTCTCCTCGATTGTTCCGCCTTAGAACCCTGAAAACAAGTATTCTGTGATTTTTCATTTTACTCCTATCTGCAAGAGCTTTTTTCATCTTCCATCAATTTGTTTCCATATTTGCATAATTAGGGTTTTACTGGTTAATTGGATAGAAGAGAAGGAAAATTAATAATTAAATTCCCTAATCGAAGCTTCCCCTCATTTGCAAGTGATCTAGGGTATGATAGTGCTCGCCACTTGACCCTAGATCCTTCAATGTTAGGGTGAAAGGAGGATTTTAACTTCTAAACCACAAAAGATTAACAAAATCTAATTTTACCCTAAACACAATGACAAGGAAACACCAATTCTAGAGGTGAAGGTAAATAAGGTGGTAAGATTGGATGGCGGATTGGTGATGAAAGGATAATGGATAGGAGATTTTTGATAGATAGATGGATACATGAAGATAAGGGATATGATAGGAGATAAAGGATCAGGTAGGGATATTTGATAAGTAGATGGAGAGATTGGTAATAGAAGGTGATAAAGAGGAGATTCGTGATAGATGGATGGAGGGAGTTGGGGATGGTCTCCAAAGGATATTTTGCATAGGAATCATATGCCCCATTGTAGATATGATACTTAGAATTTTGCATGATGGGCTCACGTTTGGATGGATGGACTTTGTAGTAGATAGGTGCATGGAGGATATGCTTGGAAAGGGGCATATGTTGCAAGGTGTCCAAAGCATGTTGTTGATAGGATGGAAAGGAAATGATAGGATAAATATGGGATGGTGGATAAGAATATGATAGGATAAGGATGAATGATGGGTAAGATATGCAAAGGATGAAGGATATAATTTTACCTCCAAGTATAGGGTACAAATGGATGGGAAATGGATTACACATAATGCCCACAAGGGCTTTTCATCATGGTACTTTCCCAAGGTGCCACAAGGAGTGGTTTTCACCATTGGATGGATTTTTCTCTTTACTATTTTCTTGATTTATTGATTTTTTTTTTTTTTGCTTTTTTGATGGAATGGAGACTCTAGTGTCTATTTCCATAGCAAGGAGAAGATAGTCCCATGTTGGATAGTTGTGAGGTAGATGAAGATAGCATTACGTGCATGCATGTTGGTAGATAAAAGAAGATGGAATGGATGGTGGATAGTGGATTATGTGGATTATGATATGGATTATGTAAGGTTTATGCAAAGGCATGGACCATAGGGATGTGATGGGGGAGATATGTAGGATAGTTGATGAAAGATGGAGAGATGGAGGTATGTGGGAATGTTGTAGGGTTGAGGGGAACCAAGACCAATGGTTGCACATACCATGATGTATTTTGAAGCTTATATTTTGGATGTGGAGTTAGGAGTAATGGGGATAAGGATGGAGGAATTTTGAATAGTCGATTTGGGGACTTAGGGACCCAAATGGACTTAGGATTTGTGAGATTTTTAGATGGGAAGTGGGATGTTTGGGATTTTGGGGTAGATTGGGATGTGGATGCCTCATTAGAGTTTGGTGATTTTTGTTTAGGGACCCACACCATTTTTCTTTTTTCTTTTTCTTTTGATGGTGTGGGATTTGATAGCCTTTTGGATTTTTGATTTTGCTTCGAAGGGATAGCATTTTTAAGATTTTATGCTTTATGAGTTGAGGCATTCAAATTATTACCTTTGAATCTCATAGATTTGGTGGAAGCTTCATGTTTGAATGATGCATGCTTTTGTTGGTTTTGATTTGGGATTTTAGGGGATTTATGGATGGAGGGATTAAAAATGGAATTGTGGATAAGTGGATGAGGGGACTTGAGGATAGAGATATTAGGCATTGGGAGGATGGGAGGATAAGGGGATTTGATTTTGGGTATTGGGAGGATGGGGGATAAGTGGATTTAAGGATGGGGATGTTAGGAGTTGGGAGAAGTGGAGGTAAAGGTGATGGGGGGATGTGTTTGGTCACATGCTTTTGTAAATGATATGACAATAGATGGGGGATGATGACATATGATTTGGAGGTGTGATGAGGTACACCATGTGTGGGATTAGATGAATGGATTTTGGAAGATGGGTGGGTGGTACCAACATGTTGAGATTGTTTTCCTTGAGTTGTATAGCCAAGGCCATATGAGGATGGATGGAATATGGTGTGGATGGGCTTCGAGATGCCTTGTTCATGAAGGCCTAAACCATTTCCTTGATAGTTCATATGTTGGAGCATGTGACATGCAATGGGATGTTTAGTGCTTTGGAAACAAGACACGAGTCTATTATTTGTTGGAGAAGGATAGGTGGTGGATGGAAGTTGTTCACCTCCTATGAAGGAGCCACCACATATGAAGGTATTTTTTCTAAGTGGATAAGAGGATGGATTTGGGATGGGGTTGATAGGTGGAGGTAATTGATGTAGTTCAACAATTGGGAAACCAAAGAGGTTTGTCAATTGTTAGAACCTCCTTTTAAAAATTCAACACAAGCAATTTTCAAACAAAATCTTCAGCACAAGAATATTTATTTGCATTCAGGAAATATTGGAACTCTACAAGTATTAAAAAAATTCAATAATTAAATCCTCCATGAAAGATCTATATGCAACAACAATCATCTACATGCAAGATTAAGAAAAAATATGTAATGTCTCTACAAGCAAGTTCTGGAAATGGATAAAAAATCAGCTACAATTCCACAATCCCATCACTTTCCATCTATTACTACTCCCTCATTATCACCTATATTTTATAAAGATTTCTAAGTTTTATGCTCCTCCCTCCCATCTTTCTAGATCATTTGAATTTCTCAATTTTATTAATAAATGAGAAAGTTATGCCTCTTTTTCTAAAACTGGATCTCATAGTTACAACCTAGACAATCTCCCTCTCCCCAATAATGCTAGTCAAACCTCCACCTTCTCCATTCTGAGTGTGGTAATTCATGCAATTGGCCTCTTTAATGCTTTTTCCATGCAAATTCAAACTTTTTCCAAAAATTTCCATCCAATTCCTCATCTTGCAACTCCACTCCCCAGCACCCAGCATCATGGCAAATATTTTATTCCATATCATTTAATTTTTCTTGGGAGTTACAAAATAATAAAAAATACATTTCCCAGCTAGAGTGTGAGATTTCCTTTACCAAATGAAATGCTAATTCACTTGAATTTCAGTCCAATGAAATATATGAATAAAACTATCTTCAAAGGTTGCTAAAGAAAGACGAAAGGAGATCAAAATCATTCTTGCAACATAAAAACAAGCCAAAAATTGTAAAAAAATAAAATAAAGATATTTTTGCTTGTGCAGGATTGAACTTCACCCCTAATGCTCCTACATCAAACATCCGGGGTAAGAAAGAATGTTTCATGAGTGTAGACTCATGAACATTCAAAAGGATTTGGTATATGAAGCTTGAGAAGCTTAGGGGCAGCCACCCATGTTGCCTCTTCCATCTTCCTTCCCTTCCATTTGATCAAGTACTCCTTGTATTCCTTGCCTCTTGTCCTTCTCACTACTCTTGAGTCAATAACTTCATCTACCTCTAGACATTCTCTTTCTAGAAGTTACTGCTCCCAACTCTATAAATCTAAAAAATCAATCTTCTCCTCATGTGTTTCATCACCAATAAAATGATAAAGATTAGAAACATTGAAGATGGGTGAAATATCCACTTCTGGAGGCAATTCTATCTCATATGCATTAGCTAAAAATTTTCTGAGTATCTTGCATGGTCCAATCTTCTTACTTTTCAGCTTGTTATAAGTGCCTTGGGGAAATCTTTCCTTTTCTAGGTGTGCCAAAACCAACTCTCCCACATCAAATTCTTGTTGTCTTCTTTTCAAATCAGCACGAACCTTGTACTTGCTTGTATTGGACTCCAACCTCTCCTTGACCTCCTTATCCAACTCATGTAAATAACCAACAAAATCCTCTTCTGATGCACTTTTCTTTCCAAAATCTACATTATTTCTTAACTCATGAACACCTTTGGGACTATAACCATAGACAATCTGAAATGGATTCTTACCCATGCTTCTATTGATGGATTATTGTAAGTAAATTCAGCTTGTACATGTTGGAAAGACACACTATATGGCTTCATGAGTGTTGTCATTGATGGCAACAAAGTCCATCTCACACATCTGCAGGACATGGTGTGTCTATACCAGAAGTTAGAGTGAAGAGTACTTTGGTCCGGTGACCAAGAACAGAGCATGCAGCAAGGTCAAATAATTAGGTCTAGATCTCTTAGCGGAAGTATCCCAGTAAAGTGTAGACTTGGGGAAGTCAAGAGGAGTATCATGACTAATATATTCCAGAGATTGAGCCTCTGATGATGAAAGAGTGAACATATATAAGCTCTTGAGTGCTGAGTTCCTGTTTGGCAGAGTAAACTAAGGAAGACCTGACCAACAGAGCATCAGACATTAATTTGGATAAGATATTGATGGTGTTCAAGCTTCTTGAGGTATCATTCATGATTGGATGACATGATTGATGACTTCTATATGCATCTCTTTGATACGCATCATTTGATAAGCAAGGATTCAGCTGACAGACCAGAGTTTGGGAAGATATTGAGTATTCCAGATACTGACTAGGAAGTTGATAAAATCCTAGGTGCAGATATATATACCAGATGGATTTAGATGTGAAGGTGTGTGTTGTGTTTGGTGTAGTGTGAAGAAAAGTAGAGAGTAGTGTGGAAGCAGTAAAACAGGTCCGGTATGTGACAGGACAATAGCACCAAAGAAGAGGAAGAATGAAGTGCAGTAGATCAGTGTATTGAGCCTAACCGAAACTAAACCTTAGCATATGTGGATGCTTCTCATCAGTTCAAATATCTTGTTACTTTATTTGTACCTTGTAGATAGTGAGTCTCTTGTAGGCAGTGAGCCTCTTGTGAGCAGTGTGCTCGGGCAGTGAGCCCTAATTGGCAAGTGCCATTTTTGTATTTCTATTCTTCTAATAGAGAATATATTCTTGGGTTAGTCATCCCATAGTTTTTCCCTTAATAGGGTTTTCCACGTCAAAATCATTGTGTTATGTGTATTGACTTTGTTTCTGCTTTCATGATTATGGATGCTTATTTGTTTTGGTGCTGCACTAGTTATTAAAGAAGAATAGAAAGTTAAGTTAATTAAGATAACTGATTCACCTCCCCTCTCAGTTATCAACAATTGGTATCAGAGCCAAGTTCCTCCGAATAGAGCCTAACAGATTGAGGAAGATCTGGGAATCTCAATGGATATGTATGGTATGAGGGAACAACTTCAGTCTACCCTAGATGATCTTGAGCAATCTCACTCCAAAGTCAACAACTTGAAAGAAAGACTCAAACAGGTTGATGATTTCATAAATGAACTAAAAGAGAAACTAAGTATCTCTATGAAAAAGAGAAAGGAACTACTTCAGCAATTGGCAACTCAAGGTGAAGCGAATGATACAAATGAAGATCTGAAGGAGAAAACCAAGTTATGTGAAAAGTTATCAAAAGAGGTCATTATGGTAAGACATGAAATGGAATCAAGAGTTATGAAATTCACCCAAAAAATTGAAGAGAAAGAAAAACTAAAGATGATCTAAGACAATCTCTCAAGGAGAAGTTAGAAGACTGCCACAAAATGGATAGAATAATCAGGCATCTAGAATCTGATCTTGAAGAAGCTAGAGATAATGAAGAACAACTTGAGAATCAGATTGACACTCCTAAAAGGGATCTTCAAACAACAAATGAATACAAAGAGAAATTCAAGATAAGCTCTTCTCAACTTGAAGTTCTTCAAAGCCAAAAGAGGGTAGATGACAAGCAAGGCTTGGGGTATGAAAAAGGGGAAATCTCTGGATCTAGTTAGAAGAACTCCAGATCAGAAAATCCAAGAAATAGGCCTAGAAGACCTCCGGTAAGGCAACCAAATGCCCAAAGATATCCATCTTTCAATGGATACTGCCACAACTGCAATAACTTTGGTCATAAAGCAAATCAGTTTAGAAGAAAAATGAATCAGACTAATTCATCCTTCTCTAGATAGTGTTTCAATTGCAAAAGGTATGGTCACAAATCTCATGAGTGTAGAAACATGCAAATGAACAATTCATTCAATGGTAGATGCTTTGCATGCAATAGAATGGGACATATGGCTAACCAGTGTAGATCAAGAGGATATCAGTCAAATATACAAAGAAGTGTTGTTTTCTACAAGTGCAATAGATCCAGTCATATTACCAAATTGTACAGAAGTAAGAATCGGGACAAAAAGGGTCCGGTGCATCATAATCAAAACCAAGACAAAGGAAAAGGAAAAATAAATGTGGATGAAATTCAAAGGGAGATGGACAAGATTTGGGTAAAGAGGATAACATAAAATGTTGAGGATGGATCCGTACCAGAATCTGATGCTGATATTCCTTCCAGAAACTAAAAAGATGAGCTCTGGCTCAGGGGGAGTCACAAAAGAAAATAAGTTCCCCCAGCCAGTCAATTGGCACCTAAAATTGGCACATGGAAAGTTGTGGATTAAAGGGTTCTTAGAGAAACATCTAAACAAGCCTTGGTAAAGATATGGAAGATCCACAAGAAATTTTGAAGAGGTTAATCATCCAAGTCCAATCTGGATTAACAGTCATCTGATAAATGCTGAATTCTCACAGTTACATCTGGTATGATTCATAATTGAAATATTTGGATCTGTGGTTAGATGGGATAATTGGGGAAAGCAAGATAGATTGTCATTTTCCACCAAGAACCATTCTAAGTGCATCCTAGTAATCTGGAAAGATCTCTCTCAGAATAAGGAAAACAAGGCAACCAAAATAACTTAAGTTGTGCATTTATTGCAAAATGAAATTAGGGTTTGCGAAGGAATAAAAGGGTTCTTTTGTTCACCATTTGTACATTTGCATTCAAGAAGAAAAGAGAAGGAGCTCTGCAACAAATTATCTCAAAGATCAACCACAGAAATCGATTTACCCAACAATTCGATCTGGCTCATTTCATGAACCCTAAAAGCATAAAAGGTATTTTCCATTCTTGAAATCTCTCTTTAAATCTTTTGAAAGATGGCTACTCCAATTTTTGTGAAGATCACTGATAGGTTGCATCCTAAATTCAAGAAACATCCATACAAATCCCTAGAAGTTGATCCCCTAGCCGCCTTTTCAAACATTTCGCATGGGGTTTTGCATGTAGAAGATGTTAGGGCATATATTCATGCTAACATTGAGGAATTTGGGGAATCCAAGCTAAGGGATATCTATCACAATCAGTTAATAGATTATTCTTTTGAACTCAAACCTCAGTACAAGGCTATCAGGGACAAGCATTTCAGACATTGCATCCATTTCCCTTGTTTTGCAGAAGATGAATGGGTCCGGTATGTTCTAAGTAGAATGCATGACAACTTTATGTGGTTGATGAGACCATTCAAGATAACCAAGGATGCCATTAGGGTAGTTATCAGATTGCACTCATCCGATGGGATACCTGATCTCAAGTCCGTCAAGAATCAGATAGTGAGTGAGGTAATAGGATCAAAATTTGATAAGAGAGTAATGACAATAGAAGATATCACTGATCTGGCTATCAAGTTTGCCTCCATGATAATTAGTTACAAGATATATCACTCCAGCAGGGAAAATTCAGTACCTGAAACTACAATTTACACTGCTTATCAGATGCTTAGAGAAAATGTTGACTATGATCTTTGTGAACTTCTCCTGAATCAACTGTTAGAGAATTTGTAGAAAATAAAGAAGGATAAAAAGAATTCATTTAAGTATGGTGGGTTAATACTGTGCTTGTTCTTTTACTTTATGAATGAGCTTCCCAAATCCAGTGGTTGGATGTGGCAAAATGACAAACCAATAGCCATACAAATCAGGGATTATTTGTATGGACTTGGTGATACCAAGGCACAAAACACAACACTCTTGGGGTTACTTCAAGAACTTTCAGAATATGATGCAAGCTAGAGAGAGAATCCCCCAATCTCTAGTTGAAAAGTATAAGGATACATTATGCTTTATGGTAGAAACTGATCAGTGCCTAATGGAGGCAGTGGAGCCAAGGATAGTCTGGACCATGCCAATGGGGTATGAAGTAGATGAGAAAATTGTAGAGCTACATGTTCAACACATGCTAAGTCAACCCAAGGATCCTAAGGCAGAAAGGTTTGGAACCTTTGAAGAGTTGAGTGTGAAGATTCATGTGGAGCTAAGACAACCAGAAATGAAAAGAAAAGTGAGGAGGGAAGTAGAAGAATTTGCTAAGAGGCATGGAATTTCAAAGGAGGCACTTGATGCAAACAAAGAAAAGATGGAAAGGGTAGGAAAAGAAAGGCAAGAAACTAAAAAAGAAAGTGCTCTAGTGCAAGCCCCCTCTCAAACCAGATCCTCCAAGAGCTCTACACCTGCCACCTCTAAGAGCTAGAAAGCATCAAAAATGGAATTTAGATCATCCAGAAAGGGAGAGAAAAGAACTAAGACAAAGGCAACAGGTCTTATACCAGTCAAAAGGATGATGAAGAGACTGAGTCAGATGAGGAGGTAAAGAAAATGAAGAAGAAAAAGAAAGTATCTGGTGAATCCTCTACAGGTCAAGACAAGGAAGAAAAGGTAGAAGATATCATTGAAAGACCTACTCTCTGCATTGATGATATCATCGAATTAGTTACTATGGATGGGAACCTGTAACCAATGGTTGAATTTTATGATGAATACAATGAAGCTGATCAGAATATATTGCAAGATGCCACAGTCAGGTATCTAAACATCTACAACAAAGCATTCATTCAAATTATATCTCTGATTCCCAAAAGCTTAGAGAAGGAACTTGAAATAAGAAAGAATAATGCCCAACCAAAAGACCTAGAAATCTGGGAGTAGATTTCTATTCATCTCTATCCATCCATTACCCCTAAACAAATGAACATTATCTTTAAGGACTTGAAGGATGAGTTCTGGAGCAAAGCTAGAATGAATCAGCTTATGCTTGGTGAAACTAACAAAGTTGCAAAAGAAACAGAAGATATCCTAATGAATGCTTTTAAAAGATTCAATCTTCCTATTATAGAGGACTTAGGTGATGAACCCTCTATCATGAATGACAAAGGAGAATCTACTGAGACAGTGGTAGAAGAGGCAAAGGAGACAAGTGAAGAGAAAGCTAAGGACTTAGATTCCTCTACTCTGAAAGAGGAAGTCCATGAAGAAGAAAACATCTCTCCTCCAGTTTCCCCAGCAGACTCTGGATCTAAAGGAGAAGAAAGAGTAGAAGAGAAGATCAGTCAAGAAGAAGAGGTGAAGGGAAGAGAAGAAGGTCAAATAGAGAAGACCACAAATGACAGTGCTAAGGCTGTAGAAGGGAAGAAAACTCTGTCTCTGGCAAGAGACATTGCAGAACAGTTGAAGACTTCTTGACCAAAGAGATGATGGAAATTGATGAACTAGAACTGCTTCAAGGACCATTCAATTTTGATTCCCTCTCCCCAGTTCAGACTATGAAGATAGCATCCTTTGCCCATGCAAAGGCAAAATAAAAACTTTTGAAGTCTCACATGGAAGACTGTGAGCTAATTGAGATTGCATCCTGTGCATTGGAAAAATCATGCCATCCTTCGAGAAGGATCTTTTGGCCTCCTCATCTAGTAACTTGAAATCTCTTGTCAATTCAATTAGCACACATTTTGATTCTTTGGAGAAGTCAATTGAAGAAAAGGTCTGGAAGGAGTTTTTGGGAAAAAGATTCTCCGAAGTGTAGGGTCTAATAACAAATGATAGGAGAGTTATGGATATGGGATAAAGAGCTTAGAAAATGCTCTTAAAGATGGTGAAGATATATATAAATTTTGTTTATCCTGGCCTAAAGTGACCAAGGATATTGAGAAGAAAGTAAAAGAGCAAGAGGATAAACTATTAAGTTTGTCTCAAAGTTTTGATCCTCTCTCCTCTTCCATAATAAATCAAGAGTGTCAGACTATTGCAGTCACAAATGAAATAAAGAAGTTTGAGAAGGAGAAGAAAAATAGAATAAATAGGTTAAGTGAACTTAGAGGGATCATTATCCCTAAGTTAGAGGCCATGCCTGAAGCCCTAACTGATGCTCAAGCCACAACTCAGACCAGTGATCCGATAGATCTAAAGAAGGCAGAAGCTTTTGCATTCTTGTTGAGTGGTCACATCTCAATTTTGGACAGGATAAAGCAAAGTTGGGTGATAGAAGTTGTACAGTTGAAGAATAATTTTGTAGATATACTTAAGTATATGTAAGTACAACTTGTATATATACTTATGTGGATATGTATAGATTGATTTTTAAAAATTTTGGTGTTCAAATTCTACCCTTTGTCATTGATGTCAAAGGGGGAGTGAGGAGCAGTGAAAAATGTGGGATCTAGCTAAGGGGGAGCTCTAGAAAAGTGTACATTAGAATAGAGCATCAGCCAAGGGGGAGTATAATGTGACACTTAGTCATTTTTCACTAAGTGTTGCCATCAATACCAAAGGGGGAGATTGTTGGCAAGAGACACTATATGAATTCATGAATGTTGTCATTGATGGCAACAAAGTCCATCTCACACATCCGCAGAACATGGTGTGTCTATACCAAAAGTCAGAGTGAAGAGTACTTTGGTCCGGTGACCAAGAACAGAGCATGCAGCAAGGTCTGACAATCAGGTCTAGATCTCTTAGAGGAAGTATCCCAGTAAAGTGCAGACTCAGGGAAGTCAAGAGGAGTATCATGACTAATATATTCTAGAGATTGAGCCTTCGGTGATGAAAGAGTGAAAAGATATAAGCTCGTGAGTGTTGGGTTCCTATTTGGCAGAGTAAACTAAGACCTGACCAGCATAGCATCAGACCTTAATCTGAACGAGATATTGATGGTGATCAAGCTTCTTGAGGTATCATTCATGATTGGCTAACATGATTGATGACTTCTATATGCATCTCTTTGATACCCATCACTTGGTAAGCAAGGATTTAGCCGACAGACCAGAGTTTGGGAAGATATTGAGTATTCTAGATGTTGACTAGGAAGTTGATAAAATCCTAGGTGTGGATATATATACCAGATGGATTTAGATGTGAAGTTGTGTGTTGTGTGTGGTGTAGTGCAAAGAAAAGTAGAGAGTAGTGTGGAAGCAGTAAAATAGGTCCGGTATGTGACAGGACAACAACACAAAATAAGAGGAAGATTGAAGTGCAGTAGATTAGTGTATTGAGCCTAATCGAAACTAAACCTCAACATATGTGGATGCTTCTCATCAATTCAAGTATCTTGTTACTTTATTTGTACCTTGTAGATAGTGAGTGTCTTGTAGGTAGTAAGCCTCTTGTGAGCAATGTGCTCAGGCAGTGAGCCCTAATTGGCAAGTGCCATTTTTGTATTTCTATTCTTCTAATAGAGAATACATTCTTGGGTTAGTCACCTCATGGTTTTTCCCTTAACAGGGTTTTCCATGTCAAAATCATTGTGTTATGTGTATTGACTTTGTTTCTTGTTTCATGATTATGGATGCTTATTTATTTTGATACTGCACTAGTTATTAAAGAAGAATAGAAAGTTAAGTTAATTAAGATAACTGATTCAGCCCCCCCTCTTAGTTATCAATATTGCAAGCACCGCATCCCACTATTTTGGTCTCCCATCTATCAAGCATCTTAACAAATTTCCAAGACTTCTAATTACCACCTCCATTTGGCCATCCATTTGGGGGTGATAGGCTGAGCTATAAGTTAAATGTGTGCCCAACTTCTTTCATAATGTTCTCCAAAAATGACTAACAAATTTAGTATCCCTATCTGAAACAATGCTTCTTGGTAAACCATGCAACCTTACAACCTCTTTGAAAAATAAATTGGCAACTTGTGAAGCATCACTTGACTTCTTGCAAGGAATAAAATGAGCCATCTTTGAAAATCTATCAACCATAACAAAAATATTATCATTACCTTTTTTGGTTCTTGGCAGCCCAAGAACAAAATTCATACTCACTTCCTCCCATGGCTTATCTGGAATTGGCAAAGGCTGATAGAACCATGTGTTTTGGCTAGTCCCTTTGGCATGTTGACATATTGAGCATCTTTGAACCATATTTTTCACATCCCTACCCATACTTGGCTAATAGTAAGTTTCATTGAGCTGCCCCAAAGTTTTATCCACTCCAAAATATCCACCAAGTCCTCCACCATGTTTTTCCCAAATCAAGTTTTCCCTCATTGATCCCCTTGGTATGCACAATTGCTATCCCTTGAACAACAACTCCTCTTGAATGAAATATTCCAGCCACTTGGTTCTATCACTCTCTATTGAAGACTTACAAGCTGCCCATGCCTCACTAAAATCAAGATCCTTTTCATACAACTCTTTCATCAAATCAAAACCCATAACATTCACTTGCATTTTATTTAGCAACAAACCCCTCCTACTCAAAGCATCTGCTACCCAATTTGAATTACCATTTCTATGTTTAATAATAAAAGAATAACTTTGTAAGAACTCCACCCACTTCATATGCTTTTGATTTAGCTTACCTTGGCTATTAGTGAATTGCAAGGCTTGATGGTCTGTGTAGAGGACAAACTCCTTTGGTAACAAATAGTGTCTCCACTTCTTGAGGGCCTGCATAATAAAGTAAAACTCTTTATCATACACTAGATATTTTCTCTTGGATTCATTTAAATTTTCACTGAAGTAAGCTATGGGCCTTCCTTCTTGACTGAGAACTCTCCTATTGCTGGCCCACTTACATCACAATCAACTTGAAACACTTTGTTAAAATCTGCCAATTCTAATATGGGTTGTTCGGTCACCTTTGCCTTCAAAATGTTAAAACTTCTCTCTACTGCAACTATCTATTTGAAGTCCTTTCCTTCTCCCTTCATTGTGTCTATGATTGGTGCACAAATGCTATTGAAATTTCTAATAAATTTCCTATAAAAACATGCCAAACCATGAAAACTCCTTGCCTCAAAATAAGCTCTTAGGTGATGGCCATTCTAGGATTGCCTTAACCTTTTCTGGATCCATCCTTAAGCCGTCCTTTGAGATTACAAACCCCAAATATACCAACTCCTCCTTCATAAAGACACATTTTTTAAGGTTGACCAGAAACTTTTCCTCTCTTAATTTTTGCAAAACAGCCCTAACATGCTCTAGATGTTCATTTCTTTCATTGCTAAAAACTAAGATGTCATCTAAATAAACAATCACAAACTTACCAAGGAATGGTTTGAGTACCTCATTCATCAATCTCATGAATGTGATTGGGGCATTTGTTAGTCCAAATGGCATAACCAACCACTCATATAAACCGTCCTTTGTTTTGAATGTAGTTTTCCACTCGTCTCCTTCTCTAATCATTATTTGGTGGTATCCACTTTTCAAATCAATTTTGGTGAAATATTTTTCTCCACTTAAGCAATCCATCAAATCATCGATATGAGGCAATGGGAACCTATACTTGATTGTTATCTTATTAATAGCCCTTGAATCCATGCACATACAACATTCTCCATCCTTCTTGGGTGAAAACTGTCGGTATTGCACATGGGCTCAAACTTTCTCTTATCAAGCCTTTGGTAAGCTTGCCCCTAGTATCAAGTCCATGCACTGACTTACACTTCTAATTGGTGGAGGTCCATCTGGAAGATCCTTCATCAAAATATCTTCATATTCTTGCAATATCCTCTTGATCTCCTTAGGAATTTCTTGTTCTTCACTTGCTGTCCCAACTTCTTGTGGCTTGGAAACTAAAGCATAACATACTTTTTCTTTTAACTCCCTTAAAAATTATTTACCGATGATCATGCATACCTTGTCATCGCTGTCCACTTCATTTTGCTTCTCTTTTAGTTGGTTCATGATATATTTTTTCTTGTCCTTTCTAATTGTATATGTGTCAGCTTCACCATCATGAATTGCCTTGCAATCATATTGCCATGGCCTACCCAATAGGATGTGGCATGCATCCATTGGCATCACATTACATAGTATGTCATCTTTATAGTTACCAATCTAAAAATTTACCTGGCATTGCTCACTCACCAAAAGTTGATGTCCCTTTTGTAACCAAGTGACACGATAGGGATTTGGGTACTTCATCCTTTCTAACTTCAGCTTCTCCACCATCTCTTGGGACACTAAATTATCTATGCTTCCACTATCCACTATTATGGTGTAACATTTTCCTTGAGACTTACAAATTTGTTTAAACAAGCTCCTCCTCTATGCCAGTTCTAGAAGCTCCTTCTCTAGTTTTAAGAGAACTCTTTTCAGCATCAGAACTTCTCCATCTTTAGGGTCTACTGGCTATGTCTCATTTTTAGCTTTTGTACTGTATGCTTTTCTAGTGTTTATCTTTCCAATCTCTTGTATTTGAGGGCACTCAAAGGCCCAATGACCCATTTCCCCACAATTGAAGCATACTCTTGAAAATCCCCTTCCTTTATCATATTCTCCTCTCCCTCTTGAACTTTCACCTCTTCCTCTTGCATTTGTCCTATGACTTATTTGTGACCAGCTTGTTTCCTCTTCCTTTACTAGCTACCCTCTTCCACTATTTACTTGTCCCCTACCTCGTGGAGGTTTTCCTTTTCCTCTAAAGCTTCCTTGTTGCCTTCTTGCTAACTTCTCCTCTGCTTTTAGTGCATACTAGTAGGCTTCTTCCACTGTCCTTATCAGGACCATGTTGATCTCATCCTGAATGTTAATCCTCAAGCCATTTACATACCTTGCTACCTGCTCCTCATCATTCCCTACGTCTCCAACATGTATACTTAGTCTGTAGAACTCCTCTGTGTATTCAATGACACTCAAATCCTTTTGTTTAAGGTTTTGCAAATTTTTAATTAAATTAATGTGATAATCCACAGGCAAGAATTTTGCTTTCAATTTTGCAACCATCTTCTCCCATGATTTTATCTTCTCTTTGCCTTTCCTCTGTCTTTCAATCTGCACTTGATCCCACCATAGCGATGCATGTCCTTTCAAACTTGTGCTAGCATATTTTGACTTCTTCTTCTCTTCAACAGCTTCCAAATCAAAATATTTATCCATTTCTATAATCCATTCAATAAGTTCTTCTAGATTCATACTCCCATTGTAACTCGATGGGTCCATCCTTGGTTTACTCCAAAGCTTAGCCAACACTTGTAAGAATCTCTATTCATGTGCATCTTGTCACTGCACTGCTGCAACCTTTGGAACTTCTTCCTCATCCTCACTAATGTCTTTAACATGAATCCCTCTTCTCTAAGAAGTTTCTATGGCCTCCAACCTTGCTGAGACTCCCCTTATCAATTCCATAATTGCTAGATTTTCTTCTCCTCGTGGGACTCTTCCTCTGCCCTATCTTCTATGTGCCATTTCTTCTCCAAATCTATATAATCCATCTCTAATACCAATTGATGTAGTTCAACAATTGAGAAACCAAAGAGGTTTGTCAATTGTTGTAGCCTCCTTTCAAAAAAATCAACACAAGCAATTTTTAAACAAAATCTTCAGCACAAGAATATTTATTTGCATTCAGGAAATATTGGAACTCTACAAGTATAAAAATATTTCAACAATTAAATCCTCCATGAAAGATCCATCTACAAAAACAATCATCTTCAAGCAAGATTAAGAACAAATATGCAATGTCTCTACAAGCAAGTTCTAGAAATGGATAAAAAATCAGCTACAATTCTACAATCCTGTCACTTTCCAACTATTACTGCTCCCTCATTATCACCCATATTTTTAAAATATTTTCTAGGTTTTATGATCCTCCTTCCCACCTTTCCAGATCATTTTGAATTTCTCAATTTTGTTAAGAAATGAGAAATTTATTCCTCTTTTTTTGAAACTGGGTCTCAGAGTTACAACCCAGATAATCTCCCTCTCCCCAATAATGCTAGTCAAACCGCCACCTTCTCCATTCTGAGCGTGGTAATTCATGCAATTGACCTCTTTAATGATTTTTCCATGCAAATTCAAACTTTTGCCAAAAATTGCCATCCAATTTCTCATCTAGCAACTCCACTCCCCAACACCTAGCATCATGGAAAATATTTTATTCCATATCATTTAATTTTTCTTGGGAGTTACAAAATAATAAAAAATAAATTTCCTAGCTTGGGTGTGAGATTTCCTTTACCAAATGCAATGCTAATTCACTTAAATTTTAGGCCAATGAAATATATGAATAAAATTATCTTTAAAGGTTGCTAAAGAAAGGTTAAAGGAGATCAAAATTATCCCTGCAACACAAAAACAAGCCAAAAATTGAAAAAAATAAAATAAAGATATTTTTGGTTGTGCAAGATTGCACTTCACCCTTGATGCTCCTGCATCAGTAATGGATTAATGGGGGATGATAAAGGGGTGATTGAAGATGGTGTGAGATCAATAGGTTGATCAGTAGATGGGATGGGATTAGGGATGGGGTTAGATGGGATGCTTAGATCTTGATTAGGATAGGAGGTTGGTGCTTCAACATGCTTTAGATTTGTCCCTAGACATAGCTCAAGTGTTTGCATGGAAGTGGAAATGGCTTGGATGGGTGTGATAGGTTATTGGATGGGATCATCAAGATGGCTACATGATGTTTCTTGACTCGTGCTAGTGGTAGGAGATGATGGCAAATGATTCCTTTCTAGTAGCCAATAGATGACATCCTTCATGAGTGTATGGGTTGAAGAACAATATAATGGATGGATAGTAAGGGTGGATGGTGTAGGATTAGGATTGGTATTGGATAGGTGGGTGATGGGATTAGATAATAGTGGTTCTTGGATGGGCTCAAAGTTAGGTGTTGGATTAGATTGTAGTGTTGGAGGGGTGGGGGAGTTGGGGGACTCCGTAGCTTTGCTTTTTCTTTGGAGAAAATCCCTCAAGGATTCATTGGATGTTGTGGGCTTAGGATTTAGAAGGTTTAATGATGGACTAGATGGTGAATGGATGATAGGGGTTGAGGGATTGGGAGATGGATAAATTGATGGATTAATGTTGATAAGGTTGGAGGGATATTGTGGTGTGGGGACTGAGATTGATGGATTGTATGGTAGATATGGTGAAGGATTAAGGTTGATAGGATTGGAGGGATATTGTAATGGGGGATTGGAATATGGGGATTAGACTATTAGGGGAAATGTACATAAAAAATGGGCCTCCTAAGGATGACATCATCAGTTTTTTGAGTTATCAAAAATCAACTAAAATATGACATCAACCATTATGGTGACATCATCCAAAATAAAAATAATATTATTTATTTTATAAAATAAAACTGTCTAAAATCCTATGAATTAACTCATGATGGTTAATTTAACTCTACATATCCTATTCTATCTCAATCATCTTTCTAAATAATAAAGATTCTTTTTATTTTTCGACTTATATTCTTAAGTTCTATTATAGAAATTATTATGTTTTCTAAAAAATACTTTCATTCTTCAAGAAAAAGAAAATCTAAAAAGCATTTCAAAAATATTTTCTTAAAATTTTTCTTTTAATCCTTAATAGCATTAAAAATCATAAAACCTACTATAAAAATATTTAATATATTAATTCTAAATCTATAAAATCATATATATATATAAAATGATAATATGAAACTTGATTTTATATATAAAATTTATAAAAATAAATAATTAAATATAAAATAAAATATCTAAGCTATTTGTACTTTGCTACTATTTATACATAATATAAATGTGTTTATTTAAATAAACATATATAAAAAAGTAATAGATGAATATTTTAAAGCTATATTCAAATTTTTTATTTAGTACTTTTTAAAGCTAATTTAAATTTTATATACTAAAAAAAAATTATTGAGTACTTTTTAAAGCTAATTAAATTTTATATACTAAAAAAAATTCTTTAGAAATAAAAATTCTTCTCACAAATTTAAAAAATTCTTTTCAAAATAACTCAGAATGAAAAATAAAAATTTATTAGAAAAATAAAAATAAAAAGTTAACAAATATTCACAATAAAATATTATTAAACAGAGAAAAATAAAAACACAAAAATAAAAAACTAAAAATATTCATGATAAAAATTTATTGGATAAAAAAAAACTAACAATTTTTATTTATATTTTAGAGAAAGATTCAAAAAAATTAAAAATAAACTACTACAAGAGTTTGTTTTAAAATTAGGAAGTGTGGCTTTTTAAATATAACTTTTACATAAATGACTTTTCAAATAATCAAGAAAAGAAATAATTGAAAATGAAAAGTGAACTTGATTTTTTAATAAATTATAATAGAAATATATGTTACCACTTTAGAAAAACAATGAACTTGAGTTTAATTTTTTTAAATAAAAAATAAATAATCAAGAAAAAAGAAATAATATAAAATGAAAAGTGAACTTGATTTTTTAATAAATTATAATAGTAATATATGTTACCACTTTAAAAACAATGAACTTGAGTTTTCTAAGGAATTATAATAGAAACATGTGTCCCCGCTTAACTCATGTAGTTAAGTAATTTATATTTATTGATATTTAAATAAGTTGTATTATATGAGATAATTTTTGTTTTTTAGAGTTTCTTAAGAGGTTGTTGATGTAAGCTTTGAATTTTGGCCATGAGGTGTGCTAGATTGGTGTTCCCTTGATCAAAGTTAGTAGGACAAAGGTTGGGGGATGGATAAGTTGGAGGTATTGATTGGTTGGATAGGTATGATGGCATGGATGTATAATGGGATGGAGATTGATATGAGGGTATAGGTTGATATGAGGTTGATGAGGTTGATATAAGGTTGATGGGAAAGATGTATGTATAAGATGAAGGTTGATATGATGTTGATGGGGTGGGTATGTAGGATGAAGGTTGCTATGATGAAGGTTGATATGATGAAGATGGGATAGGGGCTTGGGATTCTCTAATGATGAGGTATGCTAAGGGGATATATTTAATGTCATTTTTGCATTTTTCCTTAGCATTAGGATCCATGTTCTCATAGATTTTTCTAAGTCTTTATAATTGTTACAATGCTACATAAGGATCCATGTTGTTGAAGTGATATAATAATGGATGAGTGATGTAGGTTGGGGATCAAATTTCAAGACCTTTGGATGATTTGTTGGAAATTTTTTTAAAAATGGGCTTGTAAAATTGATGGTTTTGATGGAAATTTTAATTTTTTGGACATGGGCGAAAGAGGTGATAAAATAGATGCAAAAGGCACTAAAAGAAAGGGATATGGCATTAAAATATGAAAAAATGGTGCTAAAGGATGAATAGATGTTGCTAAAGGATGAACAAATGACACTAAACAAAGGACTGAAGGTGCTAAAATACTATGAAGTTTTGAAAATTATTGGATTGATGGATGAAAAAACAAAGGTTGAAGAACATTTGAATCAGGTTGTGAAGGATAAGTTTGAGGAATGTGAAAAACTAGGAAAAGAGGTGTTACTTTTGAAATATGATCTAGAAGCAACAAATAGCTATAAAGAAAAATTCAAAATAATCTCTATAAAGCTTGAGGAATTGATTGAATGTCAAAAGAGTCCAAATGAAAAGAAAGGCTTGGGATTTGAAAAAGGAGAAAGCTCAAAATCAGGCCAAGAAAACATTGAGTTTAAGAAAAATAAAGGCAACCAGTTCTAGAATTAGAGAAGAAGACCTAGAAGACCTCCGATCAGGCAACCAAATGCTCAAAGGTACCCATCTTTCAATGGCCATTGTTTTAATTGCAGTAAGTTTGGTCATAAGGCTACTCAGTGTAGAAGTAGAATGAATTGGAATGTTCCATCATTCTTTGGTCAATGTTTCAATTCCAAGAAAATTGGTCACAAATCAAATGAATACAGAAGTCTAGTAAGGAATGGTTTTAACAATGCAAGGAATACTCAATTCTTCAATGGAAAGTGTTTTGCATGCAATAGATTTGGGCATATGACTAACCAATACAGAACAAGAATGAATCCAATCAATAGAAGGAATCAAGGACAGAAAAACGTGGTATGCTACAATTGCAATAAGTTTAGACATATTGCAAGATTTTGCAGATACAAGAATGAGAAAAGAGACTATTCTACAGAGAAGAGGAAAACAAAGTAGAGAGAAAATAAAGGTAAGAACAAGATTGATCCAGTGGAAATCAAGAAGGAAATGAGCAAGGTTTGGATTAAAAAGGAGGTTAATGAGGTCAGGGATGGATCTACATCAAACTCTAGTGCAGATACTTCCTCTAGGAAGTAAATTGGAACCCTAGCTCAGGGGGAGTTACTTTAAAAATCCTAATCCCCTAGCCAGCTAATCAGTGTTGGCATCCGGCAAGAAGATATGATGTGAATCCTCAGGTGACAAATCTTTTGAAAGTAATTTTGGAAGAAAAGGTTCAAGTACAGAACATTGCAGAGCAATCTTAATCGACTATGTTCTACAGTGAAGAGTTTTCACAGCTTTTTGAAAGATTGCATTTATGGTGATTAAGTTAAGGCAATCAAAGATTAAAAGGCTCATATTCAAAATATTAATCACTTTACACTCAAACTATCAAACACCTAAGGAGAATTGGAGCAAAATTCCAAGCAACTATAGCAAGCCAAATCGATCTCAAGTGAAACCCTAATTCATCAAAAAAGGTATTTTTGGTTAGAAACCCTAATGTGAATTTATTTGAGTCTTTACAAAAAATAACAACACCACAAGTGATTGATATAACTGAGAGAGCCCAGCCAAAATTCAAGAAGCATCCTTTCAAATCAATAGAGGTCGATCCAAATGGTGCATTTTTAGGAATACCGTTTGGAGTGATGCATGTAGAAGATGTTAGGGCTTATATTTATGTTTCCCTAGAAGAATTTGGTGATAGTAGGTTTTTTTTTATTTATATATGGAACATTTGTGAAGAAAAAATTTTAATTTGAAGGAAGAATATAAGGTATTGGAAGAAAAGAAACTCATTTAGTATATAGATTTCCCAGTGTTTATGGAAGATGAATGGGTCTGGTATGTCTTAAGCTGAATCCATGATGAGTTCATGTGGCCCAACTCTACATTCAAAATCACCAAAGATGCCATAAGGGCGATCCCAGGATTAAATTCTACTGAAACAGTGCCTACATTGAAGGCTGTGAAAAATGACACAACGATGAAAGCCATCGAAGCCAAATTTGATAAAAGGGTATTGACAATCAGTGACATTGAAGATCATTCAGTTAGGTTTGCATCCATGGTGATCGGCTACAAGATATACTTCACAAGCTGAGAAAACTCTATCTCTGATACTACCATATATACTACCTATCAAATGGTAAATGAAAATGTAGAGTATGATCTGTGTGAACTGCTCTGACTGCAGTTAATTGAGAACCTGAAGAAGACAAAAGAGAAAAAATATCCCTTCAAGTTTGATATGTTAATTATGTGTTTGTTCTTCTACTTTATGCAAGAGTTACCAGGTATGAAGAATGTATTTTGGATTAGAGACAAACCTATTGCAATACAAATTAGAAATCATTTGAGCAGCATAGGAAATATTGATGCATAAAATTCAGCCCTATGGGGCTATTTCAAACACTTCCAAAAGGTAATGCAATCTAGGGAAAGGATCCCTAAAACCATTGTGGAAAAGTACAAAGATGATATATGCTTTATAGTAAACAAGGATTAGTGTATGATGGAAGTTGTGGAGCCCAGAACAGTCTAGATTATGCCAATGGGATATGAAGTATCAGAAGATGTGTTGGATAGATATGCTCAACATATGTTGAGCAAACCAAGGGACTCCAAAGAAGAAAGATTTGGAACTTATTAGGAGCTGTCTACAAAAATCCATGTTGAAGTAAGAAAACCTAAAATTTCAAAGAAGGCCCAGAAGATAACAAAAGATGCCCTGAAAAAGGGTTTTACCAAAGAACAAGTCAGAGAAACAAGAGAAAAAGCACAAGTAGAAAGATCAGCTAAAGAAAAAGAGAGGGAATAAGAAAAGGAAGCTAATAAAATGCTAGAAGTTCAAGAGGTACAACAAGAGGGGCAAGTTCCTAAGGAACAACATCTAAATCCTCTGGTATTTCATCTTCAACAACTGTACAAGTACAAATAGGTAAAAGATAAAAAACCAAAGGTCATAGAATGTATGTTAGTATAGGAGCAGATGAAGAAGTGAAGAAGATGAAAAATGAGGCTACCAAAGCCTCCAGGAGCAGCAAGAAGAAACCCACCAGTAAGGGTAGGACTAAGAAAAGGCCAGGGCAAGATGAGTCTCAGACAGGAGAAGCTACCATAAGTCTTGAAGATGTCCTAAAGGCCATAACAATTGATGGAAATTTGAAACCTATAACCCAACTATATGATGAGTATGATGATCCAGACAAGAGGATCATTGGGACTATTGCCATTAGATACCTGGACATATACAACAAAGCTCATATTAAGACATTTTTTGATATTCCAAATTGTTTGGGAAGCATAATGTCTACAAGAAAAGATGCTATGGTCAAGGACATTAAGCTTAGAGAACATACAATAATAAAGCTATGTCCTAAAATTACCCCAGAAAAAAAAGAAAAAATCTCTAAAGTGCTTCACAAAGAATTTAGAACAAAGAAGAAAATGAGTACTCTCATGTTAAATTACTTTGAGAAGGTAGTGAAGGAGACTGAGGAAATCACTTTGAGAGTGCTAAGGGAATATCATTTTCCAACTATATATGATAAAGGAGAAACAAATACTAGAGATGATACATCTATTCCTGAGTTGAACTTGGATCAAGGATTAGACAAAAGTGATGAAGAGTCAAAGGAGAAAGAAGACCCTGTCCCTGCTACTGGCTTGGATACTACTATTAAAGATCAATCCAAAACAAGTAGTCCTTCGGAACAACAAACTGATGACTGAAGAGAATCCTATACCAGAACAAAAGGATGGTGCAAATAAGGCCATGGATTTAGATCTACCAGAACAAAAGCAAGAAGTCTCTGGTATAGGAAGAGACACTGCAGAGTATGTCAAGGAATTCTTAGAAAGAGAAAACTAAAGTCTTGGATGAGTTTAAATTTTTGCAAGGACCAATAAACTTAGATTCAATGTCCCATGTGCTAAAATTTAAATCGGTATCAATTGTGCAAGAAAAGGTACAGGAAGAATTACTAAAGTCACACATTCAGGATAGTGAGTTAATTGGTGAAGCATCCAACAATTTGGAGAAGCTGATGCAATCATATCAAAAGGATACCTCGATGTCTTCAACAAACCAACTCGAGGGACTTATAAACTCTGTAAGTATGCAGTTTGAATCTTTTCAAAAGATTTAAAAACAAAAGTGAGGGAGTTTTATGAGAAAAGATTAGCTGAATTGAAGACCATGTTAGCAAATGATAAAACTCTATTAGAAAATAGAATAAGAGGTATACAGAGTACCATTCAAGAAGCTTGTCATTTGTACAAATTTTGTGTATCATGGCTGGAAGCCATAGAAGAGTTAGAGAAAAATATCAAGGACCTAAAACTGCAGCTACCAAATATTTCTAAGTCATTTGATCCGATAGTTGAGTTAGTAACTAACAAAGAAATACAAGTGATCAATATCCATAATGAGTTAAGTAATCTGGTGAATAAGAGGAAAAAAATGAAAAATAGAATGTGTCAATTAAGAGGACTAATAAGTCCTAAGATAAACTCAATGTCAAATCTTGTAGTAGAAGCACTGTAGGCAAAAGCACAAATTGACACACCCTCTGATGTATAAAAAGTAGAAAATTGGTCTTCTTAATAAATGGCCATATTCAAATCCTAGAAAATGCAAATAAATGTTGGGATGGAGAACTGACTCAAATTAAGATCATTTTCAATGACATCCAACAACCTCCAACCAATTAAGTTGAAGAGTGTACTTATGCGGCATAGTATGACAATTTTTGTGGGCTTTGTATTTTTACACAATTTTGACTCCTGTACATACACCTTTGCCATTGATGTCAAAGGGGGAGAAGAAAACCAATGAAAAATGGACAAACACCTAAGGGGGAGAAGAAAAACAAAGTTCATATAGTAAGGGGGAGCAGATGAGCATTTTTCAATAAGTGTTGCCATCAATGCCAAAGGGGGAGATTGTTGGCAAGAGACACTACTCTGATGAATGTTGAATGTTGTCATTGATAGCAACAAGGCTAAGGGCTTCTATCGGCATGGCAAAAAGACCTTACTTTGGAAGAATAAATGACTAAGTATGGGTAGTATACAATATACCAAGCAAGTGACAGTGTTTGAGATGGTATGCCTCCGTAGTTAAAGACATTTGTATGCAATTCAAGTATGCACTAACTCATTTGACTACAAAATATGATGAAACTTTCTGACGAAAGATATATAATTAGATGTATCATTAGGTACTTGTGTATTTAATGTGAAATTTTCAATTCTTTTTAAATTTATGCCCGACATTCATCAAACTTGCGATGCTCTGTAATTTTCATCGCTATTTCAACATACACTTAAAGTCAACCATCCCCTTCCATCAATTTGTGGGCCAACATATGGTTAGCCTTCTTAATTTGTGGGTTGATGGGTATATGGTTAGCATTCGTTGGGGTTTCAATGAATGTTTTTTAATAAATAAAAGTGAGTTTGGCAATTTATCTATACTTGCAATAGTGTTTTGCTATACTTACAAATTTGCTATGCTTGCGAATTTGCTATATTCGTGACAGTTTGATATTTTTTGAAGATCTAAATATTCAAGCTTGGTAAAGAAAAATCATGTCAGATAATATTAGTGCAGAACAAAATGAAGAGACACTTTCTAGATTGTGGGCTAGATTGAAAAGAAAGGGTGATGGGAAATGTTATTGTCCTTGCAATAATTGCAAGGGCTTAAAGACAAGAAGACTTTTAATCACAACAACTAAGAAACATTGTAGGCAACATGGTCATGTTGAAGGGGGGCATGATTATCATCCATTGGTAAGTTGTTCATTATATGTCTTTATATTGATTGAATTTGTAAATGTTTATATCATTTTAACATTTTTTTATACATATAAAAAATCACTTGATCATGATCATGGTTTATTTGTGTCGATCATTATTATAAAGGTGGGGTGCCCTAGGGCACATGATATGGATTATCATGGCTCGAAGAATGTGGTTTTGTAAGTGGAGGAACATGGAGCTGTGAATATCGAAGATGAAGTTAATGGTCCTATGGAAGAAGATGATCATGCTTTAGAAAACATAGTTGAAGATAATGGTACAAATACAATGATCCATGACACATTTAGTTGCGTAGTTGATCATGATGATCGAGATGACCTTGATGATGTTCATGATTTACCTATACTTGAGAAGGCATACGATCCCCTTTATGAAGGCTCCCAAACAACTCTTCTCTATGCTGTATTGTTGTTGGTGAACTTAAACGTTATGAATGGTTTATCCAACATAGCAATCTCATGGATGTTAAGGTATGTCATATATGTCATCTTTTTTCATCTATTTTTGTTGTTAGTTCATCACTAGTAAATAAAGGATGAAATATGTACCATTAATATTCTTTATATTAACAAATTGTTTTTTTGTTGTAGATTGATAGATGAATTTTTGTTACCACCATCGATAGTTTACCTCGCTCATACTGAGATTTATCTGCCATTATGAAAGATATTGGAATGGAGTATCAAGCAATAGATGCATGTCCCAATGATCATATTATATATCATAAACAACATGAATTTGCAACAAAATTCCTGGAATGTCATATCAGTAGATATCAAACAAATCAACTAACAAAAAAGGTGCCTCGAAAGGTTTTTCATTATATTCCCATTATTCCACATATGCAATGATTATTTGGGTGTGAAAGCTTAGTGCAATTTATGGATTACCATGCACGAAATAGAAGTGGAGATGACATTCTTTGAATTCCTATAGATGGTTCTGCATTTAGGGACATGGAGAAAAAATGGCCACACTTTAAAGAAGAACATCGTAATTTCAGGCTTTTATTGGCAGGGGACAGTGTCAATCCATTTGGAGAGCAGAGATCTATTTACTTGGTATGGCTTGTTGTTGTTATTAATAATAACATTCCTCCATGGATGTCAATAAAGAGGGAGCACATAATGTTGGCAATGATTGTTCCAGGTATTTGTTTACATCAATTTTCTTTAACATAGTAGCATCTCATTTGTCTTATTTGTTGCATAATGACTTATATTTTTTTCATTTAATAGTCATGTACATTAATTTATATATATTGCAATAAAATGGTTATAATAATTATGTAATGTTTATGTTCATTCAACTAGGTAAGTACCAAGTTAAAGATACAAATGTATATATCAAGCCTCTTATTGACAAGTTTCTAAAGTTATGGAATGGTGTCACTATGTATGACATCTCTAGACCAATAGGACAAAGACAAATTCAATTCTGTGCAATGCTTGTATGGACAATTCATGATGCCCCAAGGCTAACACATTTTTGTGGTATGTTATAATGTTTGACTACACTTTAACGATATTTAACTTTATGAAGTAGATATCATGCATGTTTTTTAAATAATCTATTCATTATATATAATTATAAAAATTGACACATTTAATTCAATTATATATGATCTTGCAAGTTTTCAAACAAAGGGAAAATTTAAATGTCTAGTTTGTGGTCTAAAGATGAAATCTCATCGTTCAACAAGTTTAGGAAAGCAGGTGTTTGATGAGTATAGGCACTTCCTCCATAGAAATCATAAGTATCAAACTACTGGAATACATTTTTTCAATGGGAAAGAAGAGACTACATCAAAACCACGAAGAATGACACCTCGCATATGAAAGTTGGAATATAATAGAATTAATCGTCAAGGTTATACATCATATCAAACTGTTTATCTATCATATATTATATGTTTGAAATTTATATTTTTATATTGTGTTTTGTTTACTCATGCTGTAATTGACAATGATTGTCGTCGTTAATTTGTTTAACTTATATGCTTCATGAAGGTCGTCAAGGCATTAATGGCCAGCTTCCACTGGGACTAAAAAGTTATCCCAGACAATTTAGTAGGTTGCCCTACTATGAGCAGCTACAAATTGTGCATTTGTTTGATACAATCCATATCAGAAAGAATATAATAGAAATGTTATGGAAAATATTGGATGGAGGGCATGACAAAGAAAAAATTGTCAAAATTTGTAGTGACATTCAAGAAGCCAATCATGCAATGAAAAATGTCATTCAATTAAATAGCGATGGAGACTAAATTAATATAAGTGCCCTTCCTTGGTTATTAATGGAGTAGCAAAGCAATGCTATAAAATAAGTCATATGAAAAATTTGATTTCCCACAGGATTGGCTACGAACATAAACAATATCATAACAAAGAAAGCCGAATTTGGGTCAGGGATGAAAACACATGATTGGTATACCTTCATTAAGGTAATTATTCTTGTATATATATATATATATATATATATATATATATATATATATATATATATATATATATATATATATATATATATATATATTTGTATACTCCATGTACTTTTTAGTGTATTATGTTTACTAGTTTTGGAAAAATAATGAAAAGATCATTTTATAATTGTTGCTATATGTTCTACCTCTATCTCTCCTAGACAACTTCGACAACAATGTCAAGCAAGTTATATATGATCATGGAAAATACATGAGGTAAGTAGTGATATTTGTTCAAGTCATTGCATAGATCTTATATTTGCCATTTGTTTTACTTGTTATGTAATATATTGTATATTTTTTTTAAATCTCGTTAATATATTTGCTCCTTGAATCACTTGTAGATTGCTGTCATCTAAAGAAATCCATAAAGAAGATATAAATTCCTCGTCTAATGTGTGAAATGTAAAAGTGTCTACCGTCGACATTTTTCAATGCACAAGAACACTACCTCATACACCAAGTTGAGGAGATTGAATTGTGTGGACCTGTACACACAAGGTTAATGTGGATGGTTGAGAGGCACTTGAAATTTTTGAAGGCTTTGGTCAGACAAAGAGCACATCTTGAGGGTTCTATGGTGGAGGGATATATGGTATACTAGACCATGGTGTACATTGCTGAATATCTTCATGAGTTTGCAACAAAGATCCATGTAGATCGCATTTGGGATCCCAACTCCATTAACACATTTGAAGGGGAGTATGTAATGGGGAAAGGTAGATTGAGGAAAGTGAGAGGTAATTATAAGATGGTCATGGAGACTAATTGGAATACATTTTACATTGCCTTCAATTGCTTGAAAAGAAACAACAAAGAACTAGTCCAAATGAAATAATCTTCCACACACAAATAGAAAAGTACTGGTATTGTATTACTCTAGAAAATAAGTCTCTCACTACTGAAAAGTATTAAAATCTTAAAAAGTGTTGATGATGAAATATTACAATTTGAATTTCATATATATAAGAAGAAGACCCAACAAAGGTGTCTCTTCAGATTGTCTTTTGGCAAATATTTAAACTAATAATCTTAATTAAACTTATAAAACAATTTAATCTTCTCCTAACATTGACTTAGTCGCTGAGAAATGTTTTTTATACTCCTCCAAGGTATGGGTATCCACATCATGCACTATATTTCAGGCTTCATATTTGAGTTTTATCATCAATTCCATATGTTTGCATGCTCCATCCAGCAACAGCCCTTCTGCTTTGACTATATCCAATGCTTCCTGAAGTATCCTATTGCATTCTTCTTATAATATATATGTAGTTTTCTACTAATCAGAAAAAGATCCTCCTAAAAATGCCCCCCTTCACCATCATAAGTTTTTATCTTTATATCAATATTAATGAAGAGACATGCCTCTTCATAGTGTCATTTGAGAATTAACAATATTATGAGACTAAACAAACAGAATTAAGCCCTACTAAGCCACAAGTAAATTTGAGCAAGATTATCTAAGTATTTTTGGCTTAGGTGTGTTTCAGTATATTCAATAGCATCCCTAATATCCACCTCCATTGAGACCATCTTCTCCAAATGCGAGCAAGCCTCCTTAGATGTTGAATCTTCTTGTTTCACAATTTCTAGGGCTTCTTTCAAGATTCCCTAACACTCCTAGATCCATTTATCTTTTCTTTTCAAATCTTTGTCATTTTTGAGTAGCATAGGTACACCTATCTATGAAGTCTCCATGCATTCTTTTACTTCATCCTAGAGCCTATCATGATATTTCTTATGCTACTTAATAAGATTGTCAGCATCAGAAGTGCTTGCACTGTCAGAGGCTTGTTTTCCATGTATCTCTTGTAACTTATCTCTTACCTTATTATCCAGTCTCTCATGTTTCTAAATGACCTTTTGATTCTCAGAACAAATGTCCCATAATTTATACATCCATTTCATCATATGATCATGCCTATTCTGTAGGACTATAGTTAGTGTATCTATTCTGACTTGTGTCATTTGATTTTTTGAAGGTGATTGGGCTTGTTGTGAGCTCTCTACCTGTGTAATCATTTTGAGAGGAACTGTATCCTTTAAAAAATCATTTTCCTTTTTCAATCTCTCCCAACTCATCTTGTAGGTATCCCTCTCCTTTATCAACAGCTGAATCTAAGCTTTATTTAGCTTTGCTACAATTACTCCACGCTCTATTGTGACAACTGGATCAATTTCTCTAGCTCTTAATGTCATAACATGACTAAAAGCTTTCTCAGTATCAATGATTTCAAGCTTCTTATTCAGGGGATACAGAGCCCATATCATGAGAGAATTCTCATCTGGATTGTATTTTGTTCCTATATACACTTCAGCAACCCCTTCAAAACTAAGCTTGTGTTTTGTGTCATCACTATGCAAAAAAATATCAAAAACAAGTGTTGATTTCAGATCAAGTCCTGGGAATATTATTACGCCAGATTCTCTTAGTAGCTCTCTACCTTTCTTAGGATTCATATCTTCTATCTCCTTTTCAACCTCTATTTTTAAAGCATTCATCAATTGTGCCTGGTTATCTGGTGTAACATCTAGGACTGATTCTCTAATAGCCTTTCCCTTGTGTCTATATAGAAAAGATCTAAACTCAAGAGTATGAATGAATTGGTCATCTGAAATAAAAGATCTGTATGCAACCTGTCTAACATCATCATCCCTTGTTTCTTCAATTTCTAATTCTCTTTTTGGGGGCTGATATGGTTCAATTCTTCATTTTGAAATTGTATCAGGTAGGTCATGGGTTTTAGAGGCTACAGACCCTTCACTATCAAAGGACAAAACTTCAATTTCTTGTGTTTTTCTTCTCCTTTCCCTTACTTCTTGATTATACTTATCAATGGCTATTTCATCCTCTACTTCTTCCAAATTTTTGATCACATTATCATGATAGAATGGTACATGAGCATATCCTCCCATTTTTTGCTTCTTTTTAGCATAATCAATAAATCCCTCCAGGTCAAAATTCTTTCTTTGTATCCCTTTCCCAAGATTAAAATGAGATAATTTATCAAGAATAAGATCATAACCTTCTTTAGCCAACACATTGAAGTCACGAAAACATAAGGTGCTTAGCATAAAGGATTGTTTATCATATGCACTGAGATACATCACATTTGAGTAATCAAGTTGTCTACCTATTTCCAAGTATGCCACCCTATCTAGAACAATTTTTGGCAATAAAAAAGGGGTACCCTCAAACCCATACACTCTGATCATTGTGGAACCACATAAACTATACCAATCCCCCCAATTGTGCTTCACAGCTGTTAAGGGAAAAATGGATCTAAAATGAATAATCAATGTAGTTTATTAATAATACCCAAAACTCAATGAAATAATGAACAATACAAAGAAAACCTCCTTTAATTTGTAGCTTCCATTGATTGCCTATCACAAATGAACTTGTCTATGAATATGGCCCTTAGAAGGTGCATTTCTTGCTATGATTCCAAGATGTTCAAATGGGAATAGCTATGATAATATTTCCATGAAGATGAGAGTCACAACAATGATAGTAGTGTGTAGTAACAAGTTTGATCACAAGCAATGAAGGAATTGGTGCCAAAGACGCATTGTAATTCCTATAGAGTAAGTTTACTTAAAGCTTGGATGAATGAAATGGAAGAACAGGTTCAATTTATAGACTTGAGAAAGAGAAGATCAATGGTATAGAATGGTTGAGGAACGTGTGCGAATAAGAAGAAGACAAGTGTCACCCAAAAGCTATTTTATTTGAGTTAACTACTTTCTTTTCTAAAGATAAGATATGCTTTTCATAAATTAGAAAATTTTTTTCTAATTTAAGAGATATTGATAAAAACAAGGTTGATTGAGTCAGTTAACTCAACTTGAGATTTACTTTTGCATGATTTGAGAGAAATTAAATAATAAATTATTTAATTTTGTGTGCATGAAGAAGAAGACTTATTTTTAGATGATAAGAAAGGAAATTAAATAAATAAATTTATTTAATTATTGTGCATGATTTGGAAGAATAAATAAAATATTTGATTATATTTTATTTTTGGAGATTGAGAGGATTTAAATAAATTTGATTGATTGATTTAAATTTGGAAGAAGAATTGACTTTTTTAAATAATTCAGAATTATTTAATTGTTTGGAAGAATTTAATTAAATAAAGGATTTTATTTAATTTTGACTTTAGAAAAAGTAATTAAATATTTTGATATTTAATTGACTTAGAGGAATGTGAATCAAATAAATAAATTTGTTTATTTATTTATTGATAGAGGAATTAGAATGGAATAAATATTAAGAATATTTATTTAGACCGAGTCGTGCGATTTTTAGGCGTATACAACAACAGGTGGCCCATCAAAATCTTTGGGTCTCAGAAACCTTTTAATTTCCTCAGACAAAGTATAACTACATGGGTAGCCATAACATCTGTATAGGGTTTTCACAAAGAATTCTTCAAAATAAACATAACTGGAATTTCTAAACCTACTCTCCCAAATAGAGGTCCATAACTGTGGAGGCAAAGGCTAACCATTTTTATCAATTTGTGAAATTTTTAGCTTCTCTGGCCATAAATTTAATTCTTCTCCAAAATACAAACCATATGCATGAGAATAGAATAGTGTCTAAAGCTGACTATGGGGGAACTATTTTTTATGGCCTTTAGACCTAAGTCTATTTCCTTAAAAATAAAAGCAGCATAATCAAATGTCCTAGCTTGATGGCACTGGATATTTGCATAGATAACCATGGGCACTATAGACATAAACTCCAAAACTTTATTCCCCAACACCTGTCCTACTAAGTAATATGTGTATCTCAAGTAAGGTTCAAACAAATCTACATGAAATGGTGGTTCGACCCCTTCTTCAAATGGCACCAAACTCCCTTCATTCCATGGCCTATGTAATGGTAGTCTCTAGCCCTTATATGTTGTATCCAATTTGAAATATTCCTTTTCTAGGGCTTCATGCACAATTGGGGTGTTGTCTGTGTCATTTAAATCAAAAACTTCACAGATTGCATTTTTTGGAAACATGAAACAATGGTTTTCCTTGTAGATCGCATATGGCTTTTTGGTCAGGGTCATAATGGTATGCCAGTGGTTTCAAAAGGTTGATATTGACAAAAACATCTGTAACTATCAATCTCCCCAAATTGAGTTGCCAAGGGTTACAGACGGGTTCCATCCTATGTCTCTTGTGATAGTGGAAAATAAATAACTCATATCCTTGAATATGAGTCCATACATTTCCTACATATTTGTATTTATCTTCAAGTTTTTCCACATTTGCTCTTAATTGTGTAGTTCTTCTGGCCTTGGGCCCTTAACCGGGCAACTGGGCTACAAGGTCTTGGTTCAATTTCCTCTCTGGTGTTTTCTCTCCCTTTTCTATGTTAATTTTCTATTTTTTACCCTTGGTTTGGCTCTTCTCAATTGGTTGCCTCTTCTTTGTTTCAGAGGAACCTTCCATTTTTGGTGACTATCAGAACTTGACTATTCCAGAGAGAGTTCAAGGACTTACCCATATATGCTCTGTGCAATCTCCTTGGCTCCTGGTGAACTCCTTCTTCTCTGTTTGCAACCCTTGTATTGATCTCAATTGAATTCAATCTGGTTTATACCTCTTATGTTCAATCAGCCATTAATGGCTTCCACTTGAATTGAATGCAAGGAGTTCATGAATTTCAAAATGTCAGGGTGATGCTCTTTTATTCATATCAGTGAGACTATCTCATTCTTTTACCAACCTTCATATTGCCTTGGCACCATTTTCATTCATATGTATCTAATTGGTTGTCATGGGTACATTGGTGTCTCCCCAAAGTAGTTTTTAACCTTTTATCATTATTTTGAGAAGATATTTCAATTTTCATCCTGACAACATTTGGTCAAGTTGGATTAATATTCACCCTAGCATCAGTGAGTGTTTCTCTGATGGATAGAGATTAGCTTACTGTTATCAGCATGATAATCTTCATTGGCAAGAAAATATGCAGGTCTCCCAATAGGTCATGTCTTCTTGATGGTCTTATTTCCTTCATTCAACTTTACTGGAACATATCAGAGAGAGTCTTACTAAAAAGCCTTTTGTTCCTTATGTTGGGGTGGCTTTTATGATCAGAGAAGCTTAAGGATTTCATTCCAATTGTATGTGTCACGCCAATAGCCTTATCATTATGCATTGGGGAGAGATTGCTTGCCTTCATGCCGATAAGTCGTTGATCGTTGTGACTTAAAGGCTCAGTGTGACTTCAGGACTTCACTCTAATTGTTATACTCATGCCGATGAGAATGTATCGGTGATACATACCAAATGTCTCCCCAAAATTTTTAACATATGAAATCTTGGTTGTTTAGACATTGCTCATCTCTCACCGATTATCATATTTTTTTCCAAAAATATATTTTACCATTCAGTGTGAGTTACATGAGGTCTTGCCGATATGGATGAACTACTATCAGAATTGAGCTATGGTCACAAAGCTAGGTATGTTCATGGGATCTTTTAGATATGGATCTTGTCATGCAAATTTTAGTGGTTGGTCCTAGAAATGAGGTACATTAGTGAATTCTTTAGCAGATGAAAAATGTGAATTTTTTAGTTCCAACAATGACTTTGCATTATATTTCACTGATGCCCACTTCTTCCATTGATGGATTTCCTTTTCTTAGTCTATCAGTGGGATTCTGTATATAGTGTAACACCCGCCTTAAACACCTTAAAGAAACACACACTTATGCTAAAAAAAATAGGACGATTTTTTTTTAAAGATGTTTAAGTAATGATAACATAATCAATTACGACATATTCTCTAAGGGTTCAAGGCTGCATCACTTATCAAATCAACTAACACAATTAAACATACATCAGCAACTGATCCAAAACCATTCTCAATTAAATAACTTATTCCTATTCATTGCAAATCATCAAATAATGGAATCTGCATGATTATATACATAACAAAAATGATTACATATAAGTACATCAAGACATCATTACATTGCCACTTTTAGTCTACATCAAAGTTACATACATAAAGAATGTTCTGTTACACAAATCTGGTACAAGGTTATGCACTTACATCATCATCATTGGAACAAGTACAACTGGAACAAATCCTTTCTCCATAAGATCTTGACAAGAGTAACCAATGGATAAAATAGCTCTTCCACCCGACCATGTGGAACCCTAAGGTCCACCCCCTGAGCTAGGAGTTAACATGAGGTCCCAAACAATGACAGTCAGGTAGACAAAGACTAACATGTACAAAGGATGACCAAACGCCAATACAACACATGGCAATAACAACACAACACATCTTAACTTCCAGAGGTGACACATAACATAACATAAGTGGAGAGACCAAACAAGGAATTCTAGGTTGTAGTAGGGAGAGTGTCATCGCACGGTCCTAACATGGGTTATCCTGACAGCCTCTCACTAGGTGCCGGCCCCATAGGGTGAGACATGCGGAATCGACCTTCCTTTCATGAGGACAAGGAAGTCAATCATGCCGACCAGGCCTTCTCGACCCATCCTTAGTCTAAACAAGCACTACAGGTCATGGGAGAGGAATCCAATAATCTTATTAATGTGACATCTACCCTTAACCCCCTAGTTAATTTTAAGTTATCACTTGATTAATCTACTTCCAACGGGTTATCCTGACTGCCACTTTGGGCGCCGGCCCCACGTTGAAAGCCACTCTCCTTCCTAACACCTAGTAAACCCCAACCACCATACAAGGCATTATAACATTACTCATACATTTTCACTGCAAGGTATAATTCCTCTTGCATTACAACAGAATCAAACACTCATTGTAATCCATTTCCTATAACATTACAACACTTTACTCTTATACAAATTCTAGGTCTCTCCATATAACCATTACAACAAAACGGGTACAAGACAGTCACAACTAAATAAATATCTTATCCGGGGATATTACATCCACATAGAGCATTAACAACTTTCAACAAATATACTCAATTAGAGTCACATGTTATAAAACACCACAACACTTAGAACAACTATCCACATGTTGGTTGCACTTCAAATACGACATACAAAGCCTCTAGGATTTTGACCGCTAGCCATTTAACACAATACGACAAAAAGAATTCTTAAATTCATACAGTTTGGATTTAATTTCCATAGATAAATCACTAAAACTTCTTCCTAATGCAATGTGAATGACTTTGTGATAAATCAACATTAGATAACATCACCTCTTCTAATCAAACAGATTGATTTAAACTAATTGTAACAACATAGTAATACATTACAACTAATTTATCTAGTAATACTGCATTTTGTTTCCAAAAGATAATTTACTAAATAATTTACACCATTTCATTCGTCACTCTTAATATCAATACGATCCTTGTCAACTACCCTTCAAACTTGTCCAATAACTTAACTCTCTCAAGAAATGAAAAGAATAAGAATGCTATGTTGGTACCATATAACTAAACGACAATTATAACGAAGGACAATTGTCAACGGCGAACATTATTGTTTAATTTTGCTCAAGACTCTACCTTCAAACAGTTACCCGATAAGATAGTTTAATACACTTGTATGTCTTCGTTGTAATGATAACTCAAAAATGTTTTAATAAAAATGCTTTAAATCTGTCTAAATAAAAGAACGGAATGGCCATACATATGCCATTACACTTGATAGATGCAATAACTATGTTTATTTCCATGGCATTCCGCTTTTCATGTAGATGCTTTTGCTGTTTCTTTTACCGCTGCTATAGACTATTGTCGTACAATCATAATTCACAGAGGAGGTGATAACTTGTTATTGACTGTTTGACCATTGAAATGGATGACAATGCTTTGACTGATAGCATCAGACTTTAACCAGTTTATTTCTGACAGACATTGACATCACAACACTCTGTAGGTTTCAACAGTTGATCGCTGTATGTGCTCAGTTGAATTCCTTGCTGCACTGATCTTCAGAGGAAGTGCCAACTCTATCAGTAAGATATCCGTTAAGTCTGTGTGGTTATGTGATCCTGTTTGGTAGACCGTTATCCTAATGCAAAAGTGTGATCAACAGGGAGGAACCTCTCAAACATTTCAGTACATAGATTCATTGCAATTTACTAGTAATGAGAATACAAATACGGTGAGTTTCCAATGGCAAACCAAGGTCACTGGTTTTGAGCTAATAAAAGAGGTGGAACTTATAAGGTGCATCTCATGACAGGACAGTGATCTACATACATTGAGATGATTATGAAAAAAGAAATGGATCAGCTCCCAAGGCAGCGTCCTGATTAAACTTGTTTTCTTTAGAAGTGTGCCAGCCAAAAAGGCGATCTACATAAAAATTAACTAAATTTTAGGTCTTAAAGTCTAGCAATACCGGAACCCTAATCTCCTAATACATCATTCCAGCCAAGTGCGCTGTGCAGTTCGAAATCATTGCATAACAAATACACCTAACAACTGAGATAATGAATTCGTTTAGGCCCTGCAAACTCGCTTAACTACTGAGGAGGATAATATTTGCTCAATTTATAGTGATGGTTTATTTGTTGGCAAGTGGGGATCACAATAACCCAACTAAAAAGTGGACTGGTCAAGGAAGCATCGTCTCATAATACTAGTTGAATGACGAAGACCTCCCAACACGGATATGTTAAAAAGGCTTCAGAACTTTCAATCAAAAGCATAATATATGGTAAACAGCAGCAAACTACCTCGATAACCTCCTTCATATTACGCCCTAATATTACAACTTGTGGCGATACATGTTATTTTTCAATCAACCAGTAACTAATACCAAAAGAAACAAAAGAATTAATAGATTCTCAGGCAACATCGTTAACAAGGTCTTTGAACGAATAGACTTCAATCACGGACGATTGAACATATATCCCATGCGTAGCCCTTGGCATAACCCTAACCTTAACATAAGATACTCGTTAAATCTGTGTTGAAATGTATGGATGCATTTTCTGATACAGCAGATGCTTTAGGTTTAAAATATACCCAACGCCTATGCTTTAGATATAAATGGCCTGGAAAAATGATGAAAGATAGAGAATCTTAAAATGACTCCTGGTATAATTAGACTCACAGCCATAAAATTTGCACATGGGACAGAGATGAAGCAGATCTGGGAATAGCTACGGTTTTTTTTTTTTCAATTCAATGGCTCAACTGTTATGAGTTAGTGTGCCGATTTGTTTGCTTGACAGAATAGTTTAGTGGGTGAGAGGATAACGAAATGGCAAAAGACAATTCATGGTTGAAACCATGCAAGAAGTTTAGACTGAGAAATCTTACGGAAATGTCGTCTAACATCTTCAAACCCTACCTATTTTATGCCGGTCTGAGAGCGCATACAGAAGGTATTACTAAAATACATCCTCAATGATAAAAAGTAAACCATAAAAAATGAATGATTGCAGGGATGACAGAATGATTCGGCAAAGCAGTGGAAGGAAGACAATTGACTTACGGAATCCTTGAGTAGAAACGAAGTATTTAAACCCTAAGAGAAGATGCTGTTTAAACATAGAGAGGACAGTCTACAGAACTATTTGGAATCAAATAAACTATAACAACATTTGCAGATTCGAAATGAAGTTCAGAGATAAGGCATTCGACGGAACCTGGTTTCGCAATCAACTCGATGAATCTGCTCCAATCGTTGCAGTTCCAAGCTGCTTCTTTCCTTTCACCTCTGATGCTGACCTTGATGCCCCTACAGCTCTTTTATAACATAGCCTCTCTCCTCTACCAAGGGCTTGGCCCGCGATCCCATGCATAACTCCTTTAATATATATATATATTTTATTTAATTTAATGATCCCCAATTATTATTTATTTTATTTTATTATTATATTTCTTTATACCCGACCCAATATATTGTTATTAATAGAGTAGTACTATTTCGACAATCTATAATTTTGTACTATACTTTAATTTATTTTATTAATCAAGTTGTGAATCACAATTTACAAGCATGATATTTATTTATTTAAATATTTATTATAAATAATATTATATTGAACAATACAAATTTCTTACAACTTTATTTAACAACAACACTTCTCATAAAATAATAATTTATTTATAACAATAATCGACAACTAACGACATTATGCCCATTTAACAACATTTATACTCTTTCATAGAATAATTCTAATTAAAGCACAACATTACCACACATACTTAGACACCCGCAAAACTCATTAGACTCCAAGATACAGTATTACCTGACAGCAAGACATGAGCGAACGACAACCAATAACCACAAGGGTAAACTGACGACGAAGGAACACTGACTAGGGACCTCACGTTAACTCCAACCAACTAATCCATTGGTGAAGGCACGCTCAGACCTAGTAATCAGGTGGAGTCAATGCCTGGTACCTACATCCTGCAGCAATGCACGGTTAACCATAACAAGATATACATATACATCACGTGCAGTCCTATCGTGAATGGAAATCGCAGTGGGGTAGGGTACTCGAGAGCGAGTAATATGACACTGTTCCATTCACGTTTATGAATAACAATCAACTATACTGAACAAGGTATCAGATTACTAATCTACGACATAAAATGATCAACTAACTTCCAATCCCATATAATGAATAACATCAAAGCATCTAAAACATCAGTTCATTTATCAAATTGTAAAGCATAAAATGACATAATCCAACATCAACATCTGTTATCATAACAATTTGGTTCATACTGAAATAGCAAAATAACTAGAAATCCATCATCAAACGATCTAAAATACTGTCATAATGTCCAGTACTATTAAGCAAACATCAGTCTATCAAATGACTAGTTGAGGGGCACTACATCCTCCCCCCTAGGATCAGGCTTACTCCTGGAAGCCTGCGAACAAATATGGATATAGCTCTCGCATACGGGAAGTATCTTCCCAGGTCGCTGAAGTCTCATCATTAGGATCCCATTGGACCCTTACCTGCTCTATGACTCTACCCCTGAGAGTGAGTCGCCTGTGCTCCAAAATGCCTACAAGCTCCAAAGCTAGCTGCCCGTCCTCTACCTGTAAGGCATTCCAATCAAGAACATGTGAAATATCTGGATGATAAGGTCTAAGAACAGAAACATGAAATACACCATGGACGCACGACAAGCTAGGCGGCAAAGCAAGACGGTATGCAACAGGACCGATCCTCTCCAGAACCTCGAATGGCCCTACAAAACGCGGTGCAAGCTTAGAGCCTTTTCTGTAACGGATCGAACTCTTTCGCGGACGCACTCACAAGAACACTCGGTCACCAACTGAAAACTGACGGTCAAGTCTATGAGCATCTGCATACTTCTTCTGTCTATCTTGCGCTGCCACCAGATGCTCTCTAATGCGATCAACCTGCTGCTCCATCTCTTGGAGCATCTGTGGTCCTAAAAGAACTCTATCCTCAAGACGATCCCAACTCAATGGGGTACGACAAGGACGACCATATAGGGCCTGAAAGGGAGACATGCCAATAGAACTATGGTACCCATTATTGTATGCAAACTCCACTAAATATAAATAATCCTCCCAACGGTTTTGTTGATACATAACATACATTCGGAGCATATCCTCAAGGACCTGATTGACCCTCTCAGTTTGCCCATCAGTCTCTGGATGATAAGCTAGACTGAAGTTCAATTGAGTCCCCAATGCATGCTGAAGAGATGTCCAAAGAGCTGAAGTAAAAACTGGATCACGATCAGAGATAATCTTACGAGGAATCCCGTGCAATCGGACTATATCCTCCATGAAAATTTTGGCCACAGATGAGGCATTATATGAAGATCGGATACGAGAAAAGTGTGCTACTTTCGTAAGCCTGTCTACAGTGACCATTATTGCATCATGACGACGAGAGGACATGGGTAAACCAACTATAAAATCTATCGAAATGACGTCCCACTTCCATTCTGGAATAAGATGTGGCTGAAGAAGACCTGCGGGATGCTGATGTTCCGCCTTAACCCTCTGACATTCTAAGCATCTTGAAACAAAATCAGCAATATCCCTCTTCATTCCAGCCCAAAAATATATCTGACGAAGGTCTGCATGCATCTTCTTGACACCTGGATGAGCAGAATAAGGTGCCCGATGAGCCTCAGTCATGATTAGGGTGCGAAGACCCTCTGTAGAAGGCACATTAATGCGACCTAAATGCCGCAAGAGACCATCCGACTCCATAGAATACCCAGCATATCTACCCTCCAAGGCTCTACCAGACTCCACTTCAGCTTTCACTTCCTGATACCATCTATCTACAGGGAGTGCTGCAAGAATCTATCCTCTCAAATCCACTCCAAGAGTGATTAACGAAAGTTCATGTCTTCTCCGATTAAGAGCATCCGCCACCACATTCTCCTTACCTTGGATATATTTTACCTCAAAATCATACTCACATAGAAACTCCATCCACCGCCTCTGTCTTGCATTCAGGTTTGGCTGTGTAAAAATATACTGTAAACTTCGATGATCACTGTGCAGCTCAAACCGATGTCCCAGTAAGAAGTGTCTCCATCTTACCAATGCATGTACTACTGCAGCTAACTCTAGGTCATGTGTAGGATAGTTCAACTCATGATCTTTGAGTTTACGGGACTCGTAAGCTATCACACAACCCTCCTACATTAAAACTACCCCTAAACCTTCCAAAGATGCATCAGTATATACCACAAAATCTCTGGCAGGATCAGGCACTACTAGAATAGGTGCACTAGTTAACCACTCCTTAAGACTCTGAAAGGCTGCTTGACACAGTTCTGACCAAATGAACTTCTTTCCTTTTCTCTGAAGAGAAGTTATAGGGTGAGCTATCTTTGAAAATCCTTCCACAAATCGTCGATAATAGCCTACTAAACCCATGAAACTACGAACCTCTGAAACATTGGTAGGAGCAAGCTAGTCCATGATAGATTGAATCTTTGAAGGATCCACTGCAATACCCTTGTCTGAAATAACATGTCCCAAATATTTTACTTCAGTTTGAAAGAAATCACATTTAGCCAGATTTGCATACAACAGATTTTCTCTTAAACACTGCAGAACCTGACGCAAATGTTCTTCATGCTCCTCCATAGACCTTGAATAAATCAATATATCATCTAAGAAGACAAGAACAAATCTATCCAGATAGGTACGAAACACACCATTCATCAAGCTCATAAATACTGATGGCGCATTTGTCAACCCAAAAGGTACAACAGTGAACTCATAATGCCCATAACGAGTGCGAAATGCTGTCTTGTGGATGTCAGCCTCAAAGATGCGCAACTGATGATATCCAGATTTTAGGTCTATCTTGGAGAACACCTTAGCTCCCTTGATCTGATCAAAGAGATCATCAATTCATGGCAAAGGGTATCTGTTCTTCACAGTCACCTTATTAAGCTGTCGATAGTCGATGCACAAATGCAGAGATCCATCCTTTTTCTTCACAAAAATCATAGGTGCTCCCCATGGAGAGACACTTGGACGAATGAATCCCTTCGCTAATAACTCTTCTAGCTGCAAGCGAAGCTCCTTAAGCTCCTGAGTAGTCATCCGATATGGAGCTCGTGAAATAGGTTCTGCTCCGGGAACAAGATCTATCTTGAAATCAATATCTCTCTTCGGTGGCATACCCAGAATCTTGCTAGGAAAGACATCTTCATACTCCTTGAGAATAGGATGATCATCAAGGGATGTCTCCCTATTTTCCCCAAAATCTGTGTCATTTACTGTTACAGCAAACAACTTGCATCCCTGACGCAAACATCTCTTCAATTGCATAGCAGAAATCATGCGCAAGGAGATGGGTCTCTGAATCCCAACCACTTCTACTTCTTTGCCCGATTCATCAACACACCTTACTAATTTGTGGCGACAGTCTATCACCACTCGATGAGCATCCAACCAATCCATTCCCAACACTATGTCATAGGATCCTAATGGTATAATGCAAAGATCTGCTGTGGTAGATAAAGGTCCTATCCTCAACTCACAACCATACACAAGAGAGTCTACTGATACCCTAGATCCAGAGGCCAATTCCACCTGCCACTTAACATCTTGCTTTGCTGCCGCTAATTTGCAATGCTCCACTATAGAAGGGGAAATGAAAGAATCTGAAGCACCAGAGTCAAAAAGAATAGAAATGGTAATACCTCGCAAGACACCTGTAGCCTCCACAATGGTACCTTGGTGCTCCGCTTAGCGATTATCCACCGCCGCAAACACCCTATGTGACCTGCCTACATCACCAGCAGTGGGCTCTGAAACTGCGGGCCTCTGACCAAATCCTGAAGTATTCGTATGCGGACACTGTCTGGCAATGTGGCCCTGCTGACCGCAAGAGAAGCATCCTGTTCCCCTGCCAAAACCCCCACCACCTACAGGAGCATTAGATTGCTGAAAACTTCCTCTACTTGCAGCAGATTGTGTACTCTGCGCTGGTTGACTGGCACGATCACGTTTAACTCTCTGCCAACTTCGATCCTTTCTGGAATGAAATCTACTACCTTGCTGAAACTGAGAGTTTCTTGATTTCATCTGAGAAAACTATTGTTGTTGCTGTCCACTCTTGGAAGGTACATGCTGACTCCTCAAGTTGCCTGCTGCATGAGACTGACCACCTCAGAAACCTGAACCTACTCAAGATGAGCTACCAATCTGTACACCTGTATGACCCCCTAGGGCCATGGTCAAGTTTCCTTCCACCAGTCGAGCCTTCTCAACTGCTACCTCCATGGTTTTCGGCTCGAACACACAAACTCCTTCGCTGATGCGTGCATTCAGACCTCTAATAAAATGTTGAACTAACATGGCCTCGTTGTTTCCAATACCTGCATACTACTTGAGTTCATAACACTTGCGCTCATACTGTTCCACTGTCATAGCCATCTGTCTCAACCCATGGAACTCGTCCGCTCGTCGTTGCCTCCAGTGATCAGATAAAAATCAAGCTCTGAACCTTTCCAGAAATAGTTCCCATGAAATTGTTGCAATATCTAGATGCAACTTTTGTTCCTCAAGACACCACCATGTAGAGGTGAATCCTCTTAGATGCATGATGGTGCATCTTTCCTTAGTGTTGCTACCATATGGATGCATAGCAAAGCACCTCGCCAAATCAATTAGCCATGTTTCTGCTTCCAAACCGTTACCGGAGCCATCGAATGTAGGAGGACGGGCTCTCATCAAGTCTCTCATGTGGCCCGCAAGAATGGCTTCTTGTTCAGCTGTGATTTCTCTCCTTCTAGGAGATCGTTCTCTTTCTCTCTCTTCTAGTTGTTCCACCTCCTGCCTAGGACCAAGACGAGCAAGCACCTCCTCTAGGAGCTGGCGTAGTTGAGCACCCTCGGGCTGATCCTGATTCTCTTGATTCTCACTGCCACGTTCTTGTGTACTTCCATGAGGGGAACTAGGAGGAGGGCTGATTTCAACACCTCTCCCACGACCCCTACCTCGTCCACGTCCTCGGCCTCGTACCCTAGGCATCTTCCTGGACAACACATCCAAGAACCACTTCAATTTGTTAGACAAGGACTATGAATGGATATGTTCTTCAGAGTTTAAGCAACTAGCATAGCTCAATGGGCTAATTATAAAACCAGAGTACCCAGTGTTAGTAACCTGGCTCTGATACCAGATGTAACGCCCGCCTTGAACACCTTAAAGAAACACACACTTATGCTAAAAAAAATAGGACAATTTTTTTTTAAAGATGTTTAAGTAACGATAACATAATCAATTATGACATATTCTCTAAGGGTTCAAGGCTGCATCACTTATCAAATCAACTAACACAATTAAACATACATCAGCAACTGATCCAAAACCATTCTCAATTAAATAACTTATTCCTATTCATTGCAAATCATCAAATAACGGAATCTGCATGATTATATACATAACTAAAATGCTTACATATAAGTACATCAAGACATCATTACATTGCCACTTTTAGTCTACATCAAAGTTACATACATAAAGAATGTTCTGTTACACAAATCTGGTACAAGGTTATACACTTACATCATCATCATTGGAACAAGTACAACTGGAACAAATCCTTTCTCCATAAGATCTTGACAAGAGTAACCAATGGATAAAATAGCTCTTCCACCCGACCATGTGCAACCCTAAGGTCCACCCCCCGAGCTAGGAGTTAACATGAGGTCCCAAACAATGACAGTCAGGTAGACAAAGACTAACATGTACAAAGGATGACCAAACACCAATACAACACATGGCAATAACAACACAACAGATCTTAACTTCCAGAGGTGACACATAACATAACATAAGTGGAGAGACCAAACAAGGAATGCTAGGTTGTAGTAGGGAGAGTGTCATCACACGGTCCTAACATGGGTTATCCTGACAGCCTCTCACTAGGCGCCGGCCCCCATCTATGGTTATCCTAACAGCCTCTCACTAGGCGCCGGCCCCATAGGGTGACACATGCGGAATCGACCTTCCTTTCATGAGGACAAGGAAGTCAATCATGCCAACCAGGCCTTCTCTACCCATCCTTAGTTTAAACAAGCACTACAGGTCATGGGAGAGGAATCCAATAATCTTATTAATGTGAAATCTACCCTTAACCCCCTAGTTAATTTTAAGTTATCACTTGATTAATCTACTTCCAACGGGTTATCCTGACTGCCACTTTGGGCACCAGCCCCACGTTGAAAGCCACTCTCCTTCCTAACACCTAGTAAACCCCAACCACCATACAAGGCATTATAACATTACTCATACATTTTCACTGCAAGGTATAATTCCTCTTGCATTACAACAGAATCAAACACTCGTTGTAATCCATTTCCTATAACATTACAACACTTTACTCTTATACAGATTCCAGGTCTCTCCATATAACCATTACGACAAAACGGGTACAAGACAGTCACAACTAAATAAATATCTTATCCGGGGATATTACATCCACATAGAGCATTAACAACTTTCAACAAATATACTCAATTAGAGTCACATGTTATAAAACACCACAACACATAGAACAACTATCCACATGTTGGTTGCACTTAAAATACGACATACAAAGCCTTTGGGATTTTGACCGCTAGCCATTTAACACAATACGACAACAAGAATTCTTAAATTCATACAGTTTGGATTTAATTTCCATAGATAAATCACTAAAACTTCTTCCTAATGCAATGTGAATGACTTTGTGATAAATCAACATTAGATAACATCACCTCTTCTAATCAAACAGATTGATTTAAACTAATTGTAACAACATAGTAATACATTACAACTAATTTATCTAGTAATACTGCATTTTATTTCCAAAAGATAATTTAATAAATAATTTACACCATTTCATTCGTCACTCTTAATATCAATATGATCCTTGTCAACTACCCTTCAAACTTGTCCAATAACTTAACTCTCTCAAGAAATGAAAATAATAAGAACGCTACGTTGGTACCATATAACTAAATGACAATTATAACGAAGGACAATCATCAACGGTGAACATTATTGTTTAATTTTCCTCAAGACTCTACCTTCAAACAGTTACCCGATAAGATAGTTTAATACACTTGTATGTCTTCGTTGTAATGATAACTCAAAAATGTTTTAATCAAAATGCTTTAAATCTGTCTAAATAAAAGATCGGAATGGCCATACATATGCCATTACACTTGATAGATGCAATAACTATGTTTATTTCCATGGCGTTCCACTTTTCATGTAGATGCTTTTGCTGTTTCTTTTACCACTGCTATAGACTATTGTCTTACAATCATAATTCGCAGAGGAGGTGATAACTTGTTATTGACTGTTTGACCATTGAAATGGATGACAATGCTTCGACTGATAGCATCAGACTTTAACCAGTTTATTTCTGACAGACATTGACATCACAACACTCTGTAGGTTTCAATAGTTGATCACTGTATGTGCTTAGTTGAATTCCTTGCTGCACTGATCTTCAGAGGAAGTGCCAACTCTATCAGTAAGATATCCGTTAAGTCTGTGTGGTTATGTGATCCTATTTGGTAGACCGTTATCCTAATGCAAAAGTGTGATCAACAGGGAGGAACCTCTCAGACATTTTAGTACATAGATTCATTGCAATTTACCAGTAATGAGAATACAAATACGGTGAGTTTCCAATGGCAAACCAAGGTCACTGGTTTTGAGCTAATAAAAGAGGTGGAACTTATAAGATGCATCTCATGACAGGACAACGATCTACATACATTGAGATGATTACGAAAAAATAAATGGATCAGCTCCCAAGGCAGCGTCCTGATTAAACTTGTTTTCTTTAGAAGTGCGCAGCCAAAAAGGCGATCTACATAAAAATTAACTAAATTTTAGGTCTTAAAGTCTAGCAATACCGAAACCCTAATCTCCTAATACATCATTCCAGCAAAGTGCGCTGTGCAGTTCGAAATCATTGCATAACAAATACACCTAACAACTGAGATAATGAATTCGTTTAGGCCCTGCAAATTTGCTTAACTACTGAGGAGGATAATATTTGCTCAATTTATAGTGATGGTTTATTTGTTGGCAAGTAGGGATCACAATAACCCAACTAAAAAGTGGACTGGTCAAGGAAGCATCGTCTCATAATACTAGTTGAATGACGAAGACCTCCCAACACGTATATGTTAAAAAGGCTTCAGAACTTTCAATCAAAAGCATAATATATGGTAAATGGCAGCGAACTACCTCGATAACCTCCTTCATATTATGCCCTAATATTACAACTTGTGGCGATACATGTTATTTTTCAATCAACCAGTAACTAATACCAAAAGAAACAAAAGAATTAATAGATTCTCAGGCAACATCGTTAATGAGGTCTTTGAACAAATAGACTTCAATCACGGATGATTGAACATATATCCCATGCGTAGCCCTTGGCATAACCCTAACCTTAACATAAGATACTCGTTAAATCTGTGTTGAAATGTATGGATGCATTTTCTGATACAGCAGATGCTTTAGGTTTAAAATATACCCAACGCCTATGCTTTAGATATAAATGGCCTGGAAAAATGATGAAAGATAGAGAATCTTAAAACAACTCCTGGTATAATTAGACTCACAGCCATAAAATTTGCACATGGGACAGAGATGAAGCAGATCTAGGAATAGCTACGGTTTTTTTTTTTCAATTCAATGGCTCAACTGTTATGAGTTACAGTGTCGATTTGTTTGCTTGACAGAATAGTTTAGTGGGTGAGAGGATAACGAAATGGCAAAAGACAATTCATGGTTGAAACCACGCAAGAAGTTTAGACTGAGAAATCTTACGGAAATGTCGTCTAACATCTTCAAACCCTACCTATTTTACGCCGGTCTGAGAGCGCATACAGAAGGTATTACTGAAATACATCCTCAATGATAAAAAGTAAACCATCAAAAATGAATGATTGCAGGGATGACAGAATGATTCGGCAAAGCAGTGGAAGGAAGACAATTGACTTACGGAATCCTTGAGCAGAAACGAAGTATTTAAACCCTAAGAGAAGATGCTGTTTAAACACAGAGAGGACAATCTACAGAACTATTTGGAATCAAATAAACTATAACAACATTTGTAGATTCGAAATGAAGTTCAGAGATAAGGCATTCGACGGAACCTGGTTTCACAATCAACTCGACGAATCTGCTCCAATCGTTGCAGTTCCAAGCTGCTTCTTTCCTTTCACCTCTGATGCCGACCTTGATGCCCCTACAACTCTTTTATAACATAGCCTCTCTCCTCTACCAAGGGCTTGGCCCGCGATCCCATGCATAACTCCTTTAATATATATATATATATATTTTATTTAATTTAATGATCCCCAATTATTATTTATTTTATTTTATTATTATATTTCTTTATAGCCGACCCAATATATTGTTATTAATAGAGTAGTACTATTTCGACAATCTATAATTTTGTACTATACTTTAATTTATTTTATTAATCAACTTGTGAATCACAATTTACAAGCATGATATTTATTTATTTAAATATTTATTATAAATAATATTATATTGAACAATACAAACTTCTTACAACTTTATTTAACAAGAACACTTCTCATAAAATAATAATTTATTTATAACAATAATCGACAACTGCCCATTTAACAACATTTATACTCTTTCGTAGAATAATTCTAATTAAAGCACAACATTACCACACATACTTAGACACCCGCATAACTCATTAGACTCCAAGATACAGTATTACCTAACAGCAAGACATGAGCGAACGACAACCAATAACCACAAGGGTAAACTGACGACAAAGGAACACTGACTAGGGACCTCACGTTAACTCCAACCAACTAATCCATTGGTGAAGGCATGCTCAGACCTGGTAATCAGGTGGAGTCGATGCCTGGTACCTGCATCCTGCAGCAATGCACGGTTAAGCATAACAAGATATACATATACATCACGTGCAGTCCTATCGTGAATGGAAATCGCAGTGGGGTAGGGTACTCGAGAGTGAGTAATACGACACTGTTCCATTCACGTTTATGAATAACAATCAACTATACTAAACAAGGTATCAGATTACTAATCTACGACATAAAATGATCAACTAACTTCCAATCCCATATAATGAATAACATCAAAGCATCTAAAACATCAGTTCATTTATCAAATTGTAAAGCATAAAATGACATAATCCAACATCAACATCTGTTATCATAACAATTTGGATCATACTGAAATAGAAAAATAACTAGAAATCCATCATCAAACGATCTAAAATACTGTCATAATGTCCAATACTATTAAGCAAACATCAGTCTATCAAATGACTAGTTGAGGGGCACTACATATAGTTACTCTGATATACCCTAACTCAACTGATACTTATCATATTGGTAATGCTTTCAGTTATCTCGAGCCATCGGTGAAACTTTATCCTTGGTTCCACCGATCCTTATATGTTTTAGCGATGCTTATTGTCCTTGTAGGCTGTTATCGGCATATCGGGGGAACTTATATATAAGATCTACCAAAGTTAACATGTTCTAGCTAACTTGAGTTCATCAACTCATCGGTGAGGGTGTGACATCTATTCCATCGAAGTCTTTATGTTGTGGCAATACAATCTACTTTTACCAATTTTGTCAGGCTATCAGCGGGACCATGATGTGGTTTCCATTGATATTTACATGTTATTTTGATAAGTTCACTGTGTTTAATTTCATCGATCTATCAGTGGGATGACTCAAAAGTTACTCCGATAGGTCATTGTCATACCAATATAATACTATCTTGTCTCTATCGGACCATTGGTGTAGCATAATGAAAGGTTCCAACGATGGGGCTATTCTAGGCCAATATACCCTTAGCTTATAAGATTTCAAATCTTGTGTAAGTTGTTTGCTTCTTGAGTCTAAATCCTTGCTGCTTTTTGGGTTGGTATGAAGGGTTCAAAGTCTTGCTAAAGTGGATGTAATGGTATTTTGGTCAGTTGTAACTAGGGTGATGGTACTAATGGTTATGGGTGGCTATGCTATGGATCTTGTCACACATTTGATGGCTCTTGTAAAACCAAATTTTGTAATTTAGGGTATAATTACCTTCATGAAATTTTCTATAACCTCTTCTACTTCTTTGTCTTCTTTGTTCTTAAACACATCTTCCCCCGGTATAGGAACATGGGTGTATCCACTAAGGTTTTGCTTTTTCTTACAAGAGTGTATGTACCCTTCAGGGTCATAATTCATTCTTTGTGCATACTCCTTTAATTTGAATTCATCCAACAACGAAAGATAATAAGATCATCGGTAGTGGGATGTTAGGTTTTTAGGTACATCAATTATAAATTAAGGTCTATATCATGGTAATTAACTAATTATACGTCATTTGTGAATTTTAAGTTTTTTTATACATTTGGTCGAGAGTGGGATGCACTACATTTGTATGTCACAAACAATCTTGATTGGATGACAGTATGGATTGAACGATGTCAACAATCCAGTCACGCATTAACATGGGAAGGTGTAACTTTATTGGTTAAAGCAGCTCATCGTAATGGAGATTCCAATGTTACACCAGGGAAATTGATTTAGCATATGGTTTAAGAGATAAACAAGTATGTATAAATATATTAATCACCCATATTATTTAATTATTTTCAAGTATATTGATGTATATATATGTTGAGTTTTTTTTTCTTTGCATACATTCAGCCAAGAATAAATATGTTTATCAACTGACGATGTAATAATTTTTACATGTTTGACATATAACAGGTGAAACACCACAAGGCTATTTGGTGCAACGGTCGTAAATTTTGAATAAAAATGATGGATGACACGAAGAAAACTTGTGATTCTGGGATAACTACAGTCTTTCAAGTGATTAATGTTTCATCTAGAAGTGACATACATCCAGAAGTCTCAAAAAATTGATACTATGGGATTTTGAATGATATACTTGAGTGTGACTTTAATTCCTTCAAATTAGTTATGTTCGTCGTCCAATGGTACATGCTATGATTGAATGAAAATGATCCTGAGAGAACTGTTATTGAACATGATAATGGATTTACCATGGTTAATACAAGGTCGATCGAGTGAGTTGGAAATGATCCCTATGTTCTTCCAAGCCAATGTGAGCGGGTATTTTACTCAGAGGTTCCAAGTAAACTAGGTTGGTCATTTGTTGTTAGACATGATCCAAGAGGAAGGCCAGTAAAGTATAACGTGGTGGAAGAAGAAGATACTGAAAAACTAGAAGATGATGTAGATGATGATCAGGATCAACAATTAGTTGATGATGTGCCTAACGAAGATGTCGAAGAAGAGGAACTAGATCATGATGATGTAGGAGTTGATGTTCATGAAGATGATATCTGTGTGGATGATGATATCTGGATTGGATGATACAAACAAAGAGTTGGATGGAGAAGAAGATCAATGACATTGAAATGTATGAGTTATGCGATTATATTATCTATTTGATATTAATTTCTTGATAGAATTATATTTGACTTATATGGTTACATAATTAATTCATGATGTTTTTAATTTTTATGCCATTACATAATTAATTCATGATGTTACAACTATTGTAGCTCTCCTAGAAATTTCCATATGATAAAATCCTAATTACTCTATGACTATTTATGATTAGATATTATTTGATCATATCTTTGGTTATTTTATTCCCAAAAAATTAGCGTTTCCTCACGTTGACCCTGCATAGTGACATGTGAATGGGGCTAACGTTGATTTTTTTTCAATTTGTGCTTGTATGTAGCAAAACTTGACATGGTTAGCCTAGACGCATGCGTTGATGATATGGGAGGGTTTCAAGACTCAAACATGAGGTCATTCTATATAAAGGCATCTCGTCCTTCCTAGGATAGAAGAAAACTCGTTATGCACAAGGATAAGAATCAAAGAGACTGAAATAATCGATTCACTAGATATGGTCCCCATTACTGTAATAGACCAATGGAAAAAAATAAGTCATAACAAGAATAGGACCAAAAAAAACTAGGAAAAGAAACGTTGTAGGCTACATTAATAAGACATTGATTGCAAGCATTTCTTCCATGATGTTTAAAGGACAAAATATTAGATAGCTCAATCTTTAGTCAAGTAGTATTTCAATCATTGATTCTTAGACATCCATCATGATTAAACATCACATATCATAAGCCTTTTTAACAATCACTAGGACTGTAGATAATATTCAATCATGTCATAGGAAATAAATCATCAAAAATTATAAAGAGAAAACCAACTATATAAGCTCAGCAAGCCACCATAGAAAAATTATATTTTGTAGAAAATAAAATAAACTATATGTTGACATAGAATATATATAAACTATATATTTTAAATTTTGGCATCGCATGTACAGGAGCACAACATAGCATACTGCACCGAGACCCTAACTGGAGAGTTGTACCTAGAACCACTACATCTAGCCCCTGAGTGGAGAGTTGCGAGACTTCACTAGACAAGTGCTGCAAGGCCATTGAGTCAAGGAGGAATACTTGGAACCATTTGGCAGGAGGAAAGCTAGAGCGAGAGGTGAGGGCACTCAGAAAGGGAAAATTGACCAAGGGACAATGACTATAAATGATTTTTCCCCCACATTTAGAAATCTTGTTGTGAGTATAGTGATTTAGATGCTATTTGTTCCCATCGAGGTGTTGCATGCTATATTTTGGTCAGTTCGAGCCAATGTCCCATTGACAAACCCAAGTACTACCTAGTACTAGTGTCTGGTTAGTTTGAACAACCAAGCTTTGAGATGTTCAATCAGTTGGGTGGCCATTTTTGGCCTGTGAACTGTAGTTTTTGTATCTGTCTTAGCATATTTTTTCTACTATAAGATTGAAAGGAATTCCCATCACATAACAACACACAAAGTTCACTAGGGTTTAAATTTCTAAACTTCGATGAAATAAATTTACATATTGAGGTCCATAAATGATCAAAGGGACTGAAAACAATACATGGTCCATGAGTGCAATAAAAAGTGCCTAGTGCCTATCCATGAGAGAACGTATAGAAGTATATGATGTAGAGCCAAAGGAAGGAGACAAACTCACACAATCTCATTTGATAAGTCACAAACAATCTTGAACTTTCATTCTTTTAACACACTTATTCAACTATATTTCCCTTCACAAAACTCAACACAAACACTCAACTTTTGCTTTAGAGTTCCAAACCATTACTAGACCTTCAAACACCTTAGTCAACTTCATCTTGATCAAAACAAACAATTACCCAGTCTGCCCTTTCATTTTACCATCAACTCTCTTTATGACTATCCTAAACTTCACAATTCCAACTCAACATAAAGTAATCTAACCCAAAATAGTATTTAGGCTAATATAGACCCCACAATTTCCATTCCATTTCACTTCAAACAAATGTAAACCATCTCTCATCCATTATTCTTGACAATTTAACAAAATCATATACTGTACTTTCATTTTAGTCTCCAAAACAAGGCTATTATTAGACAGATCAGTCAAAGCAATGGACTTTTTAACTTCATGCTTACACCAAACCTTATATCAAATGAGATCAAATTATACCTTTGTAATCTCTTAACCAAAACAACGAAGAACTCACACTTAATCATCAAAAGGCCTTAAAGTTCTTACTATCACTGGTTCTTTCATACCCTGTTTGCAACGCTTGTAGGTCTGCCAGCCTATTTGTCAGGGCTTCATTCACAATCTAAGCACTATTACACAAGTCTATCCACACTTTTCAATTCCCTCCTTGCAGATCTAAAACATATTAAAAATGGGTATCAAAACTTTTACAACACAAGCTTCAAATATTATTGTCTCAGACAGATTTAGGCCTAATTAGGCCAGATTTGCACAAGGGTTTGTTGCTTTACCAACTTCTGACCAAAGTGCACTCGTCCAATGCTTGGGACATGTTTAGTTTGACTGGTATATGCTCTTCAAAGCATCAAAGTCTATTTACAAAGTATTTTCACAAAACCCTAAGGGCTTAACCTTCATAATTGCTCTGTTCACATACTGTACACATAGTTTTTCAGTCAAGAAACTTCATTCCCTCGCATCTTATCTTTATGATTTTGCCCTAAATCCACTAAAACATGAAAGAACATTCATAGTAGGATAATCTCACAAGAAACTAGAAGATTCCACCAATTAATAAAGGAGAAACATAATTATTTCTATCTCTTCTTACCCTAACTGAGGGTTTTAGCAGTCTGAAGTAAATCCACAATAACTCACACAAATCTTAACTAAAATGCATGAACTTTGATGTAACAGGAAGGTGATTGAGATTATTACCATATCCAACCATTCTACCATGCCTTCAAGGTCGTACAATTCCATACAATGCCTAGAAATGCTTCAAAACACAAGGTTGGTGACCCGACAAACCATTCCCATGCCTACAAACTATTGTTACCTCCACATGCATTGGACTAGTAGTGACAACCTTGGTTTTTAATCCTTCAACCCCATACCTTGGGATCACATAACCATGAAAGAACTTCATCCAAAATCATTATGAGTGCAGGTACCACCAAATAGGTATTTGTCAGATCTATCTTCCTCGAGCGAGGGAAATTCAGGAAGAGAAGAGGAAAGCGAGACATGTAGCAGGTCTAAAAGAGGGAAATCAACTAGAGGTCAAAAGATTAGAAGAAAATTCTGTAAACGCATAGAATTTTTTATTGTTGAAGGGGGGTCATGTTCTTATGATGATGAGAGCATAAGTGACATCGAGGTGTCCTTGAGGTACAAACATCTACAGAAACAATGGGTACCCAAGGAACTTCCTCCAATAAAGACTAATTTTTGTGTCAATGACAGGATATATCGCATAGTACCATCGTCATTACATGGTTTGGGCCCATTTTGCATGGACGACATAAAGGTATGTTATGATAAAGTTACTGAATTGATGGAGTATGTCAGACCCTGTTACAATTACAAAGATTGGATACAACTGGTTTGATATACATGAAGTATGCATAGGTATGCACTGTCAACAAATTATATACAACTAAAAGATAAAGATCAAAATAAAGGAGTGGCTATATACATTGACGGAACGCCAAAAACATCAGGAAATATTGTAAGGTTTATAAACAGTACATGACCTAGGTCAACAAATAAGCAACCCAATTAAATATTCGAAGCATGAGGGAAACTGTGTATTCATATGTGCAATAAAATCAATAACTGCAGGGGAAGAGCTGCTAATGAATTATAATTTGAATCACATAGATACAAACACAGTTACTAAGGGGGTGGTATGTACTATATACCATTTTACCCAACCTCTAATTAATGACTCTAATATACCATTTTATTATTATTTTTTTCGTAAGTCTATTGGTTTCATTTCGGTAATATTTTTTTATATTTAATTTTTGTCATAGCGGGACATTGCTTGTAGGGGGAAGGCTCTGACCTAGAGCACAAATCGTGATGCATCTTTAGGTGCTTCTACCTGACAGGTTTTCCTCATTGTAATTGTACAAATTAGATATGAGCAAAATGTTTTATTATTATGTTTTTTTCATAAGTTTATTGGGTTAATTTCGATAATGTTTTTAATATTCTTGTCACAATCAGATGATCGGGGAAAGGCACCAGCAATAGAGGAGAGCATCCATAGGAAGGTGCAGTCACTATTATGCGATGATGACATCGCATATTCCGCAAACCCTTTAGATATGATAAGGAATACCTAAAAAAAATGTAATGAAGAAATCCTTCAGTTATTATTCATAGTGCCTCAAACAGGTGAGATAAGAGAAAAAGGGTTAAAATATTGACCAAGAAAGCATGGAACTTGCAAGTAAGCTGTCATGAGATCTTTAATTATAACATAAGTTCATTCATGGTTTTATATTTTGTACTCTTTTATGTCATGATCTAAAATATGTGTTGTTTTTACAAGATTTTTTGCATCCTCATGATGCTGCTGGCCATGATCAGGGTACTGCAGGTGCTTCCTGGGGAGTAGAGGTTGGTACAAATGTCGATCCTAATCTTCCTGCGCATACATTACATCATCTGACCCCATCATCTGTGCCTATATTGTCAATTGAAATGTTGGCAACACATAGCATGCAGGCATCGGGTAGTGCACCCTCTGGTAGCAAACACATGCCAGAACATGCATTAGGACATGTACCTGGGGATGTAGAGGCCACTAGTACTGGTGATGTTTTAGCAGCATTTCTTGAATCTTCCCATATTACTAGTATGGGAACATTGCTGGTCACATTTGTGGTGACCGAGGATTTTGTTCCCATAAAGATAGAGAAGGTCCTAGGTACTTTAAAATGTTGTAATTATTATTATATATAATCTAATTGAAATTTACTTATTGATTACTCTTTTTAGACTAATGATCCCATGATCATTTTGCAGGAAATGATGTTTTTTATAAACATCTAAATGATATTATTATTGGTGTATAAAATTGCACAGGTTCTAACACCAACATGGGAAGTTTCAAGAATGTGGAACTTGCTACTTGAAACAGCCTCCAGATTTTAAAGAAGTTGGCTCTTCTTTATTTTAAATGGGTTTTGAGCAAAGGGCAAGAAATTAACAGGATTACAGATACAATTAAGTAAATCTAGCTATGGCAATGTGCTTAAGTAAAGTATTCCTTTCAAATTAAGCACAATGAAACTATTCTCAAGATTCAGTTATATTAAAGAGCAGATACTGTATGATTAACATAAATAGATGGAATGAATATAATCAAAGGCTCACAATTAGACACTTTGCAATGACACAGATAATATCAACCAAGGCATAGAATAGAGTTCTTCTCATTAATTTTCTAGCAACATAAAAGGCACAGATACATGCACAGGTACATTAATTTTCTTATCGAGAACAACAAAATAAAGGAAAAATGACATCAACTGGCCACAGCAAAGTCTATGACTTCTTCTTTTTTATTCTAACTACAAACTTATCAAAAATATCACTCTCTTTGTGTCTCTATGTGTCGATCTATTACAAACACTACATATTTATAACCAAAGATCTTACTCTAGATTGTCTGCAACAACCGAATCCCCAACGGCCCAACAGAACTGAAGATAACTGGAAATTCTTGAATGGTTATGATCCTTTGAATCTACAACAGTCTTCCCTTTCCTGCAAGCTCATTGGCTAGGGCAAAATATATGTGACACAGCTCCTTTGCTGAGACACAGACACATGGCGAGACTCGCACACTTGAAACTTGAAACATACTGTGACAGATGCCACCTGCCCTCAATAGTTTTTGGCACGCCCGGTGGGACCTGATTCAAAGACTTGAGTCTTTGTTTTTAGAGAATTTTTGTAGTGCATTTTGTGGTTTTGATGGAAAATCAAAGAAATATCTGCTCATAGGAGCATGAATCTTCCATCTGGTGACTCTATTGGTGGATCTTTCTTGAATCTTTGCCCCTGCAGATCATGGCAGCCCCTGGTATATGTGTGCATCTAAATATTCAAAGAGATCCACCCTTTGTGAGTTGGGATTCAAGTCCTCTTGTTCTTCAGTAGTAGGGTCAGGTTCCTGACACAGCATGGAAGGCACTGCCTCACTTTCTTGGAGATGGTTGTGTTTGCCCTATAGATCACATTCAAGATGTAGCCAATCTATGCTCCATTCATAACGTCAAAACTAAGAATCATGCCTTCTTTTTGCTTGCATCTTCCCTTAAAGGCAAAGCAAAAGAATGGTACAGAAGCTTGCAGCCTAGTTCAATCACTAGATGGGATCAGCTTGGTGGGCTCATCTACAATCAATTCAGAGATAGGACAGGTGTCAGCACTCTCACTTAGAGTCTCATCACCATCAAGAGGCATCCTATGGAGCCCATACATGATTTCAATTTAAGATTTGATAAGGTATGGAAAAAAATTTCTATAGACATGAGCCCCCTCCAGTCTTTGCTTTCTTGTATTATTTAAAGGCTTTAGACCCTGAGATCTCTATCATGATACAATCCCTAGGAGGTGAAACTCTTCCTCAATGATATGATCTTGCCATTAAGGTTGAAAGTAGCCTCATATTGTCTGGTAAACTACATCCTCTGCCCATAAAACAATTGATGCCTCATGCAAATAGCCTATCTCACACCCTTTCTTGTAGCCAGATGCATACAAATTTTAGTCCACCCACCCTCCTTGCTGATTTGACAAATCATGAGGAGATGAGTGTTGTCAAAGAACTGAATGAGTTAAAATATCAAGCCATGTACCATGTTGATCCAATTTTTACACCCCTAGGTATGTATGAGCAACAAACTGGATATAGCCAGAAAAGACCCAATAATTTTCAAAATCACGCATCAAAAGGTTCTGAAGTTGCAAATCAGCCCAATGAAGCCATAGACTAGGTTCTTTGTCATTTTGATATCAAGGATGAATTAGGTTTCAAAGATCAGATTACAAGAATAGAGGTGGTCCCTATCTATTCAGTGTGTCTTTCTGATATTGAGCATCATACACATGTGGCAACATTTAATTTAGAAGATACTTATGAGGTGAGGTTTCTAGAAGCTAAAAGGTACTACAAGAAGGGATTAGAAGCTGAAAAGTACCGGGTCCATGGTGATGCTGCCTCTGTATTCCATTTTGAAGAGGTTGTAAATGACATTATACCAGAATCTTCAAAGGATGAGTGTCTTTATTACTGTAATGAAGTTTCACACTTGTAGGAAGAAGGCACAGAGATTCATGCGCAACATTTGGGGCACGATGAGGATTTGTTCTCACTTTTGCAACAAGGCTATCAACTACTAAATGAGGAAGATCTTGCAATTGAGAAAGTGCAAGGTTCATTTGTAATGCTTGTAGCAAATCATGGAGAAAATGTTAAAATAGAGGAAGATTCAAGAGCTAATTTGTTTACTATTTTTGTAAATGGTTATTGTCTTCTCTTGATGAATTTTCACCTCTACAAGATGATGAGATTTGGAGAGACATTTGCCATAATACATAATCACATATGATGTCACAAATAGAGTTAGATTCTACACATTTTCTTCTTGCATGAAGGGATCACAATCAGATTCAAGACTGTTTTAGGCAGTTCTGTCACTTGTCAGCTAGATCTTGATGCTATCATGGATCATCATTCAGATGAAGAGTCAAAAAAAGAGGTCACTAATAAGTTTCTGGCAGAATTTTTTAGATGCAAATAGAGGAAAGAATTTTAGTGTTTTATTTTCCCTCCCTGCCCTCCACTGATGCGAGAACAACATGTTGATCAATATGACTGGTGTTTTGAAGCACAGAAAGACTCTCCTAAGTGTAGAGAACTAAAAAGGTACAAAATATTGTTATATTTATTCATACATTTTGTTTGGTTCATTTTTAGTGCTATATGGATCAACTGGAGCAATATTGTCAGGCATGGCAGTTACTTTGTTGTCCCGGTGAATGGGCATATTCCCCTATGTTTAAATTTGTCAGTAATTTAGTATTGGTTTCAAAATAAGCTACAATAGCATTAGTCTCAGTAGCATTAGGTTTTCATATTCAGTTAGTTTTCTTTCAATAAGTCCCAGCTACAGTGTATGACGATCTGGTCAGTCTCAGTGGTTCAGCCTATCTCAAGTATCTTAGATTTATTGATCAGTATGCAGTAATTAGTTAGTTTTGGTTGCAGAGTGTTTTTCAATCATGCATCTTTAGGTTTAGATGTATCTACAATTTTCATGATTTTTTTTCAAACATTTGACTCTATGCCTAATGGATAAGGCACTAATTTGTGAAACCAGAGATACTAGAATTCAAAGTGAGCAGGTTCACTTGCCTAGCAAGTTGCCAGGAACTGTTGTGTGAATTTTTGCACACTATTTTGAAACTTTAATACATATCAGATGAGAAATGATTCTAGTCCTTTTATGAGAAATGATTCTAGTCCTTTTCAAGATATTCAAATTTATGTTCTCCTCCAAGGGATGGTCCTATAAAGATTTGAGACATCCTCGACCATAATCAAGCATAAAGTCAGTTTAAGAATGTTTATGTGAAAGAGATGAAATGAAGAATGTGTGTAGTTTGGCTCTTGCATATGCTGACATTATATTCAGACAGCGTCTCCATTCCATCATTAGTATCAATGTCATAGCCAAGTGCACATAGTTATGAAGAATGGCCCGTTACTGTTGAAATTATAGACACAAGAGCAAGTATTAATGGCACTGCCCCACCACAACGAGACCGTGCCAAAGGAAAGTGTAAGCTATGAAAACTAAGGCTTATCACAGGCTATAGATAGTATGAGCTAATCAAAAGGCAAAGATAGGTCTCATTGCAGCTTCAAAAGGACTAAACGAAGGTTGTAAAATTGTGGGGGATTGTCAAGTCACTGTCCATTTATGATGTACAGAGCAAAGGCTCAATAAAAGATATATGGTGCAATTGGTCACCACGTTGAGTATAGCCATAAAATATTATTGACGTTGTCTATGAATACTCAACCAACAGAGAGATGGAGGCATCGAAATGTGAGCATCAATCAATTTTAATTGAAGTCTTAGCCATAGTATGAGAAGCAGCTCTAGGCAAGATGAAGGCAAGACCATGAGGGAAAAGGAACGGTTTCAATATAAAAGAAAGAGCATAGCTATTTGATGGTGCCAAATCAAGGCACAACCATATTAAGATAGACTTTGTTAGGAGGCACAGCTCCAAAATGGAAGTTTAGTTACAAATTAGCAATCCAGAGTAGTGGTGCAGTTATCCAAATAACACTAATGTGGCATGAATTCAAGATCAAAAGTGGTTAGTTTATAGAAGGTGAGGTACTACTAATATAAAGGATTCTGGTTTTGTTTTGAACTATAATTGAAAAAATGTGTAGCAAGTGGAGGCCTCTATTCTAGGACAAAGCCAAAATGTAGAATGAGGATCGATCATCTTATGATATAGGGTCTCTAAAGAAGATTGATGACCTTTTAAAATGAAGATACAGAGTCAATAGAATGGTGCAGTCATTGTATTGATACATAGTACTATGGAAGCCACGTGAAGCTTTAGCAAGTATGACGTCATAAAGAAGATTGGCAGCCAACTATAAACATAATAATCATAGAGATTCAAATGCAAACTCCAGCATAATAATGGTGAAGATGAGTATACGGAGTAGGGTTTAATGATGCAGCATAATGGAAACCATCAGATGCAAATGAATCAGTGCTTTGGACCTGAGGAAAAGAGAGTAACTCAAGAATAATGCGGAGTCTTCCACTTGGAGGCTATAGAGTAAAAGTTAGAGAAAATCAGAATTGTGCAGAGTGCACCACATGTGTGTAGCAATGAAAAAAGCTTTAGATGGATGTGAAGGTGACCACATGGGAGCAACAGAGGATTGATAAATAAAATATTTTATTTTATTTTATAAAATTCATAAGTGAGATAAAAGTCACGTTGAGTTTCATTTTTTTATAAGGAAACTTATGGTGGGTCCCCTTTTCATATGAAGCTAAAATGCTTTATTTTAAATGTCTTCCTTCTCATATAGAGGCATGAGGGTCTATTAAATTTAGGATCTTTTATTAAAAGATAAAATACTATGGGTCCAGGGAGAAAGGTGAGATTTTATTAATACGACTCTCTTATTTTATCTCATAGGAGGTAGATAAAATGATGTAGCCCTAATTTTCTCCCGAAGCCACTTTCATTTTTTTTATGAGTAAGCTATAGGAAGCAGTGGCGATAAGTGATTTTCTTCATGCCATAGAGATATTTTTTCCAGCCATGCGTAAAACAAAAAGCCACAGTTCAGTTATCAATATAGTTGCATTTTACCGGATTTGCTGTCGAATTTCAGGGAGTTAGTTGCAGATTTTTAGAGAGACAGTTGAGAATTTGTTGGGTTTTTGGGGCTATAAATATAGATCCGTTAGTATCATGGATAGAGTTCTTTAGACACATTCAGAGTTCTACATTTCTACATATCAGAGAGTTGAAGCAGCAGACATAGATTTTCTTTCTTTTTGCCTTTGCAATTCTTCCTTTATGAGAATGTAACAGTCATTTTGTGCAGCAACTTTTGCCTCTGTAACTAGTTATTCAAATAATGAGATGGTGTTCTGTACATACTTGGATATCTCTGTTTCTTTGCCTATGTTTAGCATGTTTCTTAAACTGAGTTTTAATCATGAATATTTTGCTCTTTAATTCCAGTTAAATCTTACATGGTTAACACTATGCAAATAGTTATTTCAAATCTAGCGAATCACCATAGATTAGGCATTTGTTTCCTACAAATATGGTTTTCTTTCTAAATTTTTGTCATAACCCCACTGAAAGAATGGAAGAGCCATCTTCCCTAAAATTTGGAGGTAGTTTCTAAGAAGCATTCCCACATCTTGGAAACTTCCCATGTTGTTGCTGGCTCAGACACATAGATTTATGCATCAACAATTACATTGGAGATCTTCGGGCCCACCATATGTACATGGTGGAATGCCCAAAATTAGGATTTAAAAGGTGAGCTCATTAACCGTTTAGTTGTGTTGTTCGGTAATAACACATTCAACCAAACCAATGTCCTTAAGAAAGCTGGTACCTATCTAAAGTATGTGAGGGACCAATATAGGTCACATTTAGAGAAGAACAAAAAGTACGAGCATCCCCCCATGATTTTGGAGAGGGAGTGGAAGGACCTAGTGTCGAATGGAAAGGAGAAGGCTAAAAAGAAAAAAGGAAAGATACCACTGGGCCAAGGTATGTGATACTATCAACAATGTAATTATATACTGATTACTCTTTCTTTTTACATAGTCTAACATATTTAAAACTTTTCATAGGCTACTCGACACATCAAAGGTAACAAAGGCAAGATTAGAAAAACATGGGCAGCACAAACTTGGCTCTGGTGGTTATATGAAATTAGTCACATGAATTGTAAGTATCAATAAATGAAATATTGCATCCAAAAAATAAATTACAAACAATTTTAGTTTTATCACACCATAGAAGCAAAATTCATGATCTTATGCAAAAAATGCAGGGCTCTGAATTCAACAGAGTGCCCACAGAAGAGGACCTGAAGATTGCCTTCCAGCAAGGCTATGGAGCTGTGGCTGAATGCTTAAGACTCTTGACTAGGCAAACACCATCTTCCACTGCTTCCAACATGTAGGAAAATAAACTCAATGAAGTTTATTTAAAATTGAATATTTGTGCAATCTATTCAATATTAATTTCCACAATAAATTAATTATGTGCCTATTTGTTTTAAACAGGCAAGCAATGATAATATTGCAAATGACATTGGAATGCAGCCTAGTGAGGGTGGAGCACAACCCGTAGATGAAGGCCATGGTATGCATCCCAGTACTGGATGTATTCATGTGCTATACAAAACATAGTATGGATTAATACAATTAAACATCTTTAATTGCAATTGGTGTATTAATTAATGTAACCTTTCATGTTTCAACTTTAGAGCATGTAGAGCATGATCAGGCTAGACAAGATTAGGAATATGATGTGGCCCCATCAGGTAAAGAGGACCACTGTAATGTTCTTTTAAACATATTTAATTGCAATTGGTGTATTAATTAATGTAACCTTTCATGTTTCAAATCCAGAGGATTTAGAGGGTGTTCAGCATGTTGAGCATGAGGCTATAAGACAGGATCAAGAACATGATGTGGCCCCATCAAGTAAAGAACTCCACTCTAATCTTCTTTTAATTAATGAAATACTTGTAACAATAATAATAAAAACATATCAATTTAACATTTCTTTGTTATTGCAGCAGACCCCCCTTGCATCGGCCTCCACGTCGTGAGTACACAACTAGGCATACATTAAGATCATGAGCAGAGGGTAGAACAACTGAAGGGGGGATAGATGATTTAGAAAATGATACTCCACTTATTTTTTTAGCTACAAAAAAGAAACAAAAAAAAAGTGATTGTAATCATATTATGACAACCATATTTTTGATAATATGTTAATGAATGTTAAAAACTGATATTTTTGACAACCATATTTTTATAAGATGTAAAAACTGAAAGAATGAATGTTATATGTTAATGAATGAATGTGAATATGTTAATGAATGAATGTGAATATGTTAATGAATTAATGTTATATGTTAATAAATGAATGTTATATGTTATTAATGGATGAATGAATGAATGTTATATGCTATTAATGGATGAATGAATGATTAATGTTATATGATCAGGTATGGGGAATTGAGAGTGATGTGAGGGGGGAGGGGCCAAATGAGCTTCCACTGTCACGTGGCTGGCCATGTTAAGTAGAGAACATTAAACTATTCTCAAAACAAAGAGAAGCTCAATAAGGTAATGCATTTTTCAATATTTCATTATGTTGCACTTGTAATCTTATGTAATTTTCATTAGTTCTCTTTGCTTCAATATGTTACCCTTTGTACTTATTTTACTTTTTAACACATCTCATATGTTACCCTAGATGATAGCTTTTGCAGGGGAAGCTATCCATGGATGGATCCTATGTCTGGGGATATACGAGTTTGGATTAGACAAACTTGGGATGTACTCATGTAGTGCAGAAACAAAAGAGAAGAGCCTAGCCATTTCAGTACAAGAATTGGCTTGAGACTAGTATGTGGTTTGAACTAGGTCTAGGTATGAGGGGTCTAGGAGAGATCCATGTAACACAGCTAGTATTAAATCATTAAACATATAGATATTGTAATTATGTGGTTAATGCTAAAATCATCCACAATTCACTATGTGATGAGTAGTTGGTGAAGATGTCATGCCATTGTTTGGTAGGTTATTGATTCTATAGTTTCTCGCAATAATCATCTCTAGTTGCGTACATGCCATTTGATCCATATGAGGGGCACCTTTCAATCTAGGTAGCAATTTTGTAGATGATTCTCTTATTTAGTGACCAATGGAATAAGTGAGTGGATGGATTTCTCCTAGTAATCACTTGTCATGTGCTTCATGCACTGATGATAAAATAATTTCATTGGATAGAATTAATATAGTTATGTATTATATGTTGTTGGTTTGGTTTTTGGTTTAGGTCTAACTATTATTTTTATTCGCCCAGGTATCATATGAGAAAGAATGCACATATTGTTTTAGAGATCCATCACAAAAGTGACCTCTCTCTCTCTCTCTCTCACACACACACACACACACTTTCTCACTTTCTCACACACAATTGACCAAAAATAGAATGTACTATTTGGAAATCATTAGTTGTGGAATTAATTTCTGTTTGAACTCAATTGTAATCAGGTGGGCTTCATACGTTGCCAGAACAATACTTGTTTTGATTCGTGAGCTTGATGTGTAGTTCAATGATGGCATCAGTATACTTGTATGTTGTCTTTACACTAACTTTTGCCAATAAAATGTTAAGAACATATTTTACTTTATTCCACTATGAGAGAAGAAGGTGACTATTAGATTTTTTCCCAAGGATATCTTCACATATTTGAAATTTTACCATAAGTCTTCTATTTTTTCATTCACATCTGTCTCAACTATTAAAGCCAATTTTATGATTAATCCTTTCAAATTAGTAGACAATTGCTTACTTTTTGATTGGTTAATGAGGGTTTTTGTAGGGATTCCACAACCTTAAGACACAAATTTGGGTCCCTAGTTTCCATGTATGGGTTTTCAACACTATGCCCATATGCTTTGGGACTTGCATTATTGCAAGTCACGTGAGACATATCCAACAATTTCTATGGTAGTTTTTGCCCAAGTCTTCATTGTTGGGTCTTTTACCATTGTTCTTATAATCTATTTACTCACTATATGTATCCAAGACCCATTGTTCACACATTTCAAATTGAAGAGATATAACATATCATCCAAGCAGTATCTATGTCACCCTGATCATGTTTTATGTTTATATTGGCATGATACAATATATCGGCACAACAACTAGCAAGCTTCACCAATAAAATCATTATAGGAATGGCCTACATGAATGAGGAAGCACATTGTACAATATCGACATAGGCACATTACATTCATACCGATCGGTAGAAGAAATTGGGCTGTATATTTTGATAAAAAGGAACAAATAGAGAATGTAGCACCGCAGGAAATACATATCAGCATAACTCATGAAATTTTCCCTAAAAAAATACTCATCGGCCATCGGAAGCCTAACAAGTGACAATTCTAATCTCATATACTACTCTGATGAAGATAAAAGGCTCCTATTAGGGACACATTCTTTTTGTTCTACTGATGGGTTATTCAAGAAAGTAAAAGATAGATTCACTTGGGATTTCAGCTTGAGGTACACTGATATATTTCATTGGAGGAACACATTGATATCGGAACAATAGAAAATGGACCACCTGATGACACATCTTACACCGATAACATTTAGTTAGGAGAACATATCTCGAGTTATGTCATGTCCCCTTTCTAAAATAATTAATTAATGGTCAATATTAACCCATCTTATTCTTCCATGGGTTAATTGGGCAAGCATAGGAAGAATAAATATTTAATATTTAATATTGTCCAACTAATATCTATTTCTAGAGGACAATTAAATATTAAATTAAATATTTTGAGACTCAAAAAGGGGCATTGGGTTTGGTGAGGTGTCCATTTGCATGAAGATTTTGAAAATCTTGGTAAATCACAAGTGGCAGGGGATTTTATTACAACATATGACAACTTATGACAACTGTCATACCCCAAAATAGCAAGGAATCAAGGAAAAACGTGGGAATCTTGGATTTCCCTCTCTCCCATGAAATATTGGCACAAAATATGTAATTTTGGTGATTTGGGGCTATTGTTGATTTGATATTTTTCTCTCAAACTTGCAGATTTGCAGATTGTGGCTTCAATGGACGAAAACCCATTGGAGTAAAGAGGCTTGTGGATGAAAACCCATGAGTTTCAGGTGGCTAGAGGACATAAACCCTTTGATCACAAAGAGTAGCTTCATCCAGAGGTTGCACAGAGCTTCGAGGATTGAGTAGTTTCCGGCAGTTTCTGGCAGTGTCCATTGTTTGTGTGTGTAGGTGTTCTTGTGTTGCCGTGGTAGTTCCAGAAGTGTTGAGAAGAGTTGCTGTTGTTATTTACTTTGGTTTCCTGTGTATTAGCTGTAGATTCTTATTTTCTGATGTCAAAGATTAGTATTGGAGGTTGTGGGTAGAGTTGTGTTGATTTTGGCTTTGTGGGTCAGAATACCCAATGTGTATTTCAGCATTATTGTGAAGTTTTGGTGGTGTAGATTGCTACTGAGTGCTGTAGGTTTTCCTGATGCTACTTTAATGATATCAGATCATATTTCATGTACTTTCCATTTAAAAATTAAACAATTTCAGTTTGGGTGTCTTTTGGTGTATTTCGGTGATTGACGGTGTTGGCAGTTTTTGTGGGTTTGATCATATTCGCTCCAGATTTGGGATTTTGGTTGCTGTTTATTTTATAGCTATTATGATAGTCCAAAATGATGTAAAATCTATTTAATATCAGATCAAATCAGTTCCATTAATTTCTGGGCAAGTTTGTGTTAGTTTGGTGTTGTTATGTGCATGACTAGCTTGCTAGTCTTGGTGAAATTATTGTATTTTTTGGTGGTGTTAAATAAATTCATTTTCAGATCTGATTCCAAGTTAAAATCTTAGTTTGGATCATTACAGTGGTATCAGAGCATGATCTTGCCAGCCTGAAGGTTATTCAGATGATTGATGATAGCGAGTGACAGAGAAATTAGATATTTGAGGAGACAGCAAAGGAAATTGCAATTGGAGGAAACAATGGCAGATAGAAGAGGTGAAGAAGAAGATGATGCTTCAAGGAAATTTACTCAAATGATTGAGGCACAGACCAGACTTGCTGAAATGTTTGGGCAAATGTTGCAATGGATCCAAAACAACAACAACAACAACGAAAACAATGGTGGTAGTACTTCAGGTGCAAACAATAGTAACAATGGAAAAGGGAAAGAAATTGAAACACAAAATTTAGGGGCTGCAAATAAACCCTTATTCCTACCTGAAGAGGAACTTGAACAAGTTGAGTCTACAACTACTAGTTTGTTCAATACAGAGACCCTTAACAAATGGCGTGGAGAATACAATGCATTGGCAGATGAGATCAAGAATAATATGTCTTGGGGAGAATATGTAGAGTTCCTGAGAAGAGGTGAATCTCAAAAGAAGGGGAAAGGCCAAAATAAAGAAGTAAAACACAAGTTGGGTAAGTTAACCATAGCTTTCTTTGATGGAAGTGAAAAGATTTCAGCTAGGGCTTGGCAACAAAAGATAGAAACATACTTTATGCTCAATCCCATGATAGAGAAGGATGCAGTTCAGTTTGCCACTTTGCATTTGGAAGGAGAAGCCTATGAATGGTGGTACCATGGTCGCACTACTTTAGGACATGATCAAGTACATACCTTTGGTGATTTCAAACAAAGGATTCTTGATAGGTATGAACTGAAAGAAGAAGAAGAATATTTCAGCCAGATGTCTGAAATTAAGCAAAAGAATTCAGTAAGTGAGTATATAGCAGACTTTCAAAAAATTGCAGTGATGGTACCTGAAATATCAGAGAAGAGAAGAGTACATCTATTCATCACAGGGCTCACTGAACCTCTTAGAGGGTTTGTCAGATCTTTCACACCTCTCACCTTGCAAGAAGCCATCAAGAGGGCTCTAACCCTTGAGCCATCAATTCCAAAGAATGCTTTCCCACACTCCTCCAAACCAAACACATGGCATCATAAGGGCGGATTCCAGAAGAAACCATTCCATGCAGCTGCACCTATACAAAAAAATACAACTCCTAATACTGCAAAGAAGATGGATGAAGAAACAAGGAATGAGCTTAGGAGGAAGAAACTTTGCTTTTCTTGCAGAGAGCCTTGGGTCCCTGGACATAGGTGTTTGGGAAAGGGACAAGTCCATTACATAGAGGTTGTCTCAGATAAGGATTCAGACTCAGATGGTAATGAGGAGTTTCATGACATAGAGGATGCTAAACCAGAGGTTGAAGAGGAGACAAAAAAAGAAGGTTCATTAGCTGCACTTTCGGGAGCACCAAGATATCATCCTTTCAGGGATCATGGAGTGTTAGCGGGACAGCGAATGACTGTTTTGATTGATAGTGGGGCAACCCACAATTTTATTGATGAAGGGTTAGTAATGAAGAGAGGATTGAAGACTGAAGAATTTGAAGGGTTCAATGTGACAGTTGCAGATGGATTCACTATGCCATGCACCAGAGTGGTCAAACAATTAAACATCACTATGGGAGACTACAAGGTTTGTGATGATTTTTATGTTGTTGGTATTGGTGAAACTGATGTTGTCTTGGGTGTTCAATGGTTGCACTCTATTGGAGGACACTATCAGAACTACCAAACTATGGAGTTCAAGTTTCAGTCAGAAGGCAAGGAGATTACACTCAGAAGGATTGCAAATGGAGCTCCACGAGTGGTGACATCAAAGAAGATGGAGAGGACTTTCAGAAGAGGTCAAGTTGCTTGGGCAGCCACTTGCTTGATCCGACCTTCAAGCTCTCCAAATGGAAAAGGTAAATTTCATTTTGAAATTCAAGAAATTTTAGATAAGCATAGCATTGTTTTCAGTGATATACCCCCAGGATTACCTCCAGATAGAGGGTTTCAGCATGTTATAGAGTTGGAAAAAGATGCCAAACCTGTTATAACTATGCCATATAGACATCCAAGGGGTTATAAGGAAGAGATAGAGAAGACTATCAGAGAGCTCTTAGATATGGGATTCATTAGACCAAGTTCTAGTCCTTTTGCATCATCTGTAGTTCTTGTGAAGAAGAAGGATGGCACTCTAAGGATGTACATTGACTATAGAGCCTTGAATAAGAAAACCATTAAGAATAGATATCCCATACCAAGGATAGATGAACTTATTGATGAGTTGCATGGAGCTGTTTACTTTTCTAAGATTGATTTGAGATCGGGATATCACCAGATTCGAATGAGAGACAAAGATGTGGAAAAGACATCTTTTCAATGTCACTATGGGCATTTTGAGTTCTTGGTCATGCCTTTTGGCCTCACTAATGCACCAGCAACTTTCCAATCATGCATGAACAAGGTATTTAGCAAGCAACTCAGGAAGTTTGTCTTGGTTTTCTTTGATGATATATTGATCTACAGTAAAACTTGGAAGGAACACTTGGAACATTTAGATACAGTTTTAGGTATTTTGGAGCAGCATTCTTTCTATGCTAAGTTATCCAAATGTGAGTTTGGACTAACTAAAATTCTTTACTTGGGATATGTCATAAGTTCTAAGGGTGTTCAAGTAGATCAACAGAAGATTCAAGCAATACTTGATTGGCCTCCACCTACAAATCTTACATAGTTGAAAGGATTTTTTGGGCTATGTTGCTATTATAGGAGGTTTGTAAAAGGTTTTTCTTAGCTTGCTGTTCCATTAATAGATTTGACTAAGAAGGGAGCTTTTGCATGGTCTGAAGAAGCTCAGAAAACTTTTGACAAGTTTAAGGAGGTAATGAGTTCATGCCCTGTGCTTGCTATTCCTGATTTTTTATTGCCTTTTGTAGTTGAATGTGATGCTTCGGGTGAAGGTGTTGGGGATGTCCTAACTCAAAGGGGACATCCAATTGCTTTTGAGAGTAGGAAGCTAAACAATCTAGAAAAAACATATCACATTTATGACAAGGAAATGTTGGCAATTATGCATGCACTAGAGAAGTTCAAACAATATCTTGTGTGTGGGAAGTTTGTTGTGAAAACTGATCATAATAGTTTGAAGTATTTCCTTGATCAAAAAGATTTGAATGATCGTCAGCAAAGGTGGGTAAGCAAGCTGCAGGCATATGATTTTGAAATAGAATACATGAAGGGTAAAAGAAATGTGGTAGCGGATGCACTTTCTAGGAAGCCAACTTTGTGTTCATTATCTTCTATTTCTGCAGAGTGGAAAGACTCTATCATTACTGAATATGTCAAAAATACCTTTGCATCTAATTTATTAGATGATTTAGTAGAAGATGAAAAGTATATAGTGACTGATGGGCTGATTTATTACAAGAATCGAATTTTCCTTGTTCCTGAATCAAAAATCAAGGAAAAGATTTTAAGAGCTTTCCATGATACTCCCTTGGCTGGTCATCAAGGTTACTTCAAAACATACAGGCAGATCCATGAGAGATTCTCTTGGAAAGGTCTAAAAGAGGATGTCCACAAGCATATCAGGGAGTGTATGACTTGCCAAAGGAACAAAGGAGAACAAATTTTTCCTGCAGGTCTCCTACAACCACTTCCAATTCCTGAACATAAATGGGAGAGCATTTCCATGGACTTTATCACAGGACTTCCCAAGGTACAAGGTAAGGATTGTATATATGTGGTGGTGGATAGATTAACAAAGTATGCTCATTTCTTTCCCATCACTTCAGAGTTTAAGGCTCCTCAAGTAGCAGAGTTGTTTTTCAAAGAGATATTTAAGCTGCATGGTTTGCCAAAGAACATTGTTAGTGACAGAGATAGTAGGTTCCTTAGTTCTTTTTGGAAGGAACTATTTCACTTGACAGGAACAGAGCTCACACCAAGCACAAGTTACCATCCACAAACAGATGGACAAACAGAAATTGTTAACAAGTGGATAGAGGGGTATTTGAGGAACTATGTTTCAGATCAGCAAACTACTTGGGTCAAATGGTTGCACTTGGGAGAGTATTGTTACAATACATCACATCATATGTCAATTGGTATGCCTCCATTTCGAGCTCTTTATGGTTATGATGCACTTTCTTTTGTTGATTTGATCTTTACAGATAGTAGAGTACCTGCAGCTAGTGATCTTATCAATCATAGTCAAGAGATCATAAGATCACTAAAAGATAACTTGAGGCAAGCACAAAACCAACAAAAGATATATGCAGATAGGAAGAGAACAGAAAGATTTTTTGAGGTGGGAGACTTGGTATTTCTTAGATTGCAGCCATATAAACAAAGCTCTTTGAAGAAGAGCGGGGCTGAAAAGCTTAAGCCTAAGTTCTTTGGGCCTTACAAGATCATCAGGAAAATTGGTGAGGTAGCTTATGAGTTGGAGCTTCCTCCAAATAGTAGGATACATAATGTATTTCATGTTTCTTGTTTGAAGAAGGTCCTTGGACAGCAAATGGTGCCTTCATCTGATTTACCACCTTTGGATGATGAAGGGAAGTTGATTTTGATACCTGAAAAGATTTTGGAAATGAGGGATAAAAGATTGAGGAACAGGAGCATTTCAGAATATTTGATCAAATGGAAAAATTTGCCAGTGGAAGATGCAACATGGGAAGGACCAGAAATTCTTGATCATCCAAACTTGCATTGCTTGAGGACAAGCAATTTCCAGGAGGGAGGACTTGTCATGTCCCCTTTCTAAAATAATTAATTAATGGTCAATATTAACCCATCTTATTCTTCCATGGGTTAATTGGGCAAGCATAGGAAGAATAAATATTTAATATTTAATATTGTCCAACTAATATCTATTTCTAGAGGAAAATTAAATTAAATATTTTAAGACTCAAAAAGGGGCATTGGGTTTGGTGAGGTGTCCATTTGCATGAAGATTTTGAAAATCTTGGTAAATCACAAGTGGCGGGGGATTTTATGACAACGTATGACAACTTATGACAACTGTCATACCCCAAAATAGCAAGGAATCAAGGAAAAATGTCAGAATCTTGGATTTCCCTCTCTCCCACGAAATATTGGTACAAAATATGTAATGTTGGTGATTTGGGGCTATTATTGATTTGATATTTTTCTCTCAAACCCATTGGAGTAAAGAGGCTTGTGGACGAAAACCCATGAGTTTTAGGTGGCCAGAGGATGTAAACCCTTTGATCACAAAGAGTAGCTTCATCCAGAGGTTGCACAGAGCTTCGAGGATTGAGTAGTTTCTGGCAGTTTTCGGCAGTGTCCATTGTTTGTGTGTGCAGGTGTTCTTGTGTTGCCGTGGTAGTTCTAGAAGTGTTGGGAAGAGTTGCTGTTGTTATTTACTTTGGTTTCCTATGTATTATCTGTAGATTCTTATTTTCTGATGTCAAAGATTAGAATTGGAGGTTGTGGGTAGAGTTGTGTTGATTTTGGCTTTGTGGGTTAGAATACCCAATGTGTATTTCAGCATTATTGTGAAGTTTTGGTGGTGTAGATTGCTACTGAGTGCTGTAGGTTTTTCTGTTGCTACTTTAATGATATCAGATCATATTTCATGTACTTTCCATCTGAAAATTAAACAATTTCAGTTTGGGTGTCTTTTGGTGTATTTCGGTGATTGACGGTGTTGGCAGTTTTTGTGGGTTTGATCATATTCGCTCTAGATTTGGGATTTTGGTTTCTGTTTATGTTATGGCTGTTATGACAATCCAAAATTATGTAAAATCCATTTAATATCAGATCAAATCAGTTCCATTAATTTCTGGGCAAGTTTGTGTTAGTTTGGCATTGTTATGTGCATGACTAGCTTGCTAGTCTTGGTGAAATTATTGTATTTTTTGGTGGTGTTAAATAAATTCATTTTCAGATCTGATTTCAAGTTAAAATCTTAGTTTGGATCATTACAAGTTATGTCGACATAATGGATAAAATAAGGCACCATTGGTGAAAGTAAAAGATGTTTGATCGAATAATTTTTAAAAAAAACTATAGGGTTTTATCGCAGTTTTGATGACCATAGCTTGATGAACCACAAAAATTTGCGACAAGGTTGTTGTACACATTTTATCTTAATGGCAATGACGATTTGCTCCACCTCGTCAGAAAATGGATGAACATTTGGTGTTTTTTTGACGATTTCAAAAGGGCGTTCTGTAATGTTTTGTGATTTTTTTACATCGATAGAGGGACGAAGTTATGTCAATTTTGCAAAGGACACTGCCAACATATTTTGTGGTGTTGACTGACAATGCTGGGTCGTGGTTTGCTCTACCTCATCAAAAAATGGATGAACGTTTGGTGTTTTTTCGACAATTTCAGATAGGTGTTCTGCAACATTTTATGATTTTTACAATGATAGATGGACGAAGTTATGTCAATTTTGTGATGGACACTGCTAACAATTTCTATGGTACTGACTGACGATGTTGGGTCATTGTTTTGACGTAAAAAATTAGTCATTAAAGTGATGAAATTTAAATCAGTGTTGCATCAGTAAGTCGACAATATTTTATCGATATGTCACCAAAGATTCATCAGAATTTGTAATCAAATATAGTAGTGATGTTTTTCATAGCTATCTAGTGATTACATGTTCCAGTGTTCAAGTCCTGACTTCCTCCAGAAGTCATATGGTGAAATATCTAAGTTTGAGTGAACAAAGTTAAGTCAAGAATAGTACACAATACAAGAGTAAAAGGGTCTGGATTCTTCCGTTGTGGTATGTTTTGTCTTGTAGTTTTGAGGCAAAAAAGATACATATCATGACTACCTAAATCTATATTTATATCTTCTAAAGTTCATTTGATCACATTCTACAAGTTGTTCTTTATCGGCTTCCAGTTTGACAGTATTTCACTGTGACAGAGCAACAATTCCAAGATCTACATTTTTCTATAAAGGACTACTATGTTCTATGGATCTGAAGGTATGTTAAAAGGTCAATGATGAATGTTGGATATGATTTTTAGAGTCTCATATTGTCCATAGTGGAAGTTATGATGTCACAGTTGAATTCGTCAAGTGTGTGCTTAAGGGATAAGTCGATAGGCAAGCTAGATCTATATGTGGAGAAGATACATTATTTGAATAATAAATCCAAGTAGTTGAATGATTGATACCGACCTATATGAAGACTATTGTATGCTTTTTTGGGTCCGCATTCCTGTTTGAGCACAAGATCAAGCCAATAAGGTAAAACACTTGTATACACGCTTGATGTTTGGGTTACTGACTTGATTGTGAGATGAATCTTATTGTGGATATATATATTCAATGTATTTTGGTGTTGGAGTGATGAATATGGGGGAATAATGTGTGAATTCTATATGTGCATAATCCAAGGTAGTTTGTAGAGCAGAAAAGGCTAATAAGGCCATAAAATAGAAGTATATGTGAAGTAGAGTAGAAAAGAAGGAAAGATAGTATGAAGTCCTTTGAATTTGTATACTGAGAAAAATGGTACTACACCTCAGCATATTACAGATACATCTCTAGCAGTCATCTCTTAGCAGTGAGCCAATCCTTCTTCTCTCTTCTCTTCTATTTGGCAGTGAGCCTTATGCAGTGATCATTTCTTTCGATAGTGAGTCCTTTGGTAGCGATCCCTAAGGCAGTGAGCCTTCATGTAATTTGATATTTCTATCATAATATATTGTGAGCTAACACTCACCATAGTTTTTCCCTTTTTAAGTTTTCCACGTAAAAATCCTGGTGTCTAGGTTATGACTTTATGGTTGTTGTTTTTATGTTTATTCTACTTTCATGTTATTGAATTTGGTAATTGGTTTATAGATCATGTAAAGAAGTGGTTTTGTAGAATACTGATTCACCCCCCTCAATATTCATTGTGTTCAACAACATATATACATACATACATAGACATTTATACATACTTACATACATCATCAAAAATGTCTATGTGGAGATCCCCTCTGACGGCTCAGCCTCTACACATGATGGTGATGGTCTTGTGGCTGGGCGTGGCTGCTATGATCCTGTTGGTCATGCTATTGGAGGTCCCATCACTGACCCACCTGATCTCATTGAAGAGGAGGCCCTGACTAGCTCCACTCCCTAAAGTTGGGTTGTCTCTGCTCTAGTGGAAAAACACTATGATACAATCCCTTATAATACTCTGCCTCTCTGATCACACAAGTCATCTGGTGTTATACCTAGGATAACTTTGCAATCAAGGCCATAGTGGGCTGATCCACCCCTATCATAGTACAGACTATATCATGCTCCTATGTCACATGTTGTAGGTCTGACTCAGGTCAGAGCTGCATAACTATAGCCCCATCTCTCTCAATAGTAATCTGGGCAATCTTGCATATATCTGGTACCTATACATGTACCTACCCCTACCCCTATACATGCCTTGTAACCCATGCCTATTGTAGCTCAACTCATGCATCATCCCTCTCATGGCACAACGACACTATTAGTAGCTCCACCCTAGCCCATCTATGAGTCTTTGTCTCCAAGAGGTGTTGTACCCACTCTAACTCTAAACCTACAAAAAGAACATCTTGTTGCCTAGCCTCACCCATGGCCACATCCTGCTAGCCAATCTTTTCCTGTGCCTTCTCAGGGCCCCTAACTACATCTTTCTATCTAATATCCTCTACCATTATAGCCCTCTGCCTTTGCCTCTGGGTCCTACTAGGTCCAACATGCAGTCCTCTGCCTGTCATCTCTCCTACTAGTCTCTCTCAACCACCCACCACGTCAGGGATGGTCAATCTAGTCAGCCTATGGGCCAACCACCAAGTATCATACTCAAGAGTCATCCCTGGGTCAACATCTCCTCCCACTAGATCCCACTACAATGAGGCAAGTGCATCAAACTCTATCAAAGTTATGGCCACAACTACCTCTTGGCCCCAATCGACCACCTCCCTCCGTGTCTGTGCAAATATCACCTCCCCTACTGGCATGGGCTAAGGCAATCCAAACTACCTCAGTACCTAATTAGAGAGAAAGCTCTCTATAATGTACATGGTGTGGCCAAAAAGGTATTTGGCCTACCTATAGTACAACATTTTCTATGTATCATCCCACCATAGCTTGAAATCCCTCCATGGTCACCATAACATTTTTAGGCATGTCAATTGTCTGTCGCCAGTAAGTCAGCTTCCTGAGCTACCTTTGTGTCATGGCCCCATAATACAAGTGAATAAATGGTTGGCCTACCTCTTTATATCATGTCAAGATGGACCACATCACTGGAATATGCTCCCAGGCCCACACATGTAGTAGTCTAACCCCAACAACCAAACTAGAACCATATCTGTAAATGACCTGATGCATGTTGTGGTATAATTGGCTGAGTACTCAAGGCCCCCATGCATATCTAATACCATGTTGAACATACCCTTCAAAACATAGCCCCATCCAACTAAAAAGCCATGAGATCACCCATCTAGCACCACTCCTCCACCTATTAGACATATCACCACTAGCTAGATCTTGTCGAATCTCCTCATTTTCTTGGGGCGTATCTCCCCATCCTTTATGCCTAGATCATGTGTCATCAACAACTAGGTCAATGTAACCTCCTTGATGTCAGTATCATATACAACTCACCCACCTGTAGATCAAGATGTGCATAATCCTCCACACATCCTCAAGGGTGATGGCAATATCCCACGTTGGCCATAGGAATGAGTTGTGCTTTCTTTTCCATGTCTCCACCAATGCTATCATCAACACGTGATGAGCTCAAAATAGTGCCATATGAGCAATGTACCACAAACCCATTATTAGAAATGAATGTGCAAACCACATAACAGAAATCTAAGTCAAACCTTATAAATATCTTCTAAACAATGTAGAATCAATGGAGATTGCAACAGAAATAAAAACCCACTACAAAAAAAAACATGCATTAATAGATGAACACATAACATAGTATATAACATGGATAAAATGCTTTTAGGTAAAAAAACTCTACCAAGAAAAGAGGCTCCAAGTTGTATTATCTTCAAATATGAGATCACAATACATGTACTTCCTCTGTTTCTTCAAACTTCAATCCAGCAGTGCCCTATTACTCTCAAATTTGATACAAAACAAATATCCTTATAAAAGGGTGTTGCCTTCTAGGGTAAGATAACCGACAAAATATCAACCGTCAGATTTGTGACCTAATGATGAATGCTCTAGATTCACAATGATAAAATATAAATAAAATGAGGTTTTGGGGGCACTACCCCCAAACCCCCATTGGGGCGCACGACCCCTGGACCCCCACTAAGTGGATGATCCCCCTAGACCCCTCGCAAGGGGTAAACCCGCATGTGACTCCCGTCACAGACAAATGAGTGTTGTGTACCGAATATAAACACATGGTTGAAACAAGATCGTTGTTGGTGAAATGTTTCATCCCTTATGGGTGATTTACAAATAATATTAGGAGTAATTAATTACATAGGATTTAAAAGGTTCATGACACCTTAATCCTAACATTTTCCCACTTGACATCATACATTGTAAATACCCATAGAAAAACCATAAAATAATTAGATACTAGAAGCAAGGTCTATGGCCTCTCTGCATCAAACAAATTTCTCTGTGCTCACAGGCTTGGTCAAAGCATCTACAAAATTCTCCTAAATGTCTACCTTCTTCAACTCAATCTATCCATTTGTAACCATTTCTCAAACAAAGTGATACTATACATCAACATGCTTAGTCTGAGCATGATACATATGATTCTTGGCCAAACAAATAGCACTCTGGATATCACAACTAATTTGAATGATCTTGCAATCAAAACCAATACCTATGCACAACCTCGTTAACCAAACTACCTCCTTAGATACATGGGTAGCAGCCATATACTCTGCTTTGGTGGTGGACAAAGCAACTGTGGGCTACCTTTTACTCATCCAACTCACTGCTCCACTAAACAAAGTAAACACGCAGCCATTGGTGGACCTTCGACTATCCAAGTCACCTATCTAATTTGCATCAACAAATCCCTATATGTCTAAAGTTTTGGCAGCACTGTTAGTACTAGAATAAACTAAACAATAATCAAGAGTGCCTTCTAGATATCTAAACACTCTCTTCACATAATTCTAATGCTGTTTACCAGGGTTAGACATAAATCTTCTCAAAACTCCCACTACTGGGGCAATATCTAGTCTAGTGCAAACCATTGTATACATCAAACTCCCTACAACACTAGCATATGGCACATTAGTTATATCCTCTAAATCATCCTCATTATTTGGACACATATCTAATGAAAACTTAGTACCAATGGGTAAAGGAACTCTAACTGGGTTAGAGTCCTGCATACTAAATCTCTACAAAATTGTATTCACATACTCTGAGACAACCAAAGCTTTCTATTACCTCTATCCCTTTTGATCTCCATCCCCAAAATATACCTGGCAACTCCAAGATCCTTTAGTTTGAACACACCTAAAAGTTGGGCTTTCAACTCACTAATCATACCCGTAGTATTACGGAAAAATAACATGCCATCAACATACAATGCAATGATCAGAATAGAATAATCAATACAATGAATGTAAACATAGTGATCCTCCTCACTTCTAACAAAACCTAATTTCAACATAAATGAATCCAATTTCTAGTACCATATTCTGGGAAATTGTTACAAACCATAAAGAGACCACTTCAATCTGCAAACCCAATGTTCTTTCCCTTCTACCTCAAAACCTATAGGCTGTTATGCAATCTTAACATCCATTTGCTCTATTTCTAAATCAAAAGTTGTAGCAATGGATAAGAGAAATCTAATATAAGTTAATTTAGCAATAGGAGACAAAATTTCACTGAAATCAACTCCCTCTCTCTAGGAGTATCCCTTGGCTACCAATCTAGCCTTGTACTTCTTCTTGAAGACCCACTTGCAACCTATGGCCTTTCTTCATTTGGGCAAACAAACAAGATCCCAAGTGTTGCAAGAGTCTAAAGCCATCATCTCCTCATGCACAGATAACTACCAAGAATCACTATCATCTACATGCATAGCTTCCATATAGGATCTAGGCTCATCGTCAATACTCAATAAAGCAAATACACAACATAAATATGGTGGGATATACCTGTCAATTGGGTTCCATTGTCTTGTGGATCTTCTTAGAGGTGGAGTAATAGACTCTTCAAGTTCTTCTGCATGCTCATCTCTATCAACTTCTTCTATCACAATAGATTCTTCCTTATCAGAACTTTTAGTCGAGTCTTCTTCTGCTTCTTCACCCTCCAATCCATCATTATGTTCTTCTTGAGGTGCATCTTCATGCTCTAATTCAAAATGCACTCTCTTCACCTTTTCTTCTTTTTCCTTTGGTTGTTCAAGTTTTGAAATAACACCAAGTTCCCTAAAAATAAAATCTCTAGAATAGATAATCTCTTAGGTTAGAGGATTCCAAAGCTTATAACCTTTTACATTATCACCATATGCAATAAAAGTACACTTTTCAACTTTTGGATCCAACTTAGTTCATTTTTCTTTAAGCACATGAACATAAGGCTCATAGCCAAATGCCCTTAAATGTGAAATAGAAGGATTCTTACCTATCCACATTTCATAAAGAGTTGAAACAAGAGCCTTACACAGAGGGGTGATCCCACAATAGTGGGTTACACTTTTTGGCCAAACTTGACATTGAAATGAACATTTTGAACTAAATCTTCACTTTCAGACACCTATAGTTGTTAAACCATGAGAAATTTGAAGATGATGCACACTAGTGATTTGTGGCATTTTGTTTGTAGATTCTAAATATATATTTTTTAAATTTTTTGAAATCAAATTGCATTTCTTTTTTCATCTCCTTCGATAACTAGTTTTTAATAGTAAACATCATTTTTAAAGAGTGATGTGTACTATAAAGCATATAACTTTTTTTCTATGAAAGATAAAATTTTAATTTTTTTAAATTTAGATTTTTTAACATTGATATCTAGATGATGCATTTGGTTTCATAATGTTTTATTGAATTCCTTTTTAATTAAGTTTTGAAGTCAAACCAATTACAATTTAGATATAGGTGTATTATAAAGAGCATAACTTTTTTTGTATGTATCAGAATTTAATTTTTTTTTTGTTGGATCAAGGACATGAATACCAAGAGGATAGATTTTTTTAGAATTTTTTTGGTAATATACTATTTTTCCACATGTGCAGAGTAGAGAGCTTGATTTTTGGTGAAAAACCTATGTTTAATTAAACTAAAAAAAAAATGTATAATAAAACCAAAATATATTAAAACTATACTTGATGGAGAGCTCTTTTCGAGGACTATAATCCTACAGCTGGGTTGGTCAAGTTGATTCCATTTTCTTCCTCAACCTAAGCCTTGAAACCCAAAAATCTACATAAAATTGCAGCTGGAGGGGGGCAAGGGCAAAATAAGGCGGTTCTAATGAAGGGGGCTTCTAGCGAATCCCTTGAAACCCCTTCTAATGAAGGGGGTTCTAGTGAAGGGGGGTTGATTCGAACCCTATAAAAATAACATTAAAAAAATCAAATAACATTAAGGGTTGTTCACTTGAACCCATTATTTTATTAAAAAAAATTAGCTGACAAAAAGTAGGTTCACTTGAATGAGGGTGTTCGAGTGAACCCATTTATGTGTGCTAATGAACACCCCTCTTCGAGCAAACCCATCAAAAAAAAATTTCACGCCCAAACAATTTTTGTTCCTCAATACAATTGTAACCCAATATTGTGGGATCACCCAGGGATCTATTAATCAAGTAGTTTGCAGTACACACAAATTCTTCCCAAAAACAATTATTCAATTGTGATTCACTCAACATATTTCTAGATCTTTCCATTATTGTCTGATTCATCCTTTTTGCCACTCCATTGTGTTGTGGAGTATACAAAGTAGTTTTCTATCTAACAATACCTACATGCTTATAGAATTCATCAAATTCCTTAGAATAATATTCCCCTCCATTGTCAGATCTCAAAACCTTTATCTTATAATTTGATTGTTTTACAACTAAGGCTTTAAATTCCTCAAACTTAGTGAAAACTTCATATTTGTGATGCACAAAATAAATCCAAGTAAACTTTGAGACATCATCAATGAAGGAAACAATATATCTAGATTTACCAATTGATTCAACATCCACTGGACCAAAAACAACTGAATGAATAAGTTCCAATTTATCATTAAATTTATTACTGCCTGAAGGAAATGGAGATCTATTCTATTTTCCAAACACACAATGTTCACAAAATTTGAAACTCTCATCAGAATAGGATAAATGTCTAACAATTTTTTATTTAAAATAGTCTTTAAATGAGATTGACTTATGTGGCTCAATCTACGGTGCCACAACATACATGTATTTTTAGTATTAGCCTCAAATGCATAAGAGACATTACAAATATCATGCAGGAGCACCTTGGCAAATTAATATTGCCCTAAACAAATCCTTGAGTTTGATTAAATTTGTATGCTTCCACTTTGTAATAAGGTTATTTTGAGTCATTGTTATGTGTCTAGGAGACTAGGAGTCTTAAATATGCAAAATATTGCAAACCATGTAAAGGTTGTCAATATAAAATTGAAAAAAATAGTCAAGTTACTAAAAAGACAGTTTTGGGATGGAATACCAAAGGTCGGTTCACTTGAGGAAGTTAAAAGTTAGTTAGACATGAGTGTAATGCCTTTAAATAGGCTTTGTAACCTTTGAAAACTCAAAGGTGATTGGAGATTTGAAATGAAATAGTAAAAAGCACTATTTTTCTGTATTTTCTTTAGAAAATTCGTTGCTCTTAGTTGTGGTACGGCCCTGTACAGATAGGGAAAGATGCCTAGTTGTTTGTGAATGATAATATGTTCAATCACCTTCCCTTTCCACTTCATTTCATGCATTTTGGTATTGATCCAAGTTAGATATTGCATTTTTGTCTAAAATTGTCAAACCCTCTGTTAGGGTAAACAGTGGCAATGAAATCTTGTGTTTCTTCTAATTTATTATTTGCATGTTACTAACCCCTTGGTGGAAAGGACTGTGGTAGTCTTTGACTTCATATCATTGAGGTCTCAGACCAAATAGCTAAGATTTAAGAAGAAAATATCCAAGTTTTATGACTGCATCTGTGTGACAGTCCAGAAAAGCAGAGTTTCAAGAACAATTAAGAGGTATAGGTGTAGGGTTTGGTAAAATATCAGTTGGAATGGTATTTTGATGATTTAATGAGCATGTACAGACCTTGTATGAAGTGTTTCAAGCACATGCAAGGTGTGGGGGGTCGTGGTATACCCACTTTCAATAAGCCCTTGGTAGGGTAAAGTCTAATAGGCCTAATTGGTACTGTTGTAGCCCATTTTTTGACAGTTCCTTCCAAAGTAAGCTATAGTGATTTCTTGATATGTTTGAGAACTCTAAGAAGAGTCTTATGGTAAAAGTTATGAGTGATTGTCCTTCAAAATAGGGCTACAAGGTGTTATGACAGTCCATGAAGGAGATAGTTGCATGCATGATGAAACAGTCCCTGGTAAATGTTTATTTTTGTTGAATTGACATTCCTAAGATAGGAGAAGGCCTTTTGAAGTTAGATTTGGACCTAAGAAGTTGAAAAGCAAAGATGTGCTATGTAGAAGCCATTGTCTTGAGAAGTTTTTTTGGGTGAAACTTGAAGCATCTAAGTGATTGTATCACATTATCGAGCAATATACTAGTATGAAGTTGATTTTATCTTTTCCTCTGCATCAAAATAGTAATGGCTTCTAGCTTAAACAGAGTTCCCAATCTTTTCTCCTTCGCTACCACCAAATTTCCTCTCACTAATCTATAGTGTGCTTATCAAATGTCACATAGATTCCCAAATCATTCAACTTTGAAACAAAAATCAAATTTCTAGCCAATCCAATAACATGCAAAACACCAGGGAGGGTTTTAATTCTCCCATCACTGAAACACAACATTACCTTCCCTCATCCAACAATAGGATATGTAGAATTGTCCCCGAGGTACACATTTCCTCCATCATACTCTTTGTATTTGGAAAACCATTCTTTATCTAGGGTCATGTGGTATGAGTATCCTAAGTCAACCAACCAATGATCATGAGAGACAACATTACATTTAGAAAATAAAACCTCAACACCTACATTTAAAGATTTGTCAGTAGCAGAATCTGATTATTTCTTCAGGTTTCTACATTCCTTTTTCACATGTCTTCTCTTTCTGTAGTTCCAACACTTGACTCTATTCTTCTTTCCAAGAGTCTTAGAATGACCCTTAGACTTGTCTTTAGACCCCTTCTAATCTCCTTTTGGTCCTCTTTCCATAGAGCTTCCTTGATACTGAGAGCATCCCTTGAACTATCCAAACTTTTCTTCCTTAATTCATGTGATAGCAGAACTGAAACAAGAGCATCCAACATTGGATCTATGAGGTTAGCAGTGATAGCCAAAATAACATTCACCCATGACTCAAGAAAATAATAGAGAATAAAAATGCATTTATCTTCCTCATTCACCTCAACATCTACATATGCTAGTTGACTTAATAACAAATTAAATGAATTCAAATGCTCTACAACTAATTCACCCTCTTTCATTTTCATTGAAAATAACTTATTCTTTAAATAAATCCTATTTACCATACGCTTGGCTTGGTATATCTCACATAGATGCTTCCACAAGCTATGTGGGGACTTCTCACTTGCAACATTCAGTAGAACAGAATCTATAAGACATAGTTGGATTGTACCTCGTGCCTTTTTATCTAGTCTTTCCCACTCATCAAGAGCAACATCATCAAGTTTCTTCTCTTTTGTAATAAGAAACCATTGGTTTCTTTCTTCTAGTGAATCCTCCATTTTCAAGTTCCATAATTCATACCCCATGCCATTGAACTTTTCAATGTCCAACCAAGAGGTAGAGGCAATAGTGGATGAAGCCATGATATCTACACAAGATCTGAAAACAAACAACAACCAAATCTCCCATTGCAGCTAAAAAACCTTCACACTACCACCCAAGAATCAAAACTAGCCAGGCTCTAATACCAAATTTTAGAAATTAAAGTGCAAACCTCATAATGAAAATCTAATTCAAACCTTATTAATGTCCTCTAAACAATGTAGAATCAATGAAGATTGCAATAGAAATAAAAACCCACTACACAAATTATGCATTAAAAATTGAACACATAACACAATATGTAACATGGAGAAAACCCTTTCAGGTAAAAAAATGCAACCAAGAAAAGAGGCTCCAAGTTGTATTATCTTCAAAAATGAGATTACAATACATGCACTTCCTCTATTTCTTCAGTCTTAAATCTAGTGGTGCCTTGTTACTCTCAAATCTGATAAAAACATAGTACAAATATCCTTATAAAAGGGGCTTTCCTTCTAGGGTAAGATAATTGACAAAATATAAACCTTCAAATATGTGATCTAATGATGAACGATCCAGATTCACAATGATAAAATATAAATAAAATGAGGTTTCGGGGGCATTTCCCCCAAACCCCCACCGGGGTGGGTGGCCCACAGACCACCCGCCGGGGGATGATCCCCCCAGACCCCTCATAGGGGGGAAACCCTCTACAACCCCCTATCATAGACAAATGAGCATCATGTAATGTATATAAACATACGGCTGAAACAAGATCATTGCTGGGGAAACCTTTCATCCCTTATGGGTGATTTACAAACAATATTAGGAGTAATTAATTACATAGGATTTACAAGGTTGATAACACCTTAATCCTAACACCCATCACCTTGAGGAAGAAGTCCTCATCCTCATCCATGTTTGCAACCAGGGCTAGTGTCACTGGATGTCACTCCTGGGACATCAACGATAGAAGTACAACCTACATTCACAATCACCAACTTGTCAAACCTTAGAAAAATTAGAACATTTGCATAATAAACCAAAAGTGACTTGTATTTGCCTAAAGTTCCTAACTATTTTAAAAAGTACCTATTTATCTACCAATTGTGCCACATTATTGACCATTAGTGCCAAACTATCCACCATTTACATCATAGTACCAAGAGTGCCATCATGTCCACCATTTACACCATACCTCTCACCATTTACACACATCTATCCTCTAATAGTGCCAACCTGTTAGCCACTTGTGCCAATTCAACCGCCAATTGTACCATTTTGTCTTACCTATCCTTGTCCTAGACCAAAAGTAGCTCATTTTTACCCATTGCGTCATTCTACGCTCCATTAGTGACTTATTTTTCATTAGCATCACACTTTCAACCATAAGTGCCACTCTACTAACCAAAAGAGCAACCCCTGTCTATCTTTAGACCTTACCAAAAGAGGTTCTTTTTCACCAGAAGTGCTATTGCATGTACCATTAGTTCCATAGTACACCAGAAGTACCATTCTTTTATCCATTAGCACCATTCTAGCTAAAGACTACTTCTAGTCATGACCTAGGACCTACCCCATTCAACCCTCATTAATGACCCTAATAAATGAATTACAAGGTTTGATAAGGTATAGATACCACTCTTGGTGCTCTTATTGGTTGATTGTATGCCTGAACCCTCTGTACATGGTGATCTTCTTGTGGAATCCCAACCATCTCTATGATAGTGTCTGCTCTAAGCTCCTAAAATCTCCTAAGCACTAGTGGACAAAAACTCAAAACTCTAAGGATGAAAATGACTTGAAAGTAACCTCCTGGGCCCTACTTATAGCCTCCCAACCCAAATTTCTTCCCTCCCATTCCCTAGTTTTCTTCATGTCAACCCCTATTCTTCATCGTGTCAACCTCCATCACTTATTATGGTTCTTCTTAGCCTATTTCTTCTACATCGCCATCCTTTTCTTCTTGTTGTGAGTCCACCCAATCTTAACTTTCATTTTCCTAGTTCTCCTCTCGAGGGGGCACCCTACCTCTACCACCCATTACACCAGGGTATAGTAGTCAACACATTATTCATATCATTAGTAATTCTTTGAAACAACGCCATGAAACACATTGTATCAAAGAGGGGCAAAATGTAGACACCCAAAAATGACCATTGCTTTATCACCTTGCATACACATCATTCTTCTAACATGAATTCTTCTAATTCACCTTAATCTAACATTAATTAAATGATTCTTAATTATTTAATTAATTTCATCATATCACCACCTTAATTCTTCTATTTTCCTATTCATTAAATAAATAAATTATTTAATTAATTCACCTTTTTAATTCCTCCTATCCACATAGTTCAATAATTTCAATTATTTAATTGACTAATTATTCCTCCAAAATTAAATAAATTGTTCTAATTAAATTAAGTTGACATTTCTTATCTCCTAAATAAATAAAATCATTATTTTATTTATTTTCCTCCATCATGCACAAAAAATTAAATAAATTTATTTATTTAATTTCTAATTATCCTCTCATCTTCCAAATTTATCTTTTTCTTCTAAAAATCTTCCATGCACAAAAATTAAATAATTTATTATTTAATTTTATCTTTTGCATGTCAAAAAGAAAATCAAAGTTGAGTTCAATTGGCTTTAAATCTTTATTTTTCTCAATCAATTCATAAATAGAAAAATCATTCTATTTTATGAAATTCAATACTATCTTTAGCCAAGAAAGCAAATAACTCTTTAATATAGCTTTTTACATGTATACTTGTCATGTGCACATTCATTCATGATTCCTCAATTTATCTCCTTTATCGATTTCATCTAATTTCCTCCATCATTGATTGATCTCCTTTGGAAGCTATACACCCATTCACCCCTTCACCAACTGTTCACGAACTTTGAGCAATTGGCATCCATATCTCCCAGTGCTTTTGAGAATCCATTGAAGCAATCACACATCCATTGGTGCAGTCATGGTAGGAGGGTTCACAGAATGAACTATCTGGACCATGCAGCAAGAGTAAACATAATGGAAACAACTCAAAGAAATGGAACAAATGCAGATTCAGTCATTTAGTCTATCAAAGAATTCAAAATAGAGATCCGCTGGCAACATGTGGGCTTACAACTAGGGCTCTCAGGCCTAATTACATACAAGCATAAGATAAAGTTTTGAAATTATCTCGCACAAATCTAACTATCAAATCTTTCTTCTGTCAATTAGCTACTTTCCTAAGGATCTATTACCTCTTTATATATTATTTCTAGACCAATAGATTCCTCCGTGTCAGCCAAGGGAGGTCACAAACTCCAATGAAGAGTTGTAACGTGTTCATAGATAGGTCAGACCTAAATGCATAGAATACTTCCTCAAATGAATGGAACAACATGTGGACCCTTGGGGAAGGTCAGCCACAAACCAAAGAACATTGAATGATGTGTCATTGAGATTTGTAAGTCTAGGGATGATCTGCAAGCTTTCTCCTTTAGCTGGTTATCAGGAATTGTTAGAATGCTCTACACTGAGAAAATAGTTGATCTTCTCATAGCGATATCTTTCCCGTAACTGATCCAAATGCTCTAGATTCTTGATATGATGTACATGAATGAATGTAGATGCTAAGTCCCAATCTACAAGATGTGAAATGCCAAAACTGGACCACAAGTTGAAAACTACTACTGGCTGAACTACCTGAACTAAACTGGAAAATGAAAGAACTAAAAATGCGAACAAGCTGAAATGAAAATGTTTTGGTTGATGCAAGATTACTCTTGAACTAGGGATGCTCCTACATCAAACATCTGGGGTTATTAAAAAAGTGAGTCCCTCACTTTGCCAAGGCTAGGAAAGAACCAAGATAGTCCACCTCAGCCTAAGAAATCCATGATGAATCTTCTTCTGGTCTTCCTTTCCACTTCACAAGATATTCTTTGTATTGTCTTCCTCTAGTGTTGCATCCAACTTTGTTGTCCAAAATGTCTTCTATCTATTCTGGTACTTGTTGTGGTAATTACTTATTCAAGTCTTCTTCCATGTTGTCACTGAACTCTGCTTCATGATACTGATATAGATCTCCAATGTTGAAAATCGGTGATATACCCAATGTCTCCGGTAGCTCTACTTCATATGCATTTCCTAAATCAAATTTTCTGAGTATCCTACAAGGTCCAAACTTCCTCATCTTCAACTTGTTATATGTCCCAACTGGAAGTCTTTCTTTTCTCAACTACACCATCACTTCATCTCCAACTTCAAATTCTTTGTCTTTTTTTCTCATCTACCTTCTCTTTGTACTTACTGTTCATATCCTCCAAATGCTTCTTCACTTGATTATGCATTGTCTTCATGTGATCTACAAATTCTTCTGCTTCTGCACTCCTCTTTTCTTTTGTACTAATATCTCTCAATTCTACAACTCCTCTATGATTTACTCTGGTAATAATCTCAAAAAGTGTTCTTCTGGTACTCCTGTTTACTAAATTATTGTATGTGAACTCTGCTTGTGAAAGAATCAAATCCCAACTTCCTATCTTCTCTCCAACCAAACATCTTAACAAATTTCCCAAACTCCTATTCACTACCTCTATTTGTCCATCTATCTGCGGATGAAAAGTAGAACTAAACTTCAAATCTATCTTCATCTTCTTCCAAAATGTCTTCTAGAAATATCCAACAAACTTTGTATCCCTATTTGAAACTATACTCTTAGGTAATCCATACAATCTCACAATCTCCTTGAAAAATAGGTTAGCTACATGCACTACATTAGTTGTCTTCTTGTAAGTAATGAAATGAGCCATCTTTGAAAATCTGTCAACCACTACAAATATTGAATCATGTCCTCTCAGTGTCTTAGGTAATCCCACTACAAAATCCATGCTTATATCTTCCCGAGGTCTCTCTGGTACTGTCAAAGGTTTATACAATTCGGTGTTCTGACTACTCCCTTTTGCAACTTGACAAACTCTACAACTCTGCACAAATCTCTGAACATCCTTATGTATTTGAGGCCAAGAGTAAATTTCACTTACCTAAGCCACTGTGTTATCAATGCTAAAATGTCCTGCCAATCCACTACTATGTTTCTCCTTGATCAAATTATCTCTCATTGAACTTCTAGGTATGCACAACTAACTTCCTTTGAACAACATATCTTCTTGAATGAAATAGTCCAACCACTTACTTCTATCTATTACAACAGGTTCCTTACAGGCTCTCCAAGGTTCTACAAAATCAGTGTCTCCCTCATACATGGTCTTCAATTCATCAAAACCCAACACTTCAACTCTCATCTCTATTAACAAGTTTCTTCTTCTACTCAAGGCATCATCAACTTTCTTTGATTTACCACTCCTATGCTTCAACACAAAAGTATAACTCTGCATGAACTCTACCCATCTCATATGTCTCTAATTAAACTTACCTTGACTGTTGAAATATTGTAACGCTTGATGATCTGTATACAACACAAACTCCTTAGGCAACAAGTAATGTCTCACTTCTTCAAGGCTTGAATTATGGCGTAGAACTCTTGATCATAAACTAAATATCTTTTCCTTGCATCATTCAATTTCTCACTGAAATAAGCTATAGGTCTACCTTCTTGACTTAACATTGCTCCTATTGTATTTCCACTAGCATCACAATCAACTTGAAATACCTTATTGAAATCTGGTAATGCCAAAATAGGTTGCTCTGTCACTTTCTACTTGAACAACTCAACTTTTATCTACTCTTGATGTCCACTTGAAATCCTTTCTCTCACCTCTCATTGTCTCTATCATAGGGTTACAAATTGAACTGAAATTTCTGATGAACTTCTGGTAGAAACTAGCCAATCCATGAAATGATCTAACCTCTCTAGTGCTCTCTGGTGTAGGCCATTCAATAGTTACTCTTACATTCTCAGGGTCCATCTTCAATCCTTCCACAAAAATCACAAATCCCAAATAGGGTAAGTGCAAGAAGATGGGGGGCCAAAAAGTGGCCAAATTAATTTCAAAAAAATTAGGTCAAAACACGAGCGCGTTATAACGCGCTTGTGTTATGGCTTCGTAATGACGAGCCTTAGGCTCATCAAAACCAAGCCATAATGTGAGTGCATTATAATGAGAGCACGTTATAATGCACTCGTGTTATTCTTTTCTTTGCATTTTTCCTTTTCTACAAAAGTTTGTGCTATTTTTCATGTTTTAAATAACGCGAGCGCATTATGTTAAACTTAAATTTTTTTATGTTTAAGGCTATTAATCATGTATGTATGTATACCTATATGTATGTATGTATGTATGTATGTCTATATGTATGTATGTATCTATGTATGCCTATATGTATGTATGTATAGTGTTGACGGTAGAGGAGGGTAGAGATGGGAGTGAGCCAGATAGGGGAGGAGAGGGGTGGATAAGGATTGAGTGATTAAGGTTTAAGGTTAAGGGTTGAGCATTTAGGGATAGGATTTAGAGTTTAGGGATAAGGGATTAGAGTTTAGGACCTTGAGGGATTAGGGTTTAGGGTTGAGGCTTTAGGGATAGCGTTTAGGGTTAAGGGTCGAGGGATTAGGGTTAAGGTATAGTGTTGAGGGTAGAGGGATTAGGGATAGGGTTTAGGGTTGAAAGTTTAGGGTTGAGGGATTAGGGTTTAAGGTATAGTTTAGTAGTTCTTGTGGATAGATCTAGTAAACAATGGGAGATTATTTGCCTATTTCATAACAATATACCTCCCCCTTAAACCCTAAACCCTAATCCCTCAACCCTCAACCCTAATCCATCATCCCTCAACTCTAATCCCTCATCCCTAAACCCTAAATGCTATCCCTATTCCTAAACCCTCAACAGACTTGATACTATACCTTAAACCCTAATCCCTTATCCCTAAACCCTCCAACCCTATCCCTAATCCTTACACCCTCCACACTCTACTTGAACCCTAATCCCTTGACCCTCAAACCTCAATCCTCAACCCTCGACATCAAACCGTAATCCCTCAACCCTTAACTCTGATCCCTCAACTCTCAACCCTAACCCTAAACCCTAAACACTAAACCCTCAACCCTCAACGTCAAATCCTAATCCCTTAACCCTTCACTCTAATCCCTACACCCTTCACTCTAATCCCTCAACCCCAAACCCTCAACACTATACCTTAAACCCTAATCCCTTAACCCTAACCCTAAACCTTGTCCCTAAACCCTAATCCCTCAACCCTCAACCCTAATCTGTCATTCGTCATCCCTCAACTCTAATCCCTCATCCCTAAACCCTAAATGCTATCCCTATTCCTAGACCCTCAATAGGCTCGATACTATACCTTAAACCCTAATCCCTCTACCCTTGACACTCTTACTTAACCCTAATCCCTTGACCATTAACCCTATCCCTCAACCTCAACCCTCAACCCTCAACTCTCAACATTAAACCCTAATTTATCAACCCTAAACCCTAATCCCTCAAACCTAAACCCTATCCCTAAACCATCAACCCTCAACACTATACCTTAAACCCTAATCCCTATCCCTCAACCCTTAACCCTTAAAACTTAAACCCTATCCCTACACCCTCAACACTTGACACTATATCTTAATCCTTAAACCCTCATCCCTAAAGCCTCAACCCTTAATCCTTAAACCTTCAACCCTAAACCCTATCCCTAATCCCTCTACCCTCAACACTCTAACCCTAACCTCGACATTAAATGCTAATCCATCAACCCTAAACCCTAATCCTAAACCCTCAACCCTCAACACTATACCTTAAACCCTAATCCCTCAACCTTCAACCCTAAACCTTATCCCTAAACCCTAATCCCTCAACCCTCAACCCTAATCCATCATCCCTCAACTCTAATCCCTCATCCCTAAACCCTAAATGCTATCCCTACTCCTAAACCCTCAACAGACTCGATACTATACCTTAAACCCTAATCCCTTATCCCTAAAGCCTCCAACCCTATCCCTAATCCTTACACCCTCCACACTCTACTTTAACCCTAATCCCTTGAACCTCAACCCTATCCCTAAACCCTTGACCCTCGAACCTCAACCCTCAACCCTCGACGTCAAACCCTAATCCCTCAACCCTTAACTCTGATCCCTCAACTCTCAACCCTAACCCTCAACATCAAATCCTAATCCCTCAACCCTTCACTCTAATCCCTCAACCCTAAACCCTATCCCTAAACCCTCAACACTATACCTTAAACCCTAATCCCTCAACCCGAACCCTAAACCTTGTCCCTAAACCCTAATCCCTCAACCCTCAACCCTAATCCGTCATCCGTCATCCCTCAACTCTAATCCCTCATCACTAAACCCTAAACGCTATCCCTATTCCTAGACCCTCAATAGGCTCGATACTATACCTTAAACCCTAATCCCTCTATCCTCGACACTCTTATTTAACCCTAATCGCTTGACCATTAACCCTATCCCTCAACCTCAACCCTCAACTGTCAACCCTCAACTCTAAACATTAAACCCTAATTCATCAACCATAAACCCTAATCCCTCAAACCTAAACCCTATCCCTAAACCATCAACCCTCAACACTATACCTTAAACCCTAATCCCTATCCCTTAACCCTTAAAACTTAAACCCTATCCCTATACCCTAAACACTTGACACTATATCTTAAGCCTTAAACCCTCATCCCTAAGGCCTCGACCCTCAATTCTTAAACCTTCAACCCTAAACCATATCCCTAATCCCTCTACCCTCGACACTCTAACCCTAACCTTGACATTAAACACTAATTCGTCAACCCTAAACCCTAATCTGTCAACCCTAAACCCTCAACCCTCAACACTATACCTTAAACCCTAATCCATCAACCATAAAACCTAATCCATTAACCCTTAACCCTAAACACTATTAATAAAGCCTCAACCCTTGACACCATACCTTAAACCGTAATCCCTCAACCCTCAACCTTAATACCTCAACCCTCAACCCTAATCGCTCATCCCTAAACCCTAAACTCTATCCCTATTCCTAAACCCTCAACCCTCGACACTATATCTTAAACCCTAATCCCTTATCCCTAAACCCTAAACACTATCCCTCAACCCTTAACCCTTAAAAATTAAACCCTAAAACCTATCCATAAACCCTTGACGCTCAACACTATATTTTAAACCCCAATCCCTTAACCCTTAGCCATAAAGCCTCAACCCTCAATCGTTAAACCTTCAACCTTAAACCCTATCCCTAATCCATCTACCCTCAATACTCCACTTTAACCCTAATCCCTTGACCATCAACCCTATCCCTAAACCCTCAACCCTCAACTCTCAACATTAAACCCTAATCTGTCAACCCTAAACCCTAATCCGTCAACCCTAAATCCTAATCCCTCAACCCTAAACCCTTAACCCTCAACACTATACCTTAAACCATAATCCCTCAACCCTAAACCCTAATACCTCAACCCTAAACCCTATCCCTAAACCCTCAACACTATACCTTAAACCCTAATCCCTCAACCCTAACCCTAAACCTTGTCCCTAAACCCTAATCCCTCAACCCTCAACCCTAATCCGTCATCCGTCATCCCTCAACTCTAATCCCTCATCCCTAAACCCTAAATGCCATCCCTATTCCTAGACCCTCAACAGGCTCAATACTATACCTTAAACCCTAATCCCTCTACCCTCGACACTCTTATTTAACCCTAATCCCTTGACCATTAACCCTATCCCTCAACCTCAACCCTCAATCGTCAACCCTCAACCCTCAACCCTCAACTCTAAACATTAAACCCTAATTCATCAATCGTAAACCCTAATCCCTTAGACCTAAACCCTATCCCTAAACCATCAATCCTCAACACTATACCTTAAACCCTAATCCCTATCCCTTAACCCTTAAAACTTAAACCCTATCCCTATACCCTCAACACTTGACACTATATCTTAATCATTAAACCCTCATCCCTAAAGCCTCAACCCTTAATTCTTAAACCTTCAACCCTAAACCCTATCTCTAATCCCTCTACCCTCGACACTCTAACCCTAACCTTGACATTAAACACTAATCCGTCAACCCTAAACACTAATCTGTCAACCCTTAACTCTCAACCCTCAACACTATACCTTAAACCCTAATCCATTTACCCTAAAACCTAATCCATCAACCCTCAACCCTAAACACTATTAATAAACCCTCAACCCTTGACACTATACCTTAAACCCTAATCCCTCAACCCTCAACCCTAATACCTCAACCCTCAACCCTAATCCCTCATCCCTAAACCCTAAACTCTATCCCTATTCCTAAACCCTCAACCCTCGACACTATACCTTAAACCCTAATCCCTTATCCCTAAACCCTAAACACTATCCCTCAACCCTTAACCCTTAAAAATTAAACCCTAAAACCTATCCATAAACCCTCGACGCTCAACACTATATTTTAAACCCCAATCCCTTAACCCTCAGCCGTAAAGCTTCAACCCTCAATCGTTAAACCTTCAACCCTAAACCCTATCCCTAATCCCTCTACCCTCAACACTCTACTTTAACCCTAATCCCTTGACCATCAACCCTATCCCTAAACCCTCAACCCTTAACCCTCATCTCTCAACATTAAACCCTAATCTGTCAACCCTAAACCCTAATCTGTCAACCCTAAACCCTAATCCGTCAACCCTAAACCCTAAACCCAACAAAACTACTTTTCCTTATGTTAGGTTGTTAAACCCATCATTTTTGACACTCTTCTCTTAAAGATATTTGAGTTGCAAGAATATGTCAGAAAAATGGCTATGAATTTTTTTAATGTTAGTAATGTTATATGGCATGTTTTTCTGGCCCATCTGGGGTTCATTATGCCAATAGGTGTACACACTATGAGAAAAGCTTTGCGTATGGTACATCCACAGTGAGTAATTAACAGTTGAAATCAGAAGGATGATCATTATGAGAAAAGCTTTGCATTGGGGTACATCTATGTTTCTTGTTGTCCACCCTGCACTTAGGGGAGGTATATTGTTATGAAACAAGCAAATAATCTCCCGTTGTTTACTGGCTCTATCCACAAGAACTACTAAACTATACCTTAAACCCTAATCCCTCAACCCTAAACTTTCAACCCTAAACCCTATCTGTAATCCCTCTACCCTCAACACTCTACCTTAACCCTAAACGCTATCCCTAAAGCCTCAACCCTAAACCCTAATCCCTCAAGGTCCTAAATTCTAATCCCTTATCCCTAAACTCTAAATCCTATCCCTAAATGCTCAACCCTTAACCTTAAACCTTAATCACTCAATCCTTATCCACCCCTCTCCTCCCCTATCTGGCTCACTCCCATCTCTACCCTCCTCTACCGTCGACACTATACATACATACATATAGGCATACATAGATACATACATACATATAGGCATACATAGATACATCCATACATATAGGCATACATACATACATATAGGCATACATACATACATGATTAATAGCCTTAAACATAAAAAAATTTAAGTTGAACATAACACACTCGTGTTATTTAAAACATGAAAAATAGTACAAACTTTTGTGGAAAAGGAAAAATGCAAAGAAAAGAATAATGCGAGTGTGTTATAACGTGCTCACGTTATAACGCGCTCGCGTTATGTCTTGCTTTGGGAATCCCAAGCCTTGGGCTTGGGATTTGCTTTGGATTTCCAACCCAAAGGCTTGGAGTGCCTTTTGAACAGTAACAGACATGTTTTTCCATATTCTTCAAGATTTTAGATAATTTCGTTCATGCTAACCCTCAGATTTGCATGTGTTTCAAGGTCAAACAAATCGAACACTTGGGTAATGTTAGGCTTTCTCTAGCTATCTGACGATGTAATTTTTTTCACATTTTAACAATGTTAAGCCTTTCATCTTTAATTTCTTTTGTTTGTGTGTCCGTTTTTGGTAAAAAACCACTGTTTGGTCTTTTTTTCATTGTAAAATAACTATTCATTGAAATTTCAAAAAAATTACATATTTAGAAACTAGACTCCATTCTACAAATATTAAAAAAAGAAAAAAATGATTTTCGATTAGTTTTCAAAATTTATAGGGGTAGCACGGCCAAAATTCTATTTTTTAGGATGTGTCCACTTTGAAAATTAGTAAAAAATCAAATATTGATCAAACAATTATCAAAAAAATTAGGCATAAACTACATGCTATTAGCTAATTTCTCACTGAAGCGATTTTAAAAATACCAAAAAAAAAATTTGACCTTTTGAGGGAGCCACAAAACATGCTATGTTATGTTTTTTGATAGAAACAACACCAATTTCTGTGGCTCCCTCTTTTGAACCCCTTAATCTATGCCATTTTCAAAAAAAAATAGTAGTTTAGAAAGTAGATTTAGAGCACTACGAACATTGTTTTGGTTGCATCTCCAAATTTTGAGTGTAACTATGCTCAATTTCTCATCCAAGGCCAGTATTTCCTGATTTCAGAAAAAAGTGGCCACTTAAGACTCCTTTTTGGCCCCCCATCTTCCTGCACTTACCCAATATACCAATTCTTTCTTCATGAAACTACACTTCTTGATGTTTATCAGAAATTTCTCTTCTCTCAACCTTTGAAAAACTTGTCTAATATGCCACAAATGTTCTTCTTTTGTCTTACTGAAAATTAAAATAATATCTAAGTATAAAATTAAAAACTTACCCAAGAATTTCTTCAGAACTTCATTCATCAATCTCATGAAAATACTTAGCGCATTTGTCAATCCAAAAGGCATCACTAACCGCTCATATAATACTTCATTTGTCTTAAAAGTAGTCTTGCATTCATCTCCTTCTCTGATTCTAATCTAATGGTATCCACTCTTCAAGTCTATCTTTGTGAAATATCTTGCTCCACTCAAACAATCCATGATATCATCCATCCTAGGTAAAGGGAATCTATACTTAACTATGATCTTGTTTATTGCTCTGGAATCAGTACACATTCTCCATTCTCCATCCTTGTTTGGTGCCAAAACTATAGGTATTGTACAAGGGCTCAAACTTTCCCTGATCAAACCTTTCCTCAACTCTTGTATCTGTCTATTCAATTGTTTATTCTCTGTCAGTGTCATCCTATGTGCTACTTTGTTAGGCAAACTTGCTCTCAGTATAAGATCCATGTGATGACTGATACTCCTTATAGGTGGTAATCCTTCAGGTACATTATTTGATATGAAGTCTTCATACTCTGTCAGCAACTCTATTATCTCATTCGGTTCAGTCTCTTTCTTCACCACTTCAGGCATTTTAGGAATCAAGGCATAATGCATACTTTCCTATTTCAAACCATCCAAAAATTTCCTTCCATCTATTAAATAGATTCTAGCATTCCTACATACCACATATTTAGGATCATCTTCCAAAGGAATCAAAGAAATTCTTTTCCCATTGGTTGTTATAGTATATGTGTTCTTTCTCCCATCATGTATAGCTTTTTTATCATATTGCCAAGGTCTATCCAACAAGATATGACAAACATCCATAGGCATAATATCACACAAGACTTCATCATGATAAGATCCAATATGAAATTTCACCAAACAGTGTTCACTCACTAGTACCTTATGATCATCCTGAATGCATGCTATCTGATATGGTTTAGGGTGTTTCAATCTTTCCAACTTTAGCTTAGTCACCATCTCCTCTGAAACTAAGTTATCTAAACTATCACTATCAATTACAACTTTACAACACTTACCTCCAGATTTGCATCTAGTTTTGAACACATTTTTCCTCTATGATGGTTCCTCATTTGTGTCTACTTGAAATAGCACTCTCCTCATCACTAAGGATTCTCCTTTCTCTAGTTTACCAATAGAACTAGGTGATCCAGTAGGTTCTTCTTCAACATAGGCTTCTCTTCCATTGTTCTCTATCTTCTTGCTTGTACTACCCTGATTACATTCAAATGCTCTATGTCCTTCACCTCCACACTTGAAACAAGTTCCTCTAAATATCCTCTTATCAAATCATCTTCCTTCTCTTCTGTATCCTTCATTCCAGTATGCACTAGGGTTTCCTCTTTGGTAAAAATTTCTGTCATTTCTCCGGTAAGCATTGTTACCTCTATCATCCTTCCTAATTGGGCTATCAAACTTGTTCTACTCTACAAATGATCTATCATATCTGGAAAACATTCTTCCTTTCTAAAATTTACCTCCTCTACCTCTTTGTCTCTGATCATGTCTCTTATTCAGTTTTTCTTCAATTTTTAGGGCAAACTGATATGCTTCTTCCAAAGATGTCATCCTTACCAAGCTTAGTTCTTCTTGAGTGTTCAATCTCAGTCCATTGATGTATCTGTCCACTTTCTCCTTTCTTGCTTCACTATGTCCTATCCTTATGATCGTCTTATGAAATTATTCAGAATACTCCTTCACAGATTTCTCCTTTTGTCGTAGATTTTGCAATCTTTTCAACAATTCCAACTCATAGTCAACAAGTATGAACTGATTCTTCAACTTTGTCACCATCCAGTCCCACTTTGTAATCTTTTCTTTTCCTCTTCTATTTCTTTCCAACTAAACTTCTTTCCACCATATAGCAGCATGTCCTTTCAACTTTGTCTTTGCAAATTTTAGTTTCTCCAGATCTTCAATTTCCTCATATTCAAAGTATTCTTCCATATCGTTTATCCAATCAATCAACTCTTTCAGATTCAGATTACTAGTGTAGTTTAGAACATCAACTCTAGGTCTCTTTCCAATCTTTGAAATAGCTCACAACATCTTTATTTGATCTGATTCTTCTTCCTTAGTGCCTTCTAGGGTTTCACCGGTTTGTTCAGCAGATTGAAATTCTTCCTCATCATCACTTTCAACATTAGGTCTCAGCGTCAATCCTCTTCGCCTATCTTCCTCAACAGCATCCAAATGGATTCGCATTGTTCTCATTAATTCCATCATCTCATCCATTCTATTAGCCATTGTACCAATAGGAGAAAATCTTCCTAGCGGTGATCGAGATATGAGCAACAATTACCTCTCAATTGGTGATCAGTTTTGTACAAGTAACCTACCTCGGATTGGCAATCTACTCACAACAAGATATTACAAAATTCCTTCACCAAATCTGCTCCAAAGAATCAAACTTTCACTCTAATACCACTTGGTGCAGTTACGGTAGGAGGGTTCATAGAATGAACTATCCGAACCATACAGCAAGAGTAAATACAATGGAAATAACTCAAAGAAATGGAACAAATATAGATTCAGTCATTTAGTCTATCAAAGAATTCAAAATAGAGATTTGCTGGCAACATGAAGGCTTACAACTAGGGCTCTTAGGCCTGATTACATACAAGTGCAAGATAAAGCTTTGAAGTTCTCTCACACAAATCTAACTATCAAATCTTTCTTCTATCAATTAGCTACTTTCCTAAGGATCTATTACATCTTTATATATCATTTTCAAGCTAATAGATTCCTCTGCATTGGCGAAGGGAGGTCACAAACTCCAATGAAGAGCTGTAAAGTGTTCATAGATAGGTCAAACCTAAATGCATAGAATGCTTCCTCAAATTAATGGAACAACGTGTGGACCCTTGGGGAAGGTTGGACATGAACCAAAGAACATTGAATGATGTGTCATTGAGATCTATAAGTCCAAGGATGATCCGCAAGCCTTCTCCTTTACCTGGTTATCCAAAACTGTTAGAATGCTCTACACTGAGAAAATAGTTGATCTTCTGATAGCGATATCTTTCCAGTAACTGATCCAAATGCTTTGAATTCTTGATATGATGTAGATGAATGAATGTAGATGCTAAGTCCTGATCCGCAAGATGTAAAATGCCAAACCTAGACCACAAGCTGAAAACTACTATTGACTGAACTGCCTGAACTGAACTAGAAAATGAAAGACCTGAAAATGCAAACAAGCTGAAATGCAAATGTTTTGGTTGATGCAAGATTACTCTTGAACCAGGGATGCTCCTACATCATCCATCCATCTCTCTACTAAGGTTATGCTTTTGTATTTGAGCACTCCACATTCACAAATACACCAATTAATTCCAAGCAATGGGTAACATTTAGTATTTCATTCTTTTTATTTTATCTTTGTTATGCTATTGTTGATTTCTTGAAGGTTATGATGGAGTTTGGTATCGAATATTTGTTTTATTGATCTCTTTATGAATTTTAGATTTTCCCATGCACAAGGCCACATTATTTTTGTAGAAGGAATTGTAGTAGATCCCTTAAAGATAAAGGTCATTCTGGAATGGCTTGTGCCTAAAAATGTGCATGAAGTGCATAGTTTTATGGGATTGGCAGGATATTATAGGAAGTTTGTATTGAACTTTTCTATAATTGCATATCCCATCACTTCCTTGCAAAGGAAGGGAAAATAATTTAAATTGTTAGATAAGTATGAAGAGGCCTTCAATATCGTCAAGGAGAAACTGACTTTGTCACCAATACTTAGAGTGTCAGACCTAGAGGGTCATTTTGTTGTGGTAACTAACACCTTAGAAGAAGGGTTGGGAGGAGTACTAATGCAAGAAGGCCAAGTTGTGGCCTATGAGTCTAGGAAGTTGAGATCCTCTAAACAAAACTATACCCCCCATGATCTATAATTAGCATCAATTGTACATGTTCTCCATGTTTAGAAGCATTACTTGTTGGGAAAACATTTTGAATTAAAATCTTATAACCAAGGTTTAAAGCATATCTTCACATAACCAAACACTAAAGCCCGATAGAGGAGATGGCTAGAGATTATCTCTGACTATGATTTTGAGATTATCTATATAAAGGTTAAAGAAAATTGAGTGGTTGATGCCTTAAGTCGTAGAAGGCATATTTTGGCAATAGTGTCAGTGTATTCTAATTTATAAGATCAAGTACTAAAGAACTCAACCAGGGATGAATATTATGAGCAAGTTCTAAAATCTCTATCAGAAAATTTCTCAAGATGCAAGATATGAAGAGTTTTATTTTGAACCTAATGGAATGTTAAGATACAACAACCAAATTTATGTTCCAAATCATGGAGATTTGAGAAACATAGTGTGGAAAGAAGTGCATTTCATGCCATATTTAGGTCACCCTAGAGTGACAAAACTATTGGTTGATGTGAATCCATTGTATTTTTGGAAGGGAATAAAGAATTATGCCGCAGTGCATTCTAATTTCTAAGATCAAGTACTAAAAAACTCAACTAGGAATGAATATTATGAGCGGGTTCTAAAATTTTTATCCAAAAATTCTCAAGATGAAAGATATGAATGGTTTTATTTTGAACCTGAAGGAATGTTAAGATACAACAACCAAACTTATGTTCCAAATCAGGGAGATTTGAGAAACATAGTGTGGAAAGAAGTGCATTCTGTGCCATATTCAGGTCACCCTAGAGTGACGAAACTATTGGTTGATGTGAAGCCATTGTATTTTTGGAAGGGAATGAAGAATTATGCCATAATATTTGGGGTAGGGTGTCTAGAGAGTCGGTGAGTTAAGGTTGATCATCAACACCTGGTAGGATTTTTAATCCTCATGACATCCCTGAATGGAAATTGCAAGTAATTAGTATGGATTTTGTCTAGGGACTGTCCAAGTCATGTTATAAACATGTTGCTATTTTTTTTGTGGTAGATAAACTTTCTAATATATCCCATTTCATATCAATGAACCTTACAAATGGAGCACCCATAATAGCCATGAAATTTATGCAAGAAGTTTTCAGATTGCATGGGGTGTATGCATGGAGTTGTGGGACCAAAAAGTCACCACATGACTTTTTGGTCCCATGCAAACAATAACATGAGTGCATTATAATGCACTCACATTATTGTTTGCATAAAATAAAAAAACACATTTCGTTCATACCCGTGACCAAAACTACAATTGGTAAGGAAAAACCCAATCAAATAGCATGAGCGCATCGAAGGAAGGTCAAATCAAGCAAGTGCTAAGAGATATCAATGTTTTCATGATGCCACCTCGCCAAACCCACTCCCAAAGACGTCGTGAAGTGAATGTAGAGGGTCTAGCAATTAAAGAAGGTAGGGTTTGATTAATTTTTGTGAGTTTGAAAAGAATTTTTGACTTTTGCAATGTTTCATTAGTTTTTTATATTGAATTTACAGTCAATGAGGTAGAACAAAACATAAATCCAACTAAGGAGGGTCAAAACAAGCCTCAAAACCATAAAAACCCCCCACCTTCATGTCTTCACCATGAAAGAGATACAAAAGAAAACTATTTAGGGAAAATAGAAGAAAATAAAAAACATCTTCAAACCCTAAATGAAATGTTAAAAAATCCAAGTGCAAGCACCAATCATGGGAGAGTGCTTGTGAAGACATTAAAGATAATTATTTCTCACACCAAATCACTAAATTTCATGACTATAGGGAGAGGTGTCGACAATACTATGTTGACAAATTATCTTATGAGCAAGTGAAGGATGAAAAAATTACAAAATTTGCATTATGTTCACACTTTATCAATCCTAAAGCTAGCCAAAGATTAGAAGGTACATGCAAATGCTTCACTATTCATTGGTGTAGGAATGAAGATATATCCCAAAACTTTTGGGATAGATGGTACATGGTGTTTGATGAGCGCCCATGCAACAATAATGAGGTGCCACAATATTTCTTGAGGAAACTCCATTGCAAGTTTGTCCTCAAGAAGATTCCTAATTATTTTGACATTTGAGAGTTCCAAGATATAGGTGGTGGCTTTGCCCAAGATAGAGAGGGGGCACAAAAAGACCAAAACCATGTACCTAAACCCCTGATGAGGGCAACAGATGTGTCACTCCCTTCAAATTTGAAGGAGAGTGTTGAGGTGGAGACACTACATTCATTGAGTGCTCTCATGTAGTCTCTAACACAACACGATGATGATCTCACCCAGGCCGATGAGGGTGAGAGAAGCAAGTGTCATTTTTCCCCACATCTATGCAGTTCATGTGGGTACCTGTGTAATTATGGGACATAGAATTCACGGAAGGACTCCTGGCAGGATGCTGTGATGCAGGGGCAACATCCAATGGTGGACACATACATATTGGATTATCTTGTTCTCATAGATGATGTCTTACAACATATATTTGGTATTGACTCCCAAGTAATTTTTTACAAGTTTCATCATGATTTAATATATTCTTATTTGAAATTTGTAAAATTTTATATAACTATCTATACTATAAGTCAAAACTATTGTATGTAATTGTCTACACAATGAAATTCCAAGGTCAGAGTCTTCATCCTACCTTTGTTAGTCATCCATTGGCGAGTTACGAGAGGATGTCAAGTCAGCAGGTATGTAATTTATCACATGAAAGTAAATATAACACATATAGCAATGGTAATATTATTTAGTGACAATTTGATGATTTCAACAGGGGGCTTCACCAGCACCTCCATAGTTTCCTTGGTCCCTTGCATGTAAAACCACTTTTACAGAGATAAAGTTAACTATTTGTAATCATTATGAATTTAAATAATGTTATGTATCTATTTTGATCGAATAACCTTGAACTCTATTTTTAGATGTTGAATATGGAGACTCCTCATCTTTGTGAGTCAACGTAGGTAGGCATTCTTGTAGTCATGTTGTCCTCAAATCCTTTGACCGAGGTATGAGCCAGTAACATGTAAATGTCATTTTGTATTTCTTATTTTATCTCATGTCATTTCATGTACATAACTTATATTTATGTTTAGTCAATTTTACTTCTTGATGCTTCTCACAGGAGGTCACAACTCCAACCTATCCAACTATGGATGAAGAGAGAGAAAGATGATCGAGAGGGAACATCAAGTAGTGATAAGTGATTGATTAAATATGTTATGTTATATATTTCATGTTTTCTATATTAATGTGCATATTGTTTGATTGTATTAACATGTGGAGCTACAAAAATCTCTGTCAAAGAAGTCTACTCGATGGGAGAGAGAGGATGAGTCACTAATTGGCTCTCCATCCTCACAACCAAGCAAGGGCTACCAATTATTTGATAGAAGTACATATGAAACTAGATTTTGGGACATTTTTTGTATGCCTAGATGGCTTTGTATACATACTTTTTTGTGTAGTCACGGTAGGAGGGTTCACAGAATGAACTATCTAGACCATGCAACAAGAGTAAATACAATGGAAAAAAATCAACTAAATAGAAGAAATGCAGATGTAGTCATTCAATATATCATAGAATTCAAATAGAGATCGGCTGACAACATGCAAGCTTACAATTAGGGCTCACAGGCCTGATTACATACATGAGCAAGATATAGCTTTGAAGCTCTTTCACTAGAAAATGAATAAGCTATCTATCTAGAACTTAGTAACTTATGAACTACTTTCATAAGGGTCTATTACATCAATATATATCAAGTCTGGATCAATAGATTCCTCTACGTCATCCAAGGAAGATCACAAATTCCAAAGAAGAGATGTAACGTGTGTACACAGATAGGTCAAACCTAAATGCATAGAACACTTCCAGAAAATGAATGGAATGATATGAGGATCTTTAAGGAAGGTTGGCCACAAACCAAAGATCATTGAATTATGTGTCATTAGGCTCCACAAATTGGGAAATGCTTCCGAAACTTTCTCCTTTAGCTAATCGTCTGTGATTATCTAGATACTCTGCTCTAAGAAATAGTCATCTTTTGATAGTGATATCTTTCTAGTATTAATGTGTGGATATCTAAATTATGGATATGATGTAAATGAATGAATGTAGATGCTAAATCCAGCTCCACAAGATCTAAAATGCAATTGTGGTGAAATGTCAATCTAAAAGTAGAAACTACTTCTGACTGAACTGCCTGAACTGAATTGGAAAAGAAACAAACTGAACTACAAACAAATTGAAATGCAAATGTTTTTGGTTGATGCAAGATTGCTCTTGAACTAGGGATGCTCCTACATTAGACATCTGGGGTTATTGAAAAAGTGAGTCCCTCACTTTGCTAGGGCTAGGGGAGAACCAAGATGGTCCACCTCAGCCTGAGAAATCCATGATGAATCTTCTTTCGGTCTACCTTTCCACTTCACAAGATATTCTTTGTATTGTCTTCCTCTAGTGTTGTGCCCAACTCTGATGTCCAAAATGTCCTCAATCTACTCTGGTGCTTGTTGTGGTAATTGCTTCTTCAAGTCTTCTTCCATGCTGTCACTAAACTCTACTTCATGGTACTGATAAATGTCTGTAATGTTGAAAATAGGTGAAATATCCAATGTCTCTGGTAGCTCCACTTCATATACATTGCCTGAATCAAATTTTCTGAATATCTTACAAGGTCCAAACTTCTTCATCCTCAACTTGTTGTATGTCCCAATTGGAAATCTTTCTTTTCTCAAGTACACCATCACTTCATCTCCAACTTCAAATTCCTTGTCTTCTCTTCTCATCAACCTTCTCTTTGTTCTTACTGTTCATATCTTCCAAATTCTTCTTCACCTGATTATGCACTATCTTCATGTGGGCTACAAATTCTTCTTCTGCACTTCTCTTTTCTTCCATGCTGATATCTCTTAATTTTGCTACTCCTCTAGGATTTACTCCAGTAAGGATCTCAAAAGGTGTTCTTCTAGTACTCATATTTATTGAATTATTATATGCAAACTCTACTTGTGAAAGAATCAAATCCCAACTTCCTATCTTCTCTCTGACCAAACATCTCAACAAATTTTCCATACTCCTATTCACTACCTCTGTCTGTCCACCAGTCTGTGGAAGAAAAGTTGAACTAAACTTCAAATCTATCTTCATCTTCTTCCAAAGTATCCTCCAAAAGTATCCAACAAACTTTCTATCTCTGTCTGAAACTATACTCTAAGGTAATCCATGCAATCTCACAATCCCCTTGAAAAATAGGTCAACTACATGCACTGCATCAGTTGTCTTCTTACAAGGTATGAAATGCACTATCTTTGAAAATGTGTCAACCACTACAAATATTGAATCATGTCCTCTCTTTGTCTTAGGAAATCAAAATATAAAATCCATGCTTATGTCTTCCCAAAGGTCTCTCCGGTACTGTCAAAGGTTTATACAATCTAGTATTCTGACTACTCCCTTTGGCAACTTGACAAACTCTACAATTCTGTACAAATCTCTGAACATCCTTATGTATCTGAGGCCAAAAGTAGTTTTCACTCACCAAAGCCACTATCCTATCAATGCCAAAATGTCCTACCAATCCACCACTATGCTTCTCCTTGATCAAATTATCTCGCATTGAAATCTTAGGTATGAACAATTGGTTTCCTTTGAACACCATATCTTCTTGATTGAAATAGTCCAACCAATTACTCCTATCTATCACAACAAGCTCTCTACATGCTTTCCAAGGTTCTGTAAAATTAGTGTCTCTCTCATACATGTTCTTCAATTCATCAAAACCCAACACCTCAACTCTCATCTCTATCAGCAAGTTTCTTCATCTACTCAAGGCATCAGCAACTTTGTTTGATTTACTACTCCTATGCTTTAACACAAAAGTATAACTCTGCATGAACTCTACCCACCTCATATGTCTCTGATTCAACTTACCTTGACTATTCAAATATTGCAAAGCTTGATGGTCTGTATACAACACAAACTCCTTAGGCAACAAGTAATGTCTCCACTTCTTCAAGGCTTGAATTATTGTATAAAACTCTTGATCATAAACTAAATATCTTCTTCTTGCATCATTCAACTTCTCACTGAAATATGCTACAGGTCTACCTTCTTGACTTTACACTACTCCAATTGCATTTCCACTTGCATCACAGTCATCTTGAAATACCTTATTGAAATTCGATAATGGTAAAACATGTTTCTCTGTCACTTTCTGCTTCAACAACTCAAAACTTTTATTTGCTCCTGATGTCCACTTGAAATCCTTTATGTCACCTCTCATTGTCTTTGTCATTGGGTTACAAACTGAACTAAATTTTTTTATGAACTTCCAGTAGAAACTAGCCAATCCATGAAATGATCTAAGCTCTCCAATGCTCTCCAGTGTAGGCCATTCAACAATTACTCTTACTTTCTTAGGTCCATCTCCAATCCTTCCACAAAAATTGCAAATCCCAAATATACCAATTCTTCCTTCATGAAACTACACTTCTTGATGTTTATCAACAATTTCTCTTCTCTCAACCTCTACAAAACTTGTCTAATATGCCACAAATGTTCCTCCTTTACATCTTACTAAAAACTAGAATATCATCCAAGTATACAATCACAAACTTACCCAATAATTTCTTCAGAACTTCATTCATCAATCGCATGAAAGTATTCAGTGCATTTGTCAATCCAAAGGGCATCACTAACCACTCATACAATCCTTCATTTCTCTTAAAAGCAGTCTTCCATTCATCACCTACTCTAATTCTGATATGATGGTATCCACTCTTCAAGTCTATCTTTGTGAAATATCTCTCTCCACTCAAACAATCCATGATATCATCCATCCTAGGTAAAAGAAATCTATACTTAACTGTGATCTTGTTTATTGCTCTGGAATCCGTACACATTCTCCATTCTCCATCTTTCTTAGGTGCTAACACTACAGGTACTACACAAGTACTCAAACTTTCTCTAATCAAACCTTTCCTCAAAAACTCTTGTATCTATCTATTCAACTCTTCATTCTCTATTGGTGTCATTCTATGTGTTGCTTTGTTAGGCAAACTTGCTCTCGATATAAGATCCATGTGATGACTGATACTCCTTATAGGTGGAAATCCTTCAGGTACATTATTTTATATGATGTCTTCATACTCTGTCAATAACTCCTTTATCTCCTCAGGTTGTGATTCTTCAGTCTCTTTCTTCAATGTTTCAGGGTTCTTAGGAATCAAAGCATAACACATGTTCTCATGTTTCAAACCATCCAGAATTTTTCTTCCATCTACCAAATAGAAATTTTCTTCCATCTATCAAAGTAATTCTCTTTCCATTTGTTGTTATAGTATATGTATTCTTTCTCCCATCATGTATAGCTTTTCTATCATACTACCAAGGTCTACCCAACCAGATATGGTAAACATCCATAGGCATAATATCACACAAGAATTCATCATGATAAGATCCAATATGAAATTTCACCAAACATTGTTCACTCACCAATACCTTATGATCATCCTAAATCCATGCTATCTGATATGGCTTAGGGTGTTTCAATCTTTCCAAATTCAGCTTAGTCACCATCTCTTCTGAAACTAGGTTATCTGAACTACCACTATCAATTACAACTTTACAACACTTACCTCCTTATTTGCATCTGGTTCTAAATAGACTCTACCTCTACAATGGTTCCTCATTTGTCTCTATTTGAAATAGTGCTCTCCTCATTACCAATGATTCTCCTTTCTCTAGTTTACCAACAGAATAGGGGTCACTTAGTTCAACAGGTTCTTCTTCAACATATGCTGCTTTTCCACTATTTTCTATCCTCTTACTTGTACTACCCTGATTACATTCAAATACTCTATTTCCTCCACCTCCACACTTGAAACAAGTACCTCTGAATGTTCTATTATCAAATCTTCTTCCTTCTCTTCTATATCCTTCATTCTAGTATGAATTCTAGTTATCTCTGGGATGAAAATTTATGTCACTTCTCTGGTATGCAATAGTATCTCTTTCATCCTTCTTAAATGGGTTGTCAAACTTGTTCTACTCCAGAAATGATCTATCTCTTCTAGAATAAGTCTTATGTCTCTAAAATTTACCTCCTCTACCTCTCTATCTCTGCTCACGCCTCTTATTCAGCTCTCTTCAACCTTGAGGGAAAACTGATATGCTTCTTCCAAAGATGTCATCCTCACCAGACTTATTTCCTCTTGAATGTTCAATTTCAGTCCATTGATGTATCTAGCCACTTTCTCCTTTCTTTCTTCACTATGTCCTATCCTTATGATCATTTTATGAAATTCTTCAGTATACTCCACAGATTTCTTCTTTTGTCTCAGGTTTTGTAATCTTCTCAACAGTTCCAACTCATAGTCAATAGGTATAAACTGATTCTTCAACTTTGTCACCATTCTATCCCATTTTGTAATATTTTCTTTTCCTCTTCTATTTCTTTCCAATTGAACTTCTTTCCACCATATAGCAGCATGTCCTTTCAACTTTGTCTTTGCAAATTTCACCTTCTCCAAATCTTCAATTTCCTCATATTCAAAGTATTCTTCCATATCATTTATCTAGTCAATAAGTTCTTCGGGGTTTAAATTACCAGTATAGTTTGGTATATCAACTCTAGGTCTCTTTCCAATCTTTGAAATAGCTCATAGCATCTTTACTTGATCTGATTCTTCTTCTTCATCACCTTCTAGGGTTTTGCTAGTTTGTTAAGTAGATTGAAATTCCTCTTCATCATCGCTTTCAACATTAGGTCTTGGTGTCAATCCTCTTCACGTATCTTCTTCATCATCGCTTTCAACATTAGGTCTCCATTATCTCATCCATTCTTCCAGCCATTGTTCCAACAATAGCAACTCTTCCCGACGGCATTCTCCCTAGGATCAAGTGTAAACTACCTCAGGTTCGGCGATCAGGCTACAAGGTGACAACTACCTCACAATCGGTGATTGGCTACAACACAAGTAACCTGCCTCAATTTGGAGATCTATCCATAACAAGATCTTACAGAATTCCCTCACCAACTTCGCTCAATTTGCTCCCAGAGATTCAAACTTTCACTTGGTGCAGTCACGGTAGGAGGGTTCACAGAATGAACTATCTAGACCGTGCAGCAAGAGTAAATACAATGGAAAAAACTCAAAGAAATAGAAAAAATGCAAATTCATTCATTCAGTATATCATAGAATTCAAATAGAGATCAGTTAGCAACATGCGAGCTTACGATTAGGGCTCACAGCCTGATTACATACATGCGCAAGATACAGCTTTGAAGCTCCTTCGCCAGAAAATGAATAAGCTATCTATCTAGAACTTAGTAACTTATGAACTACTTTTCTAAGGGTCTATTACATCAATATATATCAAGTCCAGATCAACAGATTCCTCCTCGTTGGCCAAGGAAGATCACAAATTCCAAAGAAGAGATGTAACATGTGTACACAGATAGGTCAGACCTAAATGCATAGAACACTTCCAGAAAATGAATGGAATGATGTTTGGATCTTTGAGGAAGGTCAGCCATGAACCAAAGATCATTGAATGATGTATCATTAGGCTCCATAGATCAGGAAGTGCTCCCACAAGTTTCTCCTTCAGCTGATTGTCTGTGATTATCTAGATGCTCTACTATGAGAAACGATCATCTTCTGATAGCGATATCTTTCTGGTATTAATGTACGGATCTATAAATTCTAGATATGATGTAAATGAATGAATTTAGATACTAAATCTAGCTCCACAAGATCTGAAATGCAATTGTGGTGAAATGTCAGACCAAAAGTAGAAATTACTTCTGACTGAACTGCCTAAACTAAACTGGAAAAGAAACAAACTAAACTACAAACAAATTGAAATGCAAATGTTTTTGGTTGATGCAAGATTTCTCTTGAACCAAGGATGCTCCTGCATTACTTTTATATGTTACCGATGTATAATTTTATATATGCATGTATGGCTTTTTTTGGACATTCCTATATGGCTTTATATATAGACTAGATGTTATGTTCATGACATTATGTATATGACAATGTATATTAAATATTTAATATGATGATCAATTATCATTACATGAATTTGGTTTTACACATGCCAATTGCATTTTCTTGAAAGTTTATAAATCATTTTCAAATAATCTATTTTGTGCATATCTTGCAATCATTGCATTCCATGATACAACATTTCTTTGAGGCATTGTGTCAAACAATTCACATTCCTTGTATATGCTTCCACACTTTGCATACATGTCTCATAGGGTAGTTGCAACTACAACATTTGACAAAATTCCTATATCCTTTATGCTTTGATGGATGTCTATATCGTGTTCCAAAGATACCATTTCTAAGGTTTTGGAATTTGGCTTTACCCCTACCAATTGCATTTGCTTCAAAGTTTCTAAAGCCTTGTCAAAAAATCCATTTTGTTCTTATATTGTAATCATTACATTCCATGAGGTGACATTTCTTTGAGGCATTATGCCAAAAAATTCACAAGCCTTGTCTATGCTTCCACACTTTGCAAACATGTCTCTAAGGTTAGTTGCAACTACAACATCTAACCAAATTCCCATATCTTTTATCTTTTGATGGATGTCCATACCATGTTCCAAAGATCCCATTATGGCATAGGCAAGAAGGATACTAGCTAAGGTTGTGGAATTCAGCTTTACACCCACTAATTGTATTTTCTTGAAAGTTTATAAAGCCTTATCAAAAAAATCCAGTTTTTTACATATCTTTCAATCATTGAATGCCATGAAATGGCATTTCATTAAGGAATCATGTCAAATGGTTCACGTACCTTATCTATTCTTCCACACTTTGCATACATATCTACTAGGGTAGTTGCAACTACACAATCTGACAAAATTCCCATACCCTTTATGCTTTGATGGATGTCCATACCATGTTCCAAAGATCCCATTTTGGCATATGAAGGGAGGATGTTGGCTAAGGTTGTTGAACTTGTCTTTACACCCTCTAATTGCATTTGCTTGAAAGTTTCTAAAGCCTTATCAAAAAATCCATTTTTTCATATCTTGCAATCATTGCATTCCATGTGACGATATTTCTTTGAGGCATCATGCCAAATAGTTCATCTGTGTGTCTATGCTTCCACACTTTGCATACATTTCTCTGAGGGCAATTGCAACTACAACATCTAACAAGATTTCCATATCTTTTATGCTTTGATGGATGTCCATACCATGTTCCAAAGATCCCATTTTGGCATAGGTAGGGAGGATGCTAGCTAAGGTTGTGGAATTTGGCTTTACACATGCCAATTGTATTTGCTGAAAGTTTATAAATCCTTGTCAAAAAAATCCATTTTTTGCATATCTTGCAATTATTGCATTCCATGAGATGGCATTTCATTGAGGCATAATGTTAAACAACTCATGTATCTTGTCTATGCTTCCACACTTTGCATACATGTCTTCTAACAATTGTAACTACAAGATCTGACAATATTCCCATATCCTTTATGCTTTGATGGATGTCCATACCATGTTCCAAAGATCATATTTTGGCTTTACACCTCTCAATTGCATTTTCTTGAAAGTTTCTAAAGCCTTATTAACAAATCCATTTTGTGCATATCTTGCAATTATTGCTTTCCATGAGATGACACTCTTTGAGGTGTTCTATCAAACAGTTCACATTCCTTGTCTATGCTTCCACACTTTACATACATGTCTACTAGGGTAGTTGCAACTATAACACATTTGACAAAATTCCCATATCCTTTATGCTTTGATGGATGTCCATATGGTATGTTCCAAATATCCCATTTTGGCATAGGTAGGGGGGATGTTGGTTAAGGTTGTGGAATTTGGATTTACACCTGCCAATCACATTTGCTTGAAAGTTTCTAAATCCTTATCAACAAATCCATTTTGTGCATATCTTGTAATTATTGCAACATATATACTTTGAGCTTAATTATTGTAAAAATATACACAATAACAATTCCATAAATAATGGTTTCCTTAAAAATCATTTTAGAGTTATAATAATCCCATAGGTCTATCCTATAGTCCTTGCAAATAATTCAAATTCTTTTAAGGTAACATTTTTGTCATATGAACATACATAATTTCTATCCACATATTCTATCAAAATTAAACATTTTCACTTTGTTCTTAAGGGCTAATAAAATACATCTTATCAATGAGACTATACACATGGAACTAACAACCAAAACAATATTCAAGAGAAAACTAGTATAGGTATATTACACATGAGAGAGAGAAGTTGAGTATAGGTATTTTACACTACAGAAGCCTCTAGGGTTTGTCACTATGACTAACACAATACCATTGACCTTCACCATAATGCTCATAAGATAAATTTCAAATGTAGAATACTTCTTGAGACACCAAACCCTTTTCCACCATTCAAAATAAAACTTACATAATAATCATCATAGTCAACTTCACAAAAACCTACATAATATCCTTTATGCTTTGATGGTTACCTAGACCCTCTTCCAAATATCCTAATTTGGTAGAGATAGGGAGGATGTTGGTGAAGGTTATGGAATATGGCTTTACACTTGTCAATTGCATTTGCTTGAAAGTTTCTAAAGTCTTTTCAACAAATCCATTTTCTTCATATCTTGCAATCATTGCATTCCATGAGAGGACCTCTCTTTGTGATGTTCTCTTAGACAGTCCACATGCATTGTCTATGGTTCCACACTTTCCATACATGTCTACAAGGGCAGCTTCAATTACAACATCTGAAAAAATTCCTATATCCTTTATTATCACTGAGATTGAACAATTATCATGTGTAACAGTCACAAAATGTGACAACTAAAGAGACAAAATTCCCATATCCTTTATGCTTGCTATAAGCTGAAAATGCTTATGAAAATCTAGAAAACCCTAGCTTTTACTAGAAAATGGATGAAATATGTGTCCTCAACACCTTGTCCATACATGTGTATTGAAGTTTCATTATAAAAAGAATCATGGTGTTTGTAATCTTAACAAGAAGTTTGTGATGTTAGCGAGGAGTTAATGTAAATAAGAGTGACTATCAGATTTTTTGATAAGTGAGAATCTATGTTGTCTTATATATCTGCCTTATAAATATGTTTTTATCAAATTTGTATGGCTGAGCATGTTCCAATAGCTGTTATAGTATTTGTAGATTTAAGGTTTAATATTTTTAAAAGTTTAACACTACTAGTTGTGACTTTAAGGTTGTTAGTATTGACTATAAGTACTTACAATTAAATGAAATGTGCTCTTTACATCTAAAAAGAAAGCAATCATGTAATGCCACATCATCACACTAACAAAACATGACTTAATGCACAACTGTTAGAGGTGTGAAGTTAGGATGCTCAAAAAATTAGGTCCACTCCCCTATGTTTTTTGATAACTTTCAACAACAATATTGTGTCATAGCGTTGATCTCTTATCAAAGGGAAACATAAGGGAAAGAGTGGTGAGGTTAGTGTGTGGTAATATTTGTCGATAGTGTGTTTATCCCTATTTGCAATAGTATTTGTGGATTTCTTCTTGTTTGGCACTAAAGTGCAATGATTTGGAACTCTTAGAAGAGAGATATTCTCTCACTGTGCTCATAAGATATGGATCAACAACAAAAAATCCAAAAGGTCAAAACATAAGAGACAAAAAGGGAATCAACATTTTGTTTAGTTTCATACACTAGAAAGGTGCCAAGAGTGAAATTTTGCATTCCATACATTGAATGCAAACAATCTCTCAAATGTTTCAGTTTCATGTAGTAGAAAGGTGCTAGGAGTGAGATTTTGCATTCCATGGCTTGTGGGGCCAAACTGACTACTCCAACACATCAGGGTGGGAGGGTAAATGCCAAGGGAGGTCTTGTTTCATGTGCCAAGCATCTCAGTTATTCGAAGCAGCAGGCTGCCACCAAAGTCCCTTAAGATCCCTAAGACCAAAAAACTACCAAACTATGAAAGAGTAGTTCTTAGAATTCATTATAGATGGGAATGGTTCATTTGGACCTATAGGTGCACATGGTGTCCATCCACAATAAACTCTTGATTTTTGTGAAATCCAGTCTGTTTGATCGTGCTAAAATGCAAAATGCTTCAGTTTCATGTAGTGGAAAGGTGCTAGGAGTGAGATTTTGCATTTCATTGCTCATGGGGCTGAACCAACTATGCCAACATGTCAGAGTGGGTGGTTAAATTCTAGGGGAGGTCTGATTTTGTGTGTCAAGTGTCTCAGACATTCTGGGATGCAAGCTACCAACAAAGTGGAAAGGTGCTAGGAGTGAGATTTTGCATTCCATAGCTCATGGGGCCGAACTGACTACTCCAACACATCAAAGTGGGCTAGTGAATGCTAGAGAAGGTCTCATTTTGTGTGTCAAGTGTCCTAGTCATTCAAAGCAACAATCTACTAGTAAACCCAGTAAGATCCCTAAGAGCAAAAAAATGTCAAACTATGACGGAGTAGTTCTTAGAATTCATGGCAGTTGGGAATCCTCCATTTGGACCTATAGATGCACATAGGGTCTATTCACAACAACCTCTCTTAGCTTTAGTCAAATCTAGTCCATTTGATCATGTCAAAATCAAATGCATTCTTACAAAATGCTTTAGTTTCATGTAGTGGAAAGGTGCTAGGAATGAGATTTTGCATTCCATAGCATGTGGGGCTAAACCAACTATGCCAACACATCAAGGTCAGTGGTTAAATGCTAGGGGAGGTCTCATTTCATGTGTGAAACATCCCAATCATTCCAGGTCATAAGCTACTAACAAATTTGTCACTTTTCCAGTAGCTTACGACCTAAAACAATTGGGATGCTTGGCACATGAAATGAGACCTCCCCTAGTATTTACACACCCACCCTGATGCGTTGGTGCAATTGATTCAGCCCCGTGAGCTACGGAATTTAAAATCTCACTCCTAGCACCTTTCCACTTTGTCAGTAGCTTGCAGCTCAAAATGATTGAGACACTTGGCACACAAAATGAGACCTCCTATAGCATTTACATACCCACCTTGACATGCTGGTATAGTGAGTTTGGCCCCACGACCTGTGGAATGCAAAATTTTAGTCCTAGCACCTTTCAACTTTGTCAGTAGCTTATAGCCTGGAATGACTGGGACACTTGGCACATGAAATGAGACCTACCCTAGAATTTACCCACCTACCCTAATGTGTTGGCATAGTCAATTCAGCCCCACAATGAGAAGAATGAAAAATATAGCTCTTGGCAAGTTTGTGTTGCATGAAATTGAAGCATTTTACAAGAATACATTTGATTTTGGCATGGTCAAATGGATTTGAGTTGACCAAAACCAAGAGAAGTTATTGTGGATGGACCTCACATGTACTTGTAGGTCTAAACAGAACATTTCTAGCCGCCACAAATTTCGAGAACTGCCCCATGAATGTTTGGTAGTTTTTGCTCTTAGGATCTTAAGTGACTTTGCTAGTAGCCTGTTGCCTCAAATGACTAGGACACTTGGCACATGAAATGAGACCTCCCCTAGCATTTACCCACCCACACTGATGCATTGGCATAGTTGATTCCACCCCACGAGTAGTGGAATGCAAAATCTCACTCCTAGCACCTTTCCACTACATGAAACTGAAGCATTTTGCAAGAATGGATTTAATTTTGGCATGGTCAAATCGACTAGAGTTGACCAAAATTGAGAGAGGTCCAAACAAAACATTACCAACTACCATAAGTTTTGAGAACTACTCTATCATAGTTTGGTAATTTTTTGCTCTTAGGGATTTTAAGGGACTTTATCAGTAGCCTACTTCCTTAAATGAATGGGACACTTGGCACATGAAATGAGACCTCCCTTGGCATTTGCCCATCCACCTAGACACATTACAGTAGTCGGTTCGGCCCCACAAGCTATGGAATGCAAAATCTCACTCCTAGTACCTTTCCACTTTGTCGGTAGCTTACATCCTAGAATGATTGAGACACTTGGTGCATGAAACAAGACTTCCCCTAGCATTTACCCACCCACCCCAATGTGTTGGTGCAGTCAATTCAGCCCAACAACTTGTGGAATGCATAATTTTAGTGCTAGCACCTTTCAACTTTACTGATAGCTTACAACCCAGAATGACTAGGATACTTAGCACATGAAATGAGACCTCCCCTAGAGTTTACCCACCCAACCTAATGTGTTGGCATAGTTGGTTTGACCCCATGATGAGAAGAATGAAAAATATGTCTCTTCATAAGGTTGTTTTGCATGAAACTGAAGCATTTCACAAGAATGCATTTGATTTTGGCAATGGTCAAATGGATTGGAGTTGACCAAAACTGAGAGAGGTTATTGTGGAAGGACCCCACATGCACCTGTAGGTCCAAACAAGATGTTCCCAGATGCCATGAATTCTGAGAACTACTCCATCATAGTTTGGTAGTTTTCTGGTCTTAGGGATCTCAAGGGACTTTACTAGTAGCCTATTGCCCAAAATGAATAGGACCCTTGACATACAAAATGAGACCTCTCTTAGCATTTAGCCTCCCACCCTGACTCATTGGTGTAGTCACTTCAGCCCCATGAGTTGTGGAATGCAAAATTTCACTCCTAGCACCTTTCCACTGAATGGAATTGAAGCATTTTGCAAGAATACATTTGATTTCAGCACGGTCAAATGGAATGGAGTTGACCAAAATGAGAGAGCTTATTGTAGAAGAACCCTACATGCACTCGTAGGTCCAAAGAAAACATTCCCAACTGCCACTAATTACAAGAACTACTCCATCATAGTTTGGTAATTTTTTGGTCTTAAGGATCTTAAGGGATGTTCCCAATAGCCTACTGCCTTGAATGAGTGGGATTCTTGGCACATGAAATGAGACCTCCCCTAGCATTTACCCACCCTCCCCAACACATTAGAGTAGTTGATTCAGCCCCACGAGCTGTGGAATGCAAAATCTCACTCCTAGTACCTTTCCACTACATGAAACTAAAGCATTTTGCAAGAATGCATTAGATTTTAGCACAGTCACATAGACTGGAGTTGACCAAAATAGAGAGAAGTTATTGTGGATGGGCCCCATGTGAACATGTAGGTCTAAATAGAATGTTCTTAGCTACCATGAATTCTGAGAACTACTCCATCATAGTTTGGTAGTTTTTTGGTCTCAGGGATCTTAAGGGATTTTGCGGGTAGCCTAGTGGCCTGAACAACTGGGATGCTTGGCACATAAAATGAGACCTCCCCTAGTATTTACCCACCCACCCCAACATGATGGAATAGTCAGTTTGGCCCCATGAGATATGGAATGAAAAGTATCACTCCTAGCACTTTTCCACTACATGAAACTGAAGCATTTTAGAACAATGCATTCCTTGCCACCATAGGCAAATAAAATTGATTTAAAAAAAATTGAGATAGGTGTTTGTAGGTGGACTTGACATCCACCTATACATGTAAAGAAGATGTTCCTAGGTGTCACAGTTTGATGGAACAACCAGTCTAAAGTTTGACAATTTTTTTTGTCTTAGGGCTCTTGAGAGATTGCGTGTGTTTGATTTACTCGAGAATGACCATGAGGCTTTGCCACCAAAAAGACATCTTCCTAGAATTTACCCACCCATCCAGATGTGTTGGTGCCATCTGTTTCGCCCCAAGAGATCTTGAATGTAAAAATTATGTCATAATACCTTTCTAGTACATGAAAATTCAATACTATAAAGGCATTCTCACTTGGTCTAGTGTCTTGTAGGGAATCAAATGAGGTTGCCCTTACCACTGCTATCAATAATTAGCACCAAATGTGAAGAAACAAATGAGGGTTTGTCATTAAAACTCATTATGAAATAGTAACATCACTAAAACAAATTAAAACTCATAGTAACATCGTTAAAACTCATTATGAAATAGTAAGTAAAGGACATATCATCATGAAATAATCATGAAAATCTACCTTACTTTCCTTCCAAAGGCAACTTCATAAGGATTATGCCTACCTCCATCATACTAAAATCTTGCATGCAAATGCAATTGCACTATTTAGCTAAAATGAGTAGCTAAAATATAGAAGGTGAAAGGAGGATAGCAAAAAAAAAAAATAACATACCTTTCTGTCATTCCACTGATTTAATCCAATGAACCATCTAGGTCTTCTCTACTCTTTATTTTGTCGAGTATTTCCTCATGGTCAGACTCACAAACCTTCCACAAGGTCTTGTTCAATGGTCTACCCCCATATTTGATCAAATGAACGTTTGATGCCAAAACAAGGTTAGAATAATGAAGAATCTTCCTATGTGTGTCAAAGTCTTTGAACAACCACACATCAGACTTCTTCACTAGGTACCTTCTAGGCCATGTTCCAATAACAACCATTGATCCTGTAGGGTACTCGATGTTTTCTCCATCTATAATAGGGGAATCTAATTTCTTTTTTTCCTCAACACAATGACACAAATAATAATCCATTCCTTCTTCATTATCTTTAGCTACAATAATTGCATAAACATGCCCTACATTGATATGTGCATTCAATTCGATGAATATAGTCAAAAATAGAAGAAAAAACTATTAAATAAGATGGAATAATAAATTTTATTAAATTTGAATGCTAATATTACCTAGTTGAACTAGATTTGAAACATGCTCAAAATCAACCAATGATTCAATCTCTATGAGTTGTAGTGTTGTTGGTGGTCAATACATGTCAATTGGGCATAGGCTTCTTGTACACAAATCATCGACCCACTCCTTTGACTCACAATCATACCAAGCTTCATCTATACATGAGGAACAAAAGCATACCATCCACTGCATATGAATACTCCATGAACCTGCATTAGAGCTTCTAAAAGAGTGTAGCTCACTCAATCCTGTCAATGTACAATAGTCCTCATATTTTGCAATGTTAGTATTATCAACCAACCAAAAATATCTATGAACTATAGACTTACTTTCATTACCTGGACCCATTGTAGTGTTACACTATTCAACAATAGATCTCGCATCTGTCAAATTTGCATTATCTTTGTACTTCAACTCTTCTCGTGCCAATGCTCTTTTGATACATGCTCCTACACCATCATACTCCCCCTTTCCATGTTTGATCTCACAAAAATTTGACATATGTTGAATACTATTCATCTTGTGCATCCTACTCAACTAATAGAACATCCGCAAGTTCTTGAATTGTGATGCACAATTATCTAACCATATGATATGCTCGTACTAGCCAAATCATTGTAGAACATCTGAAAGCAACCTTGCATGAGCTCCATAGAATGTGTGCGATCATTATTGATATAAAAGTGATATTCCCTCAAGATCTTCTTGTCATCCTCTGTACTATCTTCTACATGAATGAATGCTATTTGCACAAATATAGCAACCTGCATAGAGTTGTAATACTGCAATTGCACCTCATTCTATGGCTATAGCATGTAGTTCTCTACAAAGTCAACAACTAAAATGATGGCACCAAGTGGAAACATATCCTTGTATAACTTGAATTGCAAGTCCAACCATCAAGCTCTATGGGTATGCCTTGCATACTTGTAAACTATATTATCTCAAAAAATAGAGATAAACTGGTACACTAGAATATTTTGAATGACTAATTCACACCTTTTTTATTCTTTGCCATCTTTCAAACTATATGCCACTATTTTGTATTTGCCAAAACTTACTAGTTCGTTTCCAATTGTATGTGTGTTCTCCATATGTTGATAAATTGGCAAATGTTGCAACCTACCACAATTATCACACATGCCATCCAAGCATAAGCTATTGTGGAATACTTCACCATCTACTCTCTGACATAAGAAGCTTGATATGAGATCTCTTGAAGATCTAGGTGGGCAATTTATATTACACTCCCACAAAACCTCTTTACTATGCAAATCTACACATATATCTATAAACATCATAATGATTAGAAAACTTAATATGTGCTCTAGAAAAACAAGTTGTGTGTGTGATTTATTTTTACATAAAAAGGCTTTACCATTTCAAAATACCTTTGACTAATTTTGAATTGAGGATATAACTCTTGAAATTTCTTGAAATTTTGTGTTTGTCACATCCAAAAAATGCTTTAGGTGTGGCTTATAGTTTCGACAACCAATTCTCCTTCTTACAACATCTCTTGCAATAGGAGATACCCTTGTGTTATTTCTCAAAAATTCTTTGATGAGGGATCTCAAGGCTTCAACAACAATTATCTTTCCATGGGAGTCTCCCAGAGAATTCCCACAATTCATTGGAGTTTGGGTCCTCAACTCTTTCACATCTTCCAATGGCTATCATTAGAGTTTTTCTATTTATTTTTAATGCTTGACTTGTCTTTCTAATGAGGTGAGCTTTCATTTTTTGTTGGCTTACTATTATCAATGTAATGACATGTTATGTGGCATCACTATCCTTGGCACATGAGGTGGAACCCACACTCTCATATGCACTCATTAGATTCTTTACAATTGATTTTTAACTTGAGGCATCTGATATTCTTAGGCCAAGAATATTCATAATGGGCCTAAATTTTAGATTTCTCATCAATTCAACAAATAGTTGACATCTTCTAGTTTCATTTAAGTTCTCAAAGAATGATTTCCATATCTTATTGGCATATCTTTGGCAAGTACGCTTGGGAATCTTATCTTGCATGGGCTTCAAAACATTCTCATCTATATCAATTAGAAACTTAGGCTTTCTATGCAAAATTCTAGGAGGCATTTTCATTGGTAAAGTTGACTCAATATTAGGAATTTCTTCAATATTTACTTGAGATGGGATATATGATGTACCTTCAATTGGAGATGAAAAATATGAAAAGGCTTGAAGTTGAGATTAAGAATATGGTGTACCTTCAACTTGATGTGTGAATGATGGCATGCCACCAACTTGAGAATAGAATGAAGATATAGCTTCAACTTCACCTGTGAAAGATAGAGTGCCTCCAACTTGAGAAGATAATGATGGTGTTCCTTCAACATGAGTTGTGGATGATGGAGTGCCTCCAACTTCAAGATTCAATTTCCTCATTGAACGGAGGTTTTACATTCATTCCCTTTGTTCCGCCAATTCCATCTCTCTCTTAGCTTCATTAGATGTGTCATGTTCCTCTTCAATTGGCAATGGTGGAATGTCTTCTTGTATGGTTGACAGTTTCCTACTTTCTTGAATTTACCTCATTCTTTCTATTTTCCTCTCATTCTCATCTTCATGCTCTTTTGGTTCTAGAGTCTTTTCTCATTTCCTCGACATGATGATAATTTCTATATGAATCATGAATAAGACATGGATAAAGTAGTCCATCTTGGTACAATACAGTAAAGTAATCTCATACACAAATCTCAAAATATATAATCATATATAATAAAGTGAAATTCACATTTTCTTAAAATATCTTCTCAAACATGCTTTTCACAATCTCTAGGTTAATTTCACATTTTCTTAACATATCTTCTCAAACATTTTTTCTTAACCTCGTATGGATACACCTACTCAAGACAAGATAGTAGAAGTCACTAGCACTAACGAGAGTTATGACAAGCACATTGTGATGGACCAACGATTTCAAATAGAGAATCACAAGGTAAAACTATACCTACCTACATGTTAAAGGATAGCCCAAATTCTTATATTGTAGGTGGTAAATTAGTTAGAGTATCTCATGAAGACAAGTATGAAGTCATCTCAAATCAGCAATCTATTGTCAATCAAGGTCATGGGAGTAATGATCACAAAGGTAATTCAAAAAAACCAATGGATTTCATGACAAGGAACACAATGATGTTGTTAGAAGCATAATGAATAATCAACATGATGATGGTTATGACAAACAAGATAAGTATAGTGTACCCTTGTAAGCACTAAAAGTGTTGAATTATCACAATCAATAAATATAAATTAGTCAATTGGTAGTAAATAAGACAATGAGTATGCTGGAACACCTAGTCCCAATGATGAGCATACATTGAATGGTTTATATGTCACTATTGAGAGTGGAAATGAAGAGGGTTTTTATGATTATGTTTGTCTAATAAATGACTCCAAACTTGTGTATTTTGACATGATTAGATTAGAATTCAAATATGTAATGATAGTCTAGGCTTAGATGTTCTTGATGACATAGATGAGCACATGTTGATTGTTGATCTCATATTCTACCATGATAAAAACTCTTAAAGTTCTATCTTTTTTGTGTAATCCTAACTATGGTGCAATCTTCAAAAGTTGAGAGAATGTCCTTAGTTTGACTAGGAATGATGTGACAATTGGTCTAAGTGGTAAGTGACTAATCAAGACTCCTTGCCTTCAATAGATATGTTTGAAATGTTAAGAGACAAAATACTAACTAACATTAGAAACTAGCTTTATGATTCAAGACTTGAAGAAAATCATGGCGAACATGTAAAGAGAATGAATTGTAGTTTGAATTAGCTATTCAAGATAGCCAAGGTGTGAAATCATCAAGAAAGGAGTAATTTTAAGGCTAATTATGATGATAGAATTTTTGGTGATCTTTTGACTAAGTTTTATGATGACAAAAAGACTAAAATATAGAGTTTATTGTAGCCTAACCAGTCTGATTTCTTGGAGAAACCTAGGGATGGTAGTCCAAAAAATTTAGAGGGTACTTGAAAACCACAAAGAGGTTATCTAGTATAGGTCTAATAAATGAAACTCAAACTAATTTTTTAGAGGTAAATGGCCAAGATGATGATAGTGACAACTTATTACCATATGAGAACCAAATATATCAGATTTGTAGCATCAATAGCACTATATTTTAAATGTTAACACAACTAGTTACATTAGAGAGAATGATGATAATACTTTGTTATAAGGAGGTATCCATGACATAGTCCAAATTCAAGATACAACAAATTCTATTAATGATTCATGATACAATAAATTCATGTATATATCATATTTTAATGATTCTAATTCTATTAATGCACATAATGATGACTTTTTAACTTAGATAGTTCCACTTTTAGTGGTTTTGAGTGTTCTAAAGAACATGAATTGAAGTAAAAGAATACATACAGAATATACCTTAGAATTTGATATTCAGGTTGATCAATCCTCCAAAATTTAGCTTCAAAATCCTCAAAAATTTGATCTTTTTGGCAAGTTCCTTCATATTCAATATTGAATTCTATATAACTCTGGAATATGATTAGTGAAATTAATGAAAAAACTTAACATATATCATCAAATTCAATCTAATTACATGAAAATTAGCTTTTAAACAATATGAAACATGAAACTTTTAGTTTAAATAATCAAATTTTGTCCAAAAACATGCAAAACCAGTTCTTCTACATTGAAAAAACAAAAAAGGTGGTGTATTGATCAAACAATGATTCTTAAAATGTCAAACACCATGAAAAAGTGTTTTCTTGTTTGATAGCACACATGAAAAGAAGGGAATAACAGACATGTGGGGTCTAAATCATGGATCATGTAGGCTTTTTTCTATTATTTTGCTTCCCAAAACGTGCTAGCATTATAATGCAAGCATGTTTTGAAAAGCATCGAAACATCATGCTTTCATGCATGGAAACAAGTATAAGTGTTGTAAGTGTTTTAGTGTTTTAAGTGTTTAAAGAGGGGAGGGAGAGAGATCAAGATAGAGAGACTACTTTTGGCATGCGACCCTAAACCTTAAACTCAAGAAACCCTAAACCACTAAACCCTAAACCTGAGCAACCCTAAACCCTATCTCCCTATCTCTACCTAATCTCCATATTTGTATTGTCCCTCTACCTCTCTATCTCTCTATCTCCCTCTCTCTCTCTAAACCCATAAACCCTAAACCCCTATCTCCCTCCTATCTCTCCCTCTCTAAACCCTAAACACTAAATGTCTAGATTTTAACCCCTAACCCCTAAGCCATAAACTATAAACCCTAAGTAATGCCCCTAAACTTGGAACTTGATCAACCCTAAACCCCTATCTCCCTTTCTTGATCATGCCTCTACCTCTCTATCTCACTACCTATGTCTATGGCCATGTCCCTCACCCTTTATCTCCCTATCTCTTCCCTTAGTCTCCTCTATAACTCCCTATCATTCCTCTCTCTCTAACCCTAACCTAAACCTCTAAACCTTAACCCCTAACCCCTAAAACTTAAACCCTAAATAATGCCCCTAAACCCTAAACCCTAAACCCTACACCCTAAAACCAAGCAACCCTAGACCCCTAAACCATAAACCCAAGCAACCATAAACCTCTATCTCCCTATCTCTCACAATCTCTATCATCCCCCTCTCTCTATTTCTCTCTAAACCCTAAACCCTAAAACCAAGCAACTCTAAACCCCTAACCCCTAAACCCTAACTACTAAACCCTAAACCTAAGCAACCCTAAACCCTAAATAATTCCCCTAAACTCATAAACCTCAAATAATGCCCATGACCCCTAAACCCTAAACCTAAGAAACCCTAAACTCATAAACCTCAAATAATGCCCTTGACCCCTAAACCCTAAACCTGAGCAACCAGGTTAAATCACTAAACCATAAATAATTCCTCTTCAAACCTAACCCCTAAACCTAAGAAACCCTAAATAATACCACTAAACCTAAGCACCCCTAAACCTCTCTCTCTCTCTCTCCCAAAACCCATAAACCCTAAATAATGCCCCTAAACCATAAACCGTAAACCTCAGCAAGCCTAAACTTAAGCAAACCTAAACTCATAAACCCGACCAACCCTCTATGTCTCTCTCTCCCAAAACCCCTAAACCCTAAATAATGCTCCTAAACCCTAACCCCTAACCCCTAAACCTGAGCAACCCTAAACCTCCATCTCCCTATCTCTCCCTTATCTCCCTGTATCTCTATCATCCCTCTACCTCTCAATCTATCTCCCTATCTCTCTGGACATTTCACTCACTCTCTATCTTTGTATCTCTCCCCTCTATCTTCTCTATCTCTCTTTGTCTATCTCTAGATCTCTCTACCTATCTATCTCTCCTTATCTCCCTATCTCTTGGCTCTCCCTCCCCTATCATTCCTTTCTCTCCCTATCTCTCCCCTCTATCTCTCCCTCACCCTTATCGATGAAGGAAATGAAAACCAGAAAACTCTATCTCTCTGTCTCTCTCTGAGCAACCCTAAACTTAAGCAAACCTAAACTCATAAACCCAACCAACCCTCTATGTCTCTCTCTCCCAAAACCCCTAAACCCTAAATAATGCTGCTAAACCCTAACCCCTAACCCCTAAACCTGAGCAACCCTAAACCTCCATCTCCCTATCTCTCCCTTATCTCCCTATATCTCTATCATCCCTCTACCTCTCAATCTATCTCCCTATCTCTCTGGACATTTCACTCACTCTCTATCTTTGTATCTCTCCCCTCTGTCTTCTTTATCTCTCCTTGTCTATCTCCTCTAGATCTCTCTACCAATCTATCTCTCCCTATCTCCCTATCTCTTTCCTCTCCCTCCCCTATCGTTCTTTCCTTTCTCTCCCTATCTCTCCCCTCTATCTCTCCCTCACCCTTATCGATGATGGAAATGAAAACAATAAAACTCTCTCTCTCTCTCTCTCTCTCTCTCTCTCTCTCTCTCTCTCTCTCTCTCTCTCTCTCTCTCTCTCTCTCTCTCTCTCTCTCTCTCTCTCTCTCTCTCTCTCTCTACCCTTTCTCCCTTTTCCTTCCTCTCCCTCTCCCTTATCGACAAAGAACATGGAAACAAAAAAACTAGGAAATGCAAATAGTGATGAGGATATAAATTGGGAGGATGAAATGGAAACAAGATAAAATGAAAGTTAATTGGATGGGAAGAATGATGAGGATAGGTGGAAAATAGTAAAATAGGGAAAAACTAGTGGATCTAAAGGGAAATTGGAAAGGAAAAGGAAAACTAGGAGGTAGCGAGAGAGAGGGGATAGGAAGTAGAGAGGGGAGGGAAGAAGAGAGTGAGAGAGAGGGGAGGAGATAGAGAGGGGAGGGAAGTAGAGAGTGAGAGAGAGAGGGTAGGAGGTAGAGAAGGGAGGGAAGTAGAAGGTGAGAGAGGGTAGGAGGTAGAGAGGGGAGGGAAGTAGAGACTCAGAGAGAGGGTAGGAGGTAGAGATAGGAGGGAAATAGAGACTAAGAAAGAGGGTAGGAGGTAGAGAGAGGAGAGGAGTGAGAGAGAGGGTAGGTGGTAGAGATAGGAGGCAAGTAGAGACTAAGAAAGAGGGTAGGAGGTAGAGATAGGAGGGAAGGAGTGAGAGAGAGGGTAGGAGGTAGAGAAGGGAGGGAAGTAGAGAGTGAGAGAGAGAGAGGGTAGGAGGTAGAGAGTGGAGGAAAGTAGAGGATGAGAGAGAGGGTAGGAGGTAGAGAGGGGAGGGAAGTAGAGACTTGGAGAGAGGGTAGGAGGTAGAGATAGGAGGGACGTAGAGACTGAGAAAGAGGGTAGGAGGTAGAGAGAGGAAGGAAGGAATGAGAAAGAGAGTAGGAGGTAGAGACGGGAAGGAAGTAGAGAGTGAGAGAGGGTAGGAGATAGTGAACCCAGGAGGGAAGAAGAGAGTGAGAGAGAGGGTAGGAGGTAGAGAGGGGAAGGAAGTAGAGAGTGAAAGGGTAGGAGGTAGAGAGGGGAGAAAAGTGGAGAGTGAGAGAGAGGGTATGAGGTATAGAGGGGAGGGAAGTAGAGAGTGAGAGAGAGGGTAGGAGGTAGACAGGGGAGTGAAGTAGAGAGTGAGAGAAAGGGTGGGAAGTAGAGATTGTTGGCAAGAGACACTATGTGGCTTCATGAGTGTTGGCATTGATGGCAACAAAGTCTATCCCACACATATGCAGCACATAGTATGCCTATATTGGAAGTTAGATTGAAGATTATTTTGATCTGGTGAACAAGAACAGAGCATGCAACAAGGTCTAACAATTAGGTCTGGATCTCTCAGATGGTGTAACTTAGCAAGTTGTGGACTTGGATAAGTCAAGAGGAGTATCATGACTACTATATTCCATAGATTGAGCCTCCGGTGATAAAACATGGAAAAGATATGAGCATCTGAGTTTTGGGTTCCAGATAGGCAGAGTAGACTGAGGAAGAACTGACTGACCAAGAATCAGACTTCAATCTAGATGAGTAATTGATGTTGATTAATCTATTTGAGGGATCATACATTGTTGACCGACATGATTGATGACTTTAATGCCTATTTTTTTGATACACATCACAAATCAAGCATGGATTCAGGTGACAGATCAGTAATTTGTAAATATCTTGAGTATTCCAGTTGCCGACTAGAAAGTCGTTGAAATCTTTGGTGCGGATATATATACCAGATGGATTCTAGTATGAAGGTGTGTGTAAGTATAGATGTAATGAAATAAAGTGTGAAGAAAAGTAGAGACAAGTGTGGAAGCAACAATACAAGTCTGGTATGTGATATAGCAGCAGCACTAGAGCAGAGGAAGAATGAAGTGCATCAGATCATTATATTGTGCCTAACTGGAACTGAACTCTAGCATTTGTAGATGCCTCTCATCAGTTCAAACACCTGGTTACCTTCTGTAAGTTCTGTAGACAATGAGTCTCTTGTAGGCAGTGTACTTCTTGTGAGCAGTGTGCTCGGGTAGTGAGCCCTAAGAGGCATGTACCATTTTGTACTTCTTATTCTTTTAATAGAGAATACAATCTTGGGTTAGTCACCCCATGGTTTTTTCCTTAACAGGGTTTTCCACATAAAAATCCTTGTGTTATGTGTGTTGATTTTATTTCTATTCTCATGATTATATATTCTTATATCTTTTGATGTTGTACAAATTATAAAAGAAGAAAAGAAAGTTAAGATAATATAGATAACGGATTCACCCCCCCCTCTTAGTTATCTTCCTTGTTTCCAACAATTGGTATCAGAGCCAAGTTCCTCTAAATAAAGCCTAACAGCTTGAGGAAGATCTGGGAATCTCAATGGATATGTATGATATGAAGGAACAACTTCAGTCTGCCCTAGATGATCTTGAACAATCTCACTATGAAGTCAGTAACTTGAGAGAAAGACTCAAACAAGCTGATGATTTCATAAATGAGCTAAAAGAAAAACTAAGTATCTCTGTGAAAAAGAGAAAGGATCTACTTCAAAAATTAGCAAGTCAGAGTGAAGCCAATGACACTAATGAAGATCTGAATGAGAAAAACAAGCTATGTGAGAAGTTATCAAAAGAAGTCATTATGGTAAGGCATGAGATGGAATTAGGGGTTATGAGATTCACCCAAGAAATTGAAGAGAAAAGGAAAATTGAGGATAATCTAAAATAATCCCTCAAGGAGAAGATAGAGAACTGCCACAAAATGGATAGAATAATCAACCATCTTGAATCTGATCTTGAAGAAGCTAGAGATAATGAAGAACAACTTGAAAATCAGATAGACACTCTTAAACAAGATCTTCAAACAGAAAATGAATACAAAGAGAAATTCAAGATAAGCTCAACTCAACTTGAAGTTCTTCTTGAAATCCAAAAGAGGGTAGATGACAAGTGTGGCTTGGGATATGAGAAGGGTGAAAGCTCCAAATTCGGTCAGAAGAACTTTGGATCAGGAAATCAAAGAAACAAGCCTAGAAGACCTCTAGTAAGGCAACCAAATGCTTAAATATATCCACCATTCAATGGATATTGCTTCAATTGCAACAACTTCAGTCATAAAACAACTTGGTGTAGAAGGAGAATGAATCAAACTAATCCATCCTTCTTTAGACAATGTTTCAACTGCAAAAGGTATGGTCACAAATCTCATGAATGCAGAAATATGCAAATAACAATTCATTCAATGGTAGATGCTTTGCATGCAATAGAATGGGACATATGGCTAATCAATGCAAATCAAGAGGATATCAGTCAAATATGCAAAGAAATGTTGTTTGTTACAATTGCAATAGATCCGGTCATATTGCCAAATTCTGCAGAAGTAAAAATCAGGATAAAAAGCATTCGGTGCATCATAATTAGAAACAAGATAAGGGAAAAGGCAAAGTGAATGTGGATGAAGTTCAAAGGGAGATGAGAAAGATTTGGGTGAAGAAGAGTACAAAAAATGTTGGGGATGGATCCGCACCAGAATCTGGTGCTGATATTCCTTCTGGAAACTAAATAGATGAGCTCTGGCTCAGGGGGAGTCACAAAGAAAAATAAATTCCCCCAATCAGTCAATTGGTGCCTAAATTTGGCACATGGAATGTTGTGGATTAAAGGGTTCTCAGAAAAATATCTAAATAACCCTTAGTAAAAATATGAAAGATCTGCATGGAGTTTTTCAAGAGTTTAATCATCCAAGATTGATCCAGTTTGACAGCCATCTGGTAAAGTAGGATTTTCACAGACAGATCCGGTATGATTCAAAATCAATATACTTTGATCTACGGATCCATTGCATGATTGGAGAAAAGAAGAACATTGTCAATCCTCACTGAAAATGATTCTAAGTGCAACATAATGATTCGAAAAGATCTCTCTCAGAATAGGGCAACCAAATAACTTAAGTTGTGCATTTATTGTAAAAGGAAATTAGGCTTTGTGAAAGATTAAAAGGGTTCTTTCACTCATCATTTGCACATTTACATTTGAGAAGAACAAAAGAAGAGCTATGCATCGAGTTTCTACAACTCTCTCAAAGATCAATTGCAAAATCCAATTCAACTAGTGATTCGTTCCGATTCTTATTTCAAACCCTAAAGCCTAAAAAGGTACTTCCATTCTGAAAATCTCTCTCTGATTTTTTTGCAAAATGGCTACTCCAATGGTTGTTAAGATCATTGATAGGCCACACCCAAAATTCAAGAAACACCCCTACAAATCCCTAGAAGCTGATCCTTTAGGTGCTTTTTCTAGCATTCTGCATGGGGTATTGCACGCAGAAGATGTTAGGGTCTACATCCACACCAACATTAAGGAATTTGGAGAATCCAAGTTGATGGATATCTATCATAAATAGTTAATAGATGAAATTTTTAAACTTACTCCTTAATACAAGGCCCTCCGGGATAAGCACTTCAGACATTGCATCCACTTTCCCTATTTTACAGAAGATGATTGGGTCTAGTATGTCCTTAGCAAAATGCATGATAATTTCATGTGGTTAATGAAGCCCTTCAAGATAACAAAAGATGTCATTAGGGTAGTAATTGGACTGCACTCATCTGGTGGGTTACCTACACTCAAATTTGTCAAGAACTAGACAGTAATTGAAGCTACTAGATCTAAGTTTGACAAGAGAGCAATGACCATAGATGACATCGTAGATCTGGATGTCAAATTTGCCTCAATGATAATTGGGTATAAAATCTATCATTCTAGCAGGGAAAATTCTGTGTCTGGGACTGCAATATATGCAGCATATTAGATGTTGAGGGAAAATGCAGATTATGACCTATGTGATCTTCTTTTTAACCAACTGTTAGAAAACCTGTAGAAGGTTAAGAAGGTTAAGAAGAACTCATTCAAGTATGGTTGTTTAATACTATGTCCATTCTTCTACTACATGAAAGAGCTGCTTGGATCAAGTGGTTGGGTTTGGCAAAATGACAAACTAGTTACAATATAGATTAGGGACTATATGTATGGACTTGGTGATGCTAAAACTCAAAGCACAGCACTCTAGGGTTACTTTAAGAACTTCCAAAGCATGATGCAAGCCAGAGAGAGGATACCTCAATCCATTGTTGAGAAATAAAAGGATATAGTGTGTTTTATGGTAGATACTGATCAATGCCTAATGGAGGCAGTTGAGCCCAAAACAGTTTGAATAATGCCAATGGGATATGAGGTTGATGAGAAAATCTTGGAGATGCATATTCAACATTTGTTAAGTCAGCCTAAGGACCCTAAGGTAGAAAGGTTTAGAACCTTTCAAGAGTTAAGTAGAAAAATACATGTTGAGCTAAGACAACCAGAGATAAAGTGGAAAGTTAGAAGGAAAGTTGAGGAAATTACCAAAAGATATGGCATATCAAAGGAGGCAGTAGATGCAAACTGAGAGAAAGTTAAAAGAGTTGAGAAAGAGAAACAAGAAGCTGAGAAAGGAATTTCGATACAAGCCTCCTCCTGAACTCGATCCTCCAAGAGCTCTGCACCTGCCACTCCTAAGAGCTCAAGAGCCACCAAACTAGAAGTCAAGACATCTGAAAAAGGAGAAAAGAGAACCGAAACAAAAGCCACAAGGTCTTACACAAGTCACAAGGATGATGAAGAAACATAGCCTGATGAGGAAGTTAAGAAAATGAAGAAGAAGAAAACATCCAGGGAATCCTCTGCCAATAAAAACAAAGAAAAAAAGGCAGAAGAATTTGTTGAAAACCCAGTCTTTCCATTGATGATATCATCAAGGCAGTCACTGTGGATGGGAATTTGCAACCAGTAACAAAATTCTATGATGAATATACTGATATTGACAAAAGGATCTTAGAAGAAGCTACAGTCAGGTACCTGAATATTTATAATAAAGCATTCATTGAAATCATTTCATTAATTCCCAAAAGTCTAGAGAAAGTACTTGAACTTAGAAAAGAGAATGCAAAGGCAAAAGACTTAGAGATCTAAGAATAGATAGCAATTTAGCTCTATCCTTCTATTACTCCAAAGCAAATGAACATGATCTTTAAGAACTGCAAGGATGAATTTCGGAGCAAAGCAAGAATGAATAAACTTATGCTCAAAGAAAATGACCAAGTAGCAAGAGAGACAAAAGACATCCTCCAGAATGCCTTCAAAAGATTCAATCTTCCTATTGTAGAGGAAACAGATGAAGAACCTTCCACCATGGATGTTGAAGGATTAAATGTAGCCAATGAAGAATCTTCTGATAAAAATGTAGAAAGGTCAAAAGAGATAGGTGAAGAGAAGACTAAGGACTTGGATTCCTCTATTCTAGAAGAGGAAGTTCATGAAGCAATAAATACAGGTAAGATCTCTCCTCTGGATCCCACTACAAACATTCTAGATTTTGAAATTGAAGGAGAAGGAAGAAAAGAGGAAAAAGTGAGTCAACAAGAGGAGGTAAAGGGAAAAGAAGAAGAACAAACAGAGAAGATCTCTGATGATAGTTCTGAGATCCCAAAAGAAAAGAAGACTCAGTCACTAGCAAGAGACACTACAGAGGTAGTAAAGAACTTCTTGAACAAAGAAATGACGGAGATAGATGAACTGGAACTATTCCAAGGACCACTAAATTTTGATTCCCTCTCTCTGGTCTAGATAATGAAAATAGCATCTTTTTCTCAAGCCAAGGCAAAAGAAAAACTTCTGAAGTCTCACATGGAAGACTGTGATCTATTAGAGATTATGATGCAGAGGGCCAGCAAAAGCGATTGAAATTTGCCTATATCTTCACTATCGGCAAGAGGTCTCCCAAGTTCTCACCGATATCCCCGTAACGGTTAGTTGCCTATCGGCAACACCTCATACATCGGCCGGTCCACCAGAAGTCTCCTCGAAGCTTCCCTCACGCCGATGAAAAGTTTGACATTGGTTGCCTTCGGCAACACCCAGACTATCAGGCGACGAGAAATATCTCAGGCCGATAGACTCTGTTACTCCGATGACCAATCTTCGTCGGCCAGACTTCCTCCTTCAGTGAAGCTTCTTTCACCTACACCGACACCTTGTCTCTCGTCAATATCGTCAGGCACATCGGCCAGATCCTCCGCTTCGGTAAGACTCTGGTTCGCGGCCCTGATGGTTCATCTCATTCCGATGAGTTTCTATCAGCGGGACTCTAACGGTCGCCGTGACTTCTTCGGCTTCCCCCGACAAGATTCCTCACGCCGATACTCTTTATCGGCGATACTCCGAGGATGTCTCACCGATCAGTGAAACTGTATACCGTCGGCTAAGTGTATTTTCCTTAGCCCGATATCATTTCTCTCACCGATGCGAATAAAAATGGTATGTGTCTCCGACACTATACCAATCTTCGACAAGACGGAGAGCCTTTCACGTCGATGGATCTCCAACTGTTCTGAGGCACCAAACTAGAATTCCTTTCGATCGAACAATGGAATTTGGCCATTTCATATATCAAACCCTCGATCACTTGTAGCAATCTGATCCCACATCAAAACTATCCAATTTCACTCCGATTTCCCGACTAGCCACATGACGATGTCTAGTCGAACTTGACTGAGTTCGCTGGCTTCCTAGGTAAGAATTCAACAACAACAAACGTGAAAAGTCTTTCCCCCATCACACTGATACTATACAAAGCTTCAGTGGACAGAGGAAAGGGCCTCCGTGTATGAATCAAAACCCTACTCCTAGGTTATGAACCAGCCACTATGGAACCGTGGGTTTTACACCGTCTGCACACTACAGAGTCACTATGGATTGACAGATAGCATCCGGTTAGGGTTCCATTTACAAAATCAGGATAAAGATATCAAATCACTAAGAACAACCAAGAAAATCAACATAGATCATACCCAGAACTCTCTTTATTCAGTTATCAAAAAGAACTTGTTGTAATACACACTTCTCTCTCTGCTCCGTGTGACATACAACCTGCCTCTAAAGAAGATGTATAGACAGCAGTTATCCCCTCCAACCGTGCAAACTAATTTTCAAATTAGTTAGCCGTTGGTTTACCCTTCATACAAGCAAAACTACATGTGTGCCTTGCACAATTACATTCATGGGACCAAATTGACCCTTATTACAAAATGAAATGGCTTAAGAGCCTTATGAGACGACAGAAGAAAAGATGACCTTGCACTACAGAGAATGTGCTCCTGCACCATACTCCCCTGCACGAAAAACTCAAGTCCCTTGAGTTGCTAACTGCTGAAGTGTCTTCCCATGCTTTAGAATATCTGCTGCACTCATCTAGGTTGCCTCTGAATTAGGAAGATCCTGCCACTTGACCAAGTAGTCTTTGTATACCCCTTTTCTTGTCTTCTTGACAATTTTGGAATCCAAAATGCATTCCAATTGCAAAGGCTTACTTGGAGGTAAATCTCTGATCCAGTCTTCATCTTCAATCACAGCATCTGAGCCATCTTCAACATGTAATGGAGGTCTAAAAGGGAACAGGTCTGCAACATTGAAAATGGGAGAGATACCAAGGCCAGATGGTAATTCTATCTCATATGCATTTGGACCAAATTTATGCACTACCTTACAAGGTCCTATCTTCTTCATCAACAATTTGGTTGGTTGCCCCTTAGGTAATCTTTCCTTTCTGAGGTAGGCCATCACCAAATCTCCTACCTTGAACTGTACCTCCCTTCGCTTCAGATCTGCCCTATCCTTGTACTTGGAGATAGTTTTCTCCAACTGAAGCTTGACCTGATCATGTACTGTTTTCATGGTAGTAGCAAAGTCTTCTCCTAGAGCACTCCTTTTATCCCATCCTTGGAGGTCTTTGAGTTCAAGTGGTCCTCTTGGGTGGAAACCATAAACTATTTCAAAAGGGCTTTTCCCAGTATTTCTATTTCTTGAATCATTATAAGCATATTCAGCTTGACTGATCACTAAATCCCATGCCAATCCATGTTGTTTGGTAAGGCATCTCAAAAGGTTTCCCAAGGACCTATTAACAACCTCAGTCTGACCATCAGTCTGGGGATGGTAGGCTGATGAAAAAGACAACTGAGTGCCCAATTTTCTCCATAGGGTCCTCCAAAAGTGACCAACAAATTTGGAGTCTCTATCAGTAACAATTGATAGGGGTAAACCATGAATTCTGACCACCTCTCTGAAAAAGAGACCAGCAATATGAGATGCATCACTTGTGCATTTGCATGGCACAAAATGAGCCATCTTACTGAATCTATCCACAATGACAAAAATACTGTCTACACCCCTTGCTGTCCTAGGAAGACCAAGCACAAAGTCCATACTAATGCTTTCCCAAGGTCTGGTGGGAATGGGCAGTGGTTGGTACAAACCAGCATTAGAAGACATACCTTTGACCTTTTGACATATGGTACAGCTTGCAACATATCTCCTCACATCTGTCTGTACCTTGGGCCAATAGTAGAACCTGGTGACTTGTTCCAAAGTCTTGTCCAACCCAAAATGTCCTCCTAAGGCTCCATTGTGCTTCTCCTTGATGATATTGTCCCTCATTGAACATTTAGGAACACACAACAAACTACCTTTAAATAGGAGCCCTTCTTGCAGCACAAAATCAGAATACTCACCATGAAAAGTGTTAGCCAAACTTGCACACACTTCATAGGCAGCCTTGAAATCTGCATCATCCTTGTACAACTCCTTCAGACATTCTAGACCCATATGTTCCATTTGTACTTCCTGTATGACCAGTATCCTTCTACTCAAAGCATCTGCCACTTTGTTGGCAACACCTTTCTTATGCTTAATAGTGAAGGTATAGGCCTGCAATTGTTCCATCCACTTGATGTGCCTATGATTCAACTTTTCTTGACTATTTAGGAAGCTAAGAGCATGGTTGTCAGTAAAAACAATGAACTCTTTTGGTAGTAAATAATGTCTCCATTTTTTCAGAGCTTGCACCATTGCATACAACTCTAGGTCATAGGTAGAATACCTCTGTTTGGCCTCATTCAGCTTCTCTGAAAAGAATACTACTGGGTGTCCTTCCTGACTAAGAACAGAACCTATAGCCTGTTGGCTTGCATCACATTCCACAACAAATACTTTGTCAAAATCAGGGAGTACCAACGTAGGTAACTCAGCCACTTTCTGTTTCAACAGTTCAAAACTATCATCTGCTTGTTTTGTCCATTGAAATTTACACTTCACTCCACCCTTGACGGTATTGAGAATAGGAGCACTTATGTGACTGAACCCTTTAATGAACTTCCTGTAAAAAGTTGCCAAACCATGAAAACTTCTTACATCTCCCATTGTCTTAGGAGTAGGCCAATTGAGAATAGCCTCAACTTTTGTAGGATCCATTTTCAAACAGCCATTAGAAATCACAAAGCCAAGATACACTAGTTCAATTTTCATAAAATCACATTTATCCAAGTTGATCATCAACTTACTCTCATGCAATTTCTTTAACACCTGTCCAAGATGCTTCACATGCTCTTCTTTGGTCCTGCTGAAAATCAATATGTCATCAAGATAAACAATAACAAATTTTCCAATAAATTCTACAAGTACCTCATTCATCAACCGCATGAAGGTGCTTGGAGCATTACTGAGTCCAAATGGCATGACAAGCCACTCATAGAGACCTTCATTTGTTTTGAAGGCAGTCTTCCATTCATCTCCCTGCCTTATTCTGATCTGGTGATAACCAGATTTCAAATCAATCTTGGAATAGTAACATGAACCACCAAGATAGTCCAACAGATCCTCAATTCTTGGCATAGGAAATCTATACCTTATGGTGATCTTATTGATAGCCCTTGAATCTGTGCATAATCTCCATTTGCCATCTTTCTTAGGAGCAAGTACACTAGGGACTGCACATGGACTGAGACTTTTCCTAATCAAACCTTTCTCCAAAAGTTCTTGAATCTGTCTACCTACTTCTTCATTCTGCTGTGGTGTCAACTTGTAGGCAGCTTTATTGGGTAATGTGGCTCTAGGAATCAAGTCAATCTGATGACTTATGTCCCTCATAGGTGGTAAGGAGTTAGGAGTATCCTCTACCACAAGATCTTGGTACTTATCCAGTAATTGTTGCACTTCCAATGGAATCTCCTTCTGCTGTTTGCTTTGCTGATTGGATACAGGCTTCATCATCAGTGCATACCCTTGGGTATCCTTCTCCTTCATGAGCTGTAGGAACTCTTTGCCACTCACTAACATGACACTGTTGTCATTGCTCTTCTCTCCAACCTGCTCTGGTAAGGGATCCATCTGAAACTTCTTACCATTCTTGGTGATCATATATGTATTCTTTTCACCATCATGCTGTGCCTTCACATCATACTGCCAAGGTCGTCCAAGAAGAAGGTGACAAGCATCCATAGGAATAATTTCACATAGCACCTTATCCCTATAATCACCTAGTTCAAACTCTACCCAAGTTTGTTCTTCCACCAAATAGTTCTGATGCTTATTCAACCAAGATATTTTGTGAGGATTAAGATGGGGTAATCTTTTCAGTTTACACTTTTCTACCATTTCAGTAGACACTACATTTTCAGTAGAACCTGAATCAACAATGATTTTACAGAGCTTACCATATGCTATTCCTTGGGTTCTGAAGAGATTCTTCCTTTGTGGGGGATCCTGCTTCAATGGCATCTTCACGAGGGCCCTCTTAATCATCATATTCTCTCCTTCAAGCACTAGTGTAGCACTACCAATTGGTGAGTTTACACTCTGACAATCATCCTCCTGCAATAGTTGGTTCCTTCTCCCACCATCATGAGAGCTAGATGCCTTCTCGGGCACTTACTTGCAGTGTGGCCTACTTGATTGCAGTTGTAACATCTTCCAGTGAAGACTCCACGTCCTCTGCCTGCACCACCACCTCTTCCTCTGCCATTAGGTCTTCTCCAACCTCCGAAACCACCACCTTTTTGTTCTGTATCAGAACATGATTCTTGTTGACTTGAACTTTCACCTTTGTTTGGCTGTCCTCTGCCAAAATTACCTCTTCCTCTATTGTTCCTGCCACATCTTCCTCTGTTATTTTGATCACCTCTCCTTTTCAGTTTATCCTCTACCCTAGAGGCTAACTGAAAACATTCATCCACAGTCTTGGGAACCACCATACTGAACTCATCCTGTATATTGTACCTCAGTCCATCCAGGTATCTAGCCACCATCTCTTTTTCTTCTTCTCTGTGATTGGCTCTCATGCTCAATCTGTGGAATTCTTCAGTGTATGTAGCCACGTCCATATCTTTCTGCCTAAGATGATTAAACTTTCTGATAGTCTGCAGATCATAATCACATGGTAGAAATTTGGCTCTCAGCATGGGCACCATTCTGCTCCACTTGGTGATTGGACTCTTTCCAACCTTCTCCCTTTCACATTGAGTGTAGTTCCACCAAACCAATGCAGAACCTCTCAGTCTGGTCTTTGCAAACTTTACTTTCTTACTGTCACTATACTCTTTGAAGTCAAAGTAATTACTTATGGCTTCAATCCAGTCCACAAGAGTATCTCCATCCAGTTTCCCATTGAACGTGGGAACATCCATTTTTGGATCACCACTATCTCCATGCCCCTTGAGTGCGTTCAGAAATGCCTTTTGATCAGTAGTCATACCTTCTCCTTGAGGATTCTCCCCAGTTTCTCCTTCTTCATCCTCCTCTGACTCAGAAGTGCTTCCATCCTTCTCTTTGGATCTTTCTTCCTTCAGTCTCTCTTCGAGCATTTCTTCCACCATCTTCTGGATGGCTTCTTTACTCATCGTCTTGGGAGGCATTGTGCTAGCCTCTGTTTCTATCTCTAATTCTTCGTCTGACATACATGGCTGTGATTCAGAATATTGGCTCTGATACCAATTTGATGCAGAGGGCCAGCAGAAGCGATTGAAATTTGACTATATCTTCACTATCAGCAAGAGGTCTCCCAAGTTCTCACCGATATCCCCGTAGCGGTTAGTTGCCTATCGGCAACACCTCATACATCGGCCGGTCCACCAGAAGTCTCCCCAAAGCTTCCCTCACGCCGATGAAAAGTTTGACATTGGTTGCCTTCGGCAACACCTAGACTATCGGGCGACGAGAAATATCTCAGGCCGATAGACTCCGTTACTCCGATGACCAATCTTCGTCGGCCAGACTTCCTCCTTCGGTGAAGCTTCTTTCACCTACACCAACACCTTGTCTCTCGCCGATATCATCAGGCACATCGGCCAGATCCTCCGCTTCGGTAAGACTCCAGTTCGTGGCCCCGATGGTTCATCTCATTCCGATGAGTTTCTATCGGCAGGACTCTAACGGTTGCCGTGACTTCTTCGGCTTCCCCCGACAAGGTTCCTCACGCCGATACTCTTTATCGGCGATACTCCGAGGATGTCTCACTGATCGGTGAAACTGTATACCGTCGGCTAAGTGTATTTTCCTTATCCCGATATCGTTTCTCTCACCGATGCGAATAAAAATGGTATGTGTCTCCGACACTATACCAATCTTCGACAAGACGGAGAGCCTTTCACGCCGATGGATCTCCAACTGTTCTGAGGCGCCGAACTAGAATTCCTTTCGACTGAACAATGGAATTTGGCCGTTTCATATATCAAACCCTCGATCACTTGTAGCGATCTGATCCCACATCAAAACTATCCAATTTCACTCCGATTTCCTGACTAGCCACATGACGATGTCTAGTCAAACTTGACTGAGTTCGCTGGCTTCCTGGGTAAGAATTCAACAACAACAAACGTGAAAAGTCTTTCCCCCATCACACTGATACTATACAGGGCTTCAGTGGACAGAGGAAAGGGCCTCCATGTATGAATCAAAACCCTACTCCTAGGTTACGAACCAGCCACTGTGGAACCGTGGGTTTTACACCGTCTGCACACTACAGAGTCACTATGGATTGACAGATAGCATCTGGTTAGGGTTCCATTTACAAAATCAGGATAAAGATATCAAATCACTAAGAACAACCAAGAAAATCAACACAGATCATACCCAAAACTCTCTTTATTCAGTTATCAAAAAGAACTTGTTGTAATACACACTTCTCTCTCTGCTCCGTGTGACATACAACCTGCCTCTAAAGAAGATGTAGAGACAGCAGTTATCCCCTCCAACTGTGCAAACTGATTTTCAAATTAGTTAGCCGTTGGTTTACCCTTCATACAAGCAAAACTACATGTGTGCCTTGCACAATTACATTCATGGGACCAAATTGACCCTTATTACAAAATGAAATGGCTTAAGAGCCTTATGAGACAACAAAAGAAAAGATGACCCTGCACTACAGAGAATGTGCTCCTACACCAGATTACATCTAGGATGCTAGAGAAGATCATGCCATCCTTTCAAAAGGATTCTTCAGCCTCTCCATCTGGTAACTTGAAATCTCTGGTAAACTCTGTTAGCACTCATTTTGATTCTTTAGAGAAATCAGCAGAAGAAAAGGTCCGAAAAGAGTTTTTGGGAAAAAGATTCACTAAAGTACAGGGACTCATTGCTAATGATAGGAGGACCCTAGATATTGGGATAAAGAGCCTTGAAAATGCTCTTAAATATGGTGGGGACATGTTCAAATTTTATCTATCTTGATCTAAAGTGACAGAGGATATTGAAAAGAAGGTGAAAGAACAAGAAGGTAAACTGTCAAGTTTATCTCAAAATTTTGATCCCCTTACTACATCCATAATGAATCAAGAATGCCAGGCTATTGTCATTATAAATGAAATAAAGAGGCTAGTCAAAGAAAAGAAGAATATAATAAACAAGATAAGTGAACTCAGAGGGATAATTATCCCTAAGTTAGAGGCAATGCATGAGGCCTTAACAGATGCTCAAACCACATCCCAGACCAGTGATCTGGTAGATCTAAGAAGGGAAGAAGCATATGTATTTTTGTTGAGTGGTCACATCTCTATTTTGGATAGGATGAAGTAGAGCTGGGCCACAGAGTTTGTACAATTGAAGGCCACTTTTGTGAATGTACTTAAGTATATGTAAGTATAACATGTATAGGTTAATTTTTGCAAATTTTGGTATGTAGATTCCACCCATTTCCATTGATGTCAATGGGGGAGTGAGGAGTAGTGAAAAATGTGGAATCCAGTTAAGGGGAGCTCTGGTAAAAATGTACATAAGACAGAGCATCAGTCAAGGGGGAGTTTGTTGTGACACTTAGTCATTTTTCATTAACTGTTGCCATCAATGACAAAGGAGGAGATTGTTGGCAAGAGACATTGTGTGGCTTCATGAGTGTTGTCATTGATGACAACAAAGTCTATCCCAGACATCTGCAACACATAGTATGTCTATACCGAAAGTTAGATTGAAGATTGTTTTGGTTCGATGAACAAGAATAGAGCATGCAACAAGGTCCAACAATCAGGTCCAAATCTCTTAGATGGTGTAACTTAGCAAGTTGTAGACTTGGACAAGTCAAGAGGAGTATCATGACTACTATATTCCAGAGATTAAGCCTCCAGTGATAAAACATGGAAAATATATAAGCATTTGAGTGTTGGGTTCCAGATACGCAGAGCAGACTGAGGAAGAACTGACCGACAGAGTATCAGACTTCGATCTGGATGAGTAATTGATGTTGATCAAGCTATTTGAGGGATCATACATTGTTGGCCAACATGATTGATGACTTCAATGCCTATGTTTTTGATATGCATCACAAATCAAGCATGGATTCAAGTGACAAATCAGTAATTTGTAAATATCTTGACTATTCTAGTTGCCGACTGCAAAGTTGTTGAAATCCTTGGTGCGGATATATATACTAGATGGATTCCAATATGAAGGTGCGTAAGTATAGATGTAATGAAATAAATTGAGAAGAAAAGCAGAGACAATTGTGGAAGCAGCAATACAAGTCAAGTATGTGACAGAGCAGCAGCACTAGAGCAAAGGAAGAATGAAGTGCATTAGATTAGTATATTGTGGGGTGTGTGCAAGAAGTTGTGTCCACTTATTGGCCAAAAAGTGGAAGTGTTTTCCCTAATTTTCAAAATTTGTCACATTTGACCTAAAAATTTGAAGCACTTAAGGTAGAATCTTGGAAAAAGTCACTAAATATGAAATGTAGTACTTGGAGTCTAGTTTCCAAAAATGTAATTTTTTTCAATACCCAGATGATAGAAATGATTTTGAATAGGCATTTCTAAAAACCACTGTTTTAAAGTCACTTTTTTTTTTACTATACCATGGACATGTACGTCATCCATATTTTGACCTAAATAATCATATTTTTCAAAATCCTTTTGGGAAAAGATTTGTAACTCACTGAAGCACGTTTTCCATTTTTTTTTGTAATTTTTTATTGAATATTTTTTTTATTAATTTTTTATTGGCCATTTTTGGTCTTTTAAAAAATCATCGTGTACGTCACACATACGATGACCTAAACTTAACATTTTTTAATTTTTTTAAAAAAATTGAAAAGAATTGTCTAAAGTACGTTTACATACAATTTTTTTTACAAAAAAATATTTTAATAAAAATTTATTAAAATACTAAAAAACCCTGGTAATTCAAGTTTATGGACCTATTTCATCAGAAATTGATTAAAAAATAGAAAAATTAATCTAATTGTAAAAAAATTACATATTTGGAATCTACATTGTCTCATCTATAATGGGTTTTAATTTTGTCAAAATATTCTGTAAAATAGACCTTCAGATATATGCCCAAAGTCACTATTTTATTGTGACATTGATAGGACCTTCAAGTTGTAGGTCAAACCAGGTCCAGAGGTCAGGGTCAGGTCCCCAAAGCATTTCCTAAACCAGGTTACAAAGCAAATCCTAAGATTAAAATTCAAATTTTTAATAATGGGATCTCGTTTCTTACTCCATTGGTGCAAAATAATAAGAAATGGGATCTCGTTTATTATTTGTCAATTTTTTTTAATAAGACTGTACTATGACTATTAGCCCTACAACTTGCTCTATAGTATGGCCAACAGCTACACTTGCAACATTCTCTACCATCTTTTTTTCTTTTGCAGGTCTATCAACTTGGAATATTCTTTGAATTTTGATAGAAGCCATCATTGAGACACTGTTTGAGTGAAATTTTGTTGAATTGGTACTTGTTTGAAGGACTTGAACAAAGAAGAAAGGTTTTCAAGTTTTTGACATTCATTTGTACATGCTTCATAAATTTTTTAATCATGGGATCACAAAGTTGTAATAAGAGGAAAGATAGGAAGCTATTAACCCCTGAAGAAATTGAAGCAAAGAGAGAGAAGGAGGCAAAAAGATAAAGAGATAGAAGAATCAATCAATGAATAATGCTGAAGCATCCAATTCCACAACTATTGAAGATAAAAACATTGAGGAGACCATGGATGTAGACGATGCAAATTTGTAAGAGGTGAATGTGGAAACTAATATGATTATACAAACTACTCCTGGTATGTCTTCAAATCCCTCTGTCAATGCTATGGAGAATGTTTCAATAGGCACAAATCTAGGTACTTCTTCAAATCCACCTTTGAATGAAATGGAAATAGTGTTGATAGGAGATTTAAAACAAGCTGGATATAACAATGTTGAGATTGATAATATTCGTAGATATCAAAATTTGAAACAAATTGTTGTTGAAAATGGAAATGAAAATCCTTTTGTTGAAAATGAAAATGAAAACCATTTTGTTGTTGAAAATGAAAAAGAAAACCATTTGTTGTTGAAAATGAAAACGAAAATCCTTTTGTTGAAAATGAAAATGAAAACCATTTTGTTGTTGAAAATAAAAAATTGTTTTGAAGTTGAAAATGAAAATGAAAATCCAGGATGTGATGTTGAAAATGAGAAAAAAAATTTCAAAATTGAAAGAGATGTTTTGGATAATCTTCCTGGTAAAATTTCTTGGAGACAAATAAGAACACATGCCAATAGATTGTACAAAGAATTTTTTTATCGTAAAAAACTATCATTTCAATGTCAACTAATGATGCAATTAATGAGAATGTGGAAAATGAGAAAAGTAATGAAAATGTTAGGCATTTTTGTTAAACCAAGAAGAAAAGATCAATCACTAAAACATGCTATGTCTACTGTTGCTAGTGCCATTGAGTCTATTGGAAGTAATAGTTGATCCAAAGATAAGAATGCAGTAAGACAAGCTATAACAACTACTATAGTGAATAAAACAACTTTGAATAGAAGAATGGTAAGCAATATTAGTGGAATTCTAAAAATACATCCTAAAACATTGGTAAGAGTGGCAAAAAGAAGAGAAAGTATAGAAAATGATCCAATTAACCAATGTTGGAGTTTTAGTGGTTGACTCCCGAGATCTGACATGAAACTGAATGTTGAAATCAAATATTTGATCAAAAAATATTGGCATGATAATACTAGGGTATCATCTAATGCTAGAGATGTTATAAAATTAAGAGTGGGGTCCAAAGTTCATGATCCTCATCCAAAACACCTATTAGATACAATGCAAATTAAATTTTATAGAAAATTTTGTGATGAATTAGTGTTACCTAGTAATATTAAAATAAGTCAAAGATCTTTTGAAAAATGCAAACCATGGTATGTAAAGATTAATAAGCAACGAATATCTTGTTGTTGTAAAACGCATGTTCAATTTCGTTATTATTATGATGTGTTTCAATATATATGTTGTACTTTACATCATAACATGATTATACAGGAATGTGATATTAATATGCCAACTGAAACAATAAAAGAGTTTATATCAAGTTTGTTCTATGAAAGATCTAATGAAAAATCAATTTATTTAAGTTCAAGTATTTATGGACAATACACTAGTTGTGGCAATCTTTCTTTGTTAAGAGTTTGTATTCATGAAAGTGTTGAAAATGATTTTGGACAACAATTAGTGGATGTTAAAAGATTTAAGAATGTTGAATATTCTTTAAAAGATGGAAAATTTAGAAAGCGTTGTGATTTAATTACAGAAAAGGTTAGTTTGCATACATTCATATCAGAATTTAAGAGTAAAATTGTACCAAAATATGTCAAGCACTCTCAACAAGCTTGATGGCTTGATGAACAATTTCGTGAATGTAGAAACACATTTCCAGATGGTACTATACTATCAGTGGTTGATTTTGCGGAAAACTATACTTTAGCTCTACAAGAGGAAATTCAATTACAATATTACAATTTAGTGCAGGTTGCTATGTTTGTTCATATTGTTTATAGACATGTAGATGATAGCATAGAGAATGATAGAAAAGTTTTGAGGGAGTATCATTTCTATTTGAGTGACAACCGGTTACACTCATTAGAGTTTGTTCAATATGTTTCAATATATTTTATACAAATTTAAGAGAAAGAGGAATCCAGATGACTAAACATCTTATATGGTCAGATAATTGTATGGGGCAATTCAAGAATGCTCGAATGTTCTATTAGTTAAGTAGGGTTTACAAGGAGAATAATGTCCAACATATGTGAAATTTTTTTGAAGTTGGACATGGTAAAGGAGAATATGATGGAGCAGGTGCGTGTGTTAAAAGAATTCTTTCTAGACAACAATTGAAATTTGAGGATGCAATAAAATTTAAAGATGCACGTGGGATTGTATATTGATGCAATACAAGATTATGTACACCTAGATCAAGCGAGTACTCTACAGTTCATCGATTCTTTTGGTTGGTTGAAGAAGAAAACATTCTACCTAGACTTGATTTCTAGACAATCAGTGGATCTACTAAATGGCATTCATTTAGGAGTTCAAATGCAAGTACATGGACTATCTAGACAAGGGAGCTTGCATGTTTTTGTTAGTTTTGTATTTCAGGAGATTGGGAAGCATGTGAGAATATAGAATGGGTTGAAGAGTGGAAGCAAAGACCATTGACACTTGCACAAGCACACGATCAAAGTGAAACAACAATTGAAGACAATGATCAATTGTTTGCATCAGATGATTATGAACGTGTTTCAGACTGTGTACAAGAAGATAATTTAATTCAAATTATTTCATTTTATTTCACTTCATTACTAATTTGTAGTGCTTTTATTTATTTATATGTGTACATTTGAATGTGTGTATGTTGATTGGTCAAATTTTATGGACATGTGCAAGTTATTGAATCAAAATTTGTTTGCAGGACATGTGTATGCTATTGTTGCACCAAAGAATAATGAAGAGGAAATATAATATTGGTTGGCTCGTTGTGTGGAGACTAAACATAGGTTAACAGCACCTCGAGAAGATGATGATGGCTTTCCTTATCCAATAGGTTTGGTGATCCCCTTAAGACATCCCCTTAAGCAAATTTTGATAACAAGTCTTTGAACCCCTTAAGCAAATTTTAAGAACTTCTTTGATCCCCTTAAGCAAATTTTAAGAATTTCTTTGATGATGGCTATCATTATCCAATAGGTTCGGTGGTGGTTGTTGGCACTTGGCTACGGAAATACCTAATAAGGAAGAATGGTTTGCTTGCATTCGAAGATTATGAAACACATAAGAAGATTATACACTACTCACATTTGGTGTTGGCAACAAATATAAAACTGGAGAGGTATCGTGGAAAATCTACAAATAAAGAGTGTCACGTCTCATACTTTCATACTTGATTGAATGGTTAAAATGCAATAATTACATTGATTGGTTAAATTGATCGCTTCGGCTCTTTCGATCGCTTCAGCTATATTGGGACTAACTTATTGATGGTTTTATGAGTTTGACTTTTGCAGTCTTGTCGACGACAAGAGCATGGTTCAGGTAGGGGAGTCCTAGCTTCATGGCAACATTTGTTGGGTTTTATCTAGAATTTCCACACACTCACGTAGCTTGCTTCATCTTGCATTGCATTGCATGTTTGACTCTTTGAACGTCGTGTTACATACTATTTTAATGAGGGTTTGATTGGCTTGATGACTCGTCTTATGTTATCAAATCTCTTTTGTTAATGGTGGTGTAATTAAGTTTTGTCCTTCATTCAAATTGTTGTTTAGTTGTATAAGTATTCTTGCTTGCAACACCTATTTTACAACAGAAAAGAAGTTAGTATTGTAGGTGAAATAATTCAAAAATATACAATAATAGATAATGTATTATCACCTTTGAGTTATTAGAATATATATTCTATGATGGTAAATGGTATAAATAATTAAATATAAAATTATCATTATTAAAAATAATAATTTGATTTAAATTATGCTAAAGTAAAACTAAAATTAAGAATAGACTAAAAATATTCTAATCTTACCTTACCTTAATTTTAGTATAAAAAGAAAAATATTAGAATTTAATTGAAAAAAAAAATTAAATAGCTTTTATTAGAATACAAGTTTTTTTTTTGTTTAAAAAGGATAATGGAGAAAATTTTCAGATAAATAAGTCATTATAAATAAAATTTTATTAATTTTATTTATGACTCATTAAATTATAAATCTATATAAAAACATAGATTGTTAATGGAATATTTTTATCTTTTTAAATATAAAACATATAAAAGAAATGAAATTTTAGTTTTAAATCTTAATAAATATAAGAATAGTTATATTCTTATATTTGGTCATGTTATGCATGTGAAGAGGGGGAACTTTGCATGAGTATTAGAAGAAATTTATTTAGGGTTTTAGGGGATATAAACGAGGTGGAAGCTTTTAAAAAAGGAGGAAAAGAGGAAGGTAGTACATCATTCATGGTGGAGAGCAAAGTCACAGAGGATAAGAATATAGAGAGAGGTGAAGGAGAAATGAAATCGCCATTCTTTTAACGGGTTAGCATTACCTTACAGGTATTCTTCTTATATTTTTTCCTTTTTGTGTGTAAAGCTTTTATTCTCCTCCAATGATGAAATCGTCCAGATCTGGCCTGAGTGCTCTTCTTTTGCCTAAAAGAGCACTAGAATATTGATGTGGTTATCATAATTCATGATGTCCTCTGAGTGTTGATACTCTTCTTCTATGTGTTGAGAGCCTTTTTGTAATCAAATCTATCCACTGTGATGTGCATACCAATCTCTGAACGATATAATCTTTTCATTGTGTAAATTTAAATGCCCTCTATAGGATTTATAATGATCCCTGGCTACTCTAACACCTTTCACAGTATCTATAAACCGATCTCAGCTAATTTTATTTATATACATTGGGTGCTGTGATAAAATTTGTTGGAGTATAAGTAAAATCTATTGTAGTTGTTGAGAATCATTTTTGGTATAAGTGAAAGCCTTTTTTTTTAGTTATTAAGTCATTCCCATAGGATGAAATTTGATCAGAATCTCTATGAATGACTCTTTATGTTTAAACTGTCACTAGATTTTGGAATGACATACGTTATGTATTTTCTTTTGTATTCAGTTAGATGTGAACTTTTAACATTCCTTGTATCTTTTAAAATGATATCTGGCTATTATAAAAGTCATTCGTTGTTGTACGCTGGTCTCTAGCCATTTATATGACATTTTGTTGTATTGTATGCCGAACACCACCTATCTATGTCGATATTTATCTTCCTAAGGCTGAACTCTTCCTGTCAAATGCGGATTGATGTTTATGGAAGCCAACTACAGCAGTTACTGCCGTTTACCTTTGGTCTGATATCCTTTCTGTGGACATCTTATAAATTGGCTATCTCTTTAAGAGATCAGCCTTCTCTGTCAAAACCACTTGCTGTTCAATTTAAAACAATCTCCATATAATTCAAAACCCTTTTTCTGTATCATGAAAACATTACCCGTAAATATGTAATTCCTTGGGTAATACTTGCCTTAAATGGAATATCTATGTCGACCTCTATTTGCTGTCAAATGACTTTAGTTTAATATAATCATGGTCGTATAATAAAAAGTTCTCTGTGTAACAATAGATATTCTCTGTATGATGTAAAGCATTCGCTGCATAAAATAAGTCTGGAGAGTAATTACATCAAACCAGTTTGCATTGTAATTCATTAATTGTTTGACCATTGAAGTGGATGATATTAAAAAAATAGAAATAAGCTCGAAATTGGATAATTATTTATGCTATATTTAAACCAACTGATCTCATAAATGAAAATGATGTAATTTTTTATAATTGAACCGCACCACTATTTTTTCGGAAAGAACTTTCAATCACATGTAGGCGTTTAATTGAAGCATGTTGAAGTATAAACATCTCTTAACTTATACCATAATTCTAACTCGAAGACAATCATGTAGAAAAACCTCTATTATTTTCTTACCAATACAAAAACATTGTCTTAAACTTAAGTCGTCTTAGAAGCTATTAACAAATTTAGGGTTCGAACAAACTATTGAATCATACTTAAATGAATCAACTGTATTTCTTCCTCTTATACTTATGTTCACTCAAATGAGTTAATTTCTTCACTTTGATTGTCCCATGTTTATGAAATGAATGAAATCACTTCATTGTCTTCTTGGAAATTTTTCTGACAAAATGATGAATACTATATTTAGAGTGGGTTTGTTACTTTGATTTTGCTTATCTTCATCATTTGATTAGAGTTTTGGGAAAGATTGCCTTCTGGGACGGGTGTCGAGTGTAGGATAATAGGGGAGTAAGTTTTTTTTTTCAAAACTTACATACCGTTACATCGGTTAAAATGCTTTGGCCAAAGCGAATAGAATGTTGAAATAGACATGCACCATTGGAAAGAGATGGTTATTTGCCTAGTTTTATTATGTTTTCCTTGCCATATCCTATTGATGTGATTTTGCATTCATGATAGTAGTGCATGTAGATCGATGGGCACACACCAGATTCCACCCTGCACTTGTTTACAGGATGCTAGGCTCTTCGAGCAGGGTCAGGTATTCCTTAGTTTGAGGGACTCCAGGGAAGCGCAAGCTTTGTGGTTGGGCAGAAAAAGTGCCTGAACCATGTTCTTGTCTTTCGACGTAGTAGATGGCTGGTTGGTCAATGGCGGTCAAAAACTCCTTGATAGATTTATTCGATATTGATGGCAGTTGTACTCCTTCTTGTATTAAAAATGATTGTAAGGCTTGATGCCATGATTTGACACTTGAAATATTGTTCTACATACTCTATAAATGACTTCAGATGTATACATATGCATTGTATTTATGATTACACTTTTAACTTATGAATACAAAAATTTCTTGAATTCTTGGAAATATCTTAAATCTTTCCTTTGCCATGATGAATAGAAGTTAATATATTACCATACTTCAATTTACTTACAGTAAATCTTGTTTTACTTGTTTTCCATGTGATGTGAATTTTTAGTACTTTACAAAGAGCTATGGATAATTTCTATGGAAGACCATGAGACAATCATCGATGCGTTGGAAAAAAGAGAGGATGGAGATGGTATAATGGAATAAGTAAATATAGGTAAATATAGTTAAATAGATTTATATTGTTCTTTTAAATACATTAAATACATGTTTTGATATTTCTTGTAGGTTATTAGTTGAAATTGATTTAAATTGTCCTTTTATATCCTTAGGCCATCATCACAAATTCATCACATACTTTGAAACACAAATTTGAGAGGCACTTGTAAATATAGGTACAAATTGTGTATATCTAGATAGTTTTATATAAATTAAAATACATGTTTTGATGATATATTGATAAATTGCTTGTATTATTTTTATATCAGGTGGCATGAAGACCTGCTACATTCCCCACAAGTTTTGGATTTTCTTGATATAACATAACCACATTTTGTAAACATTATTTTGAGTTGGCATATATGTACATACACAATTACATTATTACACATTTTGTACACAAATTTGTATACATGTTTATGTACACAATTTTATACTCTACACTTTTATATATCAAAATTATTATTCTATATATTTTATTTGTTAAATGTGCATGTTTTTCTACTTTGAATTTTCTTTAAATTTGATTTTATTATATTGTTAAATTTGGTTTCCTTGGGCAACTTCACCAAATTTTGAGAACTCAAGACATCCCCTTAAGACATTGTAAATTAGGACCCCTTAAGACATCCAAAAAGTTATCTTCTTTGTAGGTTAATTAACATGGCCAATTTGAAGATGTTAATGGACCATAGTACATCCTACGTGCAGTTATGTTACTTTTATGTTTCAATAACCATATATCTCTGAATCCAACCATTACACTATCATCTTTATTCTATCCTTGAAATTTCTTCTTTATTTGACATGCTCAATAATGAAGATGAACTATTATATGTCTATGATGTGAATCATGCATGTATATGTCCTCTCTATGTTAGCAATGATATGAAATTAACATATGTCACTACATCTAAGAGAGGGACTCAAAACTACATGGATATCACCTAATATACCTTCATCAAGTCTAATAATATACATCATATATCTAGAATGATGTAATTGATTAGTATTGGTGCTCACTTGCTTTCAATTGCTGAGTTTAAGAGTGGCTTTGATTAGATTTGTCTACTCAAAGATTCAAATTGAAGGACAATATAAAACAAGATCATTCTCACCAATTAGACATAGTTACATCAACATGCATGTTTTCAAACTATATACATTGGCCATGAAGCTTGACTACTATTAAGGAAGTTAAAATGGTGTTTCATCTTTTTATAACATACTTCTAAAGGTACTTTTCAACACCATCAAGTTTTCATACATAGGTATTGTAGATTAGGAAAACAAAATGAAGATTAAAACATAAATCAAATGTAAAATACACGATTATACCTTCATAATGAACTCACAAATCCAAGAGGGAAGCAGTTGCACCCAAGAGCTCCTCAGATTTTACCCATGACTAGAATGAAGATGTGGATTGCTCTTGCTTTCAACACAAATATAGATGAAGGATTAGAGGATAGATAGATTAGAGATTTGAGAGAAATTTGAGCATGGTTTTGATGAAAGAAGAAGTTGTTATGAATGACTTGGGTGATGGTTTCATTTATAGATTTTTGAAAAAGGAATGGAGGGTGAGGATCAAAAGATGAGATCAATGACTCTCATTTTTTGTGAATCTTTAATTCATAATGGATGAATTAAAAATTCTTTTTTGAGAAGAGTGGGTTATGACAATTGAATTAAGAATTCAATAGTGGAGGATAGTGGGTTATGACAATTGAATTAAGAATTCAATAGTGGAGGATAGTGGGGACAATTGAATTAAGAATTCAATAGTGGAGGATAGTTGGGAATAATTGAATTAAGAATTCAATAGTGGATGATAGTGGGGAATAATTGAATTAAGAATTCAATAGTGGAGGATAGTGGGGAACAATTGAATTAAAAATTCAATTAGTGGATGATAATTTAATTAGAGATTCATTTTGGATAATGGAGGAGATTAGCTAATTAAATATTAAGAATATTTAAGTATATGTGCAACATGGTGAGGTGGAAGAGATGAGGTGGAAAGATGAGGTGGATTGATGAGGTGGATTTTGTGAGGTGGATTTAGGACTTAGGATAGAGGGAAATTGAAATAATAAATATTGCATATTTATTAAATCAATTGGCTAAGGTTTTAGACTATTGAATTAATGAAATTAATTCAATTTTGAGGATAATATGATGGAAAATAGGGTAATGAAGGGATAATTGGCTAAGGTTTTAGACTATTGAATTAATGAAATTAATTCAATTTTGGGCATAATATGATGGAAAATAGGGTAATGAAGGGATAATTAATTAAATAAAAATGTAATTAATTGGTTAGGAGGGAAATTGACATGTTTAGGGATGTCAGGAGTCGGTTCAATGGTAGCAGACATTTTTAGGTGTCTATAGGTACAAACATAGGTGAACAAATTCTATAAGTCAAAATGAGTAGTGGAATAATCTATGTGGTGACAAAGCCTTTGATGTTTAGATTTATAGTGATGACCTCTTCCCAATGTAAACAAAAAGTAATGAGAAAATCCATGATTGTCAAATAAATTATAATCCAATAGCATAATTTAGATCTTGATTATCAAGCACATTTTAGAATAAATAATCTAGCATCAACCATATAAAATCTACAAAGAGAGATAAGCTATTCTAAGCCTCTTGTTTATATTTGCATTTATGAGTCTCAACTCATTCATTTTATTTTAACTAATTAATAAAATTTAAAAAGCATTCTATTAGACCTAAATAACTATAGGCTATGTTTATTTTCCTACATAATCCTAGACTAGAAAAAAAAAAGATTTTTTAAAAATTAAAATAGATATTGTTAAGAAAATATTAACAATAAAAAATTATTATTATTAGCCATAATTAGAAAACTTGTCTAGTAAATCCCATATGTGAAAGCAAGACATGCTAGTACACATCAACACATGGCAGCCTTTTTGGGTGCTCATCAATAGCCAATAATCCTCTACCCTCTTCTATTAGCATTCATGTGCACTTATATAAACTAGAATTTGTGGTTGTTTTCCCTCACTATTTTCACATCATGTGATGAATAACCCAAGTGATTTATCTCATGATTTATAGTTCTCTAGTTTTTTTTTTTTGTATTGGAAAATTTTCAAATATCGATGTGTTAATTTGTTGATATTTTCTAGAGTGAAGAAAAGGTGACAAATCTTAGAAGCCCTAGTGAAGGATATCAAGAAATGGGGCACAAGGGTAGCCAAAGCTCCACTAATAAAGTGTAGCTTCTCCTTCTCACCTTTATTTTTCAATTTTCTTATAAAATCTATTAGATTGGGATTAAACTTAGTATTCTAGATTAGTATCTAGTCTAAGATGTTAAATTTTTAAAATGTTTGAAATTGTTAAAATTCCTTGGTAGGACTTGTATGTATTCATGTATGAAATTATTAATGAATGTCTAAAACTGAACATGTATGTATGTTTGCTTTATCTTTCTTGCTAACTAACAAGAATAATTGCAAGCAATGCCTTGTGTTTCATTCATTTGATTTCATTGAAGCCCCTCATATGGGACAATCGACATCTACCACCATGTTATTCACACAAACCAAATTTTCTGATAAAGAACTTCGGGGGAAGAAGTTCCCTTTCAACATATTATTGTGTCAAAATATGCATCAACAAGTGGTGAATTAATTTTGCACATCATCAACATTATTCTTCTATTATTGATATTAGAACTAAGTAATTAATTCCTCATTTAATTATCATATTATTACTATCAATTTATCAACCTGACTCTAGATTTTATCTGGTTTAATAATGCTTAATTATTTGCATTAGATTAATTAGCCTAGATAATTTATGTAAATCATTTATTTATTTACATTTATTAGTGAACCCAACATTGCTTACATGACTTAAGGTTCCCCCTTAGGGTTTTTTGGATCAATAATTTCTAATTAGTTTATCATATTTGGATATCTTGTTAGGGTTTATATGCTCTATTCTATTGTACATTATAGTTATATCTTTATTTAGGTTTTCACGGATCATTGATATATCTAGTCTTTTACCCACTCTAACCACCATTACTTTGGCCTTCAAGATTTGAAACCTCTTGCACTCATGTCTACTTGTGAATCACACGTATATGCATAACATATGTTAGCATATCCTTGAAGGCCTAGCTAGACAATCAATTGTATAAATACATGTGCTATATAATGTATAGATAGAGAAGTTGATACCATTAAATTGTGGCATGTATAACACTATACAATTCTTCTTTCATCCAATACAGTTATATTACAAAAGTCTTATGCTCATCTTGAATGTGTATATGCATACTAATCTAGAGTTTTTTATGGATATTCTACAAATTCTATAACATAACAGACTAAATTACAAGTTTGGACATCCTCTGATCCTCCTAGGATTAAAATCAAATAAGACCTTCAAAACATGTTTTTTCAAGTGGTTTTTTTTGCATATACAAGTTTTTGAAAGAACTACTCATAAATTTGTTAAAATGAAATACTTTTCAACCAAATAAAAGAGTACAGAGGAAACTACCAGACCCCCAAAGGGTTCTAGAAAAGTCAACATGAGGATCCCACCATAGGGGAGTAGATGCCACCACAAAACCCATTAATCTAACACAAAATCCAAGATACCACTATAATTCTACAATTTCTCCTAAACTATAAAGAAAGATGAGACTTTTGCATATGTTTTCTACCAACAATAAGATTCAATTTTCAAAATTTGAAAACAATATTTTTGAAAATAACATGCTAATTTCACCATTGCTTAAAATGTACATAAATTATTCATTTACAACTTCCTTTATATAAAGTCATAAGGGGAAGATTACAAATATATAACCTTACAAAATCCATAATTATAAACTATAAATAAAACAACAATATCCACAAGAAGAAAATAATGCCTACTTTGCTCAAATTCTTTGAGATCAAGAAAGGATTGTTTCAATGGAAGATGGACTAATTTGTTACAGAAGTATGTCATATTAAGCAAGAAGATGCCATAGATGATGATCAATAAGGTTTCTTATTTTTGTATTCATTTGTTTATCCAAATAACCCACACAAGAACAAATAGAGGAAGGTTAGGTTGTATAAACTCCAGGTCCATGTTCAAAAAATATATAAAGTCCATGACAAATAGTATATAACATAGTCCATGTTCAATAACCTATCACATACCATCTCTATAATCAAGAGTCCTCTTCACACCATGCGAACTACTCAGATGACCTGAATCACTCTGTAGAAGAGAAAGATTGAGATGAAATTAGATGTAAGATGATTAAAAATGATTTAATGACAATTTTTAAATTTATAATTTATCATAAAATTAAATTATCGTGTGAGGCTGAGAGGCATGCTCTGGTGCACCTGGACCTATCTCTACATGCTCTAAATCAATCTATTTAATACAAGAGAAAGTTCAAGTTGAAATTAGATGTAAGATGATTTTAAAAATGATTTAATTCAATTTAATTTATAATTTATCATATTTAAATTATTATACTGTAAGAGAAACTTGTTGTGCATCCTCTATTCCAGGACCTGTCTCTACAGGCTTAGCTACATGACATGTCTCAAGCTATAAAAGAAAAAGAATTTTGAACACATGTCAACATATATATCTATCAAGAAATTTACTTTAAGTTCACAATGTATATTTTAATTGAATTTAAATATAATCTAAATTTTAAATTATACCGTATCAGGCTGCCCATCTCCTCTATCCTCCTGCTCTACATGTGTTGTGTGTTGATGAAATGTGTCACTAACAAGCTCCTACAAGGTCATTTATAAGTTAGCACATGTGTGTACAAATTAGGTTTTAAAACATATATATAATTGACTTTTGTACATGTTATACATTTTTTAACAACCTGAAATGCAATCGACTCCTGATATAAACTTGGATTATCCAAGTGTGCTGCAATGCCCATCCTCATTATTGTGTCAACCTGCATAGACATATTTTTAATATATATTAAATAGTACATGCACATTTTTAGATACACTGATATCAAAATAGAAAAATCTAAGTATATATAGTTTTTTAAAACAATATACATATTGTAAGAGTGTTATGTGAGATGCCCAATGATGGAGGAGCGCTTGAGACACCCTGAGATGGAGGATTCAATGTGGAAGAACCCTAAACTAGTTCATAAATATTTAATGGACTCACATTCAAGACTGAATTACAAATTAAAATCAAGTAAATAAAATTAATATTTAAAATATAAATCTTTGAAAATGTACCCTAAATGGGTGCCTGAGATGAACAGGTGTCGATGAAAAATTAATTCGATCAATGGTCCTTGTTGCCATCATCTACACCAAACAATTCGATTGTTAAAATATTACAATTTAATTGATCTATATGTTGATTAAAAACACGTGCTTAAAAAATTGTTATAAATTCAACATGTGTACATAACCTATATATACCTGTGTTGAATGATCAGTGGGATGATCCTCAGCAAATAGATAATCAACAAATGATTCAGTGCCCACATTATCAGATGATGAATGTGTAGCTGAAGTGGGTGCAGCTGCCTGATAAGGTCCATAACACAACTGATTGTAACTCATACATGTATGAGGCATCGACACATGTGGAGTGGTACTAGGACCACTTCCATCATCAACTCCTCCATGCTCTCTAACCTAAGCTACCATCATAGAAGTCTACTCGTGAAGGCTACTTTAGAGTGCACTCAATGTGCCTAGTATGGATACCACTACACGATGCTGGAAGGGTGAAGGAATGGCAGCAACAGGAGGGTCAATAAGAGGTTGAACAGGCATGGGTCGTTGGGGATCAACCCATGCTCCCAACCTCTGTTGTGGCATGCCACCACTAATACCTTAGAATGATCTAAAATCAAAGTAGTTGGGTTTTTTATTCAGAACAAACTCTGCATATAATTTTCTCAAAAAATATAAAGGAACCTCATAATTAGCATGAGGTGGATAATCAAACACCATCCACCATCTGTCCCAAAAATTGGTAGACATTCTTTCATGCCTACACCACCTGATTGATATTCTTTTCTTATTTGCAGGAATAGGTTCATTTGTAATGGGATGTCTTAAATATTATGCTAAATGAGATTTTCTAATTTTAAGATCCAAAATAGTCTTATAAGAGAGGCCACCAACATAAAATTGGTGCCTCTCCTCTCTCCATTTCCAGAATCCACCAAAGTCTGAGTCAATAGACCCCACAAAATCTACAATATTTTGCATCAAAGCTACAAAATGTACCACATGAGGTGGCATGAATTGTTCATTGTGAATGGAATTCAATTTTTCTTGTATGGAATCCACATTTTCATTAATTATGGCTTGCGAGCGAGCCTGGTCAGTTCTAGGTGGGGGTGGAGGTGGGGGTGGAGGTGAGGGTGGAGTTGGGGCATCTAGAGCTAGGGCATCTGGCATTGGGGGTGGGGCCGGATCATCTTGTGCATTGAGGAAGTTCTCAACATCAAAGTGAATATCATCCAGATTCATGATATATATAAAAATAGATATGAACCTGCATATATACATATAAACATACAAACTTGAGTGCAAATTTAAAATTAAATCAAGAATATATATATATTATAAATAAACATATAATGTACATGTTCAAAAATTATAAATTATATGTATGTTTCAAGAATTTTTTTTTCCAAAAAAAGTGGCATAGCCACTAAAATTATATTAATTTAAAAAGAAAACTACAAAATGCCTGATTCAAAGAGGCATACTGGTAGGAAAGAATCAACAAAGAAAACCTTCGGTTGTATCCTTTTAACTTATCTAATTACAAAGATGACTCAAGAGGATGAGTCAGCCAAGTCAAGATCAATGATTTCACTACAAAACTAACTTCTGTGTCCCGAGGGAACTATTACAAAATTTTCATCTAATACAATACAAAATTTATAGGAAGCCACATAAAAACCCTAAAACCATCAAATAACATCTTGCCATCCATCAACAATTAAACCCTGCTGTCAACGATCCTCTTCTTTAGCCGGTAGAGGGGGTGGCGGAGGAAGAGGAGGGTTATAATGCAGAAGGAATGTTAGAGCATTAAAAACCCTTGTAGCATCATCTTTCACCTGCCTACACAGCTCATTCCTGTGACAATGAACAAAATTATGAAAGGATAGAACACAATTATTTTGAAGCCCATGCAGCATAGCATTATAAAGGCAATGAAGTGCAGGTTGACAGAAGAGATCCTTGCGAACAAACAAGCCACCCACAAGAGTAGTACCCTCATACAAATCATAATCCGCTAAACTTTCATTAAAAACATCCACAGAAAAAATGATTATCATGAACAAACATAGAGCCCAAGTTCCTTACTAGGTCAGGATTTTGCAATAAGTCCATAGTATTAGAAAGAAAATGTGAAGTAGCTTGGGAAGGATATAGAGAACTAGGAAAATGCAAAACATCCCAAGCACAAACCTGTATGATCTCTCTCTCTACATCTTCCTCATAAATCTTGAAAACTTCATGCATCAAATTTGGATTGAGAAGGCCTAAAGAAGGTCGTTCCCAATTTCGGATAGGCAGACGAATTCTTTTGTTTTGTTGTGCAGAGGCCATAGAAAAAACTTCTGTCAAACAGAAACCAGCTTAGAAGATGGAAATAGAGCAAAAAAAGTGAAAGAAGGGGATGACAAAAGAAAAAATGATGCACAAGAATATAATAACTAATTCCCCCAAGATACAATGAATGAAATCAATACTGAAAAGATATACCGTTATGCTAGATCTGCCACCCTACATGCAGTATTAAAATAGAAGGACTAATCACCATATGCATACTGCCCACAGGACTAAAGAACAACATCAGCTTTCAGAAAGGAGCCGCCAAAACTAGAGGATTCTCAAATTAGTAGCTAAAATCTAAAAACTTTACCTTTTTTAAGGTACCTTCTACTAAAATCATCATAATTAGCCTCCATGTTAAATTGTACTTTCCTTATTTAAAATGTCGTTAATCCTTGGGATCAATGAAATGGAGGTGGAATCCCATTCATAGTAAGAGTCATTTAAACAAAAATCATGATTCGATAAAAAATCCGCTAGAGAATTACCTTCCCTATAAGTATGGACTATATTGAAAGATTGAAAAAGATCAAGCAAGTTCCTTCCAGATTGCAAAATATAATCAATTTTCCAATTTGGCGAAGACTTAGAGGAAAATGCCCTGACAATATTCAAAGAATCCCCTTCCACTATTAAGTTAGGAATCTCACATTTAATTGCAAGATTAAGGCCTGCTAATAAAGCTAAAGCCTCTACCTCATTATTTGAGCACATACCAAGTTTAACTAATAGATCTCTCAGAACTAAGCCATTGTGATCTCTCAAAACACAACCAGCACTAGATTCACCAGGGTTCCCCTTACTTGCACCATCAAAATTTAGTTTAACAAAAGAAACAGGCGGAGGGATCCACTTAATGATAGATCTGTCCAATTTATTATCTGAAATGAAGCAATTTGAATTAGGCAAAAATAAAAATTTCCAATTCTTTAGCATAAGATCATCCCAAGAAGTAAAAACTAGGGAGCTAGATTTTCTAAAATGAAGAGAGGCTGAGACTAATTCCGAGATCAACTTCTCAAGTTTAACAATAATTATATCGAAAGGATTGTGAATGTTTCTAAAAATTCTACTATTTCTTTCAAGCCACAAAATCCAAATAACAATGCTCAGAGAGACCACCCACAAATCAGAAAAGGTGGAATTTGAAAACAAGATAGGCCATCTTTGAAACACTTGAAGGAGAGAGGAAGGAAGGGGGCCCTACCAACACAACTTCGAGAATAACCAATACCAAACTTTTGAAGACAATTGGCAATTTAACAGTAAATGATCCACAGATTCTTCCACTTTAGAGCAAAAAGGAGAGAAGAAAGAATTAGCAATCCCAAGCTTGACTAACCTATCACTAGTAAGGATTCTATAATTCAAGGCTAACCAAGCAAAAGCCCCTGCTTTAGGCAGACAGGGACCACTCCAACACAGTTTATAAGGCCAATCAGGTGGAGAAATAGAATCCTTACTAATGATACTTAGATAGCCTTGCTTGACTGAATATCAACCAAATTTAGATGGTACCCAAATGAGTTTATCTTTGCCTCCTGATAAAAAAATTTAAAGGAAGCTAGGTGTGCGGAAACGCTTCCTACACTAATCTATTGAGGAGAGGGCTACGCAAATTCAAATTTATCCTAACTATTACAACAATGTTAAACCATTAACATGAGATATAGCAGCAAAACACAAGAGCCAGAAAGAAGACAAAAGAAGAGAGATAGAGATTTATGGTGGGGAAAACCCTTATCGAGTGAAAAACCCCACACTCAGAAACCTGCACAATGTATTAACAAATCTGAAAGAATGTTTACAATACACTTGCAATGCAATCTTCAATGGTCTTCGACACTCGTGTCTAGAGTCAATCCAGTAGCATAACAGTACATGTAAACCTGTGTTACAAACTCCATCTCCAAGCACCTATTTAAATAGAACATACAAGGTAATTTTGGACCTTTCTTGGAATGGGCGTCCAATATGGCATCTTGGACCAAAACCCACACCTAGGGACACTTGGTCAACATTGTAGAATGTGTCTGACACTTGTCCACAGCTCCCATCCTAAAGAGGTTGCCACTTTCCAAAATGGGCTATAACAGATGCTCTTACAACACTTACGACCATCATAGAATCTGTCATAGTGGTTACAACTTACAGCTGTAAGACAATCTATCATACACATGCTATAAATAGAATATTCTCTTACAGCACATCATGTTCCACCTTGGGGTACCCAAATATGCCTCATTCAAAGATGCTTCATGACACATGTCATTACCTATCTTACAAACTTCTATTCTCGACTCTTACGTGTCATAGATCCATCATAGGAATCTGTCATAACCATTTCGGTCAAACATTCTTTACACAACATAGATAATGCCGATACATGGCAGAATATTCCTACCAATAAGTGGGATGCCTATCTCCTCATGTGAGGACAAAATACCAAGTTGTCATAATCCATGTAGGATTGACACATCACCGTGCCACATCCCACAATATGACAAAGTGGAATTTCTAATTATTTACAACATAGGCAATGAATAATAAATACAAACATTACAAATGCAGAGAATTACCAAGGTTGAGACACCTTAATTCCCAACAAAAATCCTTCTCCCCTTCAAGATATTCCTAAGCAAAGCCCTTTGCTCTAAAGGAATTGGAAAAACATCAAAGTTTTTCCACTTAACTTGATTAGTTACCAAATTAGATTCTACTTCAATGTAATCTTTAACTTTAGTTCCCTAAACTTGACATAAAAACACCTTAATTTCCTGAAGACCTTCTACATTTTTCAGCAGCTCATAACTGTTCCAAGAATCATCCCAAAAAAGAGTTGAATTTCCATCCTGAATAACCCAAAAAAGAAAAGGAGAGATCACCTCTCTACATTTTAAAAGAAAATTCCAAATCTGAGAGCCCGTCTTTGGATTTAAAATAGTAAAAATTCTTTCAAGTAAGGATGAATCTAAATATTTAGCTTGCATTATTTTCCCCCATTTAGAATCTGGTTTTTCATATAAATTCCAAACCAACTTAGCACCAAGGGCCTTATTATGTGATTCAATATTATGAACTCTAGTTCCTCCTTGCTACTTTGGAGAACAAATTTTATCCCAATAAATTAAAGGAATCTTTTTTCCATTTAAGTTAGATCCATTCCAAAAAAATTTCCTCAAGATATTAACAAGACAAGAGAGAATGGCCTTAGGCATCATAAGCACTGAAAGCATAGACATAGGTATTGCCGACAAAACTAATTTTATCATTAGGATTTTACCTGCCAAGGTTAACAATTTACCTTTCCAAGAAGAAATTTTAGACTTAATACTCTTAATAAGTTTTTCCCAAAACATGTTTTTAACTAATCCTGAGAAGAGAGGAATCCCCAAATACCTTGAGGGAAGGATATCGACTTTAAAACCCAAGTATTTAGCAATTCTTTTTTGAACAAAAGAGGAAGTAAAAAAAAATTGGATTTCTCCTGATTAACTTTCTGGCCTGATACTAAACAATACTTTGAAATTACTTCCTTAATGCATTTAGCTTCTGATAACATAGGTTGGCCAAACAACAAAGTATCATCGGCAAATAAAGCATGAGTGATGGCAAAAGGAACTCGAGGAATTTTAATCCCCTTCCAATTCTCCAAGGAATTTTTCCACAAAATCAATCTACTCAAACCTTTTGCCATTATGATAAAAAGAAAAGGGGACAAGGAGTCACCTTGTCTTATCCCTTATGAGGATTTGAAAATTTTTGATTGGGAGCCATTAATCAATACTGAAAAAATTGGAACAAAGATGCAAGAAGAAATCCACTTACACCATTTCGAGGAGAAACCAAACTTAAGAAGAAATTGAAACAAAAATTCCCAAGACACTCTATCATAATCTTTTAACATATCCAGTTTAATCGACATAGCAGAAAGTTTATGATCATAAATTGAATGCAGAACCTCATGAGCCACCAATGCACCTTCAGCTATTTCCTTACCTGGAACAAAACCACCTTGTTCCTCTGACACAATTTTTGGGACTAGACTAGCAAGTCTTAAAGTAATAGCTTTTGAAATGATTTTATACAGAGTATTACAGAGGGAAATAGGTCTGAAATCAGCAAAGGAAGGATTTGCAATTTTAGGAATTAAAGTAATGAAGGTAGAATTAATTTCCTTCAAAACAATACGGTTTCTACGTGCTTCTTCTACTGCCAACCAAACATCTTTACCTATAAAATCCTAGCATTTTTGGAAGAAAAGTGGAGTAAAACCATCTACCCCAGGAGATTTATCTGGATCTAGTGAAAAAATTATTGCCTTAATTTCCTCTAAAGTAAACTGCTTCATCAGTTCTAAATTATCTTCTTGCGAAATCAGAGGAGGAATGTGATCAATAAATTCAAGCACAGTCGAGTGAGATACATTACTATTATCCTTTGAAAGAAGCTTTGGAAAAAAATTAACTCCTTCATTCTGAATAAGAATATCATCTTGTAAAATATTCCCCGAAGAATCTTTTATTGCATGAATAGAATTTTTATGTCTTCTAACCAAAGCTAAAACATGAAAAAAATTTGTATTTCGATCTCCTTCTCTAAGCCAAATCTCCCTCAATTTCTGTCTCCAAAAAATCTCTTCTCGAGCTAGAACTTCCTCCAATTGATATTGGAGAGATTTTACACATTCAAAAGAAGTAGAATCCATACCATTTTTAATAATGACTTCATTTATCTGATCTAACTGGGATTGCAAAATAGATTTATGAGAAAAGATATTACCAAAAGAAAGTTTATTCCACTCCTTAATTTTATTTTAGATAAATTTCAGCTTCTCATTAAGCCAAACATGTGAGAACCTTTCACAAAAGGGGCATTCTTCCACCAAGACTCCAAAAGTGGTAAAAAATTACTATCTCTAAACAACATAGCTTGAAACTTGAAAGAAGGTCTAAATTTCTTTTTAGTCTTGTTCAAATCTAAAAGTGTAGAAATAGGAAAATGGTCTGAAGCAGTAAAAGGAAGAATAGAGGTACCAGATATTTTAGAATCAAGACACCAGGCAGAAGAGAACAAAAATCTATCCAATCTTTCTGCTATATTAAAAAAATTCTTTCTCCGATTTGACCAAGGTAAATTCCCATTTAATAAAGGACTATCCAGCAAAACATTTTCTGAAATAAAATCATTAAAATCCTCAATTACCCTCTGGTGAGGACAGATACCTCCTGATTTTTCAGACAAACATGTAATAGCATTAAAATTGCCTCCTAGAATAAATTTTTCTCCAGATAAATTTTCCAAAAGTGCAGACAAAATACCCCAACACCTCTTTTTATCATTAGTTGAAGTTGGTCCATAGACATTAAATAACCAGAAAGTGAAAGTTGGGGAGGTAATTTTAACTAATAAAAAATTTGGGGTTGAACAAATCAAATCTACATCACAAGTTTTATTATCCCAAAGAATAGCCAAACCCCTTGACACCCGCTGAGCTGGAGAATGAATAAACTTCCATTTAAACCAATTTGAAAAAATATTATCAGCTTGAGTTTGAGACAGCTCAGTCTCGTGAAGCAAAACAATATCCATACCTGTTGAATCAATCTGACGCTTGACCAAGCATCTTTTTTTAGGGGCATTAATGCCCCTAACATTCCAGGATAGGATCTTCATTGCTCCCGGGGAGAGTTTCTCACTCTCCCCGATCTTAAACAGGTTTCAAGGGTAGCCTGCAACCTAGCCTTAATTTCTTCCTGAGTTTTGAAAGACTTTGGTTTCTGACCTCTCTTGGAAGGGGAAATAGACCTAGAATTTAGCAGAGAATCCTGACTGGAAGTTTGAGAAATGGATAACTTTGTGGAAAAATCAAAAACCTCTGCAATAGTAGAAGGAGTCAGAGACTCTGGTTGAGGAAATGAAAAGTTTTGTGCTGGAATTAAAATCTCATTACTAATTACTTCTCCCACCATATCCTTCCAAGTCTTATTCTTTGCATCTAACTAGTCATTACTTACCAAATTTGATACAAAAGTGCTATTTATAGGAGAAATATTCATTCCTGCAGCTTCATGAGAATCTTCCTCAATTACCTCTTCCGCAATTTCATCAATAAGATCAGAAACAACTTTATTTATGGTTTTTTCAACATAGGTTTTCGCCTCCACCTCAGATAAAGAAAAAATTATTAAGTTGGAGAAATCATGTTGATTGTCATTTGAAAAACAAAACTCTAGTTCTTTGTCAAAAGATGGAAATAAATTATTTTTTACTTGCTCTTTATGAGTAAAGTTGGGAGTATCTGATTCTTCCCCCTTCCCAACATTAAAATCAAAAGAAAAATCCTCTAGTGATCTATTAACATGAGTCCCTCACTCCTACCAGCAGAATTAATTAAATGATTTAAAGAGGCTTCCCCAAGATTTACAGAATCAATATCTTCCTGTGAAATGTTATCTTTTTCCGAATCCTCACAAGCCCAATTATATTCATGAATTTCTGGCTTTTCTATAGACATAGGGTTTTCAAAATCAACAGCTTGTTTCCAGGTCCCAAATTTAGAATTAAATTCCATGAATTTAGGAAATGGAAATGAGGTGTTTAAAATTAAAGAAAACCTTACTGGCAAATCAGGTTTCTGAAAATTAGACATATCATGCTTAACAAAGAAACCCATTTTCTTAGCACAAAATTCAATAAAATTCAGATCTCTATACTCAAGAGGTAGATTTGGCAATGAAATCCAAAATGGAATAAAATTCATGTTTGCTTTAATGGGATCAAAATTTGGTTCCCATTTCTGAGTGCAGATCCCTTTGCCTTGGTAAAACCATAATTTTTGTTTTAGGGTTTCCTCACAAAAAACACCATTTTCAAAAATAATTGTAAAAGTACAAAGCTCCTTATGAAGAAAGAAAACATCAGAAACCCCTTTCTAGGAAACCCTAACCCAATTAAGGAAAATTTCATAATTAAGTTTTGAATTCCAAACCTTACCAATCAGAGCCCTTGTCGATAAATCTTGGATATAGGGGTTCACCAACTCTTCAGGGATTTGAACATTAATAATTTCTGTTGAAACCCTAACATCAGAGTCTGAGTTATTTTCATGAGGAGACACATTTGAAGAAGTTGTTTTTACCCTCCAAACCTGAAACTTTCGATTACCCTTCTCTGCCCTTTCAGAAAAACCAGCTCGAGTATTTGGAAAAGAAGACTGTTGTGTAAAAAACCTTTTGTGATTCTGAAAATTAAAAGAACCATCATTACCATAGTGGGACGGGGTAGTAAAGTGACCTAAACTTCTATAAAAACTATGAAATCCTAGTCCTAACGGCTCCTGAAAAGAGAAACACCTTCCACCCCTAATAGCTTCAACAAATAAACTTTGTTGTGAGCGCAAAGGTCTTCTTTGAAAGACCTTTCCATATTGTCCCTTTTGTCACAGTCTTATGAATCTCAATTAATTAATTACTATGTTTCAAGAAATTACACTTGAAATAAATTTAAATTAAACATACAGATACATACATGCATGTACAAATTTGAAAATGTAAGAGAGCTATTATATAGTAAACTAGATGTAATTTTCAAATTGAAATCAAGGGATTTTCATTCGAGAGCTAAATTTTGATTCTTATAGTGAGGGAGATAAGAAATATCAGTTTAATAGTAGGGCTATTAGGACTACCATAATGAATTTGTTCTCAAGGTTTGTTATCATATGTTAGGTCCAAGGTTTCAATTTTGTTAATTTTTCTATGGAATTAGCTATTGGTTTGATGTTAAGTTCTCATTCTAGGAGATCCAACATTCCTATGGCAAAGCTACAAATAGTTTGTAATGGTTTTGGATGAATTTCTCTAACTAAATATGACTAATAAGCTTGGTCAACAAACAATAGTCATGCTTGCATTGGTTGAGCATTGGATCAATCATGAATTCTTAAATTGAATATGTGTTCAAGAGTATGGGAAAATTTGAGTGAATCCTTACCATTTGATAGGAAAGAGGAAATCATTTAGTGTGAACTTTAGTTTCTTTTATAATGTTGTCATGACCATTAAGTATTGAATAAATTAATTGTTATTAAATTCCTAGATTGTTATATGGACCTTTAAGATAGCCTTAAACCAATAACAGACTTGTCATGAGGGACAATGAACTACAAAGGGACAATGAAATTGGGTGAATGTCTAGGATTAGGTGGATGGATAATAGGAGGAAATGGATTAGGATTGGCAGTGATCAAACTTAATAGAGAGGGATGGCATATAGGTTTGTCTTTGTAATATAGATCATAGTACATCTATAGAGGTCATTTAAGAGAGGTGATTTAAATTTAGGATGTGAAGTTGGAGGATTTTATGGTGGTGAAGATAATGAAGGGATTGATGGATTAGAAGGTGGATAGACCAATGAATTAGGATTGGGATTACATGGTGGTGTTGGGATAGGACTAGTAGGCTCTTGGATAGGCATTTGATTGGATGATGATGAAGGATACCCATAAGATGCATAATCTAGAGTGGTGTTCCCCTTGTCAAAGGTAACATAAGGACTTAAGGACACTTGATCTTGGTGAAAAGGGTAACTTGGACTTGCACGTTCTTATTATGAAGGAACTTGATAGTCTTGTAAATGGATTTGATGATGAGCTGAAATGTTGGAATAAGTAGTTGGATGATCTTTGGGTATGGATTGATATGGATATTGGTTGATTTTGAAATAAGTGGGATAGGTTGATGTAGAATTGACATGTGATATGTGGATGGACTAGGTTGGTATGATGATGGAGGTGACACATAGGATTGAGGTGGAATTTATTGATGTTGTGGTTGTGTTTGTTGGGTTTGGGATTGGTGGGTGGCTAGGAGTTGTTGAATGAGGGCTTGTTGTTGTGCTCAAAATTGTTGTTGGGCTAGGATCTTTTTCTCTTGTGTTAGGATGGATTTCCACATATGTTGAAGTCTTTGTATTTCATCTTGTTGTTCAAAATATGCATCATGAGCTACAAGTTTCTCATGATCATTAGGAGGAAATTGGGGACCTCTTAGGATTGTGACTTTGGGTTTGGCATGGTCAACTTGGAGAGGTTGTGTGACATATCCCTATAAGAGGATGAAGGGTGATAGGAGGTTGTAGGATGGCTAAAAGCATTCACATGATGATAATGTTCAAGTTTATCAAGATATGCATCATGGTCTACAAGTTTCTCTTGTTCAAAAGGTTCATCATATCCTACAAGGACCTCACAATCATTGGTACCAAATTCAAGACATATTATGACTGAGGGTTTCATATTGATTATGAGTTCAATAAGCTTCTCTTTTATTGTCACAATCATTTTGGACAAAAGAAATGAATTAGAATAGATGCATCTATGCTATTGAATGATGTCATAGAAACCAGTGGACTATCATACCACCTGTTGGTTTTTTCTTCTGAATTAGTAGAGGGTTTGCCAATTCCAATGCACGGGCAGATTTAGCCAACTAATACATGAGGTTGCATGAGTGGCCTCCCCTTCACTTCTAGTTCTGCCGCACCAAGGGGGGTATTCCTATAGCTAAAGATGTAACATTGACTAGCCCAATGATGGAAAGATTTATCTTGAGAACAATAGGTAGAATACTCTCATGTGTGGACCAAGATGTACATGATACATCACAAGTTTGGAAACATTCTTGGACATATTTGTCTGATTGTGGATGAGAGTATGCAGGGGTCCTAATCCTACTCCTACAACTAACAAGATGGAAGTTATGAAAAGATGGATTTTATATATTGGATGCAAGACAAGGGGTTTTGGATCATAACTACTAACCTAGGTGCAGACCAGTGCCCATCTCGAGGTAAGGAGTCAACTAGACGTATACAAAAGAATGGATTGCATCTAGCATTCAAGTTTTAAGGGGTTATATTGATGCTTGCCTTACAAACATCACCCAAGGATGGGTATTTAGTTGCCTCTACCTACATATATCCTAGTTGACATACAACATTCTCCATGCTTAACCTAAAATAGTTTAATCCACTCCTTGAATGGAAGTCACAGATTAAACATGCAATACAGAAACCTGTATCCTAGAATCTATGAAACCCTTAGTAACCAGATTCAAAAGAAGGAAATACATACAACACATGGAGACAAGCAGCTAAACACATGCATAAGAGCATTTTTCATATAAAATGACATGAAACTGAAAATATCTGCAATATACATTCATGATGCAACTCATAAACTCCAAAATGAGATAAAACAACAAGGAAATGCCCTATTTTTTGTTATTCACACAAAAATGCCCAGGTCTTCAACAAACTTGAAAATGAGACACATAGCCTGCTATATACAGCAGGAAGGTACTCAGCATTAATTACTGGGCAATTCAAAATTTGCTAGATATAGAGCATCAAGTGAAAATGGTGCTCAAACATTGAATACAGCAGGTAGACGAGGAGACAGGAAGGCCTCAAGCCCTACGCCGTCACCTGGGGAATCACATCTTCAATTCAGTACCTGATTCATCCATACCTTCACCCATACCCTGTAACATACGCCATTAATGGTATACCGACCCACGGCCTTGGGAAATGTAGTAGAATGTGCATTTTGCAACTTTTCCCGCCAAGATTCATGACCTTGATATTTCAAATCATGTGGGAACAAATTATCCCACATTCACCCCACAGCGACCTCCTTAACACTTTATAAGCCAAGACATGAGCATATATGATGTCAATGATTTTTCTCCTGATGATGCCAGCTTAGACATCATCATCATCCTCCTGCATGATATCCAGATGTGAAATATCACCCCGATATTTCACATCGCCCTGATGACCGCATCACCCAATAAGAAAAATCACTTGATATTCAAAATATCACCCCCAAGAAATATCACCCTGACAACCTCATAGAAAAACTTGATGCATCGGAGAAAAATCCTCCACATCATATTCATACCATACACCTCACCGATGAACCATCCTGATCATATGCATGTCATCATCATATTTATATCCTCAGCGATCGGGGGATCCTCATAATACCTACTAATAATATCATGCCGAAGACCGCATGATGCACCTCACTGATCTCGATGACATCATCGTCATGTTGTAATATCAGGGTGATATTTGAAAGATCACCTGATATTTAGAATATGACCCCCCCCACAGAATATCAGGTCTTATTGAAACCTTGCAGCAGCATCAGGGTGATCATAACTAAGATGACTGATGTTAGAAACATGATGACCCTACCGAAAAATCAAGCCGATATTTGAAAATATGATGACCCCCCCAAGAATATCAGGTCAGGCTAAAACATGCTCAGGGGGCCCAAAGACTTAGATTTTTTTGGATTTTTTGGGAGAATGCCTATAGATTTAAATGCTTGAAACCTGACTACTCATGCAGGCACCAATAGTGGCTCTGTCTGGGGACGCATGCCTCTTGCAGGCATGGCAAGAACTATAGATCTCTGGGATGCAGACCAGTCCCTTATCCATTAGGCATAGAGTCAAATACTTATCTACATCACCAATCACACTTGGTGGCCCAAGGCCACCAGGAAAGGGAAAACCTGCATCTCCCCTTTTCAAATACCTTGTTTTCATCTGATATCACTAGATCAAGCTTGAAGGTGGTGCCATGATTTATCCACAAACAAACCTTGTCATTTGCATATTCAACCCTCTTATCTAGCTTGCCACTGTCATCCTTATGCAAACAACCTTCAGCATCAGGTAACATGTGAATGTTATATTTGTTAAATAATGCATATTCATATGGCATATATCACTTGTCATCATCTATATCAGCAATATGCATTGTAAAATGATCTTCCAGCTGGACTAAAAACTGAAAGCACTCAAAGTCCACCATGTAGCTAGGAACATCAGGTCTCATTTTATCATAAGCTGGCATATCAAAGAAAAACCTTTCAAATCCATAATTGTGCACATCATGCACACAACCATCAGCAACACCAAACTGGAAAAGACCAGGCTCTGGCACCTCTCTACAATAATCTTCATGATGTATGTTAGCTTCTCTTTCATCAGGATGAGAACTAGAATCCATATCAACAACAATGCTTAGATTCTCACCATACTCAAATGGATCCTCATCATTATATGTGTCAAAAAGGCTAATCCAAGTGTTTTAGCTTCATCATGGTATGTCGTTGGTTCATGGGCAGTAGAACACGCATTTTCATTACCAATGGATTCTCTTTGTGGAGGAGTATTAGCCTGTGTGTCATAAGCAAAATAGTAATCAAATAAAGAACAATCATGCTCAGCACTAGCACTTGTTTCAATCCCTGATTACTCTTCATCATCTCCATGTGTTTGGATAAAAGGGAATGATTCAAACATTAAATTACTCCTCTGTTTACTTATCTCTTCTCTATCCTGAGCACAATATTCACAATGATCTCCACAAACCCATTCAAACAAGTATTCATTGTTGTCCATAACCGCATCATTGTTTTCAGAACTAGATACCTTAGCCCTAAAATGGGAGTCATCATTGATCCTTTAATTGGCATCCTCAACTGGTATATTTTCATTTTCATTCTTATCTTTACATGATGCCATGATCACTTGGTCATTTGCAGCCATACAACTGTTATTCACACCAAAGCCTATGGACAGGGAATTCTGCATATGCTCATTTCTCATTTTTTCTATATTTTCTAAAAACTTGTATGCCATATGCATACTTGTTATCTTGAATTCCCTCAATAATGCACTAGAGCCCTTCTCAAAAGCTTCAAAGAATATGCCAATGCAGGATGAAGTATCAGGTCTGAAGTCTTCAGGATTTGTGAAAGGGCTACTACAAATCTATGACTGAAATCAATACTAGGCTCTTCATCTTGTTTTCTAATTTCAATTAATCTTGCAACAAGATCAACAGGTTCTATTACAAATTCTTCTCTGAAACAGTCAACAAGTTCATCCCAACAGGCAAAGGATCTCTTTGGAAAGCTCAAATACCAACTTCTAGCTTTTGCATCAAAGGATCTAACAAAAAACCTCATCCACATATCCTCATCTCTAAATGAGTGTCTTTCCATAAAACTATGAAAAATTTGGATATGTGCACCCCCATCACATACACTATGTCCACTAAATCTAGGCATCTGATTATAGATCTAAGTAGGCATACTTTCAATTTGATAATCAACCCATGACAAATCTAATTGGTCATACAAAGGATCAAAAGGGATGACAAGAGGTTTAGCCTTCTGGCTGGCAGACACAATAGGGTTATTACTATTTAACCGAGCCTGTCGAGCCTCTAAGAATATCAACCTATTTTTTATCTCTTCCATTCTTTTACACAACATTTCATCCCCCTCTTGACTGAGTATGGGTGAATACATATTTGGATTCACATAAATTCCACTCTTAGACATCCTATGTCTGTCTAAGACCTAAGGCTTCCCCCTGGCATCTAACTTATGCAATAAAACAACAAATATAAGTGGGAAGAAGCTAGGTACCTTTTCTCATCCAGATGCTGAAATCCTGAATAGGAAACTCTTTTATCTCAACAACATACATCATTCTTTCATGTGGCAAAGTCACCACCTCTCCAGAGAGGATACAATTTTCAAACCATTGAAAGCTCATCATATATTTTTCTGAGTTCATTCCACCAGCAGAGCACCATAGTCACATGAAAGACTCCCCAGCAGAGTCGCACCTCTCTAGAGAGGATACAATTTTCAAACCATTGAAAGCTCATCATATATTTTTCTAAGTTCATTCCACCAGTAGAGCACCATAGTCACATGAAAGACTCCATAGCAGAGTCACCATTTTGTTGGTGACTCGGATGGGCCACAAATATATCTTTTAAATCAAACTCCCCAGCAGAGTCGCCAATTTGTTAGTTTTTCTTCTGAATCAGCAAAGGGTTTGCCAGTTCCAATGCATAGGCAAATTCAACCAACTAATACAGGAGGTTGCATGAGCTGCTTCCCCTTCACTTCTGGTTCTGTCGCACCAAGGGGGGTATCCCTATAGCTAAAGATGTAACATTGACTAGCCCAATGATGGAAAGATTTAGCTTGACAACAACAGGCAGAATACTCTCATGTGTAGACCAAGATGTACATGATACATCACAAGTTTGGCAACATTCTTGGACATATTTGTCTAATTGTGGATGAGAGTATGCAGGGGTCCTAATCCTACTCCTACAACTAACAGGATGGAAGTTATGAAAAGATAGATTTTATATATTAGATACAAGACAAGGGGTTTCGGATCATAACTACTAACCCAGGTGTAGACCAGTGCCTATCTCAGGGCAAAGAGTCAACTAGACGTATACAAAAGAATGGATTACATCTAGCATTCAAGTTTTAAGGGGTTATATTGATGCTTGCCTTACAAACATCACCCAGGGATGTGTATTTAGCTGTCTCTACTTACATATATCCCAGCTGACATACAACCTTCTCCATGCTTAACCTAAAATAGTTTAATCCACTCCTTGAATGGAAGTCACAGATTAAACATGCAATACAGAAACCTGTATCCTAGAATCTATGAAACCCTTAGTAACCAGATTCAAAATAAGGAAATACATACAACACATGGAGACAAGCAGCTAAACACATGTATAAGAGCATTTTTCATATAAAATGACATGAAACTAAAAATATCTGCAATATACATTCATGATGCAACTCGTAAACTCCAAAATGAGATAAAACAACAAGGAAATGCCTTGTTTTTTGTTATTCACACAAAAATGCCCAAGTCTTCAACAACCTTGAAAATGAGTCACACAGCCCACTATATACAGTAGGAAGGTACTCAGCATTAATCATTGGATGATTCAAAATTCACCAGATATAGCGCATCAAGAGAAAATGGTGCTCAAACATTGAATGTAGCAGGTAGAGGAGGAGACAGGGAGGCTTCGAGCCTTGTGCCGCCACCTAGGGAATCACATCTTCAATCAGGTACCTGATCCGTCCATGCCTTTGCCCATACCCTGTAACATCCACCATTAATGACATATTGACCCGCGGCCTTGGGAAATGTAGTAGACAGTGCATTTTACAACTTTTCCCGCCAAGATTCATGACCCTGATATTTCAAATCATGTGGGAACAAATTATCTCACATTCACCCCGCAGTGACCTCCTCAACACTTTATAAGCTAGGCTGTGAGCATATATGATGTTGATGATTTTGCTCCCAATGATGCTAGCTTAGACATCATCATCATCCTCCTGCATGATATCCAGATGTGAAATATCACCCTGATATTTCACATTGCCCTGATGACCGAAATATCACCTAATATTCAAAATATCATCCCTAGGAAATATCACCCTGATGACCTCATAGAAAAACCTAATGCATTGGAGGAAAATCCTCCTCATCATATTCATACCATACACCTCACTGATGAACCATCCTGATCATATTCATGTCGTCATCATTTTCATATCCTCAGTGATCAAGGGGATCCTCATAATACCTACTAATAATATCATACCAAAGACCACATGATGCATCTCACCGATCCTGATGACATCATCGTCATGTTGCAATATCAGGGTGATATTCAGCAACAAGAGTGATATTTGAAAGATCACCTGATATTTAGAATATGACCCCCCCACGGAATATAAGGTCATATTGAAACCTTGCAGCAGCATCAGGGTGATCATAACTAAGATGACTGATGTTAGAAACATGATGACCCCACTAAAAAATCAGGCCGATATTTGAAAATATGATCACCCCCCCCCCAAGAATATCAGGTCAGGCTGAAACATGCTGAGGGGGGCCAAAGACTTAGAATTTTTTGGATTTTTTGGGAGGATAGCTACAAATTTAAATGCTTGAAACCTAATTGCTCATGCAGGAACCAACACCACCTAGGTAGAATCATAATGAACATCTACTTGAGACTATAACTAGACTTGGAAAACTACCTTGAGGTGGATATCTTGTGCATGCCACATGATCTGAAAACCTAAATTTGGTGAAGTTGCCTATAGCAACCAAATTTGATAATGGAGATCTAGGATTGACTACTAGTTTCCTAGGACTAATCTGAGTATGAAGATGAATATATATTATGATGATTTGTGATTTAAATTTAATGAAGAAACTGTTGCTTTGATTAACTTGTGATTGTAGGGATTCAATCTAGCTAGAAAAAGATATTAGTTGATGGTTCTAACTTGATTTTGTTTCCTATTCGTATGTATTTGCAAAATTATTGTTTTCTATTTAGTTGTTAGTCCCAACTCTTATGTGTGTTATTTAACTTGAGACTAAGCCCATTTAATTAGTCTAAATAGTCTTAAAATTTGCAATATCTTAACTCTATTATTGTCCCAAACTTTAAGAACAATTTAAAACTCTATGTAGTAGTCTACTTCTACATATACAAGTTTCTTTTAGGAGAAAATATCTTTTGCCAAATTTGTATAGAGTTGTCTATAGTGTGTTCCAGGGTAATCAAATGATGTAAGTCACAATTTAGAGGGTTGAGGGATAAGTTTGTGTTGAGTCTACAGGAGGTGAACATTTCTTACACTAGACCTCTCCATAATCTAGGTGTCTCCGTGTCTAACTCAAATGTTTCAAGTGATATTATATCCAGATTAATGATAACATTTTATATATATGGCTATGAGATCCACGATCATATCAATGTTTGGTAGAGAAAAGTTATCTTTAGGGTATCCTTTTTTTATGTCTCAAAAGTTAGTGCAAACATGAATTCCCTTAGTTTTCTTGCTAACTAAGACCACATTAGAGACCCATTTAGGATAAGTAATAATCTGAATGAACCCCACATCCAAGAGTTTATACAATTCTTCTTTCACCAAGAGGGCTACTTGGGGGTGCATTTTGCATAGCTTTTATTGAATAGGTTTGGCATTGAGGTGAACCACAAGATGATGGATGACTAAAGATGGAGTCTCAAGGCATATCACCATAAGACCACATGAAGAAATTAGCATAATCTTTAAGGGTGATGGTTATGCCTTCTTTGATGTCAAGGTCTAGTGGAGTTTCTATCTTAGAGAGTTTAGGGTCCTCTTCTATTCACAGGTTGATGTCTATAGCATCCTCAACAAGGAGAGGGAAGTCATATTGTATCTGAGTGGTATCTAATGGAAGGTGAAGTTTGTCATTGAGGAGCTCTTGGGAAGTGTCCATTTTTATTGTATCATTTTAATCAATCACAAGTTTCTTCTTATATCTTGTTTCTATTCTACCTACTAGGGTGCCTTAGGACTAAAGGGTTCTTCTTTCTCTCCAAAATAAGCATAGCTGTTTAAAAGTATGGTGGAAAAGTCTTTCTTATGATTACCATGGGGATGTGTTCTTGACACTTCATAAGTTTCATGATGGTTTCATCATTTTAGAAAACATCAAATCATAAAGGGTCGTGTTGGTCCCAATCGATAAGCTCAAGGTATTATAGGTCTAAGGAGATGGTGAGGATATAGTGACATATCATGAAAGAGGTTAGTGGTGGAAAGATCTTCGTAAGGATCATGAGTGGGGCCTACATCAATGTCATTAAGATTAGGTGAAGCACATTACCAATGAGGTTAGGCTCGTATCACAATTAACATCACGATGTTAATCCTAGGGGCATAACCTAGCTAGTGAGGACAGCTACAAGTGTCTCTAAAGTTACATTTGTTGGCTTGATTTCATTCTTGATTAGTTAGCTATAACAAAAACTATAAAATCTTCTCAATTCTCGATTAGTTGGTTGTCTCTAAAGGTTTGATTATGAAGGAAGTGATAAAGGTTTTATTATGGCTTGTTGTAATTTTTTTACATGATAGTTACCTATTCAATAATGCCTTTAAAATACAATGACATACATTGATATAAGTAAATTTTATAAAACCCAAATATATATATCATCCCAATGCTATATAAATTTTGACAGTTTGTTCAAAATCTCTCCTTTCATATGATACAGTCATTTCAAAATTTCAATTGTATTTTATAGCTAAAATGTCTAAATACAGCTATTCAACACTCAAATTGAAATCAAATTTTGACAATTTGTTCAAAATCTCTCCTTTCATATGATAAAGTGTTTTCAAATTTTCAATTGTATTTTACAGCTAAAATGTCTAAATACAGCTATTCAATTCTCAAATTTAAACAAAATTTTGACAGTTTGTTTAAATTCTATCCTTTTATATGATATAGTCTTTCAAAATTTCAATTGTATTTTACAACTAAAATGTCAAAATATAACTATTGAATTCATAAATAGAAATCCTAAATAACACTCTACAATTTCAATTTTGATTGTATTTTACATAAAAAAAAGGAAGCTTCAAAACATTCATTGCCAAAGTGTAGAAGTGGAAAAATCCACTTATCTGATGTTTTTGATGGTGAAAATCATCCTTCTTCAACTCGGGATCCCATTATCACCTGTCGCCTGTCGCTAGGAAAAATGGGGTCATAGCCTTTTTTTTTTATTTAGTACTTTTCAAAAACAGGATCCCATTTTTGGGTTCTAGGTTCAGGATCCCTCTAAGATCAGGATTCCGTTTTTTAATTTAGGCTCCCATTTTTAGTTACCCAATTTTGGATTTTTTTCTAACTCTAAAACTTCCACCTTAAGTGGACACAACTTCTTGCATTTACCCTGTGCCTAACTGGAACTGAACTCTAGCATTTGTAGATGCCTCTCATCAGTTCAAACACCTGGTTACCTTCTATAAGTTCTATAGACAGTGAGTCTTGTAATGCCCACATTTCCCATGCGGTCATGACATGCATCACACGTGTCATGTCCACATCTATCATGTGGTCATGACACGAATTACCAAAAAAATTCCACACATTCTTAAAAACCCCCTCATACACGCAAGCGTGCTCAGTGGAAATACGCATAAGGTGTAAACAAGTCAGTCGAAGGTGGGGTAATGTGATCACAAGCGCATTTCCCCTACATGATGAAGGCTAACTAGGGGGTCGATATGATGTGAATAACGTCGCTAACAGGGTTAGGATCAAAGATCAAAACCCTAGGTTAACCTAAGTGGATGATGGGATTTTGACACAAGTCAAAATCAAAAGCCAAATTCTAGTCCATGAGAAATATAATTAATACCAAAACATAATGTCGATAACTAGCAAAAACAATAATTTTAATCCTAAGCAAGGTTAAATTTTACTAACCTAGCTAAACTCTAAATTCCAGAAAAATCTGGTAGCATAACGCCTCACAGGCGTGAGTAGGGTTTATTTTATTAAAACTAATTTTGGTCAATAGTCTACTAGTTTTCCAAATAGGATTAAAAATGACTAATCTAATTTACTAATTAATCCACTCTAGAATAATTATAATGAAAAGATTAAATTAATAACAAACTAAATCTAAAATTAACCTCGTTGATACAGGTTTGTAAGTAATGGATTAATCCTGTTGTTTTAAAATAAAAATATCTCAATAATTAAATTGGAGTAATCATTAAGTAAAACAATAAAATTCCCTTTTCAATAATTAAATTGAAATCAATAGACTATAAATTCCCTCTAGCCATAAATTATTCTATTTCAATTTTACCATACCACTAAACAAATAAATAGAACATTTCCAAAAGAAATAAAGATTACCCCAATCTATATTTATCTCAAAACCCCCATTTTTTAAAAAAATAAAAAATAAAAGAAAAACAAATGGGTGGACCAAAGAAAAAGTGTGGGAAACTAAATAACAACAATATAAAAAAATGCCAAGCCCTAAAAGCTCTTCTTAATTTAAAACTAATATCATTATGAGAGTGAAATGAGAAACCCTAGCCTCTAAGCATCTCTCTCTCATTTCTCTCATTCAAGTTTGAGTTACAGGCTTGGAAGTGGCTATTCATGGCCGCCACACAACCAGAGGTAATATTAACTTGTATAGATACTATTTTTTTCTCATGTTATATATATACTAAACCGAATAGAGCCCAAAATGATACAATATCCATTTGTGTTTGGGTCAAAGGCCGTGATGTAGATCTTGGGCAGAGATGTGCCATTGCGTAGACAGAGGCAAAGTTTTGTGGGGTGTGGGGGGGTTGTTTTCCCCATAGCCCATTGACCAGCACAGACAACAAGATAAGGGGGAACGATGGCATCTAAGCCTCATAGCAGTGGGGGATACATAGTGGGGGAGTAAGGGGGAAGTGTGGTCTGAAACCGATGACGGGGGTTGTGGACTATACGGGGAAAGGGGAGTGTGGGGAGGGCCGAGACCCACCCACACTCCACTACGGTGGAGTGTGGGTGGGGTTCGGCCCTCCCCACACTCCTTTTGACGGTGGCAGTGGGGGGGGTCGAACCCCCCCAACCAAACATTTTTTTTATATTGAAAACTGCGTTATGTTTAAAAAGAATCACAGTCAGTGAACATCTTTTACACAGTAATTTTAATGGGTTTCATATATATATATATATATCCACTGTGGTATACTCAGAAATTGCCCCTTATTTTTTTAACAGTATTAAAAAAAGTCTATATTTAAATATATATAAATATATACATTCAGATATATATATATAACTATATAACTATATATTCAAATATATTGTCATTCTAAATCTCACAGATCTTTTTAAATGCAATAAAGCAAAAGAAATATTTTTCTATAACAGATTTACATAAAGCAAATGAACACACTTTTTTTGTTTGTAAAAACATATTTTCTAATAAATATGGAATGAACATTTTCTTCACTAAAATGTTGATTTTGACATAATACAGCGCACATAAAACAACTCTTCAAAAGATTTATTTATTTTTCTTTTAAATAGATGCATTTAGTTTAATCCTTCAAAATAAAAGCAACAACTAAATTTTTTTCTCTTAAGGAAAATGTAAAATTTCATTTTGTCTCACAAAGACAAAACAACAACTATCTAAAAAAAAAGATTGATTTAAACATACAAGTGAAATAGGAATAAGACCATGCTTTTCCTTCAATACTCTATTTTTTTTTCCTTTAAATCATAAGGCATTAAAATCAGAAAATTAAATCTTCTATTTTCTAAAAGTAAATAGTTTATTACAACACAAGTAGCAATATAAACTCTTACAATTTTGAGAGAGAGAACAAGGGTCTCCTCTTTTGAAATTTAAAAGATGATACACAAGGCCTCTCATGGCCATGCTCTCTCAAGAGCACAAAAAAAAATAACTCTTAAAGACAATAATATTTTTGTCCACATCACATAGCTCCAAATATCCTTCATAAACACATAGAAGGGAAAAAGAAGCCACTCAAACTGCTCTCCTCCCTACCATTGACTCACTCATAAGTCACCCCCAATCTAGGAGGTCATCCACACACAAGGAAGACTCAAACCACAACACAACAATGCATTCAACACCCCAAAACAAAATACTCCCATGGCTATCACAAAACAAAACTCACTCAAGGTGAGTTTAATTGGGTAGGGGAGTGGACATCACTCAACTCAAGAGTGCCACTCCAAAAACTTCCCAAAAACATAATTCCCTCAAGGCCTCAAGCCCACACTTATAAACATGATTTCACAACTTTCTCTTGGCCCTCAAGCCATATCACACTTTTCTCATATACACATATTGCTCAAATTAACAATTTTCCCTCAAGGCTAAAACTCCATGAAACCAAGGATGTGACCCCGAGGAGGCGCACTCCTCCCCCACCCCACACATGTTGAGCATTTTCTCCCAAGTAGGAGAGGCTCTCACAACTCCTATTCCAAATTTTTTTCCCACAACAACAATGAAACTCACACACACACAACATGCAAGTAAAGTAAATCATAAGGAAATGTATTTGCCTTGAATCATACCTTATAAAAGCCCAAATGGAAGATAGTTGAGAAGAGCTCCTCTAACTCCTTCTCTAAGTTGAGCCACCAATTTCCCCTCTAAATTTGTCCCCCAAAACAATTAAAATTCCAAAAATTGGAAAAGAATTAACAACCCCCTCTCTCCCTTCAAGAGGGATAAAAATAGGTTCTTCTCATGAGCCTTGAGGAATGGGGAGGTGACACATGTCACCTCCTCACTCCTCCACCCAACTACTTCCAAGACTCTTGGAATGGGGTGGTGACACATGTCATTCACCCATTCCACCAAGTTTTTCTCCCATCCACTTGCTCTCTCTATTAAATATGTGGAAGAGAAAGGTCGAGCCAAAAAAGGAGTGGGTGCCACATGTTCCCCAATCCTCTCCTCCTAAGAAAGCCCACTCAACCCCAAGGTACCCTCACCAAATGTGGGAGAGGCTTGGATTTGAGTCCTCCACAATTAAGGGGTCTTGAAGACTCCCCCAACCTAGGGAAGAGGAAAGGAAGAGGTTGAGTGTTTGACCCACTCTTCCTCTCCCTCCCTAACTTCCATTTTCGTCACTTTACTTTAGGGTGAAGTTAAAGCGACCAAATGGGAGTTTACCTAAGGTTACACAAGCCCAAATGACCCTTAGACCCTAGGGGTACAATCCAGGGTCAATTTTAACCCATTTTAAGCACCATAGGTTGAGTAAAAACACATAAAAAGGGTCTCAACAATTAAAACTCAAAAATAAAATTCAAATGACATTACAACTTACAACACCAATTAGAAATCAAATAAAAGAAGGGTAGACCTAACCCAGCTAACACCATGCAACAATATTACAAAAATTCATTACGCAAAATAGTTGATCTTGGTTCCTCTTGGAACTAGATCAGGTTCACATGGGAAAACAACACAGTATGTGGGATGATCTCTGAGTATCTATGGCTTCGTTAGAAACACTACACAATCAAATGAAATGTTAATCCCACATGTATATAATAGCTGAAGAAAAGTAAAACATACACTCACATCACCACATGATCATATAGACATCAACAAATCACGTCATAATTAAATCCTAAATTTTGCATTTCAAAAATCCATCACAAGATAGAATCACATAATAAATTTCCAACTAAAATCACATGAATAATATCCCAATAACATCATAATATAAATCATATGTCAAACATTATCAGTGAATCAATATCAAGGTCTAATCACATCATAATCATCCTAAACATAATAAATCCACATAAAGCATAAAGTCTAATAGTCCTAAAATTCAGGATCAACAGTCCCACAAGTCTAATAAGTATCACCAACAGTAAAATAAAGTAGTCAAATATATGGGAATGAAAAGGTAGGCCTCACATCCTCCCCCCCTAAGACTGTACTTCCTCCTGGAAGTCATCAAAGAGGTGAGGATAAAGAGCCCTCAATCTTGTTACATCCTCCCATGTCACCGTGACCTCATTGTACATGTCCCACTAGACCCTAACCTAGTCCATCTCTCGACCTTGAAGGCCCAACATCTGACGAGCCAATATGTGAATTGGCTCCAATGCCAACTAACCATTCGCCTCTACCTAAAGAGTACTCCAATCCAATACATGAGATAAATCAGATATGTAATTCCATAAAATAGAAACATGAAAAACATTGTGGATATGCGATAGGCTAGGTGGCAAGACTAGACGATAGGCTACAGGTCTTATTTTCTCCAAGATCTCAAGAGGTCCAACAAAATGAGGTGCAAGCTTAGAGCCCTTTTTGTAACAGATTGGATTCTTGTGCGGTCGCACTCTCAAGAACACTCTGTCCCCAACTGAGAAGCTCTAATCTAGCCTCTTAGCATCATCATATTTCTTCTGTCGATAAAGTCTACCTAATCAAAGTCACCTGCTGCTCCATATCCTGAACCAACTCTAGCCCTATCGCAACCCTATCCTCAATACGGTCCCAACTCGTCTTGCAAGGTCTGCCGTACAAGGCCTGAAAAGGAGGCATACCTAATGAGCTGTGATACCCATTGTTTTAGGCAAACTCAACTACATACAGATACTCCTCCCATCTACTCTAGTTATCCATGACATACATATGAAGCATATCCTCAAGAACCTAATTAACTCTCTCTGTTTGTCCATCGGTCTCAGGATAATAAGTAGAACTGAAGTTGAGTAGTGTACCCAACACCTGCTGCAAGGCTCTCCAAAAGGCTAAAGTGAACACTGAATCCCTATCAAAAATGATATGGTGAGGTACCCCATGTAGTCTAACAACCTAATCCAAGAATACTCTCACCATAGATGGTGCATTATACATCATGTGTACAGGTGAGAAATGCGCCACCTTAGTCAACTTGTCAACCGTCACCATGACTATGGTGGCATGATGACATAGGAAGACCAACAATGAAATCCATGGAAATGGTGTCCCATTTCTACTCAAGTATCTCATCAGGGTATAAAAGACCCGTTGGATGCTGATGCTTAGCCTTGACCCTCTGGCACTTAAGGTAATGAGCAACATACTCTGTAATATCCCGTCTCATACCTGCCCAATGGTATAACTGTCGCAAGTTGGCATGCATCTTCTTCACCCCTGGATGTGCTGCATAAGGTGCTCTATGAGCCTCTGAAAGGACCGTTGCACAAAGGTCACCCATACAGGGTACATAGATGTGTTGTTGATGTCTAAGCAACCCATCTGACTCAAGGGAATATCCTGCAAATTTTCCCTTAAGGGCCCTCTGTGACTGGATCTCCTATTGTACCTCAAGAAACCACTCATCCTTGGGTAGATGTTGAATGATGCGCTCTCTCAAGTCCACATTCATGGTCAAGTTTAGGATCTCATGGCACCTCCAACTTAAAGTGTCAGGGACCACGTTCTCCTTCCCTTTGATGTAGTGGAAATCAAAGTCATAATCACATAGAAACTCCATCCAATGCCACTAATAGGCGTTCAAATTCGGCTGTGTGAATATGTATTGCAAACTATGGTGACCTGAATGAAGCTCAAAGCAGTGAACCAAAAGAAAATGTCTCCAATGAACAAGAGCATGTACCACTACTACGATCTCTAGATCATGAGTAGGGTAGTTTAGCTCATGTGTCTTGAGCTTACGTGACTCATATGCAATCATTCTACCACCCTACATAAGCACGGCTCCCAAACACTCAAGTGAAGCATCTGTACAAACTACAAAATCCTCTGCAAGATCAAGAACCGTTAAGATGGGAGTGCTGATAAGACACTCCTTGAAGACCCCAAAGGCCCTCTTGCACTGTTCAGTCCAAGTGAAACTCTTCCCTTTCCGCTGAAGGGAAGTGATGGGGTGCGCTATCCTAGAAAATCCCTCTACAAATCTGTGGTAATAACTGGCTAATCCCATGAAACTCCTAACCTTTGTCACACTGGTGGGTGCTGGCCAATCTCTAATAACTCTGATCTTTGATGGATCTACAAAGATGCCATCACCTGATAGGATGTGCTCCAAGTACTGTACCTCTGTCCTGAAAGAGGGACACTTCACCAAGTTGCCATAAAGTTGCTGCTCTCTCAAGCACTGCAAAACCTGACGTAGGTGCTCCTCATGCTCCTCCTCAGTCCGCGAATAGATCAATATGTCATCAAGAAAAATAATCACGAACCAATCCAAGTAGGTACAGAATACCCCGTTCATGAGACTCATGAATACTGCAGTTACGTTTGTCAAACTGAAGGGGACCACATTGAACTCATAGTGGCCGTATCTAGTCTGGAAAGCGGTCTTGTGAATATCTACCTCTATGATACGCAACTGATGGTAACTAGACTTTAGGTCAATCTTAAAGAACACCCTGGCTCCCTGCATCTGGTCAAAGAGATCATCAATCCTAGGCATAGGGTAATGGTTCTTCACCGTCACCTTATTCAACTGCCTATAATCCATGCATAAGAGAAGAGACCCATCCTTCTTCTTCACGAAGATAATCAGAGTGCCCCAAGGTGAAATACTCGGTTGGATGTGCCCATTCTCAAGCAAGTCCTCAAGCTGCAACTTGAGCTCTGTCAGCTCATGAGTGGTCATCCTATAGGGTGCACGAGACACTGGCTCAGCACCCAGCACTAAATCAATGTGAAAGTCTACCTCATGACAGGGTGGCATCCCTAGTAACTCTGATGGAAAAACGTCGGTGAACTCTCTAAAGATGGGGTGATCATCTAATGATGCCTCAGGCTCATCCTCTAATCTGTCACTAACTATGATAGCAAACATTTGACATCCCTTCCACATGCAGTGCTTAAGCTATTGAGCGAATATCATACAAACTGTCGTGGGCTTCTGAATGCCCACTATCTCAACTGGTGTACCATGATCGTCTAAGCAGCTAACCGCCTTGTAGTGACAATCTAGCTTGGCTCTATGAACTGCAAGCCAGTCCATACCCAAAACCACATCGTAGGAACCTAATGGCATAACTCTAAGGTCACAAGATGTAGTGAAGGACCCCAAAGTGATCTCACAATCCTAAACCAAGGTATCTACTAACAACCTGGCCATAGTGGCCAACTCAACCTCCCCCCTAATGTCCTGCCTAGAACCACTAGCCTGCAATGCTCCACTAATGATGTAGATAGAAAAGAATCAGTAGTTCTAGAGTCAAAAATAATAGAGATGGGGGCACCCCCGATCGTACCTAATGTCTCAATCATTGATGCCTAAAAATCAGCCAAGCGGTTATCAACCGCTGCGAACATGTGGTGGGACTTGCCCACATCTCTTATAGTCTACTCTGACCCTCCTAAATGGGGCTTTCCCCCTGCCGTAAAGCCCTGTGGGCACTCTCTAGCTAGATGACCTATTCCACCACACACATAGCATGGGCCCTGAGCTTGTATCTGTCTTGTCTGAGTCCTACCTGACTGCTACTATCCAGATCTACCTGTAGACCCCTGTGAACCCTTGTATGACTGTTGTGACCTTGTGGGCCCCGCAGGTGGTCCCTACTGCTTCTAATCTCTATGCGGGCCCTATTGCTACCAGCCTTGATTCTACCCTCCCTGTGCCCTTTGCTGGGGTCTAGACCTCTGTTGATTCTACTACTACTGTTGTGGAGGTCTAGGAGGTAATGATGGAGAACTAAATCCTCCTCTTTATGGTGGTAGTGGTGGTATACAATAACTCTACTAGTACTATTTCTACCCACGATCCTAAAACTGGGGGCGTGAACCTTGCCCTCATCCCTGTATCTCCTCAGTAATGTATGCCTTCTCAGTAGCATCACTCAATGTCTGGGGGTCTGCCATGCATACAGGCCCTACTATGCTATGGTTCAATCCTCTGATAAACTTATGAACTAGGAGTTTCTCATCGAGGAGATACTCTGCATATCGAGACAACTTAGTGAATCTACCCTTGTACTGAGCAATAGTAAGCCCTCTCTACTAAAGGTCATGAAACTCATCTATGAGATGTTGTCTGTAATGATCTGACAAATACCACACATTGAAGCACTCAATGAAAGTCTCCCAAGTGAGTGTGTCCAATGATAGATGGTGCTTGCACTCCTTAGTGCACCACCAAGTAGCTATTGCATCTCACAACAGATGGACAGCCACATGTGCCTTCATGTTGCCCTTGTAAGGATGCAACGAAAAGCATTTGTCTAGACTAATGAGCTAAGCCTCAACTTTGGTTCCCTCTATAGTCCTAGCGAAAGTAGGAGGATTCAACCTCAACAAATCCCTGATGGGGTCTCCTCAATCTCTGTGCCCTCTAATGGGCTCATCTGCATAATAATCATATGGCCTGTAAATGATCTGCTCCACTTGCACTGTACCCTCACACCTATCATGTCGTGGAGGGCTCCTGTTACGGACCTTGTAGGCTGATCCAACATCCTCTGCCATCATATTTGGTATCTCAACAAATGGCTCCACATGTGGTTCCTCTCGCAGCTCGACGCAGGGCTCCACATGTGGTTCCACACGTGACTCTGCTCGTGGCTCCACGTGTGGCTCCTCTCGTGGATCAATGTGGGGCTCAGTACGTGACTCTATGTGTGGTGTATCTACGACCGATGGTAGCCTATCTAACACAACCTATAGTGCCTGAAGTATCTGTGGTCTAATGTCTAGTATAGGTAGGACTTGTGGTGTCAGTGGTGCATATAGTGCCTGAGCCTCAGGTGAAGAATCACTGTACACCTTGACAGATGCAATGTGGCGTGAATGCACTTGCCGAACTCGTTGGGGAGGCATCCTACAAAACAAGGTAATCACTAATTAATCAAAATTATGGAATAAGTAACATGCCCAAGCAAGCTCAGTCTTTAAACTTAGGCTCTGATACCAAATGTCATCCCCACATTTCCCATGCGATCACGACACACATCGCACATGTCATGTCCACATCTGTCATGTGGTCATGACATGAATTACCAAAAAATTTCCACTCATTCCTAAAAACCCCCTCGCACGCGCAAGCATGCTCGATGGTAATACACATAAGGCATAAACAAGTCAGTCGAAGGTGGGCTAATGCAATCACAAGCACATTTCCCCTATGCAATGAAGGCCAACTAGGGAGTTGATGTGACATGAATAACATCACTAATAGGGTTACGATCAAAGATCAAAACCCTAGGTTAACCTAAGTGGATGATGGGATTTTGACACAAGTCAAAATCAAAAACCCAAATTCTAGTGCATGAGAAATATAATTAATACCAAAACATAATGTCAATAACCAACAAAAACAATAAATTTAATCCTAAGCAAGGTTAAATTTTACTAACCTAGCTAAACTCTAAATTCTGGAAAAATTTGGCATCATAACGCCTCACGAGCGTGAGTAGGGTTTATTTTATTAAAACTAATTTTGGTAGATAGTCTACTAATTTTCCAAATTGGATTAAAAATGACTATTCAAATTTACTAATTAATCCACTCTAGAATAATTATAATGAAAATATTAAATTAATAACAAACTAAATCTAAAATTAACCTCATTGATATAGGTTTGTAAGTAATGGATTAATCCTGTTGTTCTAAAATAAAAACAGCTCAATAATTAAATTGGAGTAATCATTAAATAAAACAATAAAATTCCCTTTTCAATAATTAAATTAAAATCAATAAACTATAAATTCCCTCTAGCCATAAACTATTCTATTTAAATTTTACCATACCACTAAACAAATAAATAGAACATTTCCAAAAGAAATAAAGATTACCCCAATCTATATTTATCTCAAAACCCCCATTTTAAAAAAAAAATAAAAGAAAAGAAAAACATATCAGTGGACCAAAGAAAAAGTGTGGGAAACTAAATAACAACAATATAAAAAAATGCAAAGCCCTAAAAGCTCTTCTTAATTTAAAACTAATATCCTTATGAGAGTGAAAGGAAAAACCCTAGACTCTAAGCATCTCTCTCTCATTTCTCTCATTCAAGTTTGAGTTGTAGGCTTGGAAGTGGCCATTCATTGCTACCACACAACCAGAGGTAATATTAACTTGTATATATGCTATTTTTTTCTCATGATATATATATATATACTAAACCGAATATAGTCCAAAATGATACAATATCTGTTTGTGTTTGGGCCGAAGGCTATGATGTAGATCTTGGGCAAAGATGCACCATAGAATAGACAGAGGCAAAGTTTTGTGGGGTGTAGGGGGGGATTGTTTTCCCCACAACCCATCAACTAGCATAGACAACAAGATAAGGGGGAACGATGGTGCCTAAGCCTCACAGAAGCAAGGGATACTCAGTGGGAGAGTAAGCAGGAAGTGTGGTCTAAAAGTGGCGACAGGGGGTGTGGACTATGCAGGGTAAGGGGAATGTGGGGAGGGCCGAGCACCACCACTACAGTGGAGTGTGGGTGGGGCTTGGCCCTCCCCACACTCCTTTTGACGGCAGTGGTGGGGGGGTCGAACCCCCCCAACCAAACCCTTTTTTTAATATTGAAAATTGTGTTCTATTTAAAAAGAATCACAGTTCAGTGAACATCTTTTACACAACACTTTTAATGGGTTTCATATATATATATATATATATATATATATATATATATCCATTGTGGTATACAGAGACATTGCCCCTTTTTTTAATAGTATAAAAAAAAGTCTATATATATATTCAAATATATTGTCATTCTAAATCTCACAGATCTTTTTAAATGCAATAAAGCAAAAAAAATATTTTTCTATAACAGATTTACATAGAGCAAATGAACACACTTTTTTTGTTTGTAAAAACATATTTTCTAATAAATATGGAATGAACATTTCCTTCACTAAAATGCTGATTTTGACATAATACAGCCCACATAAAACAATTCTTCAAAAGATTTATTTATTTTTCTTTTAAATAGATGTATTTAGTTTAATCCTTCAAAATAACAGAAACAACTAAATTTTCTTCTCTTAAGAAAAATGTAAAATTTCATTTTGTCTCACAAAGATAAAACAGCAACTATCCAAAAAAAATTTGATTTAAACATACAAGTGAAATAGCAATGAGACCATACTTTTCCTTCAATACTCTATTTTTTTTTCTTTAAATCATAAGGCATTAAAATCAGCAAATTAAATCTTCTATTTTCCAAAAGTAAATAGTTTATTACAACACAAGTAGCAATATAAACTCTAACAATTTTGAGAGAGAGAACAAGGGTCTCCTCTTTTGAAATTTAAAAGATGATATACAAGCCCTCTCATGGCCATGCTCTCTCAAGAGCACAAAAAAAAACTCTTAAAGACAATAATATTTTCTTCCACATCACATAGCTCCAAATATCCTACATAAACACATAGAAAGGAAAAAGAAGCCACTCAAACTTCTCTCCTCCCTATCATTGACTCACTCATGAGTCACCCCCGAGCTAGGAGGTCATCCACACACAAGGAGGACTCAAACCACAATACAACAATGCATTCAATACCCAAAAACAAAATACTCCCATGGCTATCACAAAACAAAACTCACTCAAGGTGAGTTTAATGGGGTAGGGGAGTGGACATCATTCAACTCAAGAGTGCCACTCTAAAAACTTTCTAAAAGTATAATTCCCTCAAGGCCTCAAGCCCACACTTATAAACATGATTTCACAACTTTCTCTTGGCCCTCAAGCCATATCACACTTTTCTCATATACACATATTGCTCAAATTCACAATTTTCCCTCAAAGCTAAAACTTCATGAAATCAAGGATGTGACCCCAAGGAGGTTCACTCCTCCCCCACCCCACACATGTTGAGCATTTTCTCCCAAGTAGGAGAGGCTCTCACAACTCCCGTTCCTAATTTTTTTTCCACAACAACAATGTAAAAACAACAAAATGAAACTAACAAACACACAACATGCAAGTAAAGTAAATTCATAAGGAAATGCATTTTCCTTGAATCCTACCTTATAAAGCCCAAATGGAAGATAAGGAAAGGCATTTTCTTTGAATCCTTCTCCAAGTTGAGCCACTAATTTCCCCTCTAACTTTGTCCCCCAAAACAATTAAAATTCTAAAAATTGGAAAAGATTCAACAACCCCCTCTCTCCCTTCAAGAGGGATAAAAATAGGCTCTTCTCATGAGCCTTGAGGAATGGGGAGGTGACACATGTCACCTCCTCACTCTTCCACCCAACTACTTGCAAGACTCTTGGAATGGGGTGGTGACACATGTCATTCACCCATTCCACATAGTTTTTCTCCCATCCACTTGCTTTTTTTATTAAATATGTGGGAGAGAGGTGGAGCCAAAGAAGGAGTGGGTGCCACATGTTCCCCAATCCTCTCCTCCTAAGAAAGCCCACTCAACCCCAAGGTACGCTCACCAATTGTAGGAGAGGCTTGGCGTTGAGTCCTCCACAATTAAGGGGTCTTGAAGACTCCCCCAACCTAGGGAAGAGGAAAGGAAGAGGTTGAGTGTTTGACCCACTCTTCCTCTCCCTCCCTAACTTCCATTTTCGTCACTTTACTTCAGGGTAAAGTTAAAGTGACCAAATGGGAGTTTACCTAAGGTTACACAATCCCAAATGACCCCTAGAGCCTAGGGGTACAATCCAGGGTCAATTTTAACCCATTTTAAGCACCATAGGTTGAGTAAAAACACATAAAAGGGGTCTCAACAATTAAAACTCAAAAATGAAATTCAAATGACATTACAACTTACAACACCAATTAGAAATCAAATAAAAGAAGGGTAGACCTAACCCAGCTAACACCATGCAACAACATTACAAAAATTCATCACACAAACATAGTTGATCTTGGTTCCTCTTGGAACTAGATCGGTTTCACATGGGAAAACAACACAGTGTGCAGGATGCTCTCTGAGTATCCGTGGGTTCGTTAGAAACACCTACGCACACAAATAAAATGTTAATCCCACATATATATAATAGCCAAAGAAAAGTAAAACATACACTCACATCACCACATGATCATATAGACATCAACGAATCACATCATAATTAAATCCTAAATTTTGCATTTCAAAAATCCATCACAAGATAGAATCACATAATAAATTTCTAACTAAAATCACATGAATAATATCCCAATAACATCATAATATAAATCATATGTCTAACATCATCAGTGAATCAATATCAAGGTCTAATCACATCGTAATCATGCTAAACATAATAAATCCACATAAAGCATAAAGTATATTAGTCCTAAAATTTGGGATCAACAATCCCACATGTCTAATAAGTATCACCAACAGTAAAATAAAGTAGTCAAATATATGGGAATGAAAAGGTAGGCCTCACAAGTCTCTTGTAGGTAGTGTGCCTCTTGTGAGTAGTGTGCTTGGGTAGTGAGCCCTAATTGGCATGTGCCATTTTGTACTTCTTATTCTTTTAACAGATAATACAATATTGGGTTATTCGCCCAGTGGTTTTTCCCTTAACTGGGTTTTCCACGTAAAAATCCTTGTGTTATGTGTGTTGACTTTATTTCTATTCTCATGATTATATGTGCTTATATGTTTTGATGTTGCACAAATTATAAAAGAAGAAAAGAAAGTTAAGATAATAGAGATAACTAATTCACCCCCCCTCTCAGTTATCTTCCTTGTTTCCAATAGAGAGGGGAGGGAATAAGAGAGAGAGAGAGAGGGTAGGATGGAGAGAGGGGAGGGTAGTAAAGAGTGAGAGAGGGTAGGAGGTAGAGAGGGGAGGGGAAAAAGAGAGTGAGAGAGAGGGTAGGAGGTAGTGAGGGGAGGGAAGTAGAGAGTGAGAGAGAGGGTAGGAGGTAGAGAGGGGAGGGAAGTAGAGAGTGACAGAGGGTAGAAGGTAGAGAGGGGAGGGAAGTAGGGAGTGAGAGAGAGGGTAGGAGGTAGAGAGGGGAGGGAAGTAGAGAGTGAGAGAGATGGTACGAGGTAGAGAGGGGAGGGAAGAAGAGACTAAGAGAGAAGGTAGGAGGTAGAGAGGGGAGGGAAGTAGAGAGTGAGAGAAAGGGTAGGAGGTAGAGAGGGGAGGGAAGTAGAGATTGAAATAGAGGGTAGGAGGTAGAGAGGGGAGGGAAGTAGAGAGTGAGAGAGACAGTAAGAGGTAGAGAGGGGGGAAGTAGAGAGTGAGAGAGAGGGTAGGATGTAGAGAGGGGATGGAAGTAGAGAGTGAGAGAGAGAGAGAGGAGGGAAGTAGAGGTGAGAAAGAGAAAGGAGGGGAGGGAGTGAGATGTTTTATTTAGCATAACACGAGTGAGTTATAATACGCTCGCATTCTTCTTTGCCTTGGTAATAAAAAATAAAAAACTATAGTAGATGCTGGTAGAAGACATCTAGTATTCACTAAAGGTGATTTAGTGATGGTTTATTTAAGAAGAGAGAGGTTTCCCGCTAGAACTTACAAGTTGAAATACAAGAAAATTGGCCCTTGCAGGATTACAAAAAAATCAATGACAATGCTTATGAGGTAGATTTACCAGAGTAGTTAGACATTTCTCTTGTGTTTAATGTTTTTAATTTATATGCTTTTCATGGTGACTATCATGATGATGAAGGCGAGGCTAAAGTAGATTGGAAACAACAGATTCCAAGAAATAAAAGGGAAAAGATTGCACAGATTTTGGACAAGTAGACGATAAACACTCTATAGGGTCAATACAGCAAGTTTCTAGTACAGTGGGAAGGTCTAACACAAGAAGATAATACATGGATTCTAGAATGGGAAGTGAAGAAGCTAGATCTAGACAAGTGGCACAAGTTCCAGGAAAACAACTTGTAGGAGTTGTGTTTTTTTCAACTAGAGGAGAATGATGCAGGAACTTCCAGATGTCATAACTTTTGTCCTGGAAGTCTGTTGTAGCTGAAATTTTGTGGGCAAATGCATCTTGAAGAGTTTATTAAAAATCTTATCAAATTGGTAAATTCGGTAGGTCACCATTTTGACACTTTTTCAGGACCTTATCCAATTATCAAGGGCCTCAAAATGAGGTTTTAATGTTTTTTTTTTGGATTTTTGAAGTTATTTTTTCTAATTATTTTTCAAACTTTACATTCAATTAGATTAGAAAGTTGATTATTAGTTATCTTTTAGTAGGTTTCAAATATTTGGAAACTTTCATGGTCCTATGGATAAGGATGAAAAGTTACCAAAAATATCAATTTTAGAAAGTTGCTAAAATCTGCCAAAAATGGTAATTTTCTTTTTTGTATAAATTTGGTATTTATTTTTAGTTGTAGCAGGATGGAATGGAATGAGAAGGAATTTAAAAATAGTTCTATTTTTTTTTGGATATTCTATTGTAATAATAATAGTGTGAATTTTATGCTGTGAATTTGGTTACATCATTTGGTATCAGAGTGGGAAGATGGCTAGGAGAGGAAGTGAAAGAGAAGGTATTGCCTAGATATAGAGGGATATACAAAATATATAAAGAAAAGTACAAGAACTTGCATGTATGATGGCCAATCAGATATTGAGACCACAAAGAATTGATTCTGATGAAGAAATAAGCCAAGAAGATGAAGATTAGTATGTAGGAGATGAAGAGGAAGCACAATTAGAGTGCCTAACTTTTGAAGAAAGGATGCTCAGAGCATTAGAGGGAAAAAATGATGGGATTAAAAATTGAAGTTTATGAGTATGCAGGTAGTCTCAAACCATAGGAGTTGATAGATTGGTTGAACAACATGGGGAAATTCTTTGAATGGAAGAATATGATAGAGGAAAAAAAGGTGAAGTTTGCATGCACCAAGTTAAAGTGTCATGCAATGATCTGTTGGTAACTGGTGACTAATCATACAAGTATTGTACACTAGTTATGTATCCATGAGCCGACATAAAAAAAACCCTATTTTTGTAACAGACATAAGGCTTGATAAAAGCGGCTAAGGATTAGGGTTTTGGTTGATATTGTATTGTAGCATTTGCAACGGTATTGAGTTGTAGGGATTGCAGGTTGTAATCAGTTTGATTTAGTTGATAATAATATTGGACTCTCTATTGGTGGATGTAGCCCGAGTTTGGGTGAACCATGTTAAAACTTGTCTCTCACTGTTATTATTTCTATGTATTTTTCATTCCTCTGTTTAACCTTTGTTTGCATTTAATTGATATCTTCTACCGTATAACCCTAACAAGTGGTATTAGAGTGGGTTGTGTTTAATTATCATCTGTATGAAGGTCTCACGGTTGAGTGGGAGTCTCACAGTTGAGTGGGAGCAATGGCGGATGATGGTAAATTGAAGGTCGATAAATTTAATGGGTAGAACTATCAGTTATGGAAGATGTAGATGGAGGATTATCTCTATCAGAAGGATTTATGGAGGCCGTTGGAAGGAGTATCCAAAAAACTGGTAGGAATGATGGATGAGGATTAGGAACTACTAGACAGAAAGGCACTAGGAACCATTTGGTTGTGCCTAGCACCATCTGTTGCATTCAATATAACAGAAGCGAAGACAACAAGTGAATTGATGAAAGCTTTGGCTAAATTGTATGAAAAACCCTCAGCCTCAAATAAGGTATTTCTCATGAAGCATTTGTTTAATCTAAAAATGATTGAAGGTGGATCTATGACAGATCATTTAAATGAGTTTAATATGATTACCAATTAGTTAACTTCTGTAAAAGTGAAATTTGATGAAGAGGTGAGGGCTCTCTTGGTATTATGTTCTTTGCCAGAAAGTTGGAATAGCTTGGTAATGGTTGTAAGTAACTCTGTCTCTAGTTCAAACACTTTGAAATTTGATGATGTTGTTGGTGTTATCCTTAGAAAGGAAATGCGATGGAAAAGCTTAGGAGGGTCTACATCAGGTAGTGTTATGAATGCAGAAAGTAGGGGTAGATCAAAGAAGAGAGGAAAAGGTTCCAGAGGTCATGAGAAGTCATGAGGAAAATCAAAGGATAAGAGATCCTAATTCAGAGGACAAAAAGATTGTTGGTAATGTGGAAAACCAAGTCATCTGAAGAAAGATTGCTAGTCTTGGAAGAATAAAGGAGATAAACAAGAAAGCAATAAGGAGGCAAATGTGGTAAGTAATGAATTTGAAGATGATCCTTTGATTCTTTCCCTAGATAATGTTGATGATTCATAGGTTTTAGATTCAAGGACCTCATTTCATGCTACACCCCATAGAAGTTATTTTCTTGATTATGTCCAAGGGGATTTTGGGCTGGTTTATTTGGGAGATAACAAACCCTGTCAGATTGTTGGAAAGGGAAGAATCAAGATTAAGTTGTAGAATAGGAATCATTGGCTACTACAAGAGGTAAGGCACATTCCAAGGCTCAGTAGGAATCTAATTTTAGCAAGGAAGCTAGCTGAAGAAGGTTGCATTGTTAAATTTACTGATAAAAATTAGAAGGTTTCAAAAGGTAACTTAATAGTAGCAAAAGGTGTGAAAGTAGGCACCTTATATCTTTGTACAGGTCATATTGTTCCTTCTACTTTAGCTATTGCAGAGAAAAAACAAATAGGTTCAGAAACGGTTGTTGCAGGTTCGTAGGAAGAGATTGAAATAGTTGCTACAAGTTCTAAGACAACACTATACCATAACAGACTTGGGCATATGAGTGAAAAAGATATGAAGGTACTTCATTCTAAGAAAGTTTTACCAGGTCTGAAATGTATTAATATGAATTTTTGTGAAAGTAGTGTGTATGGCAAAAAAAAAGAGTTAGTTTTCTAAAGGATGGGAAGCAAAAGAAAGATGAAAAGTTGGAGCTTGTGCATACAGATGTATAGGCACCAGCTTAGGTATCTTCTCTTGGTGGCTCTTAGTATTATGTTACATTCATAGATGATACAACTAGGAAGGTATGGATTTATTTTCTTAGGTATAAATCTGATGTATTTGAAACATTTAAGAAATGGAGAAGCTTGGTTGAGAATGAGACAGGTAAAAGATTAAAATGTCTCAGATCTAATAATGGTGGGGAGTATTGCAACAAAGAGTTTGAGGATTATTGTTCCTTTAATGGAATTCATAAGCAAAAAATAGTTCCAGGGACTCCATAGGAAAATGGAGTGGCTAAATGCATGAATAGGACAATAATGGAGCATGTAAGAACCATGAGATTGCATGTTGGGTTGCCTTTAAACATGTGGGCAGAGGCTTTCAACACTACTGTATATTTAATTAATAGAGGTCCTTCAGTTCCTTTGGGCTGTACTATTCCAGAGGAAGTGGACAGGTAAGAAGGTGAGTTATTCTTTTCTCAAAACCTTCGAATGTGAAGCATTTGCACATGTAGATTCTAAAAATAGAACCAAGCTAGATGTAAAATCAAAAAAGTGTACCTTTGTTGGATATGGCATTGATGAATTTGGTTATAAGCTTTAGGATTTTAAAAATCAAAAAATTGTGAGAAGCAAGGATGTTGTATTCAATGAGAAGGTGTTGTACAAAGATTAGTTGCAGCAGCATGAGAAAAAAGAAAAGGATTATGTGGTGTTGGATGATACTCCAAATAGTGATGTTCCAATGGTTCCTCATGCTCCACAATAGCAACCAGAAATACCACAAACTCTAGTGAATGTTAGACAGTCAACGAGGCTAAGTAGACCTCCTAAAAGGTTTTCTCCCTCTTTGTATTCTATTTTGTTAATAGATGCTGGTGAACCAGAAGGGTATGATGAAGCTATGTAGGTGGATACCAAGGTTCAATGGGAGCTTGCAATGAAATAAGAAATGGACTCCTTGCTAAAAAATCAGACTTGGGAATTATGTAAGTTGCCTGTAGGTAAAAAGGATTTACCAAACAAATGGGTTTATAGGCTAAAAGAGGAAGATGGAGGTAAGAAAAGATTTAAAACTAGGTTAGTAGTAAAAAGATTTGTATAGAAAAAGGGCATTGATTTTGATGAGATTTTTTCTCTGGTTGTTAAGATAACTTCTATTCATAATTTTTTAAGTATTGTGGCTATTGAAGATTTGCATTTGGAACAGCTAGATGTGAAAACTACCTTTCTCCATGGTGATTTGGAGGAGGAGATATATATGGAACAACCACAGGGATTTGAGGTCAAAGGTAAGGAGAAATTGGTGTGCAGATTGAAGAAGAGTTTATATGGCTTGAAACAAGCACCTCGACAATGGTATCTAAAATTTGATAGTTTTATGGCTGAGTAAGGCTACAGTCAATGTAATTATGACCATTGTGTTTATTTTAAGAGGTTGGATAATGATAGCTACACTATTTTATGTTTATATGTTGATGACATGCTTGTAGCTAGGTCTAACATGGATCACATAAGAGAGTTAAAATAGCAGTTAGCACAGTCATTTGCAATGAAGGATTTGGGGGTAGCAAAACAAATCCTTCGTATGAAAATTTGTAGAGATAGGCAGCTCAGAAAATTGACTCTATCTCAGGCTGCTTATGTTGAAAAGGTGTTGTAGAGATTCCATATGGAGAATGTAAAAGTTGTTAGCACACCTTTGCCTAGTCATTTGAAATTAACTAAGAACATGTGTCCTAAGACACGAAAGGAGGAAGAAAAAATGTCTAAGGTACCATATGCTTCAATTGTAGGAAGTTTAATGTACGCCATGGTATGCACAAGACAAGTTATTGCACATGCTGTAGGAGTCACAAGCATGTATATGAGTCATCCCAGATTAGAGCATTGGATTGCAGTAAAATGGATTTTCAGATATTTGAGAGGTACATCCAATACACATTTATGTTTTGGGGGCTCTAATACTGATTTAGTAGGCTATGTAGACTCAGATTTGGTAGGGGATATTGATACCAGGCGGAGTACTATAGGTTATGTCTTTACTATAGTTGGGATAGCAGTGAGTTGGATGTCATGGTTGCAAAAGGTGGTTGATTTATCCACCACAGAGGCAAAGTATGTAGCTATAACAGAGGCAAGCAAGGAGATGATATGGCTGCAATCTTTCATGGAAGAATTGGGCAAACAATAGGCTAATAGTTCTTTATATACAGACAATCAAAGTGCCATACATCTTGCAAAGAATTCTTCCTTGCATTCAAAGATCAAACACATAGTTGAGGTATCACTTTATTCAATCGATGTTGTATGATGGACAATTGTGGCTAGAAAAGATACATACAGATGAAAATCTAGCAGATATGTTTATAAAGACAATGACAAGGAAGAAGTTGAGCTCCTCTTCAACTTTGGTTGGTCTTCACGACTGAAACAATAAAATTACAATAACAGAGTCCAGGGTGCTTATTTCTAGTGGGAGTTGCATGCGCAGCAGTGTCGTCCAGGATTAGTCTTCAAGTGGGAGATTGTTTGGTGTGGAACCTGATTAATCTCCAAGTGAGAGATTGTTGGTAGGTGATGACTTATCATGCAAGTACTATACACTAGTTATGTATCCTCGCCAAGGTTTGGGGGCGCAGCCCCCAAATTTTTTTTTCCATGAGCCAACATAACAAAAACCCTATTTTTGTAACCAACATAAGGCTTGATAAAAGCAGCTAAGGGTTAGGGTTTTGGTTGATATTGTATCGTAGCATTTGCAATGGTATTGAGCTCCAAGGATTGTTGGTTGTAATTGGTTTGATTTACTAGATGATAATATTGGACTCTTTGTTGGTGGATGTGGCCCGAGTTTGGGTGAACCACATTAAAACTTGTCTCTCGCTATTATTATTTCTGTTTATTTTTCATTCCTCTATTTAATCTTTGTTTGCATTTAATTGATATCTTCTACCGGCTAACCTTAACATGATCTAGTGGGATCATCTGCAAAAGGAAAGAACTAGAAAGGGAAAGGATAAAATCAAGACTTGGAGCAAAATGGAGAAGATGAGAGAAATTTTTACATGTAAACTATGTGCAAGCTCTTTTTCCTAGATTTTAAAATTTGAAACAAAACTTATCTACTATGCGAGACTATACAAATGAATTTTACAAGTTCTCCATTTGTGTGGAGAATTAAGAAACTAATGAACAGATGGATGCAATGTATGTAAATGGTCTAAAATTCTCTATTCAAGATGAATTGAGCATGCATAGGGTTAACAATATAGAAGAAGCATACCAATTAGCTTTAAAGGTAGAAGAAAAGAAAAGTAGACAATATTTTCAAAGGAATAGAGGAGCAAGGAGAGGGACATCATCTCCCTTGTGATGTGGTTTGAATTATAGTCAAGGAGAATCGTCCCAAGGAATAGAGAAATTAGAAGATATTTGACAAGATTCTCAAAGTCAACAAAGACGAAGAGGATTTTAGAGGGGCAGAGGTTATAATGCTGGTAGAGGATGTGAAGGCCCACAAAAACCTTTCATTTGGTATAGGTGTGGTGAAGAGGGTCATATGGTATTTGACTATACAAACTATCACATGTAAGAAAGGAACTAAAGAGAACAACCCAGGTTGAACTTGGTTCAAGCTGAGGATGAAGGAGAAGGGACAGAACTAGAGGTTCAACCAGATGTGGGTGAGAATCTCATAATGATAAGAGTAATGGTGATTCTAGAAAAGGAGCAAGTATAGATTAAAGGTTGCGATGATTCTTGGCTTTGAACCAATATTTTTTGAAGCAAGTGCACCTCAGGAGGAAAGGTATGCCAAGTTATTATTGATAGTGGTAGTTGTGAAAATATGGTTTCTATAGAAATAGTAGATAAATTGAATATACACTATGAAAAACATCCCCATCCTTATCGTACTGCATGGTTCAAAAAGGGAAATGAAGTCACTATTGATAAGAGGTGTTTAATTAAGTTTTCCATAGGAAAGACTTATAAGGGTGAAATATGGTGTGATGTCATTCCAATGGATGCATGCCATGTGTTGGTCAGAAGGTCAGTGCAATACAACAGGAAGGTAATGCATGATGTATAAAAGAATACATACACTTTTTGGAAAGAAGGTTCCAAAGTGATTGTATTGCCTATTAAGGATGAAAGGAAGGTTGAGAGTATGTTGTCCACAAGAGAACTTATCAAGGAAATGAAGGTGACAGGGTTTTTTTATGCACTAGTGGTGCAAAAAGAAGATGGTGAGGAAATACCATTACTAGAAGAAGCAGCAAAGATACTAGAAGAATATTATGATGTTGTGTTGGATGAGTTGCCTGATGGTCTACCACAAAAGAGAGATATTCAGTACCACATTGATTTGATCCCAAGATAATCTCTACCTAATTAGGCATCTTACAAAATGAGGACTACCCACCATGTAGAACTCAATAAACAAGTGGCAGACCTCATAAGGTGCAGTGAGGGAGAGTATGAGCCCATTTGTTGTACTTGCACTATTAACTCCAAAGAAGAATAACATGTGGAGGATGTGAACAGATATTAGGGCAATCAATAAAATCACCATCAAGTATCAGTTCCCCATCCCTCATTTGGATGACATGATGCATGTTCTTGTAGGGGCTAAATACTTCAGGAAAATTGATCTACATAGTGGTTATCACCAGATCCAGATTTGAGAGGGGGATGAGTGGAAAATAGCCTTCAAGACTAGGGATGGATTATATGTGTGGATGGTTATGCCATTCAGGTTATCTAATGCACCCAGAATCTTCATGGGGCTAATGAATATTGTACTGCATCCTTATATTCATAAGTTTGTGGTGGTTTATTTTGATGATATTTTGTTTTTTAGCAAGAGAAAAGAGGAGCACCTGCAACACTTGAGGATCATATTAGATGTGTTGAGAAAAGAGAAACTCTATGCAAACTTAAAGAAGTGTAGATTTATGCAAGAAAGTCTAGTATTTTTGGGCTTCATCATATCCCTACATGGTGTCAAAATAGATAAAGAAAAGGTTAGAGCAATTCTAGAATGGCCTAGTCCAAGGAGCATAATAGAGGTAAGAAGTTTTCATGGGTTAGCCACATTCTACCAAAAATTCATTCAAAATTGTAGCAATATTATAGCACCCATAACATATTGCACCAAAGGAAGGGAATTTGTGTGGACCAAGAAAGCTGAGGAAGCTTTTAACTTTCTAAAGAAGAAGGTGACAAAAGCTGTTATTTTTACATTACTAAATTTTGATAAGGTATTTGAAGTGGATTGTGATGCCTCGCATGTGAGCATTGAAGTTGTACTTAGCCAAGAAGGTAAGCCCAATGGCTTCTTTAGTAAAAATTTGAATGAGGTATGGAAGATCAATTCAACTTATGATGTAGAATTTTATGCAATTGTATAAGCATTGAGACATTGGAGGCACTACCTAGTGCCAAAGGAGTTTGTGTTGTTTACAAACCATATTGCCTTGAAATACGTGAACACAAAAAAAAATTGAATAGTAGGCATGCAAAATTAGTCTCCTTCTTACAAGGCTACAACTTTGTTCTCAAGCACAAGTTAGGAAAATAGAACCAGGTTGTAGATGTTGTAAGTAAGCATGTTACACTATTGACCACAATGGAAAATGAGGTGATTGGTTTTGATGCCATCAAAGATCTATATGAATTTGACAATGATTTTTGGGAGATTGTGGAATAGTTGAAAACCCCACTAGTGGGCAACATGGACCATATTCAAGGTGAATATTTTATGCAAGATGGTTATCTCTTTAAAGGAAAGCAATTATGTATTCCAGTTGGGTCCATGAGAGAGAATATTATAAGAGAGCTTCATAGTAGTGGGTTGGATGGACATTTTGGCAAGGATAAGAGCATAGATCTAGTAGAAGATAAATACTACAGGTCAAAGATTAAAAGAGACATAACAAGATATGTGACAAGGTGTAGATTTTGTCAGATGGCTAAAGAACATTCACAAAATACATGGTTGTATATGCCATTACTAGTACCTATTGAACCATGGACTGATTTAAGTATGGACTTTGTGTTAGGGCTGCCAAACACACAACAAGGTAATGATTCCATTTTTGTTTTTGTTTATAGGTTCTCTAAGATGTCTCATTTTATTGTCTATAAGAAAACTAGTGATGCAACTAGGGTGGAAGAATTATTTTTTAAAGAAATTGTTAGATTGCATGGTGTTCCACAAACTATCACATCTAATTGGGATACCAAGTTTCTTAGTCATTTTTGGAGGACCATGTGGAAGAAGATGGGAACCAAGCTCCAGTTCAGCAGTGCTTATCACCCCCAAACAGATTGGTAGATAGAGGTTATAAATTGGAGTTTGGGAAACGTACTAAGATGCATCGCTGAAGAGAAACCTAGACAATGGGACTTGGCCTTACCACAAGCTGAATTTACCTAAATAGTTCAATAAATTGATCAACAAGTAAATCACCATTTCACATTGTTTATGGTAGGAATCCTAAGGGTGTTTTAGATTTGGTGTAGCTACCAATTGGAGACAGGATTAGTGATGATGGAGAAGCATATGCAGAACATATTCAACAATTACAGAAAGAGGTAAGGCAGAAGCTCCAAGAAAGTAATGAAAAGTATAAAACAACAGTAGATGTTAGTAGAAGACATCTAGTATTCATTGAAGGTGGCTTAGTGATGGTTTATCTAAGAAGAGAGAAGTTTCCCACCAAAAGTTACAACAAGTTGAAATACAAGAAAATTGGCCCTTGCATGATTACAAAAAAATCAATGACAATGCTTATTAGGTAGATTTACCAAAGCAATTAGACATTTCTCTTGTGCTTAATGTTTCTAATTTATATGTTTTTCATGGTGACTATCATGATGATGAATGTGAGGCTGAAGTAGATTGGAAACAACAGGTTCCAAGAAAGAAAAGGGAAAATATTGCACAGATTCTAGACAAGTAGATGATATACACTCGATAGGGTCAATACAACAAGTTTATGGTATAGTGGGAAGGTCTAACACAAGCAAATAATACATGGATTCTAGAATGGGAAGTGAAGAACTAAGATCTAGAAAAGTGGCACAAGTTCCAGGAAAACAACTTGCAGGAACTACGTTTTTTTTCAACCAGAGGAGAATTATACAACTTTAGGTCATAACTTTTGACCTACAAATCTGTTGGAGCTGAAATTTGGTGGGCAGATGCATCTTGAAGAGTTTAATAAAAATCATACCCGATTGGTAAATTTGGTAGGTCAGCATTTTGATACTTTTTCGGGACCTTATCAGATCATCTAGGGCCTTAAAATGAGGTTTTAATGTTTTTTTTACGATTTTCCAAGTTGCTTTTTCTAATTATTTTTTAAACTTTACTTGCAATTAGATTAGAAAATTGACAATTAGTCCTCTTTTCTAGTAAGTTTCAAATATTTGGAAACTTTCATGGTCATATAGATAAGGATGCGAAGTTACCAAAAATGGCAATTTTAGAAACTAGCTAAAATTTACCAAAAATGGTGATTTTCATTTTTGTATAAGTTTGATGTTTATTTTCAGTTGTACCAGGATGGAATGAAATGAGAAGGAATTTGAAAATAATTATGTGTTTTCTGGATATTCTATTGCAATAATAATAGTGTGAATTTTATGTTGTGAATTTGGTTACATCACTACTTCAAATTTTCTGGCACTGATAATTAGGACACTAGGGTAGGCAGCCTAGTTCAGAATGGAATATTCTTTGTTCTTTTCTTTAGATCTCAAATATTTATCCTCTTCTCTGATCTCCTACAACTCCTCTCCTCAAGATCCCACACCTGCAACCTACAATCATAAGAGAGGGGTTGGGGTTGTGGTGTTTAAGAGCTTGCCTCGGTCAAGCCCCGAAATGGCATTCAAGCCTTCCAACACTATTATTAGATAGAGTGTGTGTCCTTAGTGGACAGAGGAAAAATCAAATGATAAGATAGATTGATTTTGTTGTTAGAGAGAAAATTAGGTATGAAACTAAAACAGCAAGATATCAAACCCTAACTAGCATAATAGAGCACAAGATAACATGGAAATCAAAACAATAAACTCAAATGCAAACCAAATCCATGCTAAACCTGATTTATCTCCATTGCTCTTCTTGATCTCACATAAGAATGCAAAATTTTGAAGGTTGTTGATAGAGGAATGTTGGTTGCTCACCGTTGCAGCAACATAACAGTACTCCAAGGTTTCATTGATCAAATGGCTTGTGAGAGGGTTGATTTATAGGAAGTGAGTGATTTGAATGAATGGTTGAGATCGAAAGTTGATTTGAGCAATGTGGACGGTTAGGATCGATTAGGTTTTCCCACTCCATCAGGAGTTGTAGTCATGTGACAAGTGTGCAAAGGAGAATAAAGGAGACCTAATTCAAATATTTTATTTGAATTAATTTGACATGTGAAGTGTATTAAGTGGAAGTTGTAGCATGTGACATGTGTTGCAATGTGATGAAAGGTAAGGGAATAATTCAAATATTTTATTTGAATTATTTGGGACATGTGAGAGGGGATTAATTAAATAAATGGGATTTATTTAATTAATTGGCTAGGTGATTAGGATGGGATTAGGAGTGGGATTATACAAGGGACCTAGAACAAAATGTTACAAGATGTCTCACAAGGTGATGTTCCAAGACATGGACAAATTTAGGTGTCTACATTTTGCCCCTCTTTGAGATAATGTTCAAGATGATGAGATTTATGTCAAGTAACATCATTTCAAAGAAGCTAAGGTATTGATAGGAAAATGATAGGCTGATGGAAATATAGGATGATGATCCATTTGTTGTCAGGGAGAAAATTAGGTCTAAAACTAAAATAGCAAGATATCAAACCCTAACTACCACAATAGAGCACGAGATAACATGGAAATCAAAATAATAAACCCAAATACAAACCAAATCCACACTAAACCCAATTTATCTCCATTGCTCTTCTCAACCTTACATAAGAATGCAAGATTTCAAAGGTTGCTGATGGAGGAATGTTGGTTGCTCACTGTTGCAACATAACAATACTCCAAGGCTTCATTGATCAAATGGCTTGTGAGAGGGTTGATTTATAGGAAGTGAGTGATTTGAATGAATGGTTAAGATCAAAAGTTGATTTGAGTGGTGTGAACGGTAAGGATCAATTAGGTTTTCCCACTCCATGAGGAGTTGTAGTCATGTGACAAGTGTGTGAAGGAGAATAAAGGAGACCTAATTCAAATATTTTATTTGAATTAGTTTGACATGTGAAGTGTATTAAGTGGAAGTTGTAGCATGTGACATGTGTTGCAATGTGATGAAAGGTGAGTGAATAATTCAAATATTTTATTTGAATTATTTGGGACATGTGAGAGGGGATTAATAAATGGGATTTATTTAATTAATTGGCTAGGTGATTAGGATGGGATTAAGAGTGGGATTATGCAAGGGACCTAGGACAAAACGTTGCAAGATGTCTCACAAGGTGATGTTGCAAGACATGGACAAATTTAGGTGTCTACATTTTTCCCCTCTTTGAGATGATGTTCAAGATGATGAGATTTATGTCAAGTAACATCATTTCAAAGAAACTAAGTTATTTATAGGAAAAGTATAGGATGATGGAAAGATAGGACGATGATGCCCCCTTGAGAGGATAGGTGGGTTGGACAATCATGGGTAGGCTCTCAAAATGAAAGGGATTGGTCAAGAAAGATAAGGGAATGGATAGAAGAAATGAAAGATGTGCTATGCTGCAATGAAAGTGAGCAACCATGATGTTTGATATAGCACTAGACGTTATGCACCAAGGTATAAGGACCAAGGTGACGATGTCTTGTGCACCTAGCATAATACAACATATGAGGAAATTGTTCCAACATACACAAGATATGAATATTAGCTAGGAATGATTCGGATGTGATACAAATGCAAGAAAAAAATGATGACACACACAAGCAAGCAAAAAAGCATGCACAAATGATCTGAAAACAAACAAGGTATTGCCACTGTCAAGTTGTAAACCACTTATTAAGTGATTGATTGATGTGTCTGGTTTTAGGAAATGAAACATGTCGTATAAGATGTCTGATCTAGTTTCAACAATGCAACATCCTGTCTAAAGACAATTGATTGATTTGATTAACACTAGTATTATTGGCCATGCGAATCAACACTATGATTTGATTGATGATTGATTGATTTGGTTTACGTCAAGATTAGGATCAAGACCATTGATGCAATTGCATAATTTGGCAAGATTGATTAGCTTGATTGGTATGGATTGAGGATGACTTGCATTTGAGTTGATTGCTTAGAATTTTGATTTGATAATGATGATTTTTTTGTATTTTAAAATGTTTTAATTTTGAAATGTTGTGATTTTTCTGGATTTTGAAATGTGTTTTTTTTTTTTTTGAAATGTTGTGATTTTTTTGTATTTTGATATGTTTTGATTTTTTGGTTTTATTTGATTTTTTTTTTGGGAATGTATTAGGGAATGGAATTGGATGAACATTTGGGTAGCCTTTGTGCTAGATACCAATGACAAGGGAAAACCAATTCTAGGTGCAAGAATGGTGTAGGATGGATAGATAAACGGATAGGTGATAGGATGGAATGGATGTATGCATAAGAAGGCAAGGATGTGATCTCCAAGGACTATGTTGCATAGGAATAACATGCCCCATTCTAGTATTTTTCATGACAAGGATTATGACACTAGGATGATGATAGGATTGGAAAGGATGAGGTATATCAAGAGATAACCAACGTATTTGTCAACATTTTTCCCCTAATCTTTATCAAGGTCAAAAAGGATAAAGGGAGAATGGATGGATTAAATATGATAAGTATGTGCATGTAATGGATAAAGATGGTAGGATGAAAATTTTAGTGTGGAAATGATAGATTGGATGAGACAATATGCCCCCAAGTGTAAGTGACATAGAAGATCAACCTACACATGACACCTATTTGCCAGGTTTTCATCATGGTACTTATCCAAGGCACTACCAAGGGTGGTTTTTCCCATTGGACAAAGAGATTTCTATTTACTCTTTTTTTTTTAACTTTTTTGATAGGAGAAGGGGAATATGGATAGAGGGACTCACCTATCTAGTACCATGAAACATGATAGTCCCATTGGAGAAAGATGTCATCTCATGGACCATGTTGAGTCATTATGCTCATTGATGTTGGTAAGGGGATTGCATGAAAGTGAGATGGACTAGGTAGATAGTGGATTATGAAAGGAATGGTAGTGGATTATGTATGGAAAGATAGTGGATTATGGAGGAAAGATAGTGGATTATGATGTGGATTATGGAAGGTTCATGTAAGTATGGATGAATGACTTATCCAAAAGCATGGACCATAGGGATAAGATGGGTGAAATGTGTAGGAAAATAGTTTAATGATGGGGTGATGGAGGTATGAAAAGGAATCATGAGCAACATCTACACACACTGTGATAAACATTTAAGCTTGTGATTGGAAGGTGGTGTAGGAAGCAATGGCAATGTTTACTTAGTGGATGGGTGATGTAGGAGTTTAGGTACCCACATAGACTTAGAATTTTTATGATTTTTTCTTTGATTGTGGGATGGAGGAATTTAAAACTTTTGAATGGAATAGGACTTTTGGATGGAAGAGGATGGTTGATATTTTTGAGAGGTAGATGTCTCTTTTGATGTGATTGCTTTTTGCTTAGGGACCCATACCATTTTAGTTTTTGACTTTGCTTGTGGAGGTATGGACTTGGATGAATTTTTGAATGTACCTTGCTTTGATTCTCTGTATTTGTACCCTAAGCCATTAGGACCCTTAGGAGTTTTGGCTCTATAGGTAGAGGCATCCACATGTTTATTTTTGAATCCCATGTGATGGGTGGAAGCTTCATGTTTGGATGATGCGTGCATTTGTTGATCATGATTAGGAATGTGAGGTAATTTATGGATGATAGGGATATTAGGCATTGGAAATTTTCAACGGTGGTAAAGTGGATGGAGGGATATTAGGAGTTGGAAGTAATGGAGGTAAAGTGGATGGTGGAATGTATATGGTCACATGCTTTTGACATTTGTAGGATGATGGAGGTGGAATGGCAATATATGTTTTAGGTACATGATAGGGTTGGTGATAGAAAGTGGTGAACTTAGGAGGAATGGAGGAAGTACCAACATCTTTAGATTGTTTACCTTGGGCTGTGTATCCAAGGCCATATGAGCATGGAGGGACTTTGACATGGATTGTCTCCAAAATTCCTTGTTCGTGAATGCCTAAGCCTTTTCCATGATAATTCATTTTTTGGAATATGTAGTTGACAATGGGACTAGGTGTGTTTTGGACACTAGACATGAGTTCCTTATTTGATGGATAAGGTGAAGTGGATAATGGTTTTTATTGTCCTAAGGAGGAACGTTCATGGATGAAGGTGGATAGACCAATAGGATATGATGGTAGACTTGAAATGGGATTGATGGTGGATGTGGAAGGACCATTAGGATCTTGACTAGCATTATATTCACTAAGATCCATGCTATTGGTTTGATCATCTATGTGTGCTTGGGAGCCACTTGTCTCATCATGGGGAGTGGATGTTTGTAGATCATGGATAGGTGGAGTGATAAGCTCTTGACCATGGAATGCATAAAGTTGACTTAGAGGATCATCATGGCCTTCTTGATCATAGGTAGGATCTTGATCATAAATGGGATCATGAATAGAATTAATTCTTCCTTGAATGGAAGTGATTTGATCTTGATTGGAATTAGGAGCTAATGGTTCCACATGCTTTGGATTAAACCCTTGACATATCTCTTCACTTGGAATAGAAGTGGAAGTGGAGGACTCTTGGAGATTCTTGACATGTTGTGGACCACATGGTGGGGTTGAAGGGATGGACATGATATTTGAGGACTCTTTGATTGGATTAAGGACAGGTATTTGACATGGGGATGGCTTATTCCTAGATAATAGCCAATGGATCACATCCTTTGCAAGTGTAAGTGTGGATGGATAGTATAGTGGATGGATAATGAAGGATGAAGTTGTAAGCTTAGGATTAGGATTAGGTTGAGTGGAAAGTTCCCATGTTGGAGGAATAAAAGGGGTGGAATATGTTGTAGGATTAGGGTTTGGACTTTGATTAGACAGAAGGTCAAAGGGGTTGGATGAATTAGTGGATTTGGATGACTCCATAGGTTTACTTTTGTAATGTTTGAACTTATGATGTGGATTTGATAGAGGATTAAATGGTGGAAGGTACTTATAGGGTGAATGAGCTAGATTAGTGTTCCCCTTGTCAACGGTGGCATTAGGACTCAAAGGCATTTGCAAAGGTGGACTTGGGCTCACATGTTCTTGTTGTGAAGTGAATTGACATGTTGATGTGGTATTGACATGGAAAGAAGTCATATAGGTTAATGTGGCATTGACATGATAGGTGGATGGACTAGGTTGGTATGAAGTGGAGGGGGATGATACATATGATTGAAGTGGAATTTCTTGAGGTTAAGGTTGTATTTGTTGAATTTAACAAGTGGCTATGAATTGTTGGGCTTGGTCTAGGAGGTGTTGTACTTGGGGTGATTGGATTTGTTGCAATTTTTGAAAGAGGGCTTGAAGTCTTTGGATGGTTTGTTGGTCTAGGGGTTGGGGTACTTGGTGAAGTGTTTGAATGAGGTCTTGGACTTTGGGTGCTAGGACTTTATTCTTGAAAGTTGGCATGGTGTCACACATGTGTTTAAGTCTTTACATTTCATCTTGTTCCTTAAGGTATTCCACATGGCTCTTGTCATCATTGGAAGTAGGAGGAGAGGCCCCTCAAAGTATGATTTTAGGTCTTGATTTTGTTTCATCATTTGGATTAGAAGGAGGGCCTCCTCTAAATATGATTTTGGACCTTGAATTTGTTTCGTCATTTGAATTAGAAGGAGGGCCTCCTTTAAGTATGAGTTTAGGTTTTGAATTAGGGGAAGGACCTCCTCTAAGTATGATTTTAGGCTTTGGTTTGTCTTCATGATTTGGATTAGGAGGAGGGCCACATCTAAGTATGACCTTGGGTCTTGTATTATCTTCACGATTAGGAGGAGGGACTCCTCTAAGTATGATCTTGGGTTTTGAATTGGGCATAGGATTGCTAAGGATTAGAACCATCTTGACAAGTGGACTAGAACCAAGATGATGTGGCAATGATTATGATATGATTAGGAATGATTAAGATTGGATTAGGATGACTAGGATATGATTAAGTTAAAATGACTAGGATGATGATTAGGATGAATTGGAATGAATGTGTTGGAAAGAATATTTAGAATGACTTTTTTATGTGTTTGGTGTTTGTAGCTTGATGTGGAAATTTGAAAACAAATGATTACACATGTACACACATGAATCACACACATAAGACACATAAGCAAGTTTGACTTTGAAATTTGAATGAATTTGATGCTTAAGTAAGCATGTGAAGAAGAGACATCAACAAGCCTATGACTAGTCAGGTAGGTGTGGCCAATTAGGTCTTACTCTAGGATGCACAAGTTGACTAAGAATGTCCCCAATACACTCAAGGTATGGGGGCCCAATTCCATGAAATGAAAGTGAAATTCTGCCACACAACTGGGAGAAAGGGGTAACCCACCCTTAACCTTCACTTCCTAAAGGTATAAAGTTCTTTGGGGCTTAGCCAAGAGTGACAAGATTTTGACTTCCAAAGAGGGTGTCTTTGGATTCACACCTCATTGTTTATACTCTACCAAAACTCTAGAGTTGAGGTCATCCCTTGGAGTGGTGTGTCTCCAAGTAGGCCTCCTAGGAAGGGTATGACAAAACCAAACTAAGTGAGGTGTTTTTGATCTCCAAGATCACCTTGCAGTGTGAGGAGAGAGCATACACATGCACACTTGATTCACATTCTCACTTGTTAATTTCCCTTAGAAAATTGAACTGTGGTGTGAAATTGAATGGATGGGAGGTTTTTTTGATTCTCAAGATCACATGAAGCACATGAGAAGAGCATACACACCCCTAACCTCACTCAAATTCACCAAGCAATGAAGACATTTGTTCTTTTTATCCCCAAGTCAAAATGTGTGAAAGAAGACACTTATTCAATTTATGCCCAATTTTTGATGTGAATGAAGACAAGACTATGTTTTAGAGCCCAAATCAAAATATGTATGCAAACAAGATGTTCTTTTTATGCCAATTTTGAAGTGTGTTTGCAAACAATGATTAATTGAAATGAAAAGATGAAAGATTAGAATGAAAGCACCTGGAAGTTTTCTCTTTCCAATTTGTTGTGTATACTAATGCAAACATTGTTCAAGCTCCATGTGATCACCTACAAGCCACAAAAATGAAGAAGAAGCATGTAAACTTACAAATGAAAGCATTATATGAATAAGAGGAATTTGATAAAAATCTGATCAGGATGAATAGATATAGTAGAATAAATTGCATGAATAGATTCTAGACACAAATTTGTGCACTTTTTTTAAAAAATTTGTGAAAATCATATAAAAAATGCAAGAGATATGCTCGTTTGAAGTTGAAAAGCAATGTTGACTTCAAATGAGAAAAAAGTCTGATAAATGATAGTCACCTAATCAAATTGACACCATTGTGTAGTTGACTGAGTCAACTTTCCAATAAGCCCTTGTTTGTGAATTTTTGACCCCGTATGGCGAAGTTATGCAAGTTTGAAAAAAGTGCCTATTAGGGCATGCAAGGAAAAAAGGAGGTAAACCCTAATGGTTAGGAGACCGCTAACAGTTAACAGCTATGTTGATCACATGAATAGTTTTCTTGTAATAGTTAAGGTTTGAACTAGTAGTTATGTTAAGCCAATCCCCTAGTCAGTCATATGACTATGGGTCAAGTAAAAGCAAAAAAATAAAGGAGTTGTCCTAGCCCCTCTCCTTGTGAAACCCACAACCACAAATTAAGGACTGGGCCTGGTCATAGCGGTGACTACAGGCCACCCTATTGGGAGATAGCCAAAGGCCGCATGGTGGTGACCAAGCCTATAAGAGGTGGTAACCATAGCAAATGGAGGTGACCGAGAGGTGCTCGATGGAGATAAGGCCGCGACCAAGGCAGAAGCTAGTGGCGGAAGCAGTAGAGGGAGGGTCTTTAGGCAGGGATAGGGGAATAGACCTAGGGTTTTAAAATGGTGGTGGAGCAGTAGACTAGTGGTGGTTAGGGCATCTGCAGGTGTGGTGATGGTGCTAAAACACAAGATTAAGGATCGGTGACCAAGAAAAATAGGCAGCATGTGATTAGAAATTAGTAGCGACAATTAGGGATTAGTCGCCACCAGTGGTGATGAAAAAAAGGATATTGGTGGAAACCTCTAAAGTTCTTGTGAGTGTAGGCATAAAATAGAGGCATCAATAAGGAGTATAGTGGCGGCAGATTTGTGAGTGGAAGACTGTATTAGGGTTTTTATACCTGTGAAACAAAACCAAAATCTAATCCGTGACCATAGACATTCAACCTGCAACCATAAACCATAAAAACCATGCAGAATCAATACAATTTGGCCGTACAATACGGATCCATATAGTATAGATAGGTCACTAAAAAATTTTCAAAAAATTATGAAAATTTCTTGTAACCAAAATATAGCGAATTTTACGTCAATCTTCACCTGCATGGCCTCCCAGACTCAACGGCGAGGTCTGTTTCAGGCCAAAAGATCACCTGCACAAGTTAACCACCAAAACTCAACAAAAATGTTAGATTTGCAAATGTTCACGTTAGGTTCACCATTTGTCGTTAGGGAGAAAATCAGGTCTGAAACTTAAACAACAAGATATCAAACCCTAACTAGCACAATAGAGCACAAGATAACATGGAAATCAAAACAATAAACTCAAATGCAAACTGAATCCATGCTAAACCTGATTTATCTCCATTACTCTTCTCAACCTCACATAAGAATGCAAGATTTCAAAGGTTGTTGATGGAGGAATGTTGGTTGCTCATCGTTGCAACAACATAACAGTACTCCAAGGCTTCATTGATCAAATGGCTTGTGAGAGGGTTGATTTATAGGAAATGAGTGATTTGAATGAATGGTTGAGAGAGAAAGTTTATTTGAGTGATGTGGATGGTTAGGATCGATTAGGTTTTCCCACTCCATGAGGAGTTGTAGTCATGTGACAAGTGTGCGAAGGAGAATAAAGGAGACCTAATTCAAATATTTTATTTAAATTAGTTTGACATGTGAAGTGTATTAAGTGGAAGTTGTAGCATGTGACATGTGTTGCAATGTGATGAAAGGTGAGGGAATAATTCAAATATTTTATTTGAATTATTTGGGACATGTGAGAGGGGATTAATTAAATAAATGGGATTTATTTAATTAATTGGCTAGGTGATTAGGATGGGATTAGGAGTGAGATTATACAAGGGACCTAGGACAAAACATTGCAAGATATCTCACAAGGTGATGTTGCAAGACATGGACAAATTTAGGTGTCTAGAGATTGAAACACAAAATAGATATCACCTTGGAAGTGAAAACCCTCACAAAGATGAAGTGCCTTCAAATCATGAGGAAATGAGTTGATGCAGCCAAATCTACAAAAAAACACATAAAAACACAACACAATACTACTCTGCAACACAATGAATAGCTTGAATGCTCTTTGTTTGATGATCATAAGTTTACCTTTATCAACTAGGAGTAAAGTGAAATCCTAAGTTACATGTTTATATATGCATTCCCGCTAACATTCATAATTTGAATTGAAAAGACCGACAAAGCGAAATCGTTTAACAATCATAAACTGACACTTTTAAATTTAGGTCTTAGAAAAATAAGTCTAGAGGGGCGCAAACACCCAAGTCCAAAGGCCTATTTTTAGTCATGATTCAACATTAAAGTGGACCCCTAAGCCCCATTTGACATGGGTTTCAGAATAATTTACTTTGGGACAAGTTTTACACATGCACAATTAAATCAAGGGGACCTAGGAGGTAAACTAGGAGGTAAAACATCCTAGGGGCACATTTTACGACATAACACTTTCTTGTATACTTTCCTCTATCAAATCTATAATCCTTCTCCTTTGAGATTTCTTGCCTTTCTTTCCTTATCTTCCTTGAGTGTTCTCCATGCCCATTTCAAGTCTCACAAAAATGCCTTATATAACCTTTTAAGGGTGATTTCTAAATCATCACACCTTTTCACAAAGCTTGTCATTAATAATGGTTTAATAAACATAATAACTCCTCCCTTTTAAAAGGGGTTTTTCATAATTATTACGTGTTTATCTCCCTTTTAACCAAAGGATCATAATATCCTTTATTTTCCATCTCCCTTTTAATTATAAAGAGTAAATAAACTTTATCCTCTTATAATTTTAGAGGGTTAAATTCATAAATATCTTGTTGCAAGTATGTGCTAATCGGTGTTGTCATTGATGTCAACTATGTCTTTTGATGAGGTTATTATTGTTTGATTAAGTTGTCTTGCTAAAGGTGATTTGATTTCTTTGTAGAGGTGCTGAAGATGTTGAGGATATGCTTTTGTTGTTGGGTTGCCAAGTGCTTTTGAGAAAATTTTAATAATATTGGAAACAGTGTGTTGAAGAAGTCTTCTGGCTTACAGAGTGTTGTTCGAGTGTTTACTCTGCATTTATTTTGTGTTGGAGATCTTAGTGTGTGGTTTGGATATGTTGTTTAGAAGTGTTTGAAGACACTAAATCCATAATTTGGTGCTCTAGATCATTGTGTAGTGAAAGTTGTGTTCACCAGTCTGAGAACAGTGTTTGATAGTGTTTGTAATGTGTCTAGAAGAGTGTTTTGCTCCACATTTCTGTGTAGATTGGTTTTAGGTGTTGTATTTCTAGATGTGTGCTTATAAGGTCCTTATTTATCTTCAAGCCAAAAGGTTTGTGATTTAATGCTCTAAAAAGTAATTTCTTGTGTAGCAAAGTTCGATAGTGTTATTTGTAAGCAGATTGTGAACTTTCTTCAAGTGAAATTTGTTGTGGTTGAATTTGTTAATTTTCAAGTGACTTCAAGATGATTCATGGATGTTTCTAGATTGTGTTAAAGATTTGTGTAAGATCCACATGGTGTTTTTACCTTTGAGGAAGCGTGTGCTTAAAGGTCCATAGTGTTAACTCAAGTTTGGCCAACTTGGTTGTTTGCACTAATTTTAGTTATGCTTTGTTGATTGAGGAAGCATGGATTAACATGTAAGAGGGAATTTAGGTCCATGCTAAGATGTGGTGTGGTTTGTATTCATTCCTTTCCTCCATGGGAATGTTTAGGTTTAGACCTAATTTGGATTTTATGGGTTAAGATGTGCTTCTGACCTTGGAGAATGTTTTCATGATTGATAATGGTATAAATGTGTCAAAGATTTGTGGATGTGAGTATTCATAAACGATATGATGTTTGTGATGTGAATTTGATCAATGCAGTGAGAGATTTCATGTGTTAGGCTACTAGATACAGTGAGCAGAAGGTGTCTACTATCTTTCAATGATTGTTGTGAAGGTGTTTTTGTATTGTGGTGAATATTGAGCTTCATTGGAACTAAACTTCATGCATAGGTTAGATGTAATTATATCAGTTCAAATCTTAGTAGTGGGCCACTTTTCTCTTCTTTCTTTCTTTCTCAGTAGGTAATGAGTCCACCTACAATGAGCATTCTTTCTTTTGGGTAGTGAGCCCTAGGCAGTGAGCCTTTTGTAATTTGGTATTGCTACTACATTATATTGTGAGCAAATCCTCACCATGGTTTTTCCCTTTTAGGGTTTTCCACATAAAATTCGGTGTTCCCTTGTGTGTGGTATTTTTATGATTCAGTTTCAATTATTGATTTTCATGCTTAATCATTAAAACATGTTTAAAGGTTAATGTGGATCTGAATGTTTGCGAGGGTTTGGAATTTTTGATACAATTGATTCACCCCCCCCTTCTCAGTTGTCTTGTGCATTCAACAATTAGTATCAAAGCAAGGTTCCTTGGAAGAAAGATTAATAGCTTGAGGTAGATCTAGGATGGTGCACAAGAAGGATGTTCTCTTGTTTGATGGATCTAATTTTACACTCTAGAATGTAAGGATGGAAGAATTTATGACCTCTCTTGGTTATGAGATCTAGAAGTCGGTTGAGTCTAATTAAATTGTACCTGAGAATGGTCTAAGCACTACAGATGAGGTCAAATCTTGTGAAATAGATGGTAAGGCTAAACATGCTCATTTAAGTGGTCTTATAATTCTAAATTGGTAAAAATTGTGCATTTAAAAACTGCTATTGAGATTTGGAAAAAGTTGAAAAGTGTTTATGAAGGAGATGATAAGGTTAAACAAGATAAAATGTAGAGTTTGAAGCTTGTGTTTGAGATGATGCAAATGTCTAAAGATGAAAACATTACAAGTTACTTGTAGAAAGTGGATGAAGTTGTCAATGGTATCAAAGGACTTGGTGGAAGTATAGATGATAAAGAAGTGATATTGAAGGTACTCATAAATCTTCCCAAAGCTTACAGTCATAAGGTTTCTAATATTGAAGAATTATAAAATTTGAACCAGTTTACCAAAGGTCAGTTGCTTGGCACATTAACTACTTTTGAAATAAGAGAATTTGGCACAACTAGTGGAACTACAAAGGATGAGACTGCTTTTAAGGATGGCAAATTAGAGAAGACCATGAAATCTGATCTAGAATATTTTGATGAAGTGGAAGCTAATTTTGTGAGAAGGATGAAAAAGGGTACTAGAAAGTTCAATGGTAACTTGCCTTTTAAATGTTTCAGTTGTGGAAAAATAGGTCATTATGCTTCAAGATGTTTGAATAAAGCTTTGAGAATTAAGAATAGGGAAAAAAAGTAAGATGGTTAAGAAAAGTTATTATGTTAGAGAAGATGCAAGTATATTTGATTATGAATCTGATTATGAGGATGATAATGGTAATGAATTCTTATTCATATCCCTAAGAGATGAAACTATTTCTACTAACTTTAGAAGTTGTGTGAAGGAAAAAGGTCTGGAAGCAAGTACTAACCCTAAAGGCACTATAATATCTACTTTTCATGCTAGAAGAGAAAAATATGACTGGGTTATTGATAGTGGATGCTCAAATCATATGACAGGTGACAAGAGTAAGTTTGTTAAACTTGAAAAATATTGTGGAGTAGTTAGGTTTGGTGATGATGTAGCTGCTAAGATCTGTGGAAAAGGTTTAGTAAGCTTTTGTGGAAAGCATAACACTGACAATGTTCTCTATGTCAAAGGCTTAAATCATAATCTTTTGAGTGTTGGATAGATGTGTAGAAAATGATACAATCTTATGTTTCAGGATGATGGCTGTGAGATCAGAAAAAGATTTGGAAAAGTGATTGCTGATGGAAAGAGGACTCGTGGAAATGTTTATCATCTCAAAGGTGGTGATAGTTATTGCTTTATGACTTAGATTAGTGAGAATTGTCTATGGCTTAGAAGATTGTATCACATAAATTTTGATATCCTAATAAGGATAAGTTTAGTTCAAGTTGTGAGAGATCTACCAAAGATTACAAAGCCTATTATTATTGTTTGTAAGGAATGTCAGTTTGGAAAGCAAACAAGAAGAAGCTTCAAAAGCAAGGATCAGTCATCTACTAGACTATTGGAATTGGTACATACAAAGCTTTGTGGTCCTACCAGAGTAAGGAGTTTTCAAGGTAACAGGTATTTCATATTATTTATTGATGATTTCTCTAAAATGTCATGGGTTACTTTTCTTAAAGAAAAATCAGAAGCCCTAGATAAGTCTAAAGCTTTTAAAGCAATGGTTGAAAATGAAATGGATATGAAGATCAAACGTTTGAGGTCTAACAGAGGTGGAGAATTTATTTCTAATGAGTTTAACATGTTTTGTGAGAAACATGGGATAAAGAGGCATTTATCTACCCATTGAAATCCTCAACAAAATGGAGTGGTTGAAATGAAGAACATGATTGTTCAAGAAGTTGCAAGGACAATGATAAAAGATGCAAACCTATCAGAAGTATACTGGAGAGAAGCAATTCAAATTGTTGTCTACATACAGAACAAAGTACAAGTAAGATCAAATGACACAAAGACTCCCTATGAGCTATGGTATGGAAGGATTCCTACTATTAAATATTTTAAAGTTTTTGGAAGAAAATGTTATTGTTAGACTTAGGGCACACAACCGAGAGGGAGAGGTGAATCAGTTGTACAAAACTTTCTCTAATTTACACACTTAAATCTTCTTGGTGATTAGTAGTATATTAAACATGAAACATAATGCATTCAAATCAAAAGCAGAAACTTATCAACACATAAGACACCAAGATTTTGACATGGAAAACCCAGTTAAAGGAAAGACCACGGGGTGATTAACCCAAGAATGTATTCTCTATTAGAAGAATAGAAAGAACAAAATGGCACATGCCAATCAGGCCTCACTGCCCAAGCACACTTCTCACAAGAGGCTCACTGCCTACAAGAGAAACACTGTCTACAAAGAAATAAGTATCACCTTCATGAACTAGAGAATAGCATCTTCACCATGCTTGAATCAGTTCCATTTAAGCCCAATACTTATGCTCTGCCTTTTACACACCTCCTCGCTACCACACACTCATCACCACAAGACACACTTTGGAAAGACTTCACAAACCCTTATTTATACAAGGCATCAACTTAGGAATAATCATCTAAGTCGACAAACATCTACAAGGACATCTGCAAGACGTGTAATACATCCGGTCGGCTAGTCTCAGGAAGAACATCATCATCTAGTGGTTATTCTTCAAATGCGCACTCTAACTTTAATGTGGACCACCAACATGAATTGGACATGATCCAAGGATCACCACAACCTTTCCCGAATCACCAAAAACATCTGCACTTCATCTGCTTACTAGAATCCTTCTCTCCTTCATTCGGAACCTCAAGAACACAGTCTGTCATCACTGTCACATCGGACCTTCAAACCACAAACCAATCTAATTGACACTTCACAAGGATATCCTCAACACTTTCTCAAATCCATAGAATGGGATAATGCATTTCTGGATCTCATCGGACCTATCTGTGTCACTTTGTCACCTCTAAACACCTGCTGGAGCCGGTTCTACTTGAGCAGCCATAATTTCTTTAGATCTTCATGTGGACCTCTAAAAACTTGACTAGATCATCTCAAGACTCATATCTACAAACCCTTTGAACTGTAATCTCTGATCCTCAACCTATCTTGGACTTCTACCTTGTTGTCATCACTGTTCTTCACTGTTCTTGATTGAGACTAATTTTCTCAGTATCCTCAGCACACAACTCATCCAATCCTTCTCATTAATGCAACATGAGTATGTTGACATCAATGACAACACCGGTTAGACCCATACTTGCAACAATCTCCCCCTTTGTCATTGATGGCAACATATGATGTGAAAAATCATCAAGATAAGAACTTCTCCTTACTGTCACAACTCCCCCTAACAACAACAACTATTCACATGTCTTCTCTTCCTTTACTGCCCCCCCTTTGATCATCAACCACTTGTTTTTCACATGTCTTCTCTCCCCCTTTGACATCAATGGCAAAGGGCTCATACTTGCAACTCTAATACTTCATAATCATACCTGCTACTCCCCCTGAGTAGCAACTCCCCATCATCAATCCGGATCACAAGATATGACTATGATATCCACCAGACTGATGCACATCAGTGCATCCTAGTTCATCACTGGAGGGGCAATAACCCCTAACTTCTCCCTAAGATACTCAAAAGAGTCCTTGGGAAGAGGTTTAGTAAAGATATCTACAATTTGATCCTTAGAGGGCACAAACTCCAGTCTAACTTCATCCTTGTTCACTTACTCTCTTAGAAAGTGAAACTTGATAGATATATGCTTAGTCTTTGAATGCAGCACCAGATTCTTAGAAATATTTATTGCACTTAAATTATCACAGAAGATTGTGATAGGCTCCTCATACTCTACTTTAATATCTCTTAGCATCTTCTTCATCCACAAAACTTGAGTGCAACTACCTGTTGTTGCAATGTATTCTGCTTCAGTTGTAGACAGAGATATTGCCTCTTGTTTCTTTCTTAGCCAAGAAACCAATCTCTTTCCCAAAAAGAAAGCTCCACCACTGGTACTCTTCCGGTCATCCACATCTCCTGCCCAATCAGCATCTGTATATGCATGAAGAGAGAAATCATGATCTCTAGGATACCACAAACCATACTCAACTGTCCCTTTTAGATATCTAAAGATCCTCTTGATTGCCATGACATGGGATTCTCTAGGATCAGCTTGGAATCTAGCAACAAGACCAACAGCTTGCATAATATCTGGTCTAGTTTGAGTGAGATACAACAATCCTCCAATCATTGATCTGTACTTTGTCTAGTCTACCTTAGGAGAGTCATCATCTTTTCTCAACTTACATCCGGTTGCCATGGGAGTATTCATTGGCTTTGAATCTTCCATCCCAAATTTCTTCGATAGTTCTTTCACATATTTGGTCTGAGAAATGAAGATTCCTTTCTTTGTTTAAGTAATTTGCAGACCCAAGAAGAAATTTATTTCACCAAACATAGACATTTCAAACTCACTTTTCATTTGATTTGCAAAAGTTTCACACATACTATCTCTTCCTCCAAAGATGATATCATCAACAAATACTTTAACAATCAAGATGTTTTCATGATCAATTTTGAAATATAAGTTACTATCAGCAATACCTTTGTTGAAACCAATCTTCAAAAGATGTTTGTCCAATCTTTCATACCAAGCTCTTGGGGCTTGCTTTAGTCCATATAGTGCCTTCTTCCACTTACAGACCATATCACCATGATCAGATAATTGAAATCCATCCGGTTGTTCAATGTACACTTCTTCTTATAAGTTACCATTCAAGAAAGTAGACTTGACATCCATTTGATACACCTTGAAATCCTTAAAGGCAACAATTGCAAGAAATAATCTGACTGCTTCAATTCTTGCCACCGGAGCAAAAGTTTCTTCAAAATCAATTCCTTCTATTTAAGAGTAGCCCTTGCAGACCAATCTGGCTTTATTTCTGATTACTTCACCAACTTCATTTAGTTTGTTCTAGAAGACCCATTTGGTTCCAATCACATTCTTGTTTCTAGGTCTGGGAACAAGATCCCAAGTGTGATTTTTCTCAATTTGCATCAACTCTTCCTCCATTGCTTTGGTCTAGTTTTCATCATTGCAGGCTTCATTTATTGTCTTAGGTTCAATCTTTGAAATCAGGCAATATTCATCTGAATTTTGAGCAATTTTCCTTCTAGTTTGCACACCTTTGCTTTTGTCACCTATGATCTAATCTTTAGAGTGGTTCAGTCTTACATACCTTGGAACTTTGGGAGTTTCTTGCACTTCTACTTCTTGATCAGGCTCATTCAGACCTATCTCTTCTTCCTGATTTACCGGATCAGTTTGAATCTGACTTTCGGAAGAGGATTGAACTCCTTGAACCAGAACACCATTCTGATCATCCTCATCATATTCATAAAACCTTGAGGGTTTCTCTATTCCCTCATCAACCTTCACATTTGTACTTTCTATCATCTTTCTCAGTCTCTTGTTATAACACCGGTATGCTTTGCTTTGAGTAGAATAACCCAAGAATATTCCTTCATCACTTCTAGCATCAAACTTGCCTAGATCTTCATCTCTTTTGATGTAACATTTGCTACCAAAGAATCTAAAATATCTTACAGTAGGAGTAATGCCAAACCAGAGTTCATAAGGGGTCTTATTGGTATTGCTTCTGATTTGAACTCGATTGAGAGTATAGACTGTAGTGCTAACAGCTTCTCTCCGGTTCTTTCTCTCCACTACTCCATTTTGTTGTGGAGTCCTAGGAGAAAACAACTATCTCTTAATTCCATGTTTCTCATAGAACTCTATGAACTCACTGGATGTGAATTCTCCACCTCTATCAGACCTCAGACATTTCAATTTTAATTCTGTTTCATTCTCTACCATAGCCTTGAATATTTTGAATTTTTCAAGAGCTTTTGATTTCTCCTTTAGAAAGGTTACCCACATCATCTGGGAATAGTCATCAATTAGCAGCATGAAGTATCTATCACCTTGAATACTCTTGGTTCTTGTCAGACCACAAAGATCAGTGTGAACTAAGTCTAATAATCTGGTAAAAGATAGTTCCTTACTTTTGAATGTGACTCTGCTCAGCTTACCCAACTGACATTCCTTGCACAAGTTGTTAGTAGGTTTCACCAATTTTGGAAGATCTCTTATAGCCTGAGTATTGCTTATCTTGATGATATTATCAAAATTCACATGACACATCCTTCTATGCCATAACCAACTCTGATCAACTTGAACAAATAAGCAACTTTTACCAGTACCAACCAAATGGAAGATATTATCTTTAGTTTGAGTACCAGATGCAATCTCTGTTTTGGAACTTTCAAAGATTTTGCATTTTTCATTCTTGAATCGGAGATCATAGCCTTTGTCCACCAACTGAACAACACTGAGAAGATTGTGCTTCAAACCTTCAACTTACAGTACATTACCAGTTTTGTTTCTTCCATCAAAAGAAATAGTTCCTCTTTGTCTAATCCTACCAGTAGAATTGTCACCAAACTTTACCACTCCTTCATACCTTTCCAAATCTACAAACTTATTTTGTCACCTGTCATATGGTGAGAGCATCCACTGTCAATGACCCAATCATCCTTCTCTTCAATTTGGGCAGCCAGAGCTCTTTTCACAGTCTTAGGATTGACAAATACAGAGGACATTGGATCTTCTTCCTTGATGGCAATGAACACCCATTCATTTCTGGATTTGTTTCCTATCTCTGATTCATCATTTGTTACTCCTTCATTATCATCATCTTCATGTACATAGTAACAGTTCTTTTGGAATCTTGGCTTGTTAGGATTTTGCCTTAAAAATCTTTCCGAACACCTTGAGGCAAAATGACCAATCTTATTGCAGTTAAAACATTTAAAAGGTAATTTTCCTTCATACTTACCAGATCCTCTTGGTAGCCTCTTTGCAATAAGGGCTTCAAGTTGAGCAGTTTCTACTTCTTCTTCTTCTAGATATTTTCTTGCTTTTTCATACCATGACAATTTCCTTGAAGAATTCTCTCCCGGATCAAACCTTTGTTTACCTTTAATAGAGGCACTGGCTTTGAATGCAAATTTAGTCTTGGGGGGGTCGTCTCCAAACTTTGTCATTTCAAATGCAACCAATTTTCCAGCCAATTGATCTCTTGTGACAGTTGTATGGGCTCTGAATTCTTCAATGGCAGCAGCCTTGATTTTGTAAGTAGGAAGGGATCTGAGAATTTTGCCAACAATCTCATTTTCATCCAAGATTCCACCAGCATTTCTAATTACACAAACTAGCTCATTCACTCTTGGCATAAAAGTGGTAATATTTTCATCATCTCTCATCTTCAATTTTTCAAATTTCCCTTTTAGACTCTCTAACCTTGCACATTTAACATACTGGTCTCCTTCATGCAAAAGTTCCAGTTTATTCCAAATCTTGAAGGTAGTTGGTAGGTCAATAACATTTGAGAGCTCTGAGTCAGATAATATGCTTAGAAGAGCCTCTTTGGTCCGCAGATTGTTTTCAACATCTGTGATTTGATTTAGGGTTGTTGGACCAATTTGTGGAGGTACATACACTTTTGTAACCATGGACCAATATGCCATTCCCATACACTGCAAGTGACATTTCATGCAACCTTTCCAAAGAGAAAAGTTGGTTCCATCAAACTTCAGACTATCCTTCTTGTAAGATGACATCCTGGATCTCCTCAAGCGGTTAAGCTCCTTTTAGAGGAACTTAGCTCTGATACCAATTGTTAGACTTAGGGCACACAACTGAGAGGGGGGGTGAATCAGTTGTGCAAAACTTTCTCCAATTTACAAACTTAAATCTTCTTGGTGATTAGCAGTATATTAAACATGAAACATAATGTATTCAAATCAAAAGCAAAAACTCATCAACACATAAGACACCAAGATTTTGACCTGAAAAACCCAGTTAAGGGAAAAACCACAGGGTGATTAACCCAAGATTGTATTCTCTGTTAGAAGAATAGAAAGAACAAAATGGCACATGCCAATTAGGGCTCACTGCCCGAGCACACTGCTCACAGGAGGCTCACTACCTACAAGAGACACACTATCTACAAAGAAATAAGTATCACCTTCATGAACTGGAGAATAGCATCTTCACCATGCTTGAATCAGTTCCATTTAAGCCCAATACTTCTACTCTGCCTTTCGCACACCTCCTCGCTACCACACATTCATCACCACAAGACACACTTTGGAAAAAATTCACAAACCCTTATTTATACAAGGCATCGACTTAGGAATAATCATCTAAGTCGGCAAACATCTACAAGAACATCCGCAAGATGTGTAATACATCCGGTCGGCCAGTCTCAGGAAGAACATCATCATCCAGTGGTTATTCTTCAAATGCGCACTCTAAACTTAATGCAGACCACCAACATGAACTGGACATGATCCAAGGATCACCACAACCTTTCCCGAATCACCAAAAACATCCGCACTTCATTTGCTTACTAGAATCCTTCTCTCCTTCATCTGGAACCTCAAGAACACAGTCTGTCATCACTGTCACAAAGGAATAGGTTCTTCCATACCTTCAAACCATGAACCAATCTACTTGACACTTCACAAGGACGTCCTCAACACTTTCTCAAATCCACAGAATGGGATAATGCATTTCTAGATCTCACCAGACCTATCTGTGTCACTTTGTCACCTCTGAACACCTGTCAGAACTGGTTCTACTTGAGCAGCCATAACTTCTTCAGATCTTCATGCAGACCTCTTAAAACTTGATTGGATCATCTCAAGACTCATATCTACAAACCGTTTGAACCGCAATATCTTATCCTCAACCTATCTTGGACTTTTACCTTGTTGTCATCACTATTCTTCACTGTTCCTGGTTGAGACTAATTTTTTCAATATCCTCAGCACACACCTCATCCAATCCTTCTCATTAATGCAACATGAGTATGTTGACATCAATGACAACACTAGTTAGACCCATACTTGCAATAGTTATATTAAAAGAGATGAAGAAATAGGAGAGTTTGATGCAAGGTGTAATGAAGGTATTTTCCTTAGGTATTCCACTAGAAGCAAAGCTTACCGATGCTACAACAAAAGGCAAAGAAAAATTATTGAAAGCACTAATGTCAAGGTTGATGAAGACATACAGAAGATTTTAGAGGTTAATGGATATGAATCAAGTGAGTCTTCTTGCAAAGAAAAACAAGAAGATCTAGAAAAAGAAGCATAGGTTGAAGAACAAGAAGCTTTAGAAAAAGAAGCACAAGTTGAAGAACAAGAAGCTCCAGAAACAATCCCTAAAACTCCCAAGTATGTGTAGAAGCATCACTCTGAAGATTAGATCATTGGTGATAAGAGCAAAGGTGTGTTGACAAGAAGCAAAGTAGCTGAAGAATAGGTAAATCTATGTTTAATTTCTAAATTTGAACCTAAAACAGTGGTTGAGGCATGCAAGGATGAGTATTGGATCAAGGCAATAGAAGAAGAACTAATGCAGATTGAGAAGAATCAAACTTGGGAACTTGTCCCAAGACCAAAGAACAAAAATGTGATTGGAACAAAGTGGGTATTCAAGAGAAAATCGAATGAGAATGGTGAAGTAGTAAGGAACAAGGAAAGACTTGTGTGTAAAGGCTACTAATAAGTGGAAGGAATAGACTATGAGGAAACTCATGCTTTGGTGGCAAGAATGGAGGCCATTAGGATGTATCTAGCTTTTGCATCACATAAGGATTTCAAAGTATATCAAATGGATGTGAAGTCTACTTTTTTAAATGGTGAGTTAGAAGAGGAAGTGTACATAGAATTGTTACCTAATTTCACTACTAGCTCAATCAGGTAGAGCTTTTGAAGTTTTAAAGAAGAGAAAGGTACATTTTATTTCTTTTGCTACATTACATGCATGTGCATAAATAGAATCAGAAGGTTACATTACACTAGATTACATTTATGCAGATGCAGATAACATAGAAAGGATTGCACAAATCTTTTCAGAAATAGTAATCTTTATTGATAAATTAAATGTATAAGGTTTCACACAAGTCGTGAGACTAACTGTTTCACTGCAAATGGAAATACAAACTATACATTTATAGAAAAATAAAGAGATAAATATGTATATGAGATAGGGTGACTCGTCATTACCTAAATGACAAGTCTTGGTCCTGTTTGTCATGTCTGGTGTCATCCCGTGTTGTCCACTTGTCATGCACTCAGCTTCTGTCTCCCTGTTGCCCCTAGTTACTTGCATAAAATTTTGAAAATTGATGTTAGAGCAATGACGGGGCATCATATATCATATGATATACATCTACAAATATAAAGTTTGACTTTCAGATGCAAAAAAACTAGTTCATATCACATGAACCTTCGAGGAAGAAACAAGATAATCAAGAATATAAATCACATGCCCATGTTTTTCCTAGCATGTTTGTTTCCTGTGCAGGTATAGAGAAAGTTATGTTATTGATTTGTTTATCTCATTTCAGCATGTGGGTTAAAATGTGGCTCCCATAAGGGTTGAGCCTAACATGTTGCTCTCTTGTGTTTTGAGAGGGATATAAGGTAAAAATATCACACCTGCCTAATGAGTTAAGAAGCTGTGGTCCAGTCATGAGGAGACAGTCACTAAATGAGAGTGTGCAGTCAATTAAATGATTGTCAAAAATGAGAGAGTACCCTACAAATATGAATGTCAAACAATGTTAAAACATAGTTAGCAATGATTGGAGGATAGTCATCTTACACTGCACCAGGAGCTTCATGAAGAAAACAAAAGGTTGAAGGAACAATTAGTATAGAAAGGAATAGTTTAAGGTTAAGTAAATACAATCATGGTAGTCAAGAGAATAGTTTAAAGATAACATGCAGTAGGCTGAAATCAGTCCATAATGCATCCATTAAGGACAAAGGAGCAATCGGTGGCTGCATACAAAAGACAACAAAGGGACTATTAGACATAGCCAAGAAACCCCATGAAATTTAAATAGTCTTGTAGCAACCCTACAGTAACCTTAGAATAGCAGAGACAGTAAAAAATGGATCATGCAAATATTGCAAGTTATAAAGAATTCCATGAGCTCTGTCAAAGCTCCATAAGACTAGTAGATAAATGAAACCCATGTGAGGGGAATGCACAAGATGGCTATGGATTTGAATAGGCTAAAAACACCCATGAGCCTAGAAACTCATTAGGCAGCCTGCACAATATTCAATGAAACTCATAGAGGTTTTTTTTAATCCTGAAACAATAGCATGTGGACTCCTCAACGATTATGGAGCACTAAAAAAGGGTAGTACATTCGTCTGATAAGACAGAGATCTTCTTACAAGAGACCAAGATGGATATGATATAGTCTAGGGTCTATCCAGACTTTAGGACATGTACCCCATCTTAAAATTCCATTGTCATCAAGATTTTAGGAGCTAAAACATCATGGATACCAATGAGTATAGCTACCATATCATGCATAGGATAGTGTTGAAAAAAGATCATGCAAAGATTGGAGAGTGGACAGTGAATTTCAAGACTTATAAACCAATCACAGATTTCTCTAAGGTAAAAAAAAAAGACAGTCAAATATCTGTCATAACAGTTTGGAAGATAGTTATGAGATTATCACAGAAAATCAGTGTGAAGGACAAAAGCAAAAGGTAGTCAAGCTATTATCAATCAGCAAAAATGGTATACCAAGTATTGGCAGATCTAAGGAGTGCTAAGAAGTTCTTGAGGGATGTCAAAACACTTATAAAGCTTGTGCATGAGTTTCTGATATAGGCCTAGCTAGAGGGAGAAAAGAAAGTATGAAGGAACAAAGTTGGCAAACATTGCTAAAATAGCCTAGAGGCAATAGGTACAGTAAAACATGATAGCAGTCATGAAGATGGAATCACCAATGTTGAAGGAACCACTAAAGCATTTCATGAAAAATAGTCTTCATGATAGGAAAAACAATATAAAGGTTTATCAACAACATTTAGGAGGGTTTGTGATAGAGTTCTGGAGTGTTAAAACACTAGGAGATGGATGCATTATATGAAGCATACAATCCAAGGACATTGATAGACAAACAATGGTCTGATAAAAAGACAAAGAACTATTAAAACCTAGTATGACAGCAGCCAGCATCACAACAGAGAGCACAAGAGCAACAGGCTTTTAAGAATATACAGGCTTGCAATAGTGAATAAGAGCATGAGAGACAGTTTAGTATGCACACAGTTCAAGCATTGCTGCTAAAGAACAAAATAAAAGTCTCTTTTGAATCCATTTTAAGATATAGAAGAGATAAAATAAATAGAGTGAGGGTAAGTTCATTAAAACTCTAGGATAAAATAACTTTATTTATTCACTGCTAGAGAAAGAGAACAAAGAAACAAATACTTTTTTTAACTTCTATGGCTACTTTAATGAGAATGTAGCTTATACAGAGCTTGAGAAATAGTATATACAGTGGTAGGTTTTGTTTATGCAAAAACCCTAATGAAGACAACCTTGTTTATTTGTCTTTTCCAACAGCAGAGGTCCATTGTGTGGGTTCAAATCATGGTAACACTAGACAAAGCAGTATTTTTTACAGAAATAACAAATCTCTCTACTTTTGTAGCTTTTTCACCAAGAAATACAGTCTTTCATGCATGCAATATAGTATATATGGCCGCAGGTATGAAAGAAGTGAAACATTTATCATTTATTATTCTTAGAAAATGAAAAGAAGGTCATAGTAATAGCACTATATCAAGCACATTTAACTTACCTGAGCAAACTTGTAAACGTCACTATGAAGATACAATTGAAAACTAGCTTCAAAAACCCTCAGAAACCCACAAGTGAGCTACAGAGAGTCCCCATGTCGATGCAGAGCAGCAAGAATGCAAATGAACAAAATGGCAAAGTGAAAAGTGCCTTTTTACTTTAGGGTTTCAACCCTAAAAGAGCCTAATGGGTTTTTTTGTGTCTTTTTTTTAAACTTTTATTTCTTTGTATAAAATAGCCCATGATCAACACTTAGAATATCTCATGCCTAAACATTTGTTAATACTTTATCCTTATGCATTAAGCTTAGCATGTATATATTTAGGTGTCTTTTTATTTCTTTTGCATAAATATAGAATGTAAAAAACATTTAAACTTAAATGGTGGAGTTATAAACCATTTAAAGTTTATTGTTATCCTTAAATGCAAAAGAGATTGTAAAGCACGTGTAAAGTTTAAGTGACGTTGTCATGCCTTGGTATATGCCAAGTATATAGGGGAATGGAGGAGGTTGCCAAACACATGCCAAACATGTAGCCTTTTGTTTTGCCTTGGAGTGGAGAGAGATTAACTGAGTCTCAGAGACAATTATTGATTGAGTGGGATGTTTTGAGAGTATCTAGGAGAGATTTTATTGCTTTTAGAGCCTTTTTGGAGTGGTTTTCATGAGTCATCAGGTTGGACTAGGTCATGATGGACTTTTTCCTTCATTATAAGCTCTTGTGAAGAGGATATAGGCCCTATATTCTAGGCTTTTTGTGGGCATCCAACCCTAACTGTTCTCATTTGTACAGTTAGTTCTGATTATGCAATTTGGAGAGACTTGTGATTTTGACATCCTTGCTCAGATTTTAGCATTTTTTGTAACTCATTTTCAGTTTACTTGATATGGAATATAGTGGAGACCTTGAGTGCCATTGATTGGAGTTTATGCCTACTTATATTATGCATCTCTGTGCTTATCAACTGATTTGAAAGATTTATCTATGAAGTAAGTTTATTTCCTCTTAACTTTTTTTCTTAGAATTAAGAGCCTTTTTTGTAGAAAATACTTATGCAGGTTGCAAGTTGTGTTTAAGTGTGCATTGCCTTTAAGTGTGAAATTATTTTTGCTCTTAAGAATTCTGTATTTATAAACCTGCTTGTGAAATATTCGTGCAAAAGTATAAGTGATAGGTTGTGCAAGAAATCTTTCAGTCATTTTAACAAGTGTTTGAACTGGTATTTTCGTGTTCCTCATTAAGGTAGGTGTATCACCCTTTAGAGTTAAATTTCAGTTTCAGTGCAAATCTTTCTTACCCTTTTCCTTGTCAAAGCCATAAAATAGTTAGTCTTAGGTGATACAAAGTTAGGAAGCCAGCCTTCTTCAGATATTCACTCCAATTTCTAGGTGACCCACAGCCTAGGAGTGTTTCCATGTTCCTCTAGAGTACCAATTTTTTACAAATTGGTGGGGTGCTAATTTTAGAAATAATAGTTTTTGGCATGCCTGGTGGGACCAGAACTAATTTTTAGTTCTTTTCGTACATCATTTCATTGTTGTTTGGTGTGTACAGCAGCTGATTTCTACCTTTTGAGGTGTTTTAAATACATACCTAGTGACTCCAAAGCTTTGGTTTAGTGAAACCAGTGTAGAATAGTTCATACATTACTAATATTGGTGTGTATGTCAGCAAAACCTACCTTGGGAGGCAAGGAAAACACACACCTGCTGACTCTGGAAAGAAATATCTACTGGTTTCAAGAAGACAAGTGCTGGTATGTACTTATTTTACTAAAAATTAGACTTGATTTTTATTGTGAAGGTTTTCAATGAGTTTATAGCTCATATAAATGCTGCAATATGTCTTCAATTCAAAGAAATATGTCTTACTTTCCATCATTTCATGAAAACCCTGCTCATACACCATCTTATGAGCCGTCTCACAATTGTCAAGTGACTGGTTTTAGTCCAAACCAACAAGTCTATCATGCTTACCACCCTCCCACCCATGCACAAACTCCATGGTGTAGCTAGTGTATGCCCATGACCAGCCTCAAGAATCCCATTTTATGCCAAACCAGCAATACTACTTTTCCAATCAGCTTCAAAATGATGAGAGACTAGAGATTGCAAATATCAAGAACATATTGCTTGACTGGACCAAATAGTTGAATGACATAAAGAGGCAACAAGAATATGCTTTACAATAGGAGCCCATGAATGAGCAAAATTAGTCAAACCAGTCTGTTAATCCTTAGTTTCAATCATGTCAAGAGCCTGAACCAAATCATCAAAGTACTAAATAGCCATGGCATCCTTCTTGGACTAGGTATCCTGATTATAAAATGCCAAATCTTGTTAAGACTACCCATTCCATGCCAGTCCAAGATCATGAAAATGAGGAATTAAATTTCTCACCAGGAGATAAGTCTGAACATGAAAATCTATGGCAAGAGGAATGGTCATTTTTTGTTGTTTATATCATGTCCCCAATTAAATATGAGCATAATGCATGTGAAGAGGATGTAGGATCAGGCTTGTCATTGAATCCCTTACATTTTCATTCATTTGAAGAATTTTTTAATGTTATTTATAAAATGAATGAAAGCAACGTATAGAGGTTGCAAGGTAAAGATCTTTAGTTGCAACAATAGAATGCCCAAGTTTCATTGGAGAAGGCACCACATGAAGAGAAAGAACTGGTATTTTTTTTATCAACTACCTATTTTTGTTAAACAAGATGAGGAAAGCATTCAGGTACCCAACTTACCAGTAATTTTAGACCAGCAAGAAGATGCTCAACAATATGAGAAGTTGGTGATTAAATCTAAGCAGTCTAACAATGGGATCTCAGATCAAGTAAAAGAGTGTGAGGAAGATTCATTCTAGGATGACCTTGAAGTTTTTGTCTCTAAACTAGATGACAAAGGATTAAACCTGCTAGAAGAAGTTGCCAATCATGCTAAATTAGGACAACAAGCTCACAAGTTTGAACAAGAGTAGGAACAACTTGTAGAGGAGATAAATGAACATGAGGAACTTGGGGAAAAAGAGGTTGATATGTTTTGGTATGATGGGCTACCTTCAGTTGTTGAACAAAATGAAGAAGATATGACTGTGATAACACAAGACTTGGGATAGCTACAAGTTGTTGAACAGTGTAATGAGTTGCTGGTTCGTGAAAGCCAATATGAGAATGAAGCTTTGGCTCATGAGCTAGTTTCATTTTGGGATGATCTAAAGTCTATTTTGACTCATGAAGAAGCCTCATTTTGCCCAACTTTGGATATTAAGCCAGCACCATTTGAAGCAGAAGATAAAAAATAAGAGGAGGAACAACAACATGATTTGGAACAACAAGGAATCAACATGGAGAGTTTTGAATTTAATCTTTCTAGAGGATGCCCAATTAGGCATCTAGCTAGACTGGAGGCAAACAAGAATATTGATATTTTGCTTGCACCCAAGCATGACGATACAACTAAGAAAGAGTAGATTCAAGTCACTTTTCTACCTTAGGATAGGAATTTTTACATTCCATATGAAAAGGTTAGTGAACTTGTGTATGTTCTTCAAGAAGTATTGCAACTCTTTGTTGAATTTCTATTCATATTTCCTCTCTTTCTAGTCCTCAAGCATGGCAAACATTGTAAATTATGTAGAAATGGCAGCTACTTCACCCAACCAGTGAATGGTTTCATTTGAGGTGATGTCTTTCTTGGTTAATGTAGGGTAGGGTTAGTAACTGAGTAGGTTTTTTTCCTCCAAGTGTTGTTTTGCACAATTAGTCAGTTTGACCTAATTTCTGGTAGGTAGAGTAGGTTTTCAAGGTATCATGTTTTGTTCTGTTGAGTTGCAGAAGTCAAAAAATTTGTTGTCCAAGTGTTTAAAAAATCTCTAAGTGACCCCATGTCCAATGGATAAGCTTCAGGAAACTAGTCTGATGTTTAGCAGTCAAACATATAGCAGATGTTGCCAAAAATGTTACCTAATTTCACTACTAGCTCAATCAGGTAGAGCTTTTGAAGTTTTAAAGAAGAGAAAGGTACATTTTATTTCTACTACTACATTACATGCATGTGCATAAATAGAATCAGAAGGTTACATTACACTAGATTACATTTATGTAAATGTGGATAACATAGAAAGAATTGCACAAATCTTTTCAGAAACAGTAATCTTTATTGATAAATTAAATCAAGTCGTGAGACTAACTGTTTCACTACAAATGGAAAGACAAACTATATATTTTTAGAAAAATAAAGATATAAATATGCATATGAGATAGGGTGACTCGTCATAGCCTGAATGATGAGTCTTGGTCCTATTTGTCATGTCTAGTGTCATCTCGTGTTGTCTACTTGTCATGCACTCAGCTATTGTCTCTCTGCTGCCCCTAGTTATCTGCATAAAATTTTAAAAACTAATGTTACAACAATGACGGGGCATCATATATCATATGATATCCATCTACAAATATACAGTTTGACTTTTAGATGCAAAAAAACTAGTTAATATCACATGAACCTTCAAGGAAACAACAAGATAATCAAGAATATCCATCACATGCCCATGTTTTTCCTAACATGTTTGTTTCCTGTGCAGGTATAGAGAAAGTTTATCTCATTTTAGTATGAGGGTTAAAATGTGGCTCCCACAAGGGTCGAGCCTAGCATGCTACTCTCTTGTGTTTTAAGAGGTATATAAGGTAAAAATATCACACCTACCTAATGAGTTAAGAAGCTATGGTCTAGTCATGAGGAGACAGTCACTAAATGAGGGTGTGCAGTCACTGAAATGGTTGTCAAAAATGAGAGAGTAACCTACAAAGATGAATGTCAAGAAATGTTAAAACACAGTCAATAATGATTGGCGGATAGTCATCTTACACTACACCAAGAGCTTCATGAAGATAGGAAAAGGTTGAAGGAACAATTAGCATAGAAAGGAATAGTTTAAGGTTAAGTAAAGACAATCATCGCAGTCAAGAGAATACTATAAAAATAACATGCAGCAGGCTGAAATCAGTCCATAATGCAATCATTAAGGACAAAGGAGCAATCAATGGCTGCATACAAAAGATAAGAAAGGGACTATTAGACATAGTCAAGAAACCCCATGAAATTTAAATAGTCTTGTAGCAAACCTGTAGTAACCTTAGAACATCAGAGACACTAAAAAATGGATCATGCAAATATTGCAAGTTATAAAGAATTCCATGAGCTCTGTCAAAACTCCATAGGACTGGCAGATAAATGAAACCCATGTGAGGGGAATGCACAAGATGGCTATGGATTTGAAGACGCTTAAAACACCCATAAGCCTAGAAACACATCAAGTAGCCTGCATAGTATCAATGAAGCTCATGGAGCTTTTTTTTAAATCCTGAAGTAATAGCATGTGGACTCCTCAAAGATTATGGAGCACTAAAAAGGGTAGTACATTGGTCTAATCAGACAGAGGTCTTCCTACAAGAGACCAAGATGGATATGATATAATCTAGGGTCTATCTAGACTTTAGGACATGCGCCCCATCTTAAAATTCCATTGTCATCAAGATTTTAGGAGCTAAAACATCATGGATACCAATGAGTATAGCTACCATATCATGCATAAGGCAACACTAAAAAAAGATCATGCAGAGATTGGAGAGTGGACAGTGAATTTCAAGACTTAGAAACCAATAATAGACTTTTCTAATGTAAAAAAAAGACAATCAAATATCTGTCATAACAGTTTGGAAGATAGTTATGAGACAATCACAGCAAATCAATGTGAAGGTTAAAGGAAAAAGGTAGTCAAGCTATTATCAATTAGCAAAAATGGTATACCATGTATTAGCAGATCTAAGAAGTGCTATGAAGTTCTTGAGGGATGTCAAAACACTTATAAATCTTGTGCATGAGTTTCTGATATAGGCCTAGCTAGAGGGAGAAAAGAAAGTATGAAGGAACAAAGTTGGCAAACACTGCTAAAATAGCCTAGAGGCAACAAGTATAATAAAGCATGACAGCAGTCATGAAGATGGAATCACAAATGTTGAAGGAACCACTTAAGCATTTCATGAAAAATAGTCTTCATGATAGGAAAAACAATATAAAGGTTTATCACATTTAGGAGGGTTTGTGATAGAGTTCTGGAGTGTTATAACACTAGGAGGTGGATGCATTATATGAAGCATACAATCCAAGGACATTGATAGAGACACAGAGGTCTGATAATAAGATAAAGAACTGTTAAAACCTAGTATGACAGCAGTCAGTATCACAACAAAGAGAACAAGAGCAACATGCTTTTAAGAATATATAGGCTTGCAATAGTGAGTAAGAGCATGAGAGATAGTTTAGTATGCACACAGTTAAAGCATTGCTGCTACAAGACAAAAGAAAAGTCTCTTTTGAATCCATTAAAAGATACAAAAGAGATAAAATAAATAGAGTGAGGGTTTGTTCATTAAAACCCTAGGATAAAATAACTTTATTTCTTTGCTGCTAGAGAAGGAGAACAAAGAAACAAATACTTTTTTTAACTTCTATGGTTGCTTTAATGAGAATGCAGCTTATACAGAGCTTGAGAAACAGTATATATAGTGGTAGGGTTTGTTTATGCAAAAACCCTAATGAAAATAACCTTGTTTATCTGTCTTTTCCAACAACAGAGGCCGATTGTGTGGGTTCAAATTATGGTAATACCAGACAGAGAAGCATTTTTTATATAAATAACAAATCTCTCTATTTATGTAGCTTTTTCACCAAGAAATACAGTCTTTCATGCATGCAATATAGTATATATGGCCGTATGTATGAAAGAAGTGAAACATTTGTCATGTATTATGCTCAGAAAATGAAAAGGTCATAGTAATAGCACTATATTGGGCCCATGTAACTTACATGAGCAAGCTTGTAACCGTCACTATGAAGATACAGTTGAAAACTAGCTTCAAAACCCCTCAGAAACCCATAGGTGAGCTACAGAGAGTCCCCATGTTGGTGCAGAACAGCAAGAATGCAAATGAACAAAGTGGCAAATTGAAAAGTTGCCTTTTTACTTTACAGTTTCAACCCTAAAAGAGCCTAATGGGTTCTTTTTTGTGTTTTTTCTTAAACTTTTATATCTTTGTATAAAATAGCCCATGGTCAACACTTAGAATATCTCATGCCTAAGCATTTGTTAATGCTTTATCCTTATGCATTAAGCTTAGCTTGTAGATATTTAGGTGTCTTTTTATTTATTTTGCATAAATATATAATGTAAAAAATATTTAAACTTAAATGGTGGAGTTATAAACCATTTAAATTTTATTGTTATCTTTAAATACAAAAGAGATTGTAAAGCACATGTAAAGTTTAAGTGACCTTGTCATGCCTTGGTATATGCCAAGTATATAGGAGAATGGAGGAGGTTGGTAGACACATGCCAAACATGTAGCCTTTTATTTTGCCTTGGAGTGGAGAGAGATTAACTGAGTCTTAGAGACAATTATTGATTGAGTGGGTTGTTTTGAGAGTATCTAGGAGAGATTTTATTTCTTTTAGAGTCCTTTTGGAGTAATTTTCATGAGTCATTAGGTTGGACTAGGTCATGAGGACTTTTTCCTTCATTATGAACTCTTGTGAAGAGGATATAGGCCCTATATTCTAGGCTTTTTGTGGGCATCCAACCCTAACTGTTCTCATTTGTACAGTTAGTTCTGATTATGCAATTTGGAGAGACTTGTGATTTTGACACCCTTTCTTAAATTTTAGCATTTTTTAAACTCATTTTCAGTTTACTTAATATGGAATATAGTGGAGACCTTGAGTCCCATTGATTAGAGTTTATGCCTACTTGTATTATGCATCTCTATGCTTATCAACTGATTTGAAAGAGTTATCTATGAAGTAAGTTTATTTCCTCTTAACTTTTTGTCTCAGAATTAAGAGCCCTTTTTGCAGAAAATACTTATGTAGGTTGCAAGTTGTGTTTAAGTGTGCATTGCCATTAAGTGTGAAATTATTTTTCCTCTTAAGAATTGTGCATTTATAAACCTACTTGTGAAATATTTATGTAGAAGTATAAGTGATAGGTTGTGCAAGAAATCTTTCAGTCATTTTAACAAGTGTTTGAACTGGTATTCTCATGTTCCTCATTAAGATAGGTGTATCACCCTTTAGAGTTAAATTTCAATTTCAATGCAAATCTTTCTTACCCTTTTCCTTGTCAAAGCCATAAAAAAGTTAGTCTTAGGTGATACAAAGTTAGGAAGCCGGCCTTCTCTAGAGATTCACTCCAATTTCTAGGTGACCCATAGCCTAGGAGTGTTTCCATGTTCCTCTAGAGTACGAATTTTTTACAAATTGGCAAGGTGCAACTTTCAGAGATAACAAGAACAATTGGATGGATTTCGGTTATCAAACAAACCTGATATGGTCTACAATTTAAAGAAAGAACTATATGGATTGAAGCAAGCCCCCAGAGCATGGTATGCAAGGTTGGATAGGTACTTATTATAGCAAGGATTTAGTAAAGGCTCCACAGATAGCAATTTGTACATCAAAGTAAGTGGAGATCAAATTCTGATTGTGGAAGTGTATGTAGATGATATAATTTTTGGTGGAAATGAAGGTATGTGTAAGAGTTTTGCAAATGAGATGTAGAAAGAATTTGAAATGTCAATATGTGGGGAAATGAACTTCTTCCTTGGGTTACAGATCAGTTAGACAGATAAGGGTATTTTCATTTCTTAGAACTTCTTCCTTGGGTTACAGATCAGTCAAACAGATAAGGGTATTTTCATTTCTTAGTCAAAGTATGTAAAAGTGTTGTTAAAGAAGTTTGGAATGTAAGACTCTAAACCAGTTTGTACTCCTATGGTTATTGGTTGTAAGTTGAGGAAGAATGATGAATCTCCTACGGTTGATCAAAGCAAGTACAGATTAATTATTGGTGGATTATTGTATCTGACTGCTTCTAGACTAGATATTATGCATGCAGTTTGTCTTGTGGCTAGATTTCAAGAAGATCCTAGAGAGTCACAGTTTATGGCAGTGAAGAGGATATTTAGGTATTTAAAGGGCACTCCGGATCATGGCTTGTGGTATCCAAAAGATACTAACTTTACTCTAAATGCTTATACAGATGCAAATTGGGCTAGTTGTGTAGATGACAAGAGAAGTACAAGTGGTGGTGCATTCTTTCTTGGATGTAGGTTGGTGTCTTGGCTAAGTAAGAAATAAGATTTAGTGGCTTTATCTACTCTAGAGGCAGAGTATATTGTTGCATCATCATGTTGCACATAGGTGTTATGGATGAGACAAACCTTGAAGGATATAAAAGTTGAGTATGATGAGCCAATTTCTATTTTCTATGATAATACAACTACTATTAACATTTCAAATAATCCAATGATGCATTCAAGGACAAAGCATATTTCAATCAAATATCACTTTCTAAGAAGAAGGTTGCAGAGAATGAAGTGAAGCTTGAGTATGTGCCTAAAAAGGATTAGGTTGTTGACATATTCACTAAGGCTCTTCCCAAGGATACATTTGAGTATCTCTAGGAGAAGTTAGGGGTTATTGCCCCTCCTTCTTTGAAATAGATGCATAAGTCCAGTGTGCTTCAAGATTCATTCTTTTCTAGACTGGTGTTGGAAGCTACCTCTTAGGGGGAGCAGGTAGTAGATTTGATGATTGTTGTAGATAGGGGTAGTTAGAGTTGGTGTATACTCCTAAGGGGGAGTATTCAGGTCAGTAGTGAGAAGTACAAGTATGTGCAGTACCATAAAAAGGGAGAGAGCTAGAAAAAGTTGTCACCCTTTTCCATTGATGTCAAAGGGGGAGAGAGTTCATGTGAACAACAAAAAGGGAGAAAGAGCATTCAAAGAGAGAAGGTAAGATGTGTAAAAGAAAGGGGGAGAGTAAGAAAGTAAAGAAGTTGGTGAAGAATTATGTCTTGATGGTTTTTCTCATTATGTGTTTCCATCAATGACAAATAGGGAGATTGTTGCAAGTATGTGCTAATCGGTGTTGTCATTAATGTCAACAAGCTTGTGTTGTCATTGATGTCATTTGTGTCTTATGATGAGGTTATTATTGTTTGATTAAGTTGTCTTGCTAAAGATGATTTGGTTGCTTTGTAGAGGTGTTGAAGATATTGAGGGTATGCTTTCATTGTTTGGTTGCCAAGTGCTTTTGAGAAAATTTTATTAATATTGGAAACAGTGTGTTGAAGAAAACTTCTGGCTTACAAAGTGTTGTTCGCTCCACATTTCTTTTGTGTTGTAGATCTAAGTCTGTGGTTTGGATATGTTGTTTAGAAGTATTTGAAGATGCTAAATCTAGAATTTGGTGTCCCAGATCATTGTGCAGTGAAAGTTGTGTTCACCAGTTTGAGAATAGTGTTTGATAGTGTTTGCAGTGTGTCTAGGAGAAAGTGTTTTGTTTCGCATTTCTCTATAGATTGGTTTCATGTGTTATGGTTCTGGATGTGTCCTTATAAGGTCCTTATCTATCTTAAATCTAGAAGGTTTGTGATTTGATTCTCTGGAAAGTAATTTCTTGTGTAGTAGAGTTTGACAATGTTGTTTGTAAGTAGATTGTGAACTTTCTTTAGGTGAAAGTTGTTGTGGTTGAATTTGTTAATTTTTATATGACTTCAAGATGATTCATGGATGTTTCTATATTGTTTTAAAGCTTTGTGTAAGATCTGCATGGTGTGTTTACCTTTGAGGAAGCATGTGCTTAAAAGTCCATAGTGTTAACTCAAGTTTGGTCGACTTGGTTGTTTGCACTAGTTTTAGTTATGCTTTGTTGATTAAGGAAGCATGGAATAACATGTAAGATGGAATTTAGGTTCATGTTAAGATGTGGCATGGTCTGCATTCATTCCTTTCCTCCACAAGAATGTTTAGGTCTAGACCTAATTTGGATTTTATGGGTTAAGATGTGTTGTTGACCTTGGAGAATGTTTCCATGATTGATGATGGTATAAATAACTGTCAAGGATTTGTGGATGTGGGTATGTGTGAAGGATATGATGTTTGTGATGTGAATTTGATCAATGTAGTGAGAGATTTCATGTGTTAGACTAATAGATGCAATTAGTAGAAGGTGTCTACTATTTTTAAGTGATTGCTATGAAGGTGCTGTTTGTATTGTGGTAAATGTTGAGATTCATTGGAACTAAACTCCATGCATAGGTCAGATGCAATTATATCAATTCAAATCCTTACAGTGAGCCACTTTTCTCTTCTTTCTTTTTTTCTTAGTGGGCAATGAGTCCACTTCGATAGTGAGTCCACCTGCAGTGAGCCTTTTGTAATTCAGTATTGAGACTACATTATATTGTGAGCTAATCCTCACCATGGTTTTTCCCTTATAGGGTTTTCTACATAAAATCTGGTGTTCTATTGTGTGTGGTATTGTTATGATTCAGTTTCAATTATTTGATTCTCATGCTTAATCATCATAACATGTTTAAAGGTTACTATGGATTTGAATGTTTGCGATGGTTTGATATTTTTTATACAACTGATTCACCCCCCCTCTTAGTTGTCTTTTGCATTCAACATAGCTTTCTTTTCCATTTTGGAGAAAAAGTCACATAACACTATCTATGTTCAAACACCTATGGGTTTGGTGCATCTCCAACCAAGGCATTTACTCATCGGCCATGAGAATTAATTGAGGAGATTAATAGCATCTCAGAGGGCTTGGTTGATTGTGCAGAAAAAAAAGACCTTTAAAGAAGCCCTAAACTTGCAAGATGACGAAAATCAAGCCAAAAATGTGTGTTTCGAGGTCGAGGATGCACTTGGGGTCCTTGTAACTAGAAGTAACATCCCCTACAGAGGAGGAGAAAAATATTATTGAGTGGAGGAAGAAGGTAAGATCCCCCTAGTGCCTAGGAATTTGGTTTTGTGCCGTAATTTGGAAATGGAAAATGCAATTAGATCAGAGGAAAATAGGCTTAAACATACCACCATTTTTGTTACTTGTCTTAATGTGGAAAAAGCACCTTCAAGAAAAATTTTAGATAACTGGTTGAACACAATTTGGAGGAAAAAACAAGGGATTCAGGTTTCAATCTATAGAATGTTAAATAATGGGCTCTTTGTTATTTTTTTGAGGAATCATGCCACACAAAAATGGGTCTTGAATAGAAATATTTGGAATGTGGGGTAAAATTTGTTCAAATCTTTCCCCTGGAAGCCAAATGTCTCACATAAAGAAATACTTTTTTGCTCGATACCCAAGTGGTTGCTAGTAAAAAATCTACCAGATCAATTTTGGGCATTTTTGCCCCATTTGTTGAAACCCATTGGGAAGGTTATGAAAGTTGATGAAACAAGGGCTACCTTGCTTCATATGGATGCTAGGGTATTAATTTCTATAAACACGAGAATTGATATCCCAGAGGTCATGGAGATTAGGGTGGGAGAGAAGAATTATAATTGTGAGGTTGTAGGTCTGGGGGTTCAATTCGTGTTTCCATTGTAAGGTCAAGGGCCTTGAAAAAAAGGATTGCCCTAACCTTCAAAAAAATGTTGTTGGTAAAAGATTTGAGTCTATTTTTCCTAGCAGTGATAGTAAGAAGAGTGTTATATTGGAAAAATCCACACCTTTCAAATTCTAACATGGAAGAGCCCTCCCTAATAAATGGGGACTCTTCACCTCAAACAAACTCAAAGGTAGTTGTTGGTACCAAATCAAATTTGGGAGAAGTTGATTTAGCCTTGAATGTGATCAGAAGTAGATTTGATAAATTAATCTTAGAGGGGAAACCTTTAAACTGTGAAGAATCTAGTAGCCCTTCTAGGGTGGCTCCTAAATCTATTGTGAGTTTCTCTACTTACTGTACTGCTCTACTTATTGAAGATCATTGCAGGGAGGAGAGAAAACAAGATTGCCCTTCAAAAGTAGACTTGTTGGGACAAGGAACCTTGGTCTTTGACAACCCTTGTTTTGAAGATATTCATTTTAAGGAATTTAGAGGGTCACCTCTAGAGGAGGTTAATAAATTGGAAAATGATTTAAATGTTTATGAGAGCCTAGCACTGGGAGTGGTCTTGAAATTTTAACATAGGTAAAACACTCCTAGCACTTTATCCCACAAGAAGCACCATGGTTTTTCTAAAATCGAGATTAGAAAATGAGGAATGCACAAGAACTAGGCTTAATAAAAATAAAAGATAATATTTTGGCTAGAGAAATGGAGAAAATCTTAAATAGTGTTGGATCCCTTATTTGTTTTAAAACAACATACCCTAAGGGGTTAGATTTGGAAAACTCAAACAGTATCTGTTGCAAGTATGTGCCTAATCAATGTTGTCATTGATGTCAACATATCTGTGTTGTCATTGGTGTCAACTGTGCTACTATCTTGTTGTCTGATTGTAATGAGTAAGATGCTTTGTATTTACTTATGTAAGTAATCTTGATGTTGAGGATATTGAGAAAATTAACCTCTCTGGTAGAAACAGTGAGTTGCAGTGGAAACAATGTATTGCATATTAAAAAATAGTCTAGAAGAATGCTTCACATTTTCTGTAGAATGAATATCTTTTTCTAAGGATTGGAAGTTATTTAAAAGTCCATCTGAAGATTCTATGTTTTGAGTTTGAGCCTCCAGTATGAAGAATTAAGTGAGTTATGATCACCAGAGTGAAAACAACTTTTTCTGTATGTTTGGCAAAGACAGGGAGAAACTGTTATGCTCTGCATTCCTCTGTATTGGAGTATTTTGATATGTGGTTCTAGAGATAAGTCTGAGATAATGTTAAGTGCCTTCAACTCTAATGGTTCATGATTTGGTGGTCCGCAAGCTATCTATTTCATTTGATGGTAAGAATAACACTGATAATGTTCTCTATGTAAAGGGTTTAAAGTATAATCTTTTAAGTGTTGGTCAGATGTGTGACAAAGGCTATGATCTAAGATTCAAATACAATGGATGCAAGATAATGGAAAGCTCCGAAACTATGATTGCTACTGGTAAGAAGACCAGAGGTAACATCTATTAATTAAGAGGAACTAATGATTATTGTTTATTAGCCCAAGCAGATGAAAGTTGGTTGTGGCATAGAAGGTTGTGTCATATAAATTTTGATAATCTAGTAAAGATAAGTTTAGGACAAACTGTAAGAGATCTACCAAAACTTGTAAAACCCTCCAATACTATTTGCAAGGAATGTCAGTTGGGGAAGTAGACAACAACAAGTTTCAAGAGTAAAGAGCAATTCTCTGTTAGTTTGCTAGATCTAGTTCATACAGATCTATGTGGTCCTACAAGGATAAGAAGTCTGCAAGGTGATAGGTACTTCATGTTGCTTATTGATGATTATTCTAGAATGACTTGGGTTACTTTTCTAAGAGAAAAATCAGAAGCCCTAGAGAAGTTCAAATCCTTCAAAGCTATGGTTGAAAATGAAATAGAACTAAAAATCAAATGCTTGAGGTCCGATAGAGGAGGTGAGTTCACATCAAATGAATTCAACATTTTCTGTGAAGAGTAAGCAATAAAAAGATAGTTGTCTGCACCTAGAACTCCTTAGCAAAATGGAGTTGTGGAAAGGAAGAACAAGATAGTTCAAGAAGCTGCTAGAACAATGATGAAGGAAGGAGGCCTACCGAAAGTCTTCTAGAAAGAAGCTATACATATTGTTATCTATATTCAAAACAGAGTTCAAGTGAAAGGTAATGGCACTAAAACCCCCAATGAATTGTGGTATGGAAGAATTCCAACAGTAAGATATTTCAAAGTCTTTGGAAGCAAATACTATACCAGAAGAGATGAAGACCTAGGGAATTTGATTTAAGATGTGATGAAGGAATCTTCCTTGGATACTCTACCAAGAGTAAGGCCTACCGGTGCTGTTATGATGTTCACAACACGCCCCATTATGCTCCTTAGCAAAATGGGGACCCCTGCTGATGTTTACTTTTTGCTTCTGCTGGTGTTTTTTCTGCTTTCTGGCGGTCTGGTAAAAATGAAGGTCAGGTGCATCATCATCATGATATTGGATAAGGTAGGTCATCATCATGAGGTCAGTTTGTCAAAGTTCATATTTTCTTGCTGTGACCTCATATTTAGAAAGAGCTTGAAATTCCATGCAGGTTTGCCTTTTACTTCACTTGAAAATTTTTCCATATGTGAAAGTTATGCACGGTCAAAGTTTTGGTCAAACCTGATATTCGCAGGAGGATCATCATATTTTTATATCCTAAGTCATGTTGACAGGATCATCATGATCTTGGTCTATCACCCGATAAAAATCATGCAGTCGCAATATCCGGACGTCAATCTTAGGTGGTAGTGCCCTTTACCCGTCAAATGGCCTTATGTGCATTATACATCATCATCATATTTGAACTCCCCCCGATAATATCCTGAGGTTCAAATATCATGATGACATCAGCTTTCAGTCAAGGTAAGTTCTCCCCGTCGAGTGGTCTTTTGTATCGCGAGCATCATCATGATATCTTTGCATCGCCTAATCTTATAATATCATGCTGATCACCCTGACTTAGAAAATCCACCTTCGGCATATTTGCATGCGCGTGTTATAATCCTATCGCAAGGTCATCATCATGATATTTGCTGAAGTTCGAAATATGATGATGACAACTTCATATCATCCTGTTCGTTCACGAGGGTCATATTCACTGAAATTCGCTTAGTGGAGACATCATCATCATAATTCGATAAGAGGACCATCATGTTCATATCCTCCTGATCGCCTTTTTTTTGCAATATCATGATGATCACCCTATCTATTCAGAAGAGGGCGATATTTCATTCCTTAAACAGCATGATCATATTTTACAATATCACCCTAGCGCAAATATCATGATGACCTCAACTTATCCTTGTGCTCCGAAAACAAAGTATGATGATGACGTCATCATCATATTTTTATCCTGTTCTATTGTCAAGATCATCATGATCTTGTTTGTTCACCTGATATTTCGCAAAGTCCTCCTGCCGATGAAATACAACCTTTTGCAAATATCCTGATGATGATCATCATTATCACATTTTTCCTTTCAACAGGATTTTTTCAAGCACGATCCGTTTGCCAAAATATGATGATGACGTCTTATTCCAAGTTTGACAAAAGCCCCAAAATGATGATCATCATCATCATCCTGATCTTTCGAGAGGGTTACCTTGGCCGCAAAAAGGGTCATATTACATTCATCATCCTGATCATGCTCCTTAGGTGACCCGATATCATAATTATCCCCTGATCTTAACTGAACATGATGATGACGTCATCCTTAGCATTTCAATGAAGCCTGAATATCATGATGACGTCACCATCATTTTCCTTTCCTCAACAGCATGATCATATTTCATATCCTCCCATTCTTCTTCAACATGATGATGATGATAATGTTGTTCTTTTCCCCGATATGCAGAAGCGAAACATCATGATGACATTATCTGGACCTTTGAAAGGGAGAGCATCATATTTCTGGAATATCATGATGATGAAGTGAATATCGGCCAACACGTTTTTTTGACGCGCCGACAGCGATGATCATGCCGATGGGCGGGAAATGAAGCGGTGGAGTTTTAAAGTGTTTTTTTTGGCGCTTCTGGCATTTTCCCGGTCAGCGATGGTTGACCCGATGAAGTTTGAGCAGTCTGAGCGCATTTTGGACGCGTTTTAGGAGTTTTCTGGATCCGATTTCCACAATCTTGCGCAGTCACCTGGATTTAAATGCTTATTTTAATTTCCTGCTATTTTTGTGATAAATGTGAAACTTATTGCTTGTCTTGTCTTGCAGGCTTGCAGTTGAGGAAGCAGCTGGAAAGTCAACACAGTGACCTCATGGAGGAAGGAAATCTGATCTCAGGAGCAAGAAGATAAGGATAAAGTGCGAAAAGTCAAGGCCATTCAAGTAAAGGACAGAGTTGCAGCTGGAGGCGTTACTACAACAGACAAACAGAAGTTATTGCCCAGCTGCCGGAACTTCTCAGAAGGGGCAATATTTCGCCCAGATTTGACACTGCTCAGAGATATTTTTTGAGAGCTGGTTCACCTGCATTTATTGCTGTAACCAAGGGTTTGAACCAGGGGTTCAGTTAGGTTTTTTGCTGTAGTGAGGATAATCAGAATGTCTTTATATTGTGCCTCTCTACACTGTAATACTTTACAACAGGGGCTACAACAGAGATTTTTAGGAAAACACAACAAGTTAGCTTAGCATAGTTTAAAGTAGAAGAAGGAGGTCGCCTGTTTGTCTGCAGTAAGGTGCGCGTGGAATGTCTGGCTGCCTTACTGTATCTGTAAAGCTTGTAAGTTCTCTGTAGTATGATCAATGAAACTAAGAGTCATTCCTACATTGTAAATCATGTATGACTATTCGTTTCTAATACAATAGAATCTGGAGTTCTGCATCTATCTTCTGAGTGTTCTCCTGCTCTTCTTTGTGTTTTGAAATATCTTCTTTGACAGCTTGCAATTTTAAATGTATGTTTGTGAAAATGCTCAGAACTTACATTTAGGGTTTTTACTGTGGATTTGATCAAATTACTGTGGTATTTACATAGTGCATAACAGAAACAATTAGATCCTTCTATAGATTAAGTGAGGTATAGAGTAGATCTTTCTAACTTTTCCCAACCCATCTGAAATATTTAGTTGAAAACGTAGAAATCCAAAGGAAATTGTCTCAAATTTGAAGAAGCATGCATAACAGAGCTATAAGTAGACAGTTTTCATAAGTAGATAAAGAAGAAAGCTGCAAAAATCTAAGAAAACCATCTGAAACTTGCAGCCCGGTAACACTTGTATGCAAATGAATAGAATACTTGTTGAAATCTATGACCTCTTTGCATATTCTTAGTCTAGTAAACCACCAAACAAACCTAAACTACGTAAGGCCCCTTGAACATTACAGCTTCACATTGACCAACTAAACTTGACCAACCGAACCATTGTAGACTTGGGATTAGTTGAATCTCAAATGATTTCTTCTTATCTTTCAAGTATAGTTTCAGTTCATTATATGTGAATTTAAACTTATTGTTATGATTGCTTCAAAACAGTCATCAACAGTTTTCTGGCGCTAAATAGAGGGCTAGAAGGCTGTATATTGCAATCATCAACAGGTGCTACAACAAAAGGTTGAGGAAGATTGTGGAGAGTGCAAATGTAAAAGAGTTGTTAAAGAAGGTTGGGATGGAAGACTCTAAACCGGTATGTACTCCCATGGTGACTAGCTGCAAATTGAGAAAAACTGATGAATCACCCAAGACTGATTAGAAAAAGTACAGATCCATGATTGGAGGATTACTTTATCTAACTCAAACCAGACCTGATATTATGCATGCAATTTTTCTTGTTGCAACATTTCAAGCTAATCCAAGAGAATCAGATGTGATGGAAGTAAAGAGAATCCTAAGGTATTTAAAAGGCACTCTGAATCATGGCTTATGGTATCCAAAGGGTAATGATTTTACTCTCAATGCTTATACAAATGCTGATTGGGTAGGAGATGTTGATAATAGAAAAATCACAAGTGGAGGTGCTTTCTTCTTGGGAAATAGATTGGTTTCATGGCTAAGAAAGAAACAAGATTCAATCTCATTGTCAACTGCAAAAGTAGAGTATATTGTAGCAACATGTTTTTATACTCAAGTGTTATGGATGAAGTAGACTTTGAAGGATATAAGAGTTGTTTATGAAGTTCCAATTGCAATCTTGTGTGACAATACAAGTGCCATAAATATTTCTAAGAATCCGGTGATGCACTCAATAACAAAGCATATATCCATAAGGTATCACTTTTTGAGGGAAAAGGTGATAGAGAATGAAGTTAAGCTGGAATATGTATCCACAAAGGATCAGACTGTAGATATTTTCACTAAGCCTCTGCCTTAAGATACTTTTGAGTATCTCAGGAAAAAATTAGGGGTTATTACCCCTCCAGCTTTGAACTACGATGTAAAGGAATGCATCAGTCCAGTGGTGCCCAAAGATTCATTCCTTGATCTAGATTGATGCTCTGAGAGCTACCTCTTAGGGGGAGTAGCTAAATGATGACAAAAAGTTGGTTGTAGAAGTTCAAATTTGTTCAGAGCAGTAGAGTGCAAGTATGTGCCCTTTGCCATTGATGTCAAAGGGGGAGAGAAATCATGTGAAAAACTCAAAAGCAAAAGTGCAGATGTGTAAAGAGAAAGGGGGAGAATCATGACTTGGTGGTCTTTACAGTTTTTCACATCATATGTTGCCATCAATGACAAAGGGGGAGATTGTTGCAAGTATGTGCCTAATCAGTGTTGTCATTGATGTCAACATATCTATGTTGTCATTGGTGTCAACTATGCTTCTATCTTTTTGTCTAATTGTAATAAGTAAGATGCTTTGTATTTATTTATGTAAGTAATCTTGATGTTGAGGCTATTGAGAAAATTAGCCTCTCCGGTAGAAACAGTGAGTTACAGTGGAAACAGTGTATTGCATATAGAAAAATAGTCCGAAAGAATGCTCTACATTTTCTATAGAATAAATATCTTTGTCTGCAGATTGGAAGTTATTTAGAAGTCCATCTGAGGATGCTATGTTCTGAGTTTGAGCCTTCGATATGAAGAATTGAGTGAGTTATGCTCACCAAAGTGAAAATAACTTTTTCTGTATGTTTGGCAAAGATAGGGAGAAAGTGTTATGCTCCGCTTTCCTCTGCATTGAAGTATTTTGATCTATAGTTCTAGAGATAAGTCTGAGATAATGAACTAAGTGCCTTCAACTCCAATGGTTCATGATTTGGCGGTCCACAAGCTATCTTTTCTTTATGATAATAGCTGACAGTGTTGTTTTTATGCTCTAATTTGAAGAATCCTCTTGACAGAGTGGTTAGAGATCATGCAGTTGTTCCTAGTGATTAAAATGTGCTTGTGGATGTCTCCTGATCATTTTCCTACCTTTGGACTGGTCCACAAAGAGAATTGTGGATCGTGAAAGAAGAATGTTCATAGAAAACCTAGTGTTAACTCTAGTCTTGGCTGACTTAGTTGTTTTCACTATTTGTGGAGATGCATTGAAGATTGTATAAGTGTGTTATGGCATGGAGGATTGCATTTGAGTCCTAGCTAAGGCGTGGTGTGTTCATCATACTTCTCTTCATCTTTCCTTAGCTAAATTTTATAATAGGTCCAGACCTATTTCTGTTTATGTGTTGTAATGCCGACCTTGGAGATTGTTCCAATGGTTGATGAATGTAATGCCAACCTTGATGAACATTCCAAGGTTGATGAATTGTATAAAATCATGTAATAGAGTAGTGAAAATGTGTGAGTGTGCGAATAGGAAGAGATAAGTGTGAAAGTGTGAAAGAGCAAAGCAGAGAAGTTATATTGTGCTTCAATGTAACTGAATCTTGGCATGGAGTAGATGCTACTTAATCAGTTCACCTCTTTGGTAGTGAGCCACCCCTTAGAAGTGAGCCACCCCTTGGCAATGAGCCACCCTCTGGCAGTGATCTATTCTTGTAGGGAGCAATTTGGGCAGTGAGCCCTGTAGACAGTGAGCCTCTATTTTCAGTATTGTTATAACTCATATATTTATGCGGGCTAACACCCATCGTGGTTTTTCCCTTTTAGGGTTTTCCATGTAAAAATCTAGTGTCTACTGTGTTGAATGTTTGTTTGTGATTAAGTTTGTGGTTTCATGCTTTCATGGTTAAATCTAATTATAAACAATTAAGTTGTTGATGGTTTGATGTTCATATGAAGCTAAGTTTTTGTGACAACTGATTCACCCCCCCTCTCAGTTGTCTAGTTTATTTCAACAGTATCACCTATGTCAATGTTGAGGAAGATTCCTCCATGATGGTGGAAGAGTACTCCATGAAAGAAGTCAACAGAAAGAGAAAACAAGTATACAGAAAATAAAACACTATTAATCCTAGAAAAAAAGGGGAAAGATAGAAAACTTCCAAAGTGTTTTGATAGACTGTGTAAAAATAGTACTTGAAGGGAGTCTCCTTTTTGATGGCCTAATAGTTTTTTTATGAACTACTATATCTGGAACATAAAGGGTTTTGAATTCCTAGATAAAAAGTATATTGTCAATGATTTTTGCAATAAGAACAGAAAGATGGACTGCTTGTTGTTACAAGAAATCAAACCTATAAGGTTTCAATTGGAAAACACACTTAGGTTTATTTGGAAGGAAGCAATGTGTTTTACTTCGAAACATGAGAGAGGTAAAGGAGGTAATTCTATATTAATAAAAAAAACTTGGGGTCAGTTTATCATTCTTAATGGGTGTTCCCCATGTAATAAATGTTTATGGGTGGTATTGGAAAATGATAGTAGGTAATTTGGGATCTTCTTTGTTTATGCACCTAATGAATATAGGGATATAATTGAGATTATAGGGATAGAATTGAGATTTAGAATTGGATGGTGGAAAAGCTTCCTAAAATCCCCTGGATAGTGGTAGGAGACTTCAATATGGTAGAACATAAAGAGGATAAAATCAGTGGTAACCTAGTAGAGTGGAAAGACAATGAATAATACTTTTGGACAAGAATGAAGAAAATGCTTAGTCTCTTTGATCCACTGGAAGAAAAGAAGAATAATAGCCAAAGTATATGGTACTCCTGGTGTAATTCTCATAAAGATAATAAAAGGATATACTATAATAGGCTGGATAGATTTTATGTGAATAAGAATTTCCTCCATTTCCAAAATTTTGAAGGCACTATTGTTGTTAGAGTCATTCTAAATACATTGTCAGATCACCATCCTATTTCTTCTCTCATTAATATTTATCAATAAGAAATTAGGAATAATATTAGAAAATACAACCTTTTCAAATTAAATACAGAGTTGTTGTTGGATAAGGACTATCTTGATGGGATTTGTAATCTTAGAAATATTTTGAAGGCTATGTATTATAAGAAGGAAGCTATTCAATACTAGAATGACCTTGTTAGTGCTAGCAAAAGACTTTTTCAAGTATGTGAAATGAAATTTTCTTTTGATAGGAGGAAAAATGAGAGACTACTTCTATTAGATTACCTTGAAACTGAAAATCTTTTGTAAAAAAACTTGATGATTATGAAAGGATAAGACATGTTGGAGAAGTTAAGAATAAATTGGTGAGACTGTAGACTTTCAAAGTCTAGGGGGCGAAGGTAAGGGCAAGGATTAACTGGCTAAAAGATGGAGATAGGAGAACTAAATATTTTTTTGATTTTCTTAAAGCTTAATGTAGTAAGGAAGAGATAGTTCCAATTAATGAGAGTGGGACTACCTGTCATGATGTTGAAAACATAAAGAGACTATTTTAAAAAAATTATAAAAATCTATTCAAAGAAGAAGATAGCAGTGAAGACTACAAGAGGTCTCAAGAATTAAAAAATCTGTCCTACGAGGGTTGATGGTGTTATCAAAAAAATATAGAACAAAAGATTTCTAAACCAGAAATTAGAGATGCCATTTTGTTGATGGAGGAGAGCAAGTCCCCTGGATGCAATGGGTTACCTATGGAATTTTACAAAATCAACATATCATGGGTGATAAATGATCTTTATGAAGTATATCAACAAGCTTGCAATAAAGGAACTTTGGAAAAGAGTATCAATAGAGGAATCATCAAAATGTTGCCCAAAGATGGGGACAAGACCAATATTAGGAACTGGAGGCCCATAACTCTATTATTTAATGTGTCAGGTATAAAATATTGAAAAAGTGTTAACAAGGAGATTAATAGATATCCTACCTAATATCATTAATTATACTCAAACAAGGTTCATCAAAGGAAGATACATACTAGAAATTTTGATAACCAATTGGCAAGCTATGCATTAGGCCAAAATAACAAGTAGAATCTAGGAATTTTTTGGTTAGATTTTGAAAAGGATTATGATAGAGTTGAATGGTCATTCATGTTAAATGTCTTAAAAGCATTTGGATTTCTATAGGAGTTCTGTAATATGGTGAATATGTTGTTTAGAGATACATCTACCCAAATTGACATAAATAGCTCCGTATCTAAACCTTTTGATATGGAAAGATCTATAAGACAAGGGTGCCTGTTAGCACCTGTCCTCTTAGTGATAGCATCAAAAGCCCTGTTTCACTTCTTGAGAATAGAATTGATTTCAGGAAGAATGATGGGTATTTAACTACCAAATGAAAGCATGTTATTGAACATGTAGTTTGTTGATGACACAACTTTGTTTTTGGTACTAGAAAATGATAATTTGAATAACATGGAAGATAGACTGAGTATGTTTTGTAAGGCATCTGGGGCAAAGATATCTTTTAATAAGTCAATTTTTCTTTGCTGGTTTGAAAAGCCACCTAATTAGTTTGATATGGATAAATGACAATGGGGAGGACCTCACAAACAAGTTAGGTTCCTTGGTATCCCCTTTGCAGTTGATCCATCTCTAAATAAAATGTGGACTTGGACGTTCTCTAAAATTGAGATGAAATTAAAAATTGGAACAAACAGTTCCTTTCTTTGGCAGGAAGAGCACATGTTTGTCAAAAAATTCTTTCTTCTTACTCCATTTATTATTCTTCTATGTGGCTTTTCTTGAACTATCAAATTGAAAGTATTCAAAAATTGATAAGGGGGTTCCTATGGTCTGATTGTAAAGGGAAGAGGAAAAAACATGATGTTAAATGGGAATGGTGTTGTATGAGCAAAGAAAAGGGTGGTCTGGGGTTGAAAGATCTAAAGACCCAAGGTGTAACTTTAGTTACAAAGTGGATAATCAGATCTTTAGAGGTTGAACAACCTTGGAAGGTTCTCATCAAGAAAAATATTAAGAACTTTTGTCCCAAGAAGGCATCATTGTAGGAAAATTTGCATATGCAAATGATTTTCTTTTTGGGAATTTTTAGTCTAAACCCTTTGGATTTGTTGTTTCTGTTAGTATCTTGAAATCTTGGGAAGTTGTTAAAAGCTTTATTATAAATAAGGAGGTTGTCAATATGGGGAAAATTTGGTTAGGGGGATATAGATCCCTATGGTGGAATTTAAGGCATAAAAATAAACCTTTGGCCTTGTTACAAGGTTGTTCAACATTGAAATGGAACAAGAAAGGCATTTCCACCATTAATAATGTTTTGGATGATGAAGGAATAAAATTTGGGATATAATAAAATTGGAAATTGGCTTGTTTGAGTCTCAAAAAATGACTTATTCCATCATTTGTAGATCTTTCTCAATCAATCTAAGTCAAGCAGAAAATATGAATGAATTGGATTGGTTGGGAAAGTTGGTCTGGGAAGATGGCCCAAAATTTCTAAATGGGGAATCCAAGAAACTTTATAAGCTGTTAACTAATTCCCTTGAGGTGTTTGAGCATATTAATAGGGTGTGGGGGCTTAATGTAGACCTTAAAGTACTACCTTCCTCCTTCAGTTTGTTCTGGTCCACATTTTTAGAACCTAAAAAGGAAGCTTTAGATGGCTCCTAATGTTAAAAAAACTTTCTATTTTTTTTAATAGAATTGTTTGTCCTATGTGTAAAATTGTGGAATCTTGTGAACATGTTTTCTTTGAATGTCTTTTTGTTGTTAAAGTCTAGTCACTATTTATGGGAAATATTACAAATTTGTTTTCCTTGAATAAACTGAATTGGAAAGAGATTCTTTGTGGTTACATTAGTGGTATGAGTGTTAAGTCTAACATATTTTGGCTATGTTTATTTACTGAGATATTAAAAAATGAAATGAGGATCTTTTCCAAGGAAAGAGGAGGACTCTTACTGGGTCTAGCTTTAGACTCATGATTTCTAATATCTATGTACAAGTTGTCATGAATATGTAGCTACCAATAGAGAGGTTCATCAAGATAATAGATAAAAGGATATGAAGTGATCTATAGAGTAGACATCCAATATGTAGATTTTTAGTTGCATGATTTGAGGAAGGTAAATCAAAAGTTCAACAATGAGTATATAGATTTCCAAAACATGTATTACAAGCAACATGAGATGGAAAAACTTAGAGATGTTCAGTACTAAGAGACTTTGAGATTACCTTCCAAAACTTCAGTGTAGATAGTAATCATCTTAGGGTTTCTCCACCGCTTGGTACCTTTAGAGGGGTGGACTCCTATGATGCTAGTGACAATAGAGGGTACTTGCATGGACTGGTTAAAGACAAAGGTTAGGGTGCAGATACAAACTATCAGGGGATTGAGGACAGAACCTTCTTATAGGACAATAACACTAGTAAATCCAGCAAGAACCTATAGGATGAGTAGGAACAAGTAGATGCTAGTATGGATGAATAGATACATTGATAAAATGACACCAAAAGGGAGTTATGGTGGGTTGGTTCTTACTTTTAGGGGTGATAATTTATAATGAATCTAGGTGGAGGCAGTTTTGTAGTATCTTTCAGTATCTATCAGAACTTAATCAAATCAATTTTTAACCCTCCATTTAAGTGGATGGCTAAGATTCAAAGATGATTTGATATTGGATAGATGATAGTTATACATGAATGGCTAAGAGTTAAGATTGATTTCATTTGAGATAGATGATGTGGATTTTTAGATTTTATGATGAGGTGATAAATACTTTTATTTTCTAAATGATGATAAGGATGAGTGACATTAGGTTAGTTAATTAAATAAAAAATATTTATTTAATTAAGTAATGTTAGAGTAAGGATTTGATAGCAAGATGGCATTTGAGTCTGCATCTTTGAGGGCCAAGCTCGGGCATCTGAGCCCTAGCTCATGATCAGGCTTCTTTGGCTCTTGCGGTGTTTGGGTGGGGTTTTCTTGTGCTTTCAGGGGGGTTGCTCTTTTTTTTTCTTCTATCTGCAGGAATTCTTGGGGTTCACGGCCAGTGGTTTTTTTGAATCTGCATTTCTTTGTCTGCCTGGAGGTCTCCTTGGTGCCCAGTGTTGTGAGTCCGTCTCTGGTGCTTTTGCAGAGGTGCATGCCTATACATGCAGGGTTTTGGCTGCAGTATGGTGTTGCTATAGGGTGCGTGGGACGTGAAGAGCTCAGGGTTTTTTTGTGTTAGTTTCCTTTCTCCTTTCCTGGCACAGGTGTGGGTAGGCTCGGGTGGTGAGAGTTTGTGTAGAAAGTGGGTGGGGGAGGTGGTGTGGGGTTCCCCCACACTTTTCCTTTTGAAGGTTGTGCATACATGTCTAGGGTTTGATGGCCTCTTCAAAGGGTGAGGCTTCAAGGGTGTCTCTCGACATGGACTTCTGGGCAACGATAGGCTCAAAGTCTCCAGATCAAGGCATGAAGTCTTTTGACAATAATCTATTTACTCCAGAATTAGGGTTTATTGGAACGAGTGCGTCTATTGGTGCACAGATCCCGAAGGTTAACAGTTGTCTCGAGCGCTGCAAGGAGAGGTCAAAGCTGGTCATTCCGCTTGAGATGATTGCAGAGGACATTGAATATTATTCAAATCACTCCTTATACTGCAAATTTCTGGGAATGAGGACTTCGCTACAGTTTTTGGAGTCATGGGCCCAGAGAACTTGGGCACTAAAGGGTGAAATGGACATCATGCTACTAGAAAATAGTTATTTTATGGTCACTTTTAATTTCTTGGTTGACCACAATAAAGTCTTTGCCAGAGGCCCTTATTTCCATAACTAGGTGGGGTTGTTTATCAAGCCATGGCATGCTGGCTTTATCCCCTTAGAGGAGCTACCAAATCGTGTTGTCAGGAGGATACTTTGCAGTTGCTTGCTTCGTTGCTGGGAAAGCCAGTTGGTTCTTCAATGTCAACCTTAGGGAAGAAGGTAATGACTTTTGCCTGCATTTGTGTTGAAATTGATCTTAGTAAGCCCTTGCCCGATGCTGTGGATATGTGTGCAGGATCTTTCTCTTGGGTGCAACAGTTGGACTATGAGACTCTTCCTTTCTGCTATTGTATTTGTCATGTTTACGGTCATCTACAGCAAAGGTGTCCTAAATCTAAGCCCATGGACTCTCAACATTCACAACCTCCTCATAACCCCCCTGGGGCTGATAAGGGGAAGGGCCTTATCCCTGGTGAGGTGGTTGATATAGATGGTTTTGTTTCGGTCAAGGCTCATAATAGGAACAGGGGTCAAAAGTGGACCTTAAAGGAAAGACAAGATGAGGATTCATTTAACAAGTTTGAGATATTAGATGATCTCAGACAACAGGAAGTGAACCTGGGGTTGATGAGTTTGGATCAGGGGGTTGTGGGTTCAACTCAGGAGATCAATACTTCTGGTGCTTCAATAGAACCACAGGATGATGAGGCTTTGTACATGAATACGGATCAGCAGCTGGTGGTTTCAATAGTGCTGGTTCCTTCTGTTGAAGCCTTGAAAGATGGTGGGGATTCTTCTCTTTTTGGGAGGCCAGTGGGTTCAATTGTAGCTAGGAGCAGGAAACCTTCTCCTCATTTGGTCCTTATGCAAAGGGACCTTAAGAAGGGTGGGGCAGAGAAACCTGTCAAACCTAGTAGAAAGAAGGATCTGGAAAAGATCAAAATGATGGGTGAGACTTTGGTCGAGTTAGGGTCAGTAAAGACTCTAGATTCTCACTTTTTGAGCCCCTTGAAATGATTGTTTTATCGTGGAATGTAAGGGGCTTGAATAGTGGCCCTAGACAAAAAGCAGTTCATGATTTGGTTAGAAATCAAGGTCCTGATGTTCTTTTTCTGCAGGAGACCAAACTTTCAGTTGAGACTATGTTCAGTTTGGCTCCTAAGTTGTGGAGGAACGGGGAATGCCAATGCATTGGTGCCCATGGATCTTTAGGGGGTTTAGCTTGCTTATGGAACCTGTAGAAGATCTGTCCTCTTTGGTGGTTGTCTTCTAAGTTTGCTATGTCTATGATTGCTTCTAGTTTTGAGATGGGGAAGGTCTTACTCCTCTCTAATATTTATGCTCCTACTGACTTGCGGGGTAAACAATCTCTATGGGCCCATATCAAATTTGTCCATAGTTTGGCTCCTCTCCATCCTTAGATTTTGGCTGGAGATTTTAATGCTATTATGGAGCTGGCTGAAAAGTGTGGTGGTATGGCAAGGCTGGATCCCTCTATGCTGCTTATGCACAATTACATTGATGCTTTGAATATAGTTGATATTAAGCCCAGTAATGGTTAGTTTACTTGGAACAATCACAGGGTTGGGGAAAATTGTATTACTGAGAGATTGGATCATTTTCTGGTTTCCTATTACTATGTTAGTGGTATGTGGTCTTCATGTTCTGAAATCTTGGATTGGAGAGGATCTGATCACTGGCCTATCAAGCTTACTATTGTGTCAACTCATGTGCCTCGTTCTCCTTCTTTTAGATTTTAACTCATGTGGTTGCGGGACCAGTCTCTATTCAATTATGTAGCCAAATGGTGGAGGTGTGGCAGACCTACTTATGGGACAACAATGTATACCTTTGCTAAATTGCTGTAGTATGTGAAATATAAGCTCAAGCATTGGAATTATCAATGCTTTGGGAATGTTTTTCATGCTAAGGCAGCTGCTCAGGCTAAGTTGGATGGTATCACGAGACTGATAAGGGAGGATGGGGTGACTGAAGAATTACTTCAAGATGAAACTTAGTCTTTGAAAGCTCTGGAGGAGTGTGAGCTTTGGGAAGATTTTTTTGGAAGAAAAAGGCCCCGATAGAATGGCTTCAGGAACGGGATAAAAATGCTAGTTTTTTCTTCAATTCGGCAAAAGCCGGGAGGCATGGAAATTCTATCTCAGTTCTAGTAAATAATAGGGGTGAGTGGCTTTCCTCCTTTCCTAAAATCTCAGGTGAGGCGGTGCAGTACTTCTCCTCTCTTTTTTGGGAAGTCTTGCATGGGGGGTCACCTGAAGAAGCCCAGGTTCTTTCTTGTATCCCCCTCTGGTGACTAGAGAAATGAATGAGCTTCTTATGAAGGATATCACTCTTGAGGAGCTTGAGGGGATTGTTTTCCAGATGATGAAAGGGAAAGCCCCTGGTCTTGCTGGTTTTCTAGTGGAGTTTTACCAAGAATTCTCGGACATTATCAAGTTGGACCTTTTAACAGTTGTCCAAGAATCTCAATGGAATAAGCAAATGCTAAGGGCTTCAAATGCAACCTTTCTTGCCCTCATTCCCAATTGTGAAGGGGTAGATAGGTTAAGTCAATTTTGCCCCATTTCTCTTTGCAACGTTATTTATAAAATTATTTCTAAGCTTATTGCTAACAGGCTAAAAAGGTGGCTTAAAGAGCTAATTTCTGAGGAGCAGAGTGGCTTTGTGGAGGGCAGGGAAATTCTAGAGGGTATTGTTATTGCAACTGAGTCCATCCACTCTATGGCTAGCTCCAAAGATAAGGTGATGTTTATTAAGTTGAATATGGCTAAGGCCTATGACAGGGTCAGGTGGTCCTTCCTTCAGAAGACTCTCAGTGCTTTTGGTTTTGGGGAAGAATGGATTCAATGGGTTATGAGTTGCGTTACTTCAATTTCCTTCTCGATGCTTATTAATGGGGAACACATGGAGTTATTTGGTGCTTCTAGAGGGCTTCATCAGGGAGATCCCTTGTCTCCGTATTTGTTTCTTCTCCTCGTTGAAGGTCTGGGGAGGCTGATTAGAAGAAATTTGGAGGTTGGTCTTATTTAGGGTTGGCGGTGGGGTGGTGAATTACCTCCACAGTCTCACCTGCAGTTTGTGGACGACACTACTCTGATGGGCATGGCTATAATGAGAGAAGCTATTAATATTCGTAGGGTGTTGGATGTTTACCTAATTGCTTCAGGTCAATTGATCAATGAAGATAAGTCTTCCATCTTCTTCTTCAATACTCTGGGCCCCATTCAGCAGAGGATTGTTCAGACTTTGTGATTTTAGATTGGGACTCTCCCTTTGATCTATCCGGGTATTCCTATCTCAGTTGGTAGATTACCCAGGGAGTCTTAGCAGAATATTTTGGATAAATTTAGGGTGAAAGTTAATCACTGGACTCATCGATGGTTATCTTTTGTTGGGCATGTTCAGTTAATTAATTCGGTGGTGCAGGCTTTGCCCATTTATAGGTGCATGCTCCAAGTTGCCCTGATGGGATTTGTTAAGGAGTTAGATTTGGTTGCAAGACAATTTTTATGGGTTGGTTGTTTGGTGTCTTCCAAATGGAGTCTGGTTAGATGGGAGATTGTTTGTAGCCCAAAACAATATAGGGATCTTGGTTGACGATAGTCAGACTTGACTGGAGTAGCTCTAGTTGCGAAGTTGTATTGGCGATGGTGCAGTGAACATGATAAGGCTTGGGCCAGGATTCTATCTCAGAAATACTTCCCGGGGATCCCTCAGTGTGATATTCCTCACTATCCCCTTGTTGGGAAAGGCTCAACGATTTGGGGTACTCTCAAAAAAGGGGTTGCTCTTATTAAGGAATGATTATTCTGGATTTGTAAGCAGGTGTCCAAGGCTCTTTTCTGGACCAATTCTTGGGATGGCTATCCTCCCATCATCTCTCACTCTCCTAATTTGTTGAATCTTTGTCAGAGATTTCTTGAGGTTGGTTGGTCACGGGTAAGTGATTTTAAATCCTTTACTTCTTGTAGGCAACTGGAGGTGGCAAGATGGAAGTCTCCTGATGCTTGGCTGGTTGTTGGTTTGCCTGAGGAGTGTGTTGAGTTGTTTAGTATCCTTTCTAGTTGGCAGTGTAGTTCCCTCCAAGAGGATGATGTGCTTGCTTGGTCTCCCAATCCTAAGGGAGTCTATACTGTTGCCTCTGTATATCAGGTATTATTGTCCCACAGGGTGGATGGGGAGGAAGTACAGTGGTGGAAGAAGGTCT